>JAKSZT010053825.1:10247864-10535329 GCA_026826555.1 Tolypeutes matacus
TCCTATTTAAATCTACAAGAAGCTTCTATGTCACAAATATATCTGAAGAGGAATTTGCTTTTCTTTTAGGTGCTCATTATGATTTCAAGTTGAACTCATTAAAAATAATAATTATAGTAAGCCTAGATACTTTCTAGACTGGATCCCATTTCTTTTATTCAACTCTTCTCAATTTGCCTTTCCACCAATGCCAAAAAGGTTGGCTTAGTGATATAAATATTTTGTTTCTCTTTTGATAGACCCCTTTAGAAACAAGAGTATCCTCCAGTCTCCCTCCTTCTAGCCTCTTCCTTCTTACCATTGCCCTGATGTTATCTGAACTCACTCTGAAGTTGAGAATGTCAACTTCTCTAACTCAGAAACTTTGCCTTCCATGTCTTTTACTTTATCCACCAATGTGCCAGCAGCTCCCTCCTGTGGACCCTTCCTCATCCTTGCTCTCTGAGATACTGACAAATTGAAGCTGCATCTATAGAAGTGCAAATCATATGTCCCTTTTAGCATGGGCAGAGTAAAACCGCTACGTGATGATTTGGTCTGCTAAAGGGCAGGCAGGGTGGATCCTAAGAGAATTAAAGGCTTAAGAAACAGCCATGGCGCTTCCAGCTGTGTCCATGCACTTGTAGCCAGACAGTTCTGCAAGTCTTCAGTCATACTAGGGTATAAGACCAAGAGATGTGGGTGGTAAGTATTCCTTTGTTTCCTATTAAAAAAGGCAGGCTTGGTAGATTAACTGTGTCTGACAGGCTTGGAAAAGTTTTCATTCAGAATATTTGAGCCCTAGTTTGCTGCAACCCCAGAATAAACAAAGTGTAAGGGAACCCCCACTGAGTGGCAGAATGATCACGGGCTTGTTGGATGCAAGTACCTAGCAGAGCCAGGGGTGCTGGCTCCGTAGCTGAAAACATCTCCTGGCCTCTGCACTTTTCCAGATGTTTATTTTCTCTGAGTGCTTGTTTCCAACTTGTATCCTGTCCCAGGTTGTCATCGTCTCCTTCCTTTCTCAATCCCTGTTCCCTTGCAAGGTGAGAAACACCTTCCCCTCCCTCCCCCATCTGTCCGATGGCTTCATGCCCAACTCTCCCCTCTGGGTTCTGTTGCTGCCGTCAGAGGAAAGGCGGCTCCCTGGAGGGGAGGGAGAGGACGTTCTCTGTCAGTGCCCTACTCTCTTTCTCTGTCTGATTCTCATTGTTCTCTCTGCTCCCCTTTCCCCATTGTTTGCACATTCCATTCCTCACTTTGCTTTCTGCCTCAGGGAAACAATTCACCTCTTTCCATCTCCTTCCTCCTCACTGTCCCGTTTGGACATATCTTGTCTTGGAACAATTTCACTTCACTTGAACTTCTATTGCCTCTCTTCCTTTTAATTATGAGCATTTCCCTTTTCTCCTTTTGCACTCCCCTTCCTAGATCCTTCTAGAGTTTACTTCATTGTCTCCAATTTAAACCAAGTAAGACATTGGAGGGAATCTTGTTCCACCATTAAGCCTTAAATCCTCTCCGTTGTCTAAGTTGATAGACACCTCTAAATGCTGAAATATTTGTCACACTTAAACCATATACTAAGTTCACAAGACCTAACCTAAAGTCTTATGTAGGCCAGTGAAAGCGTTTCTAGATATATTTAAATTTCCAGGCACCTGATCTAGTATATTTGGTACTTGGAGTTTTCATTTCACCCCTCTTAACTATACCATGTAAATAAATGAAATTTATACCATGTTGGATGTTCGCTGTATTAAACAAGAAAAAGCTTTCTAAAGCACCTTAAGAAAGTAGTCATTGTAACACAGGATTGAGGCTCCCTTCGACCAGATGACATCTGCATTATGCAGGGATTTGGGGATATAATGATCCGAGACTGCAGCCATCTTAATAAAAAGGAGGTTTATTGTTAAGGCATTAATGGAATTGAACCTGGAAAGCCTCTTGACTCTTCTCTCTAGCTCTCCTACCTAGTCTCAGAAGGTTCTCTCATGCCTTCACATTCATTCTTGGTGCCTCATGCTACTGGCCAGCCTGGTCCCTCCGTCTTCCCTAGTGTCCAGATACCACAGGTGGCCAGTCTCAGTGGCCTACCTGAAAACCATCACTCCTGTTATCAGCGCATCCAACCAGACCGTGTTGTTGTGGTCCTGGAGAGGCCCCAGCTGATTCTTCCCCATCTGGGTTCTGATCCGGGTGAGAAATAAGATTAAGGAGTAAGGAGCCCCAAATCTCACTTTCAATACTGATAAAGACTAGGTTGAAGGGTTTACCTTATTGTGTACCAGAATCCCAGAAATAAGCAGCTTTACACAAGTTGCAGGCACTGCTGGACAGGGGCAGGACTCCCATCCCCAGGGCAAAAGCTTAAGGAGCAGAAGATTACCTGGGCTCACTCTGAGCAGCATACCCCTAAAAGGAAGAGAAAAGGAAGGGACTTGGCTATACATGCCAGCTTTTTCCTTCATTTACTCCAATCAGATAAGTCTCTCCACCACCCACCTCTCTGGGGAGAAATGAGTAAAGGCGAGAAAGAGGCCAAGAGTATTGTGCTAATCAATGTCCCTCTGCATGAAGGAAACATACCCTTAGTGCACATTAAATGGCATTAGTCTGCCCAAGGAGGGAGCTGCCTTTTGATCAGGTGTCCACCCCAGTCTAGGCAGTGGGTCGTCCCATCAGAAACAAAAGTCCCAAGTTTTTACTGGCGTATCCTGAGTCCTGCCCTAAACATGAGAACACCACTATCTGCTCTATGTGAATTTACTGAATAATCAGTCAATTCATTTCTTTATGCCTTAGTTTCCTCATGTAAAACTTCATAGTCCTATTTGATCATCCATCAAAGAGAGAGAGCACATTGCTATCAGGTAAGGGACATATAGGTAGATCTGGTCAGTACCATTTTACAAATAATAGGTGTGTTTTGTTAATAAGACTGTCCCAGAGAATACCACCTTGAAACTGTCAGGGACACAAGCAAAGCCACCTGAGCAGAAAGCCCCCCTAAGAATGCTTTAGAACAGGGAGGAAAAACAGCCTTCATCTTGCTCCAACGTCTTTTATTGGCAGTGGCTGCCTGAAGTGCTGGACCAATAAAGATTCTGAGGCTATATCCCAGCTTTGTGAAAAAGAGTTCTATGGTCAAAGATTGTTGTCTGCAACAGATGGAGGAAAGGAAAATGGAGGTACTTGAGCCAAGAATTTGTTCTTGATTCGAAGGGAGAATAAGTGGAATTTTCTCCCTTAGCAATACGGCTGCCCACCATATCAAAAGTAGGAAGTAAGGAATGCAAGCCAGGAAAGCACCAAATGATTCCAGGTTCTTATCTTCTGCCTGGCACACTACAGCCAGGCACACATCTCCAGGAACTTGGGTGGTACAGAGCAGGGTCAGCCAACTTTTTCTGTAAAGGGCCATTTATTCTCTGTTACAGCTACTCAGCTCTGCCATTGTAGCATGGATGCAGCCATGGACAGTCCATAAAGGAATGGGCATAGCTGAGCTCCAATAATTTTTTTTTTTTTTTTTTTTTACAAAAACAGGCAGTGGGATAGATTGGGCCAGTGGACTGTGGTTTGCTTACCCTGATGTATAGAAGAGGCCAACAGCAAGGCCTAGAATTCTAGGAACTCTCCCTGTTTTCTGTGTCTAAATCTCCCTCCACAGCTTTGAAATGTTCCATTAGAGTCAAGTAAGAATTTGGCAGGCAAAATTAACCTTTCGGAAGCTAACTTCTTCACAAAGAAAATATTAGTAGTGGAGTCCACTTAATCATTTCACACACAAAAGTATAAAATCATACACAGTGATATCACTTCCCAGGCAGAAGTTGTGTTCTAAAATAAACACATCTGACAGAAGTCTCACACCATCAAAATTACATTCGAAAAGTCCTTAAATCACCCATAAATGAGCATGTCCATGGATTAAAAGCCATGAGTAGACTTAAGGAGGGCATGAAAGGAAAGTCATGCAGAGATTTAGGTGTATAAATCGTTCCTTCTTTAAAAGAACTGCCCACTTCCTAGCAAGTGATGGAGGGTGGGTGCAGAATGGTGACATGCTCGAGCTTATCAGAGGAGCTCATGCCACTGTGGTTTCATATTAAGGCCCCCATAACTTTAGTTCACATTAATATATTTTTTGCCTTTTGTAAAGGTTAAGAAAGTCAAAGGCATAAGGATAAGTCCTCAGTGACTGTATGTTAGGTTCCGCTGGAAGCCTCACTCGATCATGAGCACATGCTCACTGTTCTTTGAAATGCTGTAGACAAGTATTTGGCCATCGGGCTTCCTGCCCACTCAGGTGGGTGACCCCTGCTGTTTTCATACAAATAACTGTAATACTCACGCCCTGGGCATGGGTTTCTTCTTACCCTGAGAGAAGAAAACATCCAAGACAATAACTGTGCCTGTGATACAGTCCCACTTAGGTATTTTGTCATCTTTAAATTTTATGAAATGTGAGGGATGCAGGCCACTTAGATACAAGACACTCATCCAAGTAGGCATCTAAAAACCTCAAAACTGCAATAACTTTCCCAGAGTCCTTCAACTAGCTGGTATGAGATCCAGGCTTAACCACCTCAGTTTCTTCTTCTGTAAAATGAGAATGAAAATTAGGGTAAACTCATAGGGTTGTTGTTAAGGAGCACATGAGTTTTTAAGTAACTTAGATTAGTGCCTGGCTCAATAAATGTTAGCGGTCATTATTATTATCTGGACTCTTGTCAGGACCCAACCGAAGCCATTTGGGTGGTCCCCATTGGCCACCTGCAGAGTTCCCAGCAAGGTGCCGGGTATTGGATGCATGTCATCCCACACAAGTGAGGTTGCCGACACAGCAGGGGCTGTACCTCTCAGGCTCAGTGAACTGTTCCCTGCCTAACTACACTAACAAGACAAAAGGGATGTGTTATCTAAACTCACGTCACCAAGAAAATGGACCTCCTCTAGCTGATTGTCACTTAAGAATAACAGGAGGAGCAAGGGCATCCATACGGAATATTTCAGGAGGAATTGGGATTTGGCTATTTCCACTACTCTTCTCTCTCCTCCCAAAAATAATTTCAGTTATTTACAGCAGGGATCAAATATTTTAGGCTTTGCAGGCCAGACTGTCTCTGTCACAACTACTTAGCTCCACCACTGTAGCACTAAAACAGTCATACACAATATGTAAATGAATGAGTATGGCTGTGTTCCAATAAAACTTTATTTATGGGCACTGAAATTTGAATTTCATGTCATTTTCACATATCATGAAATATTATTCTTCTGAGTTTTTGCCCCAACTTTAAAAAAGCAAAATCTGTTCTTTGCTCATGGGCAGTTCAAAAGCAGGCAGCCAGCTGGATTTGGCCATGGGGCCGTAGTTTGCAAGCCCTGACTTAGTACACTAGACAGCATGCCAGACCAGTCATGGTTAAATATCTGCCACCAACTGGTTTAGCCTGAACAATTTATTTAGCATCTTGGGCCTCTGTTTCTTTGAGTAAAAGCAAGAGACTTATCCAAAAGGATCTCTAGGATTCCTTCTAGCACTAAAAGGCAGGACTGCCTGCTTGTTAAGAACTTTGCACTCGGATAAACCAGGGTTCTGTACCTGTCCCAGCCTCTAAATTGCTGGGGTCTGGGCAAGTTACTAAGCCTCCTAATGCCTCAGTTTCCACATCTGTAAAATGGGGGAAGTGATGCCAGCTCTAGTTGCAATGAGCATTAAAAACCTTTAACTCATGTATTTTCAACAAACATTTTTTATACCTAGTATGCACCAAATAAGTACTAGTTATTTTTAAAAACCTGTTAGCATTCTTATTAAAATAATAATAATAATAAAGACAACTTTTGCACTGTTCCAGACCAGGGAGTGGTTTTCTTCCCAGTCCTGTGAGAAAAGGCTGCCTGGGGTAGGGCAGGGGGACCTTTTGAACAAAACCCTGTAATTTGTGTCCACTTCCATTATCTTCTCACATGGAATGAAAGCAAAGAGCAAATTATTTTGATAAATGAACCTGGCATCTCTGTTTACAACTCTCTCACTCCACCCAGTGGTAGGAAGTCAATGGTTAAAAAATACAGAAAAGGTCGGGAATTTAAAAGATTTTTATAATTATTTTTTCATTCGGAATCTTCTGGCAGTATAGTATGATTTCATTTTAAATCCATTACTCTTTGATTTTCTGTATGTTACCATTTTTTAAGGCCTGCAGTAGGTAGATAACCATTTAGCTGAGTGGCTTTCAACAAGCAGACACTAGGAAGTGCCTGAAGTTTGACCAGCAGGAGTTATCACTTATCTGTACAGGTGGTTATTAAAGGTGTTGTCCTGCAACCTCATTGAAAAGCAATGCAGGGGAGCGGATGTAGCTCAAGTGGTTGAGTGCCTGCTTCGCATGCATGAGGTCCTGGGTTCAATCCCTGCTATCTCCTAAAAAACAAACAAACAAAAACAAAAAACAGGTGGGTAGGATAGATTTTTAGGACTTTTGGGAAGCAGATGTGGCTCAAGCGATTGGGCTCCCGTCTACCATATAGGAGGTCCAGGATTCAATTCCCAGGGCCTCCTGGTGAAGGCGAGCTGGCCCATGCGGCGAGCTGGATCGAGCGGAGAGCTGACCCACGCTGAGTGCTGGCCCACAGAGTGCTGACCCATGTAGGAGTGTTGGCCTGCATGGAAAGCTGGCACTGCAAGATGACGCAACAAAAAGAGACACAGAGGAGAGACAATAAGAGATGCAGCAGACCAGGGAGCTGAGGTAGCGCAAGAGATTGAGCGCCTCTCTCCCTCTCCGGGAGGTCCTGGTGCTGCCTGAAGAGAAGACAAGCAGACACAGAAAAACACAGTGAATGGACACAGAAAGCAGACAATGGGGGGTGGGAGTGTAAATAAATAAATCTCTAAAAAAAAAAAAAAATGCAGAGGGGAGCAGATGTGGCTCAAGTAGTTAAGCACCTGCCTCCCACATGGGAGGTACTGGCTTCAGTTCCTGATGCTACCTGAAGAAAACAGACAACTAGCAAAAACAATGAGGAGACAATGAGCAAACAGATGAGGGAGTCAAAAATTAAAAATTAGAAAAAACAAAACAATACCCAAAAAAGCCAATGCATAGGGAGCAGATGTAGCTCAGTGGTTGAGCACCTGCTTCCCAAGTATGAGGTCCTGGGTTCAATCCTCAGTACCTTCTAAAAAACAAAACAGCAATGCAGCATTTAATATTAGAACATGTCAGCAGCACAATGTAAATGTGGGAAGGAGATCAGTTTCCTTTGTAATTGGGTACACAGGCGTAAACACTCTTAGGAACACTTAATTCCATGTTGGTATGTAAAGCAGCTGTGAAAGTTTATATTTAGAAATAAAGGCAAGGAAGGGAATGGAGAATACATGTCAGCCGCTTGCTGAATCAAGAAGAAACTACTGGAAGCGGCTGTGGCTCAATCAGTAGGGCTCCCGTTTACCATATGGGAGGCCCCGGGAACCGAACCCGGGGCCTCCTGGTGAAGGCAAGTCTGCCCGCACGGCGTGGTTAGCTGACCCAGCGAGCACAAGCAGCAAGGGGGGTATAAATGAATAAATAAATAAAATCTTTAAAAAAAAAAAAGAAGAAACTACTTCAAATACTCAAAAAAAAAAAAAAAAGAGAGAGAGAGAGAGAGAAATCCATAACTAGCAAGCATTTGCCAAAGGCTTCCTCTGTTCCTCTTTTCTTTTGCAATGCCCTGGTTTCAGTGGCTGCTATTTTTTCTCTTTAACCCCTCTTCTCTGAGTGTACCCACTTTCCCTTCCACCTGCTCTCTCAACAGCGAGTCCTCATTTCTGTCCGGCACATTGTCAGCTGGCAGCAGAGCCTGCCCTGGCTTCACTTCTCCCTGACTTGTCCACAGCAGGTCACCCGAAGGGAAACCAGGTAGAGCACTTGGAAGAGAGATGGCGACAGGCTCAGGGATAGGGCTGGCATGGAAGGGACTTGGCAGCTCACTTTTTTTCCTCAGTCTCCTCTCTACTTGGCTCTTTGTCTTTCCCTGTCTTCTTTACATGTCTATGTCTCTCTCTGGGGTATTCCTTATGAATCTCTCTTTTAATCTCTCTCTCATGTGCATGCTCTCTCCTTCTCTCTCTCTCTGTCTCTCCATCTGTCTCTTAATCTCACTTAATCTCAGCTCCTTTTTTCCTCTCTTCTGCCTTTAGTCTGTTTTTACCTCTCTCTCCCCTTTTCCCTTTGTGCATCTCTTGTCCCTCTTCCTCCGTCTCTCCTCTGCCTCTTTCTGTCTATTTCTTTTTTACTCTCTGACCTGTCTCTGTGTCTCCCTCTGTGTATTTTATCTCTTTCTCTTTCCTGCCTCTGACTTTCTCATGACTGTGTTGTGTTCTCTCTCTCTCTCTCTTTAATATTGTCACAGCGCCTCCATATATGACCCATTTCTCATTTCATAGTCCTTTGCCCAAGCTTTATATTTGAATGAGAATCCCTTCAAACACTCCTTGGTTCTGAGCCTGCCTAGCTTATGCTTAATAATTAAGGGTGTAATTAAAGTGTAACTGCAAGTATAATTAAAGTTCATTTTAGTGGACATGGAATTATAAAGCAATTAGACATTTTGACATGGCACTGAAGGAGCAGCTGGGTGGAGAGAAGGGCAGTGTTTTTCTGGATAGCTGCTCCACCCCCCTTTCTTATCCACTGGTTGGTAACCTTGGAGCTAGCCTTCGCTTGCCTGGGGCACGTGGTGCTGCGGAGCTGAGAGAGTGGCAGCAGCTTGGAGTCAAGGGCAATGAACGATGCCAGCTGTCGCATGGCCCTTCTTAGAGAAGAGGCCACTAGAGAACCCTGCGAGGGCTCAGAAATAATCACTCCTTTTTTCTCCCTTAGGCAGTTAGGGCTTTCTATTCCAACTCTGTACAAAAGGGGTTAGTTTAGGGTGTTGGGCCAGTAAGGTGATCATAAACATATCCACCCACACCTTGTTATTCAGTCTGTCAGCAAGTACCTACTGTGTGATGGATGTTGTGCTAACCCCGGAGATAACCCAGTGAGTAAGTCTGACGAAGTGCCAACCCTCGTGAAGCTTATGCTTAGTGGGGACAAGAGAAACCAACATGAGCAATCCCAATAGTGTGTAATCTGTGTTATGACTTTGGAAGTACAAGGTACTCTAGAAGTTTATTATAAAGCCCCTGCTGTACTCTGGGGCTCGCAGATTGCTGACAAGGAAGGTATCACCCAAGAATGGTCATTTGGGCAGATACCTCATGCATGCATCTGGAAGTTCATGAACTCCTAAATCGGTCTTTTTTTCTTGGAATACCTGATGCCAGGTTGTGTGGTAAAGAGGGTATTCATTAAGGCACTGATTTAATTGGGCTATTTGGTTGCAAGAAAGAGCAACCCATTTAATTTCTCTAAAATCCTCTATTTGGTCAAGAGCTTATTTCAACCATGTATATGGAAGGGAACTCAAGTAAAACTGAAGAAACAGTTCTCCATGTAGGCAGGAGCCCTTACAAGGCTGGACCCACAGAAGGGCAGGGTCTGAGATCAAGGTCCCTCTCAGGAGCGTCACTCCACTGCTTATCTGTTCACTTGATTCCACAGCTCTCTGCATATTTTCCCTGTCTTTATCTTGCCTGCTTGCTCACGGATGGCAAATCCTTTTTATGAAACTAATTTCTGTTTCATTTCTGCCACCCCTTTGCAAGAGTGTGAATGAACTGGACAGGCTAATGCCTTGGGCAGTCAGTAGATAGACCACCCTTGGATCTGGTGCCCACTTGGGGCCAATCATTATCTTCTTCGGGCCAGAGAACACCCTCATGGCCCCTCCTTGGGCAGGTGACAGTGCATAGGGCAGGTTTAGCCAGAGGGAAGTTGGATAGAGCAGAGACCCTGATTGAACCCGTCCAATAGCAGACTTGATTCTTCCTCTTAAATAATGTATAACATCTAGATGGTTGTCCTGAGGTTCAGATCTTATGATGCATGGGAAAGTGCTGCAAAATGTAAAATGCCAATTTAGAGTTACCAAGGAGTTAATATAGAGTGAGAAGAGCCAAGGATTTTGAGACTGACTTCTGCCAGTCCCTAAGCCTCAGTGCTCTTGGCTGAAAAATAGAGCTGATTTGTAAACACCTAACTCACAACAAGGTCATTGTAAGGGTCAAATAAAGTGGCATGTGAGAAAACTTTATAAAACCACAAAAACATAGAGATTTTATTGTTCATATTATTGTATATATAAAATTATTGGAAGGCATTTTATACAGTTCACAATGGATGTTTCAAGCATGATTTCCACAAATCATTCAAAGCAGTAAGAAATTAAGTTGAATCCTCATTCCAACACTTCCTAACTATTGCTAGCAATGCTAGCTAAACTTTAGACAAGACTTTTAAATTATATGGGCCTCAGTTTCCTCTCCTGTAAACTGAGGGTAATAATAGTAGCTATCTCAGGGTTGCTGAGATAAATGATCTAATATACTTAGACGCTTGGAAAAATACGTGATACTTGCCAAGTGATAGCTGCCATTATTGATTATGGTTATTATTATGATTATGATTACTCCTACACCACTGCAGCATCATATATATGTCCAATTAAACAGAGGCTGACAGTCCTAGCTAAGATCCATACCAGCAGCAGGACCCACAGAGAGGAGAGAAAGAGTCAGATGATAAAGAATGTTCAGGCAGATGAGTCTGCTTCTTGAGGTGATGCATGAAGGTCTCGGGAACTATTTGTTGAGATTGGAGGGTGCTCTGAAGAGAAAAGATAGAGGGAAAAGAGCTTTTTGTATCTTCACTTATATTTCTTCCTTGGCAGATTGGAGGACAGTTGGGAGCGAATCCTGGCCCCTATCTCTGTTGAGGGAGATAGAAATTTACACATTTAACTTACATTCACCTTCTGGTCCAAAGACCAATTTGCTTCTGTGTCAGTAAGGGCTTTTGCTTCACGCCATGTCATTACTTCATGAAAGTCAAGCCTGCAGATTAATGTCTAAATTCCGTAGCCTAGTAGCTAACACCTGCCACAGTCTGATCTCCTGTCCTACTTTTCAACCTCTGGGACCTTGACTAAAACTTTACCAAATGAATCAAAATACACACTGAGGTCATATTAAAGAAATAATAAATCTTTACATCTCTTCTAGTTATCTATTACTGTGTAGCAAATTACCCTGAAACTGAGCTTAGCAAAAAGAACACTTGTTGTCTTATGGTTTCTCTGGGTCAGAAATCTGGCCAGGGCTACAGTCATCTCAAGCCTCGACTAGGGAAGAATTTGCTTCTATGCTCACCTGGTTGTTGGCAGAATGTAGTTCCTCATGGGTTGTTGGGGGGAAGGCCTGGTTCCTCATTGGCTGGAGGCCAGAGGCTGCCCTCATTTACTTACCACAAGGGCTTCTCCTTAGGATAGTTCACAAACATGGCAGCTGGCTTCATCAGGGTGAGCAAATGAAGAGTCAGAAAGTGTATGAACAAGACAGATGTCACAGGCTCTTGTAACCTAATCTCAGAAGTGACATTCCATCACTTTTTGCCATTTTCTATTCATTAGAAGCCAGTCATTGGATCCAGCCCACACTCTGGGAAAGAGAATTACACCAGGGTGTGAATAACAGGAGGCGGGGATCAATTGGAAGCCATTTTAGAAGGTTGCCTACCATAACCTCTATAAAGTGACATGTTAAAGTGATATTATCACCGGCAAAAACAGATGAACACGGAAATATCAGGGGCTTAACATAATAGAAGGTTTTTATTCATATGGAGCCTGAGTGGCTGTTTGGATGGCATACTTTGCTCAAACAGTTTTTCAGGCTTCTTGGTTGAAGGACTCATTGCCAGTTTTAAAAGGTACTTTCCAGGGGTTCCTTGGCTAATAACATTCCAGAATACGGATGGGGAAAACTGAGTATGGAGGGTCACGTTGGACATTTTTATGGCCATGTTTATCATATTCACTCATATCCTATTGGTCAAAACTCAGTCATATGACCCCACCTAGATGCAAGGTGGCCTGGGAAACTAGTTCCTGCCTGGGCATGGCTATTAGGTGGACAGCCAGCCTGCCCTGTCACAGACGTTTTCACATATATTATTTGATTTGCCCCTCACTGCAATCTATACTATGTGCATTACTCTCCTTATTTTACAAATAGGGAAGCTAGCATATCTGTAGGGCAGGGGTTCTTAACCATTTTTGTTCCACAGACCCCTTTGCCAGTCAGGTGAAAACCACGGACCCCTTACTAAGTCCACACTATACTATGTATTATTTAATAAATACATCACACCCATACCAACATGTCCCCACAAAAGTAATGTTTTTTTGAATTTCAATTCAAGCTTACAGACCCCTTGTTAAGAACCCCTGCTTTAGAGCATTTAGGGTTGTGTAATTAGAGAGAACAGTGTTCGAGTCCCCATCTCTGCCACTCAGAACCTGTGTGGTGATGGAAATGTTATTTAACTTCTCTGTGCCTCAGTTGCCTCATTTGTAAAATAGGAACAAAGTGCCTATGGATAGTTATTGTAAGGATTTCACATAAGTTGTTTAGCATTATGTCTGGCATATGTAAGTGCTTAATGAATATTAATTCTGCATTATGTTTGGAGATAAAGAAGTTGAGGCTTAAAGGAGTTAAATGAAATACCCAAAAACCACATAACTAATACATGGCAGAGCCAAGATGAGAGGCTAGAGATTTTAGGCAGCAACTTCCATAACTTTCAAGTTCATGCTTTCCAAAGAAGCCACTTCTCAGACTCCAGCAGCAACAAATAAGCACTGAGCAGAAGAGGCAGTACCAGTGTCTCTTACCATCTGCTTTGGTGGACTCAGGGTCCCGGGAGAATCTGCGCTGCATCATCCTTTCAAAACAACTGTTCTGTTTAACTTGGTCCTGCCTGTTTGTATGAATCATGTTGACAGAAATCCCTCTTCTTGTTTGTACTCTGTGGTAAAGCAGACTCTTCAAGGCCTAGTTTTAAAAGTCTTCATTTATAAATAGGCTCTATCTTGCTAATTAGATAAAAGCACAGGAAATGATGTAAGATGGCATATTTCATTAGACTCTTAAATTCTTTCAAATTCCTTCCAGAGGGTCAGTCAACAAAGCACACCTTTGAAAGAGGTGTCTCAGCTGTCAAATGATGCAGATCCACCAGGAATAACCAAGAGACATCATGAGAGGCTGCGATACTTATTTTCTGGGTTTCTGCCCTTTTCTTTATATAGAGTGAGGAGGAAGCAGAAGTGACAGATTGACTACTGGAGAGTCTCCTGGTAGTAGATTCGCAGACATAGGTGGGCAAATTCTCAGGGTTTTTATACATACACCCAAAGATGAGGTCACCACTTGGACCCCTTCCTTCCAAGAGGTCCTTAAGGAAAGTGACTTTGTATAGGCCCAGACCACATTAAATCAGAAGAAATTTCAGCCTTTATCAGTAAAAACTATTCAGTTTATGAATAGTAAAAACTATTTATGTTTCTTGCAAACCCTCTTTTTCATCATCTTTCTAGCTTTTCTTTTCTCTCATTCTTCTTTTCTTCACCACTTCCTGGGATAGCTCTTGTCACTTGATCTTTCCTCTCAGTGAAATTAATCAGAACTTCTATTTAATTCATTTCCTGATGACAAGCTCTAGATACATTAGTCTCGTGCATCCTCCCATGTTTACCCTCAGTGTTCCAAATCATCCCAACATCCTGATTTGTCTTTCTCTGGCCTGTTTTTTCCACAAGGCTTTTTCTTTAGATTCCATACTCAGACTGTTCAATCCAAGGGACAAATCCACTTCAGACAATTTCCCTTGTTCAAACTAGCTGATCAAGTGGTCTTTAATGTTTCTTTATGCACAATCTTATAAGAAGTTCATTCTTTCAATTTTTTAAGTGCAAGGAAAGATATAGGCAGTATCTTTATAATGCTAGACAACCAAGGTGAAAAGAAGAAAACATAAATGAATTTGTCATCTGGATATATCGAAGTAGGCAGATCTATATCAGCATCATAAAAACTGAAACACTGTTACAATTGTTTGTGTCAGGTGAGACCCAGGCATCCCGTGATGTTAGGTTGTACAGAATGTCACAGAGCATCATCTCCAGTTGCATTTCAGTGATTTCCGTCATCCCCTTCTCTAGGAACCAATGTCGAGGAGGCTCAGCGCATACTCAATAACAGTGGACTCCCTATTACTTCGGCTGCCGACTTGGAGGATGCAGCCAAGAAGGCTGTGGCCAGTGTGACAAAGAAGTGATGCCCTCTTCCTGATCCCTTGGGGAAAAAGTCCATTTTTCCTGAAAAAGGAAAGTTTCTCTCATCACTGTGATGGAAATGGTTATCCCATTGGGGGGAAAGGGTGGGGGTAAGGAAAAACCACTGTATGAAAAATCTTAAGTCTGTAATTTTCTTGAAGAAGGTATCTAGACTGCCTAAGTAATCTGATTTCACTTACAGTCTTTACTAAAATAATGTATCCTCTTACTTTTCTGTCATGAGGAGCCTGCACAATAGGCAGTGTTTGGCTGATTTGGGGGAGCAATTTGTAGGACCAAACAATGTGCATATATATAGAATTTTAAATCAGGCCCTGGTTCATTTATAAGAATTTTGGTGGACATTTAGTCCCATATAATAAAAAAAAAAAAAATCAGGCCGTAAAACAAACAAAATTATATTTATTACCAAAAGGTGCAGCTAAGACATTGAAACAAATAGCTGATGCTCCTTTTTTTTTTTTTTAACAAATTTCTAATTCCATCACATGTTTGGAAGACTCATGAATATTCCAAAATATTTTGTATAATGAAAGGCCCACATTAATATCTGTATAGTTTACCATCTGCCTTATTATTGAATATACTGTTTACCTCACACAAAATATAAAGCCAGAAGCCTTATTGTGTCTTTGGAATAAACAGTTCTATTTTTATATCAAAACTGAAGAACTTTGATTTTTATGGAAATCTTTTTAATTTAGTCATTTTGTGAAGAGACAACACTGAAGATCAGTTATGAATGATCAGTCCCTTCTCTCCTACCCATTAACAATCTACCAGCTTGTAGTAGAAAGATGTAATTGAAAGTAAGTGGCTTTTTCCATAATGTCCATTTTTGTGGTGGGGAAGAATTTGAATTAGCTTTTTGTTTAAATTTTGGTAAATTTTTATCTGTACACAAATTTGAATAAAATCCCATGTTTTGTAAGCTCTCAGATCTGTATGTCTCATTTTAGTCAGTTTTATTCCTCAAACGATTTTCTTTTACTGAGACACTACCTTCACCATGGGCTTATCCCTAAAATTACAAAATTTGGTCTGTCCCAGAATTATTCCAGTTCCATTCAGCTTTAACAGATAACCATATCTATGTTGGGAGATTGTTCAATAAAAGAATAAGAATTATATACAAACTAGAAGCCCAGGTAAGTATAGCAAATGTCTGACGGGTTAAAAATGGGATTTCAGTTCTAAAAGAAATACAATACTCTAAACTCCTCTTGTTTAACCAACTTCAGATGCCACCATTAACAATTTTCCTCTCAAAGTACAAATGTGTACTGGACCAAACTTTTTTGTTTGTTTGTTTTTTACCAGCTTACATTGTTCTCATAAATTTAACCTGAAAAAAAGTTTAAAAGTCATTATTTTATAGATCCATATTGAAACCATTTGATACATTAGTCTTATGTCCTTTCTTAAATGTTATGCAATGAATGGACGATAATAATAGTGTTCTTGTAGGTATGTTTGGTTTTTTGATAGTCTAATAACTAGTTAGTATGATTAAAGACATAAGGTGTATTTTTGGCAATTAGACTAAAATCAGGGTATTTGAATTTTTTACCCTTTATACTGGTCTGTGTTCCCATCACTTATATATATATATTGATGTTTCCAATCAGCCCACTTTAGAGGTGGGGCTATAACAATTAAATCATTCATATGATTATTTTGTAAAAAGATTAATAACAAGCAAATAGCCCTTTATTTTCAAAATAGTTGTTATTTATTAGAATTAAAATATTTTTTCCCTTGGAAGTTCCAGGTGTTTAAGTTTGCTCACATGGTATCCCGATGCTGAGCACAGAATTCGTTCCATAAATATTTATAGAATGAATTCCTGGTATGTGTGCGTGTGTAGACCCAGCCATACTGATTGATGGCACAGAGTAGAATTGGGAGCAGTTTGTATTGGTAACAGCTTTGAGGTCCACTATATAATCACCTAATCCAGCATGTCCCATATTTCAGTCCTTTCAGTATCCACTTTAAGTCTTTGCCTTTAAAGCTGATCACTATTTGTTTTATTTTTTTATTTTTTTTATTTTTTTTTACCGGGAGGTACCGGGGATCGAACCCCGGTCTCTCCATATGGTAGACGGACGCTGAACCTCTTGAGCCACATCCGTTTCCCATGATCACTATTTGTTTTAAACTTCACTCTGTCCTATGCAAGCATATCCATGAGAATATGGGCTTCATGTGCTCAATTTTTTTTTTCTTGAATTCCTTAAATATGTAAATATTAGAATAAAAATAGCCTACCTGTTATATAAAATCATCCTGTGTGTTTTATGTGACCCACACTTTGGGCAAAATGCAGGCAGAGTCTACATGTCAGGAAACAATTCTCCCCATTGGCCTGGCTTCTCCTTCACTACACTTGGAGTCGTGAAGGAAGGATCTGTCGTCTGTGGCAACATTGTGCAGTGGTCCAGATGCAGGTGCTGCAGTCAGCCGGCCTGGTTCATTTATAACACACAGAACAGTGTGTTATGTAAGTGCTCAAAAGGTAATAGCCAAGAGGATTGTGATGATGATTATGATGGGTGATTATGATGGGAGATGGTTCCTCTTCTCAAGGAGGTAGAATCTAAACATGGCACTTAATGTCCAAGGAGCTTGCAGAGTAGTAACCACTTTTACCTGAACTGCTTTGCACACCAATTTAATTGACTTGCTAGTCCAGTAGAATCACTGTCTCCTGGAACTGGAACAAGCATCAGATTTAGAGGAGATGTCAGTCCTAACCCTCCCACTTGCAGTCATCAAGTCTTTGAGTTGATTAAATTCACTATATTTGTCCAGATTCATATGGATTGTAACAAAAACCCAACTCAACCTTAAGAGAACGGGGAGAACTCTTTTGCTCTTGTGGTTTTAAATGCCAGAAGTTTCGGGTTGCAGTTATAGCTGGATCCAGAGACTCAAAGCATCAGAACTTGGTCTCTTTGCATCTCAGCCCAGCTTGTCTCTGTGTTGGTTTTGTTTTCCAGCAGGCCATTGCCACAAGTGGCAAAAATGACTGCTAGCAATCCCAGATACACATTCTCAAGCTTAGTACACTCAGAAGAGAGAGAGAGGTTTTACATGCTCTGACAAGTCCGGCCTGGGTTGTATACCTACTTGTGCAGCTGAAAGCGAAACCAGCATCTTCTAGACTACCAGGGTTCAGAGTAAAGGAGGGTGGGGGTGGTTCCCCAAGGAAAATTGGAGCCCTAATATTGGAAGAAACTGTCAGCTGGGAAGGCAAAAATAATATACATCAACCACACTCATCCACTGTAAAGTGATGAACAAAATTAGTCAATTCTCATGATTTGTGGTAGTTTTGTTCTGTCAAGTTTCAGCAAACACTGAATTAGTGTGTACTGAACCATTGCTCTTAGGGGAAAGAAAGTGTTAGGTTCCTGTGAGCCTCTGTTTACAACATTTTCAGCAACTGATCAACATAACCTTGTTTTATGTATGCTTCTGTTTAAAGACTCTTATATAATATATACTACTGATTGATTGACATTGAATTCATAGCCAGTCGCACTATAACTCATGAATGAATGACACTTACCTAATACATGTATTTTCTCCATAAGGAACATTAGAGTCTTCTTGTGCTTAGGAATGCTAAACAGCCTTTAGCACTACACTTGGAACCATGCTAAACAGCAAAATCACCAGGAAGCACAAAAATGTGAAAACATGTCACTAAATATATCACAAAAAGGACATTTGTTTATAGTGTAAGAACTGAAACAGTAAGGTTGAGAGTTGCCTTGTTCAACCGCAAAAATATGCATATCAGACAACTCAAAATCCATTCTGTACATGTCAGGGAATGACCACAAAAGCATAGCGAGTATTAGATTTGGGGATCTATTTTCACTCATGCATATAAGTTACCAGGCTTTTTGTATAGATGCTACTTGGTTCATATAAATACTTCTTAATATATTTGTTTTGAGCAGTAATGCCCACTCAAGAAATAATTGAGTTGAGGCACTTGAAGCTTACTTTGGTATTCTAAGTTATAGTTCAACTCATGAATTAGTAAAAGAACCAGGGAACTTTTTCAATGAACTATATCCATGAATCATTTTTAATTAGTTTTCTCACAGTTTATGTGCTATGTCCATCCCTCTCCCTTTGTTCTCAGAAAGAATATCATACTAAAGCATTATATTTTTTATACAAGGCCTTAGTAAAAATAAGAAAAATTATATTTAACATTTCTAAATTAAATTTCAAAAGTCTAATTGTGATCAACTGCAAGATACAATATATTTTTAAAAATAAAAATAAATGAGAAAACATATAGTGGTGATAAAAAATGTGAGGAAAATATATTCTTCTCTAAATAGTACCTCTCTATCGGGAATTGGCAAACTTATGACCACGGGCTGATTTTCATAAATTACATTTTATTGAAACACAGCCATACCCATTTTTTACATAATGTTAATAACTGCTTTTGTGCTACAATGACAGAGTTGACTAGTTGTGAAGGAGATATTATGTCCCTAAACTACTTACTCTCTGGCTTTTACAGAAAATGTTTGCCAAACTCTGCTCTAGATAAACTAAAAAATACATTGCCCATCCACACATCTATGGACAAGTGATATTTGATAGGGGTGCCTAATCCACTCAATGGAGAAAGAATGGTCCCTTCAACAAATAGTGCTGGGATAACAATATCCACATATAAAAGAAAAGAAGTGGACCCTTACTTCACACCGTATACAAAAATTAACTCAGAATGGATCAATGACATAAATATAGGAACCAAAAGTATAAAATTCTTAGAAGAAAACATAAGAAAATATATTCATGACCTTGAATTCAGCAATGGATTCTTAGAGTTCACACCAATAGTATGAGCAACAAAAGAAAAACTAGAAAATTTGGACTTCATCAAAATTTAAAAATTTTGTGCACCAAAGGACATTATCAAGAAAGTGAAAAGATAACCTACAGAATGGGAAAAAATATTTAGAAACCCTGTATAACTCAACAACAAAAAGACAAACAACCCAGTTTTTAAAAAATGGGCAAAGGACTTAAATAGATATTTCTCCAAATAAGATATAAAATGGCTAATAAGCATATGAAAAGATGCTCAACATCATTAGCCATTAGGGAAATTGAAATCTAAACCACAATGAGATACCACCTCATACTTACTAGAATAGCTACTGTTAAAAAAGAGAAACAAAAACAAAACAAACAAATGTGGTGAAATAGCAACTGTAGTACGTTGTTGGTCTGAATGTAAAATGGTGCAGCCATTATGGTAAAAGTTTTGTGGTTCCTCAAAAAGTTAAGCACAGAACTACTATAAAACATGGCAGTCCCATTTCTAGGTATATTCACAAAAGAAAGCAGAGACTCAGATAATTTTACATCAACGTTCATAGCAGTATTATTCACAATAGATAAAAAGTGGGAGAAACCCAAGTGTCTATCGACTATCAATAGATGAGTGGATAAACAAAATGTGGTATGTGTGTGTTTATGTGTGTATATGTATGTATGTATATGTGTGTGTGTATATATATGAATAAATATTATTGAGCCAAAAAAGGGAATGAAGTTCTGATGCATGCTACAACATGGATGAGCCTTGAAGACATCATGTTGAGTGAAATAAATCATGTACACATGGACAGATATTATATGATTCTACTTATATTAAATATCTAGAATAAACAAATTTATATATACAGAGAGTAGAGTACAAGTTACCAGGGGCAGGAGGTGGGGGTGATGTGAGGAAAATGGGGAACGAGGAATTAATGCAGAATGGGTCCAGGGTTTCTGGGGTGATGGAAATATTTTGGAAATAGATGGTGGTGATAGTAGCAGAACATTGTCAATGAGTGTAATACTTCTGAATTGTATGCCTGGGAATGGTTAAAATGGGAAAGTTTTATGTTGTATATATGTTACCATAATTTTAAAAAGAGACTAAAGACACAATGACAATTAAATGGAATACATGGTCCTGGACTAGATCTAATAATGGAGGAGAAAATACCCAAAAGGACATTATTGGGACAACTGAAAAAATTGGAATATAGACAGTATGCTTTATATAAATGTGAAATTTCTTGCACTTGATAATTGTACTGTACAGCTACATAAGTGAATATCCTTGGTCTTAGGAAATAGACAAGTATTAAGTACTAAAGGAGTGTGATATGTGCGACGTACTCTCAAATGTACAGAAAATAGATGATGGAGAAAAGGAGGGAGGGAGGGGCGGAGGGAAGGAGGGAAGAAGGAAGGAAAGATGATGGCAACAGATTACTGTTTCCAAACTGGGAAAGGCAGATTCAGGCATTAAAGTCAAGCAGAATAGAATAGATGGAACATAGGGCATTTTTAGGGCATTGGAATTGTTTTGCATGATCCTGTAATAATGGATATAGGCCATTTTAAATTTAGGGGAATAAAAGTCAAGCCGAAATGAAAAAGTAGGAAATAGGATCTTTGATCTTTCCATTTTAAATGCTTTGAGAACTTACTAGAATACAAAGGCCCCTTGCCAATGAAAACCTATTCGGTTTTGTTAATTTGACTGTATCGTTCCATCACCACAAGAACTGTCTGCAGATAGCTTATTGTGCTTTTGAGCATATGGAATTCTTAACTACTTATAGGGACCTTGGAATAATATCAAGTCATGGCTATGAATATAAAACTTCTAAAGGACTATACCCATCAAATCATCATCAGTTCTTTGCTTGTGACACTGTGTTGTGTGTTATTTGGTCTTGGATTCCTGGGAAGATGCTGAGAAAACAGGGAGAAATGTGACATCAGTGCACATGATCCCCATAATATTCCTGCAAAGGCATTATTCCATTTTACCAATGAGGAAATAGGGACATAGTGAGACAGATTTTCTCACCTAAAGTTATATAGTTCCTAGCAAAAACCCAGACTTCTGGACTTCCAGTTCTTGGGTAATTCTATCACTTCTATTGCATCACTGCTTAATAGAATTTTTCTGGGATAATGGCAATGTTAAATATCTACACTGTCCAATATGTAGCCGCTAGCTAAATGTGGCTCTTGAGCACGGAGGAACTGACTTTTTTAGTCTACTTAATTTCAATTAATAGCCACGTGTTGCTGGTAGCCACCCTTTTGGACAGTGCAGTTTAATAATCTGAATCTAATGAGTTTTAGGATGCATAACTTTCACTGCAGAGGAACTCACATTGATTAACTACTTAAACTCTGCCAGGAATTTTACCTATATCACTTCATTTAATCCTCTTAGAAACTCTGTGAATCTATCCTCCCTACCTTACATATGAGGAAATTTTATCTCAGAGAAGTTAATTAACATGAGCAAGAGCATGCAACTAATATGAGGCTAATCAGGATTGACATTGATCTTCTGAGCCAAAGCCACTGTTCTTTGTTTTATACCTGTGAGGACCCAAAGTCACTGTTAGTTGTGCTTCTTATAGTCATGGATAATTTGAGAGAATATTGAAGGAAAAGATATTTAGTAAGATAGGTTCTTAAATGTGCTACCTGTTTACTGTACTTAATGCCTTGGGAAGCAAGACTGAAAAATTGAAGTTTTGCTATATGGACAGTTTGCATGGACTGCATTCAAATGGCAACTCCCCAGGCTTGCACAATGCATAAGGGGAGGACCATTTCCTTTTGCATGGACTGCATTCAAATGGCAACTCCCCAGGCTTGCACAATGCATAAGGTGAGGACCATTTCCTAGAGACCTGATCCCAAGTGCCTTCTCATCACTACCTTCCCCAACATACAAAATCATGATCACCCACAAGGCAAAAGGCAGAGAGGCAGGAGGGGTGAAACCTGGAGATAGAATTATCACAGCATTAATTGAAATTTTAGTTTGCAGCCTTCATTCACTCTTTTCCTGGAGAGATTTAGGTCCAGCAGTCTTGTCTCATATTTTGATATTCCAAATAGCCCATGAGCAATTCCCAGGTACCTTATGCCAATCTTCATAAATCCAAAATTAATTAGATTTTATATGCCAACTCTGGGAAAATATTCTTTTTTCTTGTTCCTCCCTTGTGTTTTCAGAGGCAATAACGTGGGGACATGTTTATTTAACTGGGAGCTCTTCTCACTCTGACTAGGAAAGAATTCTAAAGGAAAGTCATGATGTAGCAGTTATTTAGAGATCAGGCAGAGAATGGAAAAGACCGGCAGATTGGAAAGCTATTGTCTGGAGTTCATTCTTTCTTTTAATATCGAACAGGCACATGCTTGAAACCTTATAACAATTTGCCCTAAGCATTAAAAAAAAATTTTTTTAAAGACCTTGCATTAAAAACACAACTGACAAAACAAAAAATAGATAAACTGGATTTGAACAAAATTTTTAAATGTGTGGTTCAAAAGTGAAAAGGTGCGTAACTTAATGGGAGAAAAATTTTCCAAATCATATATCAAAGACGAGATTTGTACCCAGAATACATAAAATACTCTTACAGTTCAACAATAAACATAAAGAATCCAATTAAAAATGGGGCAAAGGATTTGAATAGACACGTCTCAAAGAAAGTATAAAAATGATCAATGCACATGAAAAGATGCACAACATCATTAGGCACTAGGAAAATGCTGCAAAAGAGCAGGAACAAAACAATATATATGATCATTTTTTAAAGTTTGTACATGTGTTTATATATATATATACACTTAGAAAATTGATCATAAGGATATAAATAAACTAATATGTAATTGTAGATCAAACTGGTAATTTCGTTTTCTTTGCATTTAACTTAGTGGTTCTCACTAATTAATCTCCTTCACTTTATATTGTAAAGTTGCAAAATAAATGCTCATTTTAGTTTTAGTCTAAAACTAAAGTTGGAGTAATTAGAGTTGGAGTAATTAGGTTTTGGCTCTCAATTAGTATATATTTCATGGGTATACCACCCAATTTCATTCAATATATACAACTTATTTTTTCTACTATATACATTACAGTTATTGATGGTGTGTTTCATGTTGTTTTGAATTTCTTAAACCCTTGGAGCATGGTGTCCAAAATTCTAGTATTTGAAAGTATGCCACATTGCATCCCACTGATGAATATCAAACAGTTTGTTATCTATGTAGAGATGTTTAGTGGAAGTAAAATTTGCTGCTTAGGAAGAGGCAAAGTCTTAAGAAGAAGCCAGCAACTAAGAAACATCACTGGTTAAAGGGAACATGGCAGAACTGTTCTCTCTGAGTAGGTAATAGGGCATGCTCCAGGCAGCCAACAGCTCTTCCCAAGCAACCACAGATTGCTGTAGGGGACCCAGGCTGCTCTAAATTGTCATCGCACCAGTGCTCAAGTTGCAATTATGGCTGGTCTGTTTCAGGTTTGTATTAGTCTTTTTGGAATTTATAAATAATATCAAAATGTCACACTCCACCCTCTTAATTCCAAAAATAAAAAATAAATACAATATTGAAAAAAAAAAAAAACACCTTAAATCCTTTCAGTTAACAATGCTAAGTACAAAATCACATCACAGTTATTTATAGAAATAGTTTGTCTTGGGGCAAAGTCCCAGCTGGCTGTAGACCTGTGAAACTTACAAAACAATTTATCTGCTTCCAATATACAAAGGGACAGACAAAGGGTAAACATCTGTATTACCCTAAGGAGAAATTGGGAGGGAAACATGAGTTACTTGTCCCTTAAGGCTCCATAAACCTTCAGGGAATATTCCACTAGATTTCAAAGTCTGAGAGTCATTCCTAAGATGATGGTTCTTCTCCCTGGGGCCTCATGGGGACCCACCATTTCCACAGGCTTGCCCAAGGGCCATTTTCTTGGTTCCACCCTCATCAAGCATCTGGGTGGTGACTGAGCTCCAGACCTCACCCTCCAAGAATATTGGGGTGATGGCCACACTTTACCCAATCTCTGGGGTGGAGTCTCAACCCCCTTAGTACAATGAGGTGGAGGCAACATTCTCCCTAATCTCTGGTATACAGGCCCAACCCTCTCAGAGCAATGAGTTGGTGACCTGGCCTTCCTAATCTATGAGGGAAAAGCCCACCCCTCTCAGACCAATGGGGTGTTGACCTTACTCTCTCCAACCCTTGGGGAATGTGCTCCACCCTCTCTGTAGCCCGGGATAGCACAACTCTCCCTGAACAACCAGCTGGAACATCCACCTTCTTCAACTGCCGGGCAAACTCACCCTCTCTGTACACATGGGTGCGGTTCCTTTCTTGGCCCAAAGAGATGTCTTAATTCCAGACTTCAGGTTCCAGGGTTTTCCTCTTAAAGCTGTTTTCTCTTCCATCTCTCCCCTCCATGTCCCTTTTAGTCCAGGCTGACAGTAGTTTTGTTCATATAGCACTCTCAAAAGCTTGTTCGTTTAGCAAGTGGGAAGCAGGGGTCCAAGCCATCAGACAGTAAGACTTTCCACAAGTCTTTCCTAGATAACTGCATTTTCAATTCTGACTTTCCAAGTTTAGTTAATTCCTCAAATGGAGCTCTATCATCTGGGGGCTTGATTTCTTGAGGTGTGGAATTTCCAGAATCAGTTTCTGTTTGCTTTGTGCCCAACAATTCTGTTATCAATTTATCTCTTTCTTCTAACACTTTGCTATAAGCTGCAAGGAGAAGCCAGGCTGCATTTTCCACATTTAGTTTGGAAATCTCCTTGGCTAATTGTCCAAGTTCATAATTATCAAATTCTGCCTTCCTTATAACATCAGGAGTCAATCTTGCTAAGTTCTCTGCAGCTTTATAGCACTAATCGCCTTTCCTCCAATTTGCAATAATAGTTTAACCATTTCCTTTTAAGGCCTCGTCAAAAGTGTCTTTTAGTGTCCACATTCCTACCAACAGTCTGTTCAAAGCATTCTAGGCCTTTTCCATCAAGCATGCCACAATTCCTCCAAAAAATACTCCTTAACCATTTATAAAACCATTCCAGCATTTTGGTAATTGCAAAAGCATAACCCCACTTCTCAGTATCAAATTCTGTATTAGCCAAAGAGGTGCTGATGCAAAGTACCAGAAACCTGGTGGCTTTTATGAAGGGTATTTATTTGGGGTAAAATCTTACAATTACAAGGCCCTAAAGAGTCCAAGTCAAGGTTACTTCCTTACCAAACTCTGTTGCCATGTGTTGAAGCAAGATGGCGGATGACGTCTATGAGAGTTCAGCCTTCTTCTTCCCTCTTAAGGCTCCATGGGTCCAGCTTCTTCTGATCTCAACTGTAGGGTGGCATAGGGCTTGTCTCTCTTCCTGAAACTTGTTTCTTTCCAGGCTCAACTGCACTGTTCTCTTCACAAAGTCAGCTTTAAACTATCATGTGAATGGCTCATCTCTCTTCCCGGGGCTGCAGGATCCTCTTCCATGTCTATGGAGCTCCGTTCCTCTTTTCATACATATCTGCTTCTCTGTTCTTGTTTGAACATCCATTTATATAGCTGACCAACGGGGCGGGGTCTCAACCCTGCACGCCCTAATGATATGGTCGAATCAAAGCCCTAATCTTGATTTAATCGTAAAAACAAAGCCTTTGAATTTAAATCAAATCAAAGGATATCATACCTAGGGGAACAGACCAGTTTACAAACAGAATCAATATCTCTTTTTGGAATTCATAAATAATACCAAACTGCCACAAGTTTCTTCTGAGTCATTTCAACCTTTGATGTGTGATATCTAAAATGCTAGGAATTGAGAGTGTGCCTTGAACACAAACCTCTTCAGGATCACTCTGCCAGGATACACCATTTTAAACAAAGCCTGAAAAATATAGCTAATTAAGTTTAATTCACACAAATGTTTATCTAACATCTGCTCTTCCCAGAAAACATGGCAGCTTTTTGGAGAAAACAAATTAAATGAAGACAGCCACTCTACTCAAGGAGTGGATAATTCAGATGGGATTAGAGGTACTAACTGGAACTTGACAGGACTTGGAAAAGTGATGGAAAATGAAATACTAGAAAAAACTGACAAGAATTTCCCATGCATGACAATCAGACCATATTTTCATGTAACATTTATGAAATATGGAAGATTTTATGTCTTTGGGGCAGAGTTTATACAGTGAAAAAATCTTCTGAACTTTAAGATGTTTTAAAGGTTAGTAATTTATTAATTTATAAATTGTAAAGCCTACTTCTTAAACTTATAGATCTTATTCTATTTATAAATATAACTAATTTTAACAAATCACTTTTAAGGGAATTCGGGTTTAGATCTATTTTCAAACTTAAACTCCTTTAAGCATTCAAACTGCGTGTATAACTTCAATATATTCCATTTTCTTTTTGAGTGTTTTCAATTTTATGACAAGCCATCCCAAGCACTTAATTCTTGCAAATCTAACAAATATAATTAAAAGTAAAAAATAGTCATTATTAAATTAACTTAACTATCCTGATATTGTTTGTGTACTTATAAGATTTCTATTTAAAATCCCAAGCCTTTATCACGTGCTCAATTGCACATGTTAAAATGGAAACACAATGCCGACCTGTTAATCTAAACATTTCAAGTACGTAAAATACTAAATCTTACACAAAAATATTGAACATTTCAGTGTCTTAAACATTTCTACACTTAACTCTGAATCTCCCTGAAGTTTATAATAACTAATGGCCTTGCCCTGGACACTGACTACATTCTGACTAGAGTCTTGTTAGCTCCCCAGGTGGACTCACTGAGCCCTTTTCATAGGAAAAATCAAGGACTATTTAACCTGAATAAGAGGGTGGCCTGGTGGCCCTCATAGCCCATGTAGTCACAATTGGATCTACTCCTGGAAATCAGCAAACCCCTGCCCAGTTGCTGACATTACTTGATTGTATTTTGCACTTTTTTTGTCTCCAAAGATACTAAAGGCCTTTCACCTAGCTCTTATGAATTTGGAACTTGACAGAATCCTGAAGTTTTTCCTCTTCTCCCAGTATTATAGAGCCACATAATTCATACAAACATTGAAATGGTATCTATTAGATCCAGCAATTCTCAAATCTATGTCTGAATCTTCATGCACAGTTTCTAAAGGAGCACACCAACAGCTTAGATAGTGCCATTCCATGCATACTTGTGACAATCCCAGGTAGCAAAGGCAGCGACACAAATTTGCAGACAAGAAACATTTTGTTGCTCATGTCGAAGAAGTCACAAGTCCATCAGTTCTTCAAAAGTAATAAAACTAAGCCGTTCTTGTCTTGGTTTGGCTCACTCACATTTTTGGAAGTCAGCTGATGGTTGATCTAGGTTAGCTTTGACTGGGACATCTGGGCAACTTGACTCTGTTCCATCTGACTTCTCTTTCAGCAGTCTAGTCAGGGCAAGTTCTCATCATAAGCCCAGAGGAACAAGAGCAGAACCAAAAATTTTATGGAGCAGGTATAGCTCAGTGGTTGAGCACCTGCTTTGCATGTACAAGGCCCGGGGTTCATCGCCAGTACCTCCTTAAAAAAAAAAAATGCAAGCACTTTTTAGGCCTCTGTTTGCACCACAGCATCACAACTACTCACATCCCATTGGCCAAAGCAAATCGCATGAGCAAAATGAAGCCCAAGATACCATAAATATACTTTACTTCTTGATGGGAGTTACTTACAGTCCCATGACAGAAAGCATAGAGATAGGAAAGGCTGAAGAACTGGTCCACTCATTTAATCAATCTAGCACAGGGAAGTGGGCAGGGGCCAGACCATGTTGGAACTTGGAGGCCTGGCCAGAGTTGCCGAGTTCCACATGTTGCCCATTTTCAAGTCCGTGGTACAAATATGCCTCATCTATCTTTTCAGCCCAGCCTTAGAGAATAGCGCACCCCATCTTGTTGCATCATTTTCCTTTTTTCAACAACAGGTTACAGTCGTATACTATATAACCTCCTTTTGGGGATTGAATCATCTCCCTCCAAAAAGACATCTTCAAGTCCTAATCCCCGGTTCAATGGGTGTGAACCCATCTGTAAATAAAGATGCTGTTATTAGTTAAGTTGTGGTCAAACTGAATGAGGGTGGGCCTTATTCCAATATGCTAACATCCTTATAAGCAAAGGACTTTGGACACAGAAGTAGGAGAAGCCAGAGAGACAGGGAGAAACAGAGGGAGATTGCCACATGACAGAAGGTTGTTATCAGCAGAATATTACAGGCTTTGGAGAAAGCATGGCCTTGCTGACACCTTAATTTTGGACTTCTAGCCTCTGAAACTGTGAGCCAATAAATACCAGTTATTTCAACCAATCACTGTGTGGTATTTGCCATAGCAATCCTGAAAGACTGAGACACTTCTGTCTTAAGACATCTGTGATTGTGATGTCCATGGTTCACAGTTTTTGTGTTTCTGTTTCTCTTCCTGTACTGCTTGACTTTGCATTTAATGTACATTTTACATTCCTGTGAGAAGCTCAAAGTGATTTATGCTCCATGCATTATCTAAGCTGTCATATACTCCTTTAAGATAGTTTTGTAGCACAATAGATGGTAGAGAGCTCTATAATAGAAGAGTTTAATTATCAATTACAGGTGCAGCCCAGAGAGCTACCAAGAGGCTCTTGAGTGATTTTTCCCAGCATCTCAGACTAGTTTAAGACTGCACAATCAGGCCCAAGAGTCCTGACTTCTAGTCTAGACTCTATTATAGTGACTCTATTCTCTCTTTTATATACCTAAAAATAAATCTCTTGTGAGTAGTTTCTTCTTTTATCTGGGGATAAGAGAATTCATCTGTTTCATGCTGCCTTATCCAAATGCCAGCAATCTGAGGGGACATGGAGATGTCTTTATAACAAATGAGAGATAGAAAAGAAAACGTGTAGTCTTCAAAGCACACTCCAGTGGGAGGAGAACCAGAAATACAATATGTTTCATCAAGAAATAGGAGTAACAGGTTGTTCTAGATCCCATAGTCCGGTATATCTAAATAAGGTGCAAGAAAAATCATGAAAAGAATCTATGACTACAATCCAGGTACTATTACAAAAAACAAAGAAGGTGTATGTACTCTAAAGTAAAAAATTGAAAACTCAGATGGGATGAACTATCTCTGAGAGCATGTCACTCACCAAAATCTAAGTAATTGTGCCACTGGCAATTTTTAAATGTTAAAGGTTGATTTTGCTAGGATAGTGTTGCTAAAATCACTTGGACAAATTAATGAAAATTGTCACAAAATTATTTTTTTTACGTTTAAGTTCAGCTACCTGCTAATGTATTTTGAAAATTGAGTAGCATAGGTTATACCTATTGAATCTCTAAGAATATTTTAGGGTTATATTTAGGTCAATAATTTGCACAAGAAATTTACTTATTTGATTAAGACATTTGAAGAGCCATGGGTAAGAAAAGAATGTTTAATCAGAGACTATCCTCAGATTTACCAGAAATCTTGGTTTCTTAATTAGAGGAGGAGCAGACCATTGGTCCTCTCTCATTTAGACATCTGATGTGACATTGCTCATGAATCCTGCCTATTGTTCAGTACTTTGATGAGAAAGAGGCAGACAGTGCAGAAGATTCTACAGTCATCATCCCATCATACCCTTTCCATCCCTGGCTCCTGAGGCACATTTGCCGTCCATGAGAGGAGGCTACTCAGATTATTCCATTCTGGTTGGGAAGAAAAGCAGGAATTTTGTATTGCATCCCGATGTTTAAAATAAAAGTAAGAAACTGGTTATAGAATGCTATGCCTGTTAGGACACTTTTAGCCCCAAGTCATAACTTACTCTTATAAGAGGTGATTAAACAATATCCTCACATAAGAATCTAAAGGCAGGGCAGTTCTGGGACTGGTTACTTCAGGGATTCAACAATTTCCTTGTCAATTTCTGATTCTTTTGTCTTTTGCCCTCATGATCCTAATGTGGCTGCCACAGCGCCAAGCATCTCATCTTCAGACAATGTCACAAGGCAAGAAGGGGTGTCACATGTCTGTGAGCCTTCCTAAGAATTTAGAAAATTTGTTAGAAGGCTTCTACCAAGGGAAGCGGCTGTGGCTCAATCAGTAGGGCTCCCGTTTACCATATGGGAGGCCCCGGGTTCGGTTCCTGGGGCCTCCTGGTGAAGGCAAGCCTGCCCGCGCGGCGTGGTTAGCTGACCCAGCGAGCACAAGCAGCAAGGGGGGGATAAATGAATAAATAAATAAAATCTTTAAAAAAAAAAAAAAAAAGGAAGGCTTCTACCAAAATTTCCCCTTTGTCTCATTGTCCTATAAGAAATGTCATGTCAACTAGCAAGAGAGATGGAATTACCTCAATTTTCAGATTGATAAGGTATTTTTAGATTTTTTTTTCTTTATTTTTAAAGAAGCGTTAGATTACATAAATGTTACTTCGAAAACATAAGGAATTCCCATATACCACACCCCCTCTCCCTCTCACACTTTCCCCCATTAACAGCGTCTTTCATTAGTGTGGTACATTTGTTACAATTGATGAACACATACTAAAGCATTGCTACTAACCATGGTCTATAGTTTACATTATGATTTACACTTTGCACTGTACCCTTTTATACGTTTTGACAAAAATGTATAATGGCCTATATCTGTCATTGCAATATCATGCAGAACAATTCCAATGTCCCCAAAATGCCCCATGTTAACATCTATTTTTCCCACTCCCTCTGCTCAGACTCTCTGGTGATCACTGTCTGTATATCAGTGTTACAAGTTCTTCCATTGCTAGAATAATAATAATAAGTCTACTTTGGTCCATAGTTGCATTCCCTCGTACATTTGTTCATTCCTCAATCTTGAGGATTTTTGGATGATGCCCATTTTGCTTCTGATTGGGAGGGGGCTTAGATCCCATGGGGCAGATGGATGGAGCTGTCTTGCTTGCAGTTGTAGATAACGCTCTGTTTTTTAGGATGGGCATTGCCCATCACAGATTAATAAGTTTTTAATATCTGTAGTGTATCTGTTCCATTTTTGTTCCTCTTATTGTCTATTTATGCCTTCTCTTATTTTTTATTAGCTTTTATTAGTCTTGCTGGGGTGCTCTGTTTTTTCAGAAAATAAATTTTTTATTTTGTTAATCTTCCCTATTGAATTTTCACTTTCTATTTTGTTCATATCTTGATAATGTTTATTATTTTTTCCTTCTGATTTCTTTGTATTTATTTTTTCTAAAAATCTTTTTCTAGCTCATCATATTAAATGCTTTACTGATTTTTAGTCAGTCTTGATTTTGAATAGATGCATTTAAACTTAATCTAAGTACTTTTTTATCTACATCCTACTGCTGTAGTTATGTTGCCTTATCATTGTTTTTCTGTCCTGATATTGTATAATTGCCTCACTGTAATTTTCCTTTTGGCTCATGAATTGAATGAATTTTAAGGTTCCAACTATGTTGTACTTTTATGTATTTTTTAATATCTGTAATGTATCTGTTCTATTTTTGTTCCTCTTATTGTCTTCATTTCTAGTTTAGCTTCAAGACAGAGAACATAGTCTGTATGATATTAAAACCTTGAAATCTGTAGAAACTTTTTGTAATACAGTTAATTACTATACATGGCACGTTTGTGTTTGAAAAGACTTTATTGGTACAGGATTCAATGTATTTTCATTAGATCAAAGATGTTAATTCTGTGTCTAAATCTTATCTGTCATTAATAAGTTTTTGTCATCTTGGTCTATCCATTTTTAATAGAGTTATGTTTAAAGTTCCCAGGATCAGTTTGTCAATTTGTCCTTGTGTGTGTGTGTATGTGTGTGTGTGTATGTGGCAATGTTGTGAGATGTGCATAAGTTCGTGATTATTCTATCTTTGGGAGAGTTATTCCTTGTGTTATTGTTGGCATTCTTCTCTATCCCCAGAAATGCTTTTGAGTTTAAGTTCTATTTTGTCTGATGTTATATTACAACCCCAGATTTTAAGGGGTTACTATTTTACTGGCATATCTTTTTCATTTACTTACTTTTAATCCTCTGGTTTTGTTTTAGTTGGTCCTTTGTAAGAAATATGTAGTTGCATTTTTGTCTTTTACTCGTTTTGAATATTTCTATATTTTTTAAGTAGTGAATTTAATTTTTTATATTTGTTGTGATAATTGATTTATTTGCATTTCTTTCTACAACTTTACTTGGCATTTTCTGTTCCTCAGATTTTTCTCTCTCTCTCTGTCTTGGTTTTAAAGTCCTATATTCCTTGTTTCCTTTTTTCCACCTTGCTGGACTCTGAGCTGATGCTGTAATAGGGTGAAACTGATGGGACCCTTGGGAAGGGGGGAATGAACTTTGCATTTGGGAGGGGTGTGAATTGCTGGGAGCCAGAGGACAGGCGTGGTGGACAGAGCTCTAAGGTGGCCTCCAAGAGTCCCACCCTATAATTTACAATCCCTGTATAATCTTGTCCCCCTGAGTGAGGGCCAGTCTAAGGAATATGATTGAACATCCCTCCAGTTCTCAGATGACATTATATGGTGAAGATGAAGGGATTTTGCTGTTGTAATTAAGGTCTCTAATCAGTTGACTTTATGTAAATCAAAAGGAGATTATCTTGCGAATATTCTCACTGTCCTGATTTTGTGATAACCAGGGTAGGCTAAACATTTGCTATATTAGAAACCATGCATGTGTCCCCAGACCTAGTTTTTCTACCTAGGTCTGCTTTTCAGAATGCTGGTGATAAACTAAGCCTGATTTATTGTATGACCATCTTGTATGGGAAATGACTGTAACTCTAGGTATCTTTGGTCAACCTTAAGAGACAGAAGTGGCTCAAATGGTTGGGCATCTGTCTCCCACATGGAGGGACCTGGGTTTGGTCCCTGGGACCTCCCGGTAAAAATTTTTAAAATGAAAAATATAGAAGTCATGTGGGCCACCAGGCTCCACATGCAGGTGAGCCACCAGGCCATGAGCAGGTGACCCGCCAGGCCCCGTCTGCGGATGGGCCACCAGGCCCCGCGAGCCACACAGCAACATGATGACATAACAGGAGAGTCACACAAGGGAGAGCCAAGACGAGAGGTGCCAAAAAACCAGCAACTAAGGTGGTGCAGGCGGTAGGACGCCTCTCTCCCACATCGGAGGTTCCAAGGATCAAATCCCATTGAAGACAGGAGGAGAAGGATGAGAAGAGAGGGCAGGAAATGGACACAGAGTCGCCGAGTGAATGGACACAGAAACAGCAAAAAAGGGGGAGGGGTGTAAAAATGGATATAAGTAAATAAATAAATAAATAAATAAATAAATCCTTAAAACAAGTGTATAGGGAAGGAAGATACAGACTATAGTTAGTAGTAATACTTTGACGATGCTCTTTCATGATATGTTAACAAATGTTTCACAACAATGCAGAGTGTTTGTGGGGGGTGATGTGTGGGAGCCCTGTATGATGTTATGCATGTTTGTTTTGTGAGTTCACGATGTTTGCTGAACACTTTTAGGTTATGTGTGTTCATGTATGTAATACTTCAATAAATTGTTTAAAAAAAAAAGGAGATTATCCTTGCTGGGCCTGACCTAATTGAGTCCTTTAAATAAAGGTCTAGAGATTAGAGTTCTCTTCTGACCTTGAAGAGAAAGTCAGATTGTGAATTGCCTGTGGAGGGATCTTGTGGCAAAAACCTGAGAACATGCTCTAGGACAGGGGTTCTCAACCTTTTTTTCCCTGCGGACCCCTTTGCCAGTCAGCTGAAAACCACGGAGCCCTTACTAAGTCCACACTATACTGTGTATTATTTAATCAATATATCACACCCACACCAACACATCCCCACAAGAAAAATGGTTTTTTGAATTTCAAGTCAAGCTCACAGACCCCTTGTTAAGAAGCCCTGCTCTAGGAGCTAAGAGCAGTCCCCAGCTGAAAGCTAGCAAGAAAACCAGGATCTCAGTCGCACAGCCACAAGGCAATGAATTCTGTCAACAACCGGAGAAAGGCTGGAAATGGATCTTTCCCTAGTGGAGCCCCTTAGATTTCAGCCTTGTGAGCTCCTCAGCCGAGGACCCAGCTAACTTGTGCTCAGACTCCAGACCCACAGAAACTGTGAGGCAATAAATCATGTTGTTTCAAGCCACTAAGTTTGTAGTAATTTGTTATCAGTCATAGGAAACTAATATGGAAGACAAACATTATAATCTGGATGTTTAGTAGCAACCCTTAATATTTTTTTGCATTCCTATTTAATTATAATTTTTTAAACAAATCTAACGTTGTTCTATTATTATTAATATTTGTATCCTCCTTACCACAATTTAATGAACCAAACTGCTCCCTTCCCCCAACTTGTTCTTTAGGTCTAAACACAATATTGTTTAACACACACCCAAAATAGTCAATGCTTAATTAAATTTACTTATATATTCTATCAGTTTCTTTGCTCATCTTTGTTCCTTATCTCCCAGGTCTAAGTATCATTATCTATTACTTTAATGGCTTTTATTCCTTCGTTTATTTTTTATCTATGCTTCTCCCTTTTATTTATTTTTATAATTAAAAAAAAATAGTATTCCTTTATTTTGTCCTTAAATATCCTAAATATTTCAGGTTATTATCAGATTGCCTCTGTAAAACAAATTTTGCTTACAAAAATATCAATATTTTAATTTTTTTTTTTCTTCCTTCATCCTCCCTCCCTCTTCTTTCCCCCCACTGCCCCCTTTCCAGCTGCTTACATTCAGCAGCTGGACACTGAGCCCTTATTCTAACTCTTTGAGGTCACTGCTCCACTGAGATATCAGAGCAATTGGCTCAGTTTCCCTTCTTGCAGCATTGTCTTTGTCCTCTTACCCCCTGAGGCTTATAGCTTGCTAAAAGCTTTAGTCCCAAGCAGTGGCCTGTACCTTTTTTCCCCTAGCTTCCCTCTCCCTGTCCTCCAACATGAACCTGACTCCAGTTGCTTCTTCGTGCATCTCCGTCCCCATCAGCACACAGAAGCCTAGCTCTCGGCACACACTGTCCACTTCCAGGCACAGGGCCCACAGGCTCACGGCTTCAACTCCCTTTACTACCTCGCATTTCTATTCTGTTTTTGGTTCAAGATACATTTATCTTATTTTTGATTAACTTATTGCTTAACTTATTGCTTTTCTTTATTCATATTCTGCCTGTCGTTATTGTTTGCTTAGAGGTACCCATGTTTAAATCTAGGCAGTCATCTTGCTCACAAGTCCCCTAGACATTTTATAGCATTATCCCATGTACTCCTCACCACTACCTTTCAGGTGGGTATTACTATCACAATGATAATTTGTTCACTGAATTTAAGTAGCTTTCCTAAGATCAACACATCTAATAAGTTGAAAAGCCAGAATCTGAACCTAATTTTTTATAACTCTGGAGCACAAGATCTGAGCTTCTGAATCCTGACAGGAGGGAGATACGGAAGATGCCAGTGAGAAGGAAGTGAGTAACTGATGGAGGAACACTTAGAGGCTATGATACGAAGCGCCACAGGAGGGTGTGGGAAGCTGTGGGAGGATGGGACATGTCTTCCTTGGAGTCAGAGAAATGGAAGACAGAAAAGGTGATAGAACAGAGAGATTCAAAGTAGAGAAAACCTTGGCTGAAGAAGCTTAGGTTGATATCAAAGTTGTTATTAAATTAGAAGATATGGTTTTCTACTTAGAGTGGGCAGGGCTAGGAATGAGGAGCCAAGAGGTAAAACAATCTCACTGAGATTTGATGAAGAATCTTGAAAGAAAAAAATTTAATTCATTTGGACTTGTAAATTAAAGGAACCCAAAACAACAAATGTGGAAATTGGGATCCAGGAAAAGTTATTTTTACCAACTGTTTCTTTTCTCTAATGTCTCAGGCAAGATGATGGCAGACTGTTGCCAGATTGGACACTATTGTTGTGACCTTCTTTGTCTTCATTGCAAATGCTTTCAAAGAAGACCTATGATTACAAAGTTTCCTGTACTCTTCATTTCCTCTACTGCCTGATAATAAAAGTAATTGCTAGGATGACTGCATACCTTACTTTGCCTGGGATGGTCTTATTTTTATTTTTGTCCCTCAGAAATTTTTTAATAAAACCCTCATAATTCTCAAAACTGTCCTGATTGTATGATGAAATATTTGGTCCCCCTAGTAATTATTCATGATTGTGTGCTAGATCTGTGATCAACATTTTCCACACCTAGTCTTATTTCATTCTCACATCTATCACATGTGGTAAATTACATTACTAATCCCGTTGCACTATTTTTTATTTCAGTCAGGGTGAATATTAAGTGCCTACCATGTCCTAGGTAATGCATTAAATGTTGGAGAGCTAATTATGAGCTCAATGTCTTTGCCTTTATGGAGAGTGAAACTGAGTAATAATGAAAACAGATTTAGAGAAGTTGGGATACTTGGTCAAGATCATGCTGTTTGTGAAAAACCAAGATTTTACCTGGTTCAGTTTGACTTCAAAGCCCAAGTTTTAACTACTACCTCTCTTGTATTCTTAGTAATAATCAGTATTTTGAATTAGACATTATTGAGTGATCCAGGTAGCTTTATAAATACTAAAACTTATCAACGTGTATCAAATGTCAGTAGCAGAACAAAGTACCTCACCCTATAGTGAGTATGTTGAAAATATTTGAAGACAAATTTTTAATTTCAGTATACATTGCCATTTGGCCTAATCATTATTCTATAAAAATTAAGAATGATTAAAACAAAATAGTCCTCATTAGAAAACCTGTACCTGGTATACAGAACACCTGCTAAAGGCATTAGAGATCTTTTTATGGATTATTGTCAATATTGATTTTTTTTTCTTCTGTGAAAACAAATGCATCGGATTTTTTATATCATAGACCATGCACAGGAAGCCCTTAAAGATTTTGTCACTTTACATAATCGCCACCTTACAGATTATAAAAATTACAGTATTCAGAATATCCATCAATACCTTTTAAAAATATTGATTGTGAGACATTAGACACACAAACCATTAAAAAGAAAAGTAAAAACCAATCATTTTGATAGAAGAAATTTTATCTTTTAGTATTTATTAATTTTTGTCATCAGAATAACGATGATAACACGGAGGTGTTAGCATTAGTTTGAGGGTTTGTGAAGGTGTCTTGGCTGACTTTCTGAAAAAGATCTGAAATAAGAAAATGGAAAGGTGGACTGTCACATTAGTCATCAACCCCACTATTCAGGAATAGTGAGAATTTCATTTACTAGCCTCATAAAAACATTTTTAAACTGCTCTGCCAGACAGATACAAGGGTGCAGTGCATCTCAGCTAAAGTAATTTTGTCACATTTATGCTGTTGTTTAGATGTGTTAAATGTGCATTTTTTGGCTGATATTTTGTTGCATGATTCCATCAATTCGTTAAAATAAAGAAATGTGAAAAACAGTAATGAAAAAAGTAAACTTATTTACTTTTTATTATTTACTAAAGCCTAAGGTAAATTTGTAAGCATAAAGAGTGTCCGTCAAAAGAGGATGGCCCACTGATGAGTTCTTTTTATTGATGACTACCCTTATGAGTCTTTGCTCTTGTAGCTGAAACTTGGCTTACTGTTATGGGGTGCCTAAGGGTTGCCACCTGAAGCCTCCTTGTTGCTCAAATGTGGCCTCTCTCTAAGCCATACTCAGCATATGAATGCATTACCTCCCCCCCAACGTGGGACATGACTCCCGGGGATGAGCCTCCCTGGCAACGAGGGATTAATACCAAGTGCCAACTGGCAACACAACTGGAAAAAGACCTTGAATAAAAGGGGGAAAAGATAAAGACAAATGAGTTCAAGTGGCTAAGAGACTTCAAAGAGAGTCGGGAGGTCATCCCAGAGGTAACGCTTACGCACACCTCAGTAGGAGCTCATAGAACATCAAAGTGCATATCACCCCACACAGAGGGGCTCCTGAGAGCTCTGGAGACACCCAGGTCCTATATAAGGGGGGATAGCCCCAGAGACTGACGCCTTATCAGTGGGCTCTATTTTGGAATCTGTGCTCTTGAGAGTGACAGAATTGGACTCAAATAAGTCCTCCCTGCACATGGTTCATCAGTCCTTTCTATTCAAACTTATATGTGATGCTGGAGTTTTTAGGTATATTTCCAGAGACTGGAGCCTCTGGCCTACCTATGTGCCAGATGTGCGTGGAATCTCAGTGGAGCTGCAACTCCTACCCTACAGCTCAATGGACTCATCCAAGTCACCTGGCGAGGAGACAACAATGGGCAGTGGCCATCCCAGGGAATGGAGAAGGCCTGCACCTGCAGGCAGGATCATCCCACCCACCATATCCATGGGATATAAGCCCTCTCTCACTTGGAGGTGGAGTGGACATCACCATCCCAGTCCCCTCAGGATTGGGGGAAGAACTATGGACTAGAGTGGACTTGATGGTATTCTGTTGTACACATATGGTGATTCTAGCAATGGATGAAATTATAACAATGAGGTCGAGCCAGTTGCCACTTGACACTTTCGGGGCAGGGAGGGGATGTGCAGTTGAAATACAGGGGCTTCTTTGGGATTTGGAGGTTGTCCTGAGTACCGTTGTGGCAACAGATGTAGGCCATTTTAAATCAGCACACACCACTCAGAACTGAGTGGGAGAGAGTGTGGTCTACGATGTGAACTGTGGTCTATGGTTGGTGGCAAGGCCCCAGGATGTGTAAGTCCATTGAGGGTGGTGGGCCTACACTTATGGGAGATGTTTGTGTAGGATGTGGTGGAAGTGTGGGAGGTGGGCAACATGGGAATCCCGGTGGGTTCCGTGTAATATTTTAGGTAATCTAAGCACCTCTTAAAATATATATATATATATATATAACATTTTTGTAAGCAAATGCACATATATGCATATATATTTAGATATCATTTTACAAATATTGGTATGTATTGTGAAAATTTTGATTTTTACCCACAATAAAAAATAAATTAATTAAAAAAAAAAAGAGTGAATACAAATTTCGAATCTGTGATTGCTGGGACAAGCACATTTACAAGTGTGAGGAGACCACTAAAGCAGCTAGAATAGCAAAATATAGATAAGAAAATGCACTGAAGAACATCTGAAAGTTGGATTGTATTGGACACTAGATAGTGCAATGCTTAATGCATTATCAATTTTTTTTAATGGTGCCATAAAGGATTTTATGCTTATTATCCTTTTCAAATAGTATGTTGGTAAACTAATTGTGTTTTCTCAGAAAAAAAAAAGCAAAATTGATTAATTAAGTTGATAAGAGCAGAGAAGAGAACAAAACTGCAGAAGTATCTGTCAGAATTGTGTCTCATGGCAAAAGCAGCAGTGTTGGTAGCATATGAACTTGGAAAGAAAGCATGAATTTAACCACAATTCCTCCATCATGTAACACTGATGGCCACTGTAAAATGCAAGAGGCATACCCTGTGGATTAGAAGGCACCATTGTGTGGGTCTGCCGTTGTGTTTGCATCACAATTAGATGACATCTCTAAGATGTCTTAGCATAATCCTGGTATATCTAAAAGAGAGAAGTGCTTAAGTCCTTTCTGATTTGTTTACCATTGAACATCCATTCTACAGATGACATATTTTATTTGTTGATGGTCATTTGGAAGCTGTGAGTAGTATAGAAAATGTATGTTGGTAGCCCTACTGAAGAAATACTAATTGTAAATGAAGCAATGGAAGACTTTGAATTAAAGGAGTTCTGCCTGATTGTCAAGCCACTGCTTTTTTGACAGAGAATAACTGTTAGTCAATAATGTGTCTCTGGAGCTTGGTTCGGTATTGAAGAAAGAGTAAAAACTATGAATACTATTCAGTCATGGCAATTGATTTTAACTCTTTACAGAGTACAATGTGAAGAAATATGTAGTAATTTCAGAATTCTGTACTTTTCCATGCTGAAGTACAACTGCTGTTAAGGAAAAAGATGCTTACATGAACTTTTTTTTTTTAAAGATTTATTTTTATTTCTTTATTTATTCCCCTCCCTGCATTGTTTGTGCTCACTGTCTGCTCGTTTTGTGCTCTCTGTGTCTGCTCATCTTCTTTTAATGAGGTACTGGGAACTGAACCTGGAACCTCCCATGTGGGAGGAAGGCACCCAATCGCTTGAGCCACATCCGCTCCCTGCTTGTTGTGTCTCACATTGTGTTTCCTCATTGTGTCTCCTCATTGCGTTAGCTTGTTGCATCAGCTTGCTGCGCTGGTCCTTCACATTCTGCTCGCTATCTTGCTTGTCTTCTTTAGGAGGCACCAGAAATCAAACCTGGGACCTCCCTTGTCATAGGTGGGCACCCAACTGCTTGAGCCACCTCTGCTTCCCTTACATGAATTTTTAAAATGAGAGATGAGATTTTAAAACACATTTCTTCATTACACTGATGAAGCCAATGAAGACTACTTCTGTAGTTTCAGACAGCTTGCCCAAGTAGCAGACATTAGCAATTCAGAATTTGTGTTCAGATTAATTAGTCATCTTTGGCCAGATTGTGGCCAGAAACTCAGCAGCTTCAAAACAAAGGCTTATTCCTCATTATGTAACATTTAGGCTGTGAGTCAGTGGTGGCCGTGCTCTGGGCTATAGCTCTCTCTTCTAGGCTATAGAGAGGAAGACCCTTGTAGCTTCTCATTCCAAACTCAGGCTAAAGGAGCAGCCCCATCCTAAACTGTGCTCATGGCAGAAGAAAAGGGTAAAATGTGGAGCCAAATTATATAATTGCTCTGTAATCTATTGCTCAGATTTGGCATGCATCACATACTTACATTCCACTGGTCCTCCTAAGTCACATGGCCCCTCCCAAATATTGTTGGCAGTCATACCCCTCCCACAGGAGCCCTTCAAGTCAACTGGCAATGAGGAAGGATGAATAATCCCTCTGACAGGGAAGTGGGGAGGCAAATATTTGTGGAAAATAAATGTTTACCACATGCATGTGTGTAAATGAGTGCAAATGTAATTGAACAAAGTTTCACAAAATAATAATAATTACTCTTACTATGTTTGGTGCAGACTGATATTTCCTATTCTATTCTGTTTTATTTGTTTTTTTATTTATTTATTTTAGTGCAGGCTGCAACCCATTAAATTGAATATTTGACCCACCATTTGCATTTTGAAAAATTCTGCTCTAATGGCCTAAGCAAGTTCATGCTGTTTCCAGAATGTCACAGTCAGAAAGTGAACGGGCCCTCACAACAGTTGGCTTCTTACAGTTGAATGAGACAAGCCCATCTCTCTTGATTCTGAATTTAAGGAGGTATGATAGAATGGGTGAAACCCTAGAGTAAGAAGATGGAGAGTTTGTTCCCGGTGCGGCTACTGACTGGCTGTGTGATTTGAAGGCAATTCACTCATTCTTTTGAAGTCTCTGTTTCCCCATCTATAAAATGGGGACAACAGCACCTGTCTAGCCTACCTCAAGTGATAAATGACACATATATAGTGCCTCGTACTGTCTAAGCACTTTTCATTTACAAATCATTTAACACCCACAACAACGGTGTAGACATGCTCTACTAACATCTTTACATACAGAAGATATTAAAGCTCAGAGAGTTTAATGATAACTAAGTGGTAAGTCCAGGATGCAAAGCCGTGCAGTCTGGCTTCACACTCCATAGTCTCAACCATTAAGCTATTCTGCCTCTATCATGGAAAACAACATTTTAAGTGTGTCAAACTGCCTTTTAAATTGTGCTGTATTATTCTTGTTGTTCATTCTCTGGGAAACTAATGGTCTGTTTTCTACTTTTCAAAGTATTCCTGGCGAAAATTGTGCATCCAGTAACAATGGAATTGGCAACAATTCTGATGGGCAGATGCCTTGGTCCCAAGTCAGGGACCCAAGGCCAGATGTAGCTTCCTATTTAGCTCTGGCATACCTGCTGCTCTGTTGAGTTCTCTCCTGCGGCACAGAGAAAACCAGTAATTTAGGCTCCGAGAACATGACTGTGCATCCACCTAATAAAACTAAATGGCTAGGTTCGCTGCACAAAGACCCCAAATGTTAAGATTATTAAAATTCTACCCAGTTCAGCTTTTGGTATATTAATCTTGCCAGAGCATACAAATAGATGAGGTCCATCATTTGTCCTGTAAGTTTATATTCCTGATCCCCACACTAATCACTTTCCTGCATTGCTTTTTAAAAGGTTTTGTTTACAGTGACATCCAATATTTGCCATGCTGTGGCCATTCCTCCAGGAAAAAGAATAAAGCTGTGTTAAACTCCTTTTTCTTCTTCTTGTTTTAAAAGCCAATTCTGTCAGGTTCAAAACTAAGCATTTGAGAAAACACAATGCAATGAGAGAACATATAAAGGCTTGGATACAAGACTATTCTCTATTTTCTGAAGAATTATTCTAGGAAAGTAATGTTGCCTTATATCCAGATTAATTTCATCTTTGTAGAGTCATCCACATAGCTAAGGTTTTTCCCCCCAGTTGGGCCCATTTATGACCAAATGTGTTGATGCCTATTTGCCCACCTAGTGGAGGAATACTTGGCTGTGACATATAAAATCTGATTTTTAAAAGAAACTGGTTGCAGTAGATAAAATAGTGTTTACCAAGCCTATCAAAATGTTAGTGTCATCACTTGGCCCTGATATTTTATCTAGAAAAATCGATCATGACCTAGCAAAATCTAAAATCACTTGTTATTGCATTTTTAAAAATTGACTGCCTTTTAAAAATCAGGTTTGAGGTGTAATTTACATATATTAAAGCTCTTTCATTTCAAATATACAATGATGACTTTTGACAAATGCATACAGTAATGTGGCCACCACAGCAATCATGAGATCAAACATTTCCATCATCTCAAAAATTTCCCATGTGCCCCTTTGCAGTCAATCCCCTCTCTCCCATCCTGGCCCCTGGAAATGACTGATCAGCTCATTGGCACCCTACTCATGGAAATTTATAGTACGTACTCTTTTGGATCTGACTGCTTTCATTTAGCATAATGCTTTGGGATCCATCCACAGTGTTACATAAATCAGTAGTTCCTTTTTACTGCTGAATAATTTTCCATTGTATGGAATTTGTTTATCCATTCACCAATTGGTGGATATTTGGTTTCTTTCCAGTTTTCTACTGTTATGGTGGGGCCTTTTGCATATAAGGCTTTGGGGGAAATATGTTTTTATTTCTCTAGGGAAAACACTCCAAAGAGGCATGGCTGGATCATAGGATAAATGTATATTTAACTTTATAAGACATTTCCAAATTGTTTTTCTAAAGTGTCCGTACAGTTTTGCATTCCCACTAGCAATATATGAGATTCCAATTGCTCATCATCCTTGCCAGCACTTGGTATTGTTAATCATGTCAATTTACCCGTTCTAGTGGTTGTAATGGTATATAATTGTGGTTTTAGTTCACATTACCCTAATGACTAATGATGTTAATTATTGTTTCAGGTTCTTATTTGCCTTAGTGTATCTTCTTTGGTAAAGTGTTCAAATATTTGGCCATTTTAAAAATGTTGAATTTTTAGTATTCTTATCAAGAAAAGCTTTTTAAGAAATCAGATATCCTTTTTCAAATATTTGTGACTTTCCTTTCATTTTCTTAACACTATCCTTTATAAAATGAGAACACTTTAATTTTGGTGAAGTCAAAGTTATCAACATTTTCTTTCATGATTTATACTTTCTTTTGTCCTATCTAAGAAATATTTAGCTAACCCAGAGTTACAAAGATTTTCTCTTGTGTTTCTTCTAGAAGCTTCTCGATTACTTGTTCTTTTTTTATAGATTCCTTAAGATTTTCTACATTGGCCATCATGCCATCTATGAATAAGGAGAATTTTACTTTTTCTTTTCCAATCTGTATGCCTTTTATATTTTTTTCTTGCATCATTGCATTAGCAATAATGAATATAATCCAATGTTGAATCAAAGTTCTGAGAGGGACATCTCTGACTTGTTCATAGTCTTAAGGGAAACATAATATGTAAGAATATATATTAGCTAAAGGTTTTTTTGGTTTGTTTTTGTTTTGTTTGTTTTAGTTGATGCCTTTCATCATGTTGAGGAAGGTCTTTTTTGGTTCCTAGACTACTGAGGACTTTTACCATGATTAAATACTGAATTTTGTAAAATATTTTCTCTGCATCTATTGAGATCAAGATAAGATTTTTCTTTTTATATTTAGTTTGTTAATATGGTATGTTAAATTTGATTTTTGAATTTTAAACCAATCTTGCCTGCCTGTGATTAATCCCACTTGGCATGATGTAGTATTCTTTTTATAAATTGCTAGATTCAGTTCACAGATTTTGGTTAAGAATTTTTGCATCTATGCTCATGAGGGATGCTGGTCTGCAATTAGGTTTTATTTATTTAAAGTTTTCGGTTTTTTTGTTTGTTGTTCTGTTTTCTTTTGTTTTAAGGAGGTGCCTGGAATTGAATCTGGGATCTTCGTACAAGGGAAGCAGGTGCTGAACTACTTGAGCTACAACTGCTCCCCTGTCTTTGGTCTTGGTGTCAGGGGAATGATGGCCTTATAAAATGAGTTGAGAAATGTTTTCTTTCCTTCTATTTTCTATTATATAGATTCTATTATATAGAATCAGTTTTTTTGTTTGTTTTTTTTTTTTTCTTTAAATGTTGGGTAGAATTCACTAGTGAAGACTGGAGTTTTCTTTGTGGAAAGGTTTTTAACTACAAATTCAAGTTGTTGATATATATGCATATATATATTTGGTTTTGAAATTGAAAGCAAAATTACTGCTTTTATAATACTGAAAGAACAAAGGTGGGTATTTTTCTTAAATTCAAAGCAGCATTTGTTTTGTTTTTAAAGTGAGTTTTAAAGGTTCATTTGAATATCAATAGATTATAAGACATTACTTTCTACTCTACACCTCTCATTCTCTCAACTCTAAAGACCCACTTTTTCTTCCCAGAATGCTATTTAAATCACTCTTTGTATGTAACTAGTTATTCCTATAACTGTGTAAATTACTATTACTGAAATGTGAATTCCCGTTTCTATTTTTCTGCAATGTAGTTTCATTTTCTTTTCAGCTAATTTAGAAAATTTGTTCAGTTTAATTGGAACAGAGTATGGCTATATGGCTGAAGACTTCTTCTAATTTATATATCGAGTCCTGCTAAATACTTCTGTGTGTATTTTGAGGATTTTTATATCAATTCAAACTCATCCAGTTTTCCCTGGAATAATAAGATCTGGGCTTATCATCTTGCCTATTTTATGTATATAAAGAGATTTTAGTACTGCTGTCTCTGAAGTACAAACTGATAATAGAATGAGAGATGTTCTTAGTATATACACATCAATATCCACATTTATGCTTAGGTTTATATTTATGTTTATATTATTTTTATGTTCATATTCATATTTATCTATCTCAATCATATACTCACTTCCTCGAAACTACTATCCTAGCCATTGTAGTTTAGAGACCCAAACAAAAGCAACCTCCCTGGGACAACCAGCAAGATGGTGGCAAAGTAAGGAGCTCCTAGAGTTAGCTCATGCTATAGGGCATTTAGTGATCACCCAGAGCTATCTAAAGCACCTGTTTGGGGGCTCCAGGACACCAGAAGAGCATCCTGCAACATCCTTGAAAGAATAGAGGGAGGACACCACCCATCTGCAGAGAAGATACATAAATAGAGCATTCCACGCCCCGGAGGCCGGTGCCCAACCTCCACTGGAGGCACAAGCAGCCTTAGGAGCTATTTCACAGCTAGAATTGGAAGCTCTGTTTCCCAAAAATGGAGGAGGAAGAGACAATTGGGCACCAACTTCAGCTATTGATTAGTAAATTCGGTGAGCTAAAGTATAACCCTAAGAACAGCTAAAGTTTGAACCTGTCCAAGTCAGAAAGAGGCCAGTAGTCAACATTTTGACTCTGCCCCCAGTGTGAGGGGAAGCCAGGCTGACTGAAAATCACAATGACAGTATGAACTGGCTGCTTTCACCCAGACGGGCCTGCAGCCCTAGCCGAGGCTTCAGACCCACCCCTAGCAGGGAGGAAGCTGGTGGGCCCTGCATCAACCTATCCAGGTAACTGCAGGTACATTTAGGTGGCACATACCAAATAATCAGAAGTCTACCGGGGCAGCTGCAGGCATCTTGTACCTGTACTGCATAGATTGCTGCCCGCACCTGCAGCTCTATCCCCACCCCAGGGAGGGGAGAAAGGGGCATGAAACTTCATCATTCTTTCTGGGCAACTACAGTCTAGGCCTGCACAACTTGGATTATTACACACAGCTGTGGCTCTGTCCCTACCCCTGGCAAAGGAGAAAGTTCGGAAAAGCTTCATGGGCCCCTGGTGAAATGAGGGCAGCTTGAACCTCCACAGCTTAGAGCACCAACTATATCCTCGGCTTCTACTATACAACCAGCAAGGGAGAAATGGCAAGAAAGCCCTAAACTAAAGAGAGAAACTGCACCCAGAATAAATACATCTAGTAAGCCAGATTCCAAGACATCAACAAAAAAATTACAATTCACACCAAAAAATAGGAAGATATGGCCCAGTTAAAGGAACAAGATAAGCCTCCAAATGACATAAAGAAGTTGAGACAACTAATCATAGATATTCAAACAAATCTCCTTAACAAATTCAATGAGATGGCTAAAGAGATTAAGGATATTAAGAAAGCATTGGATGAGCACAAAAAAAGAATTTGAAGGCATTCATAGAAAAATAGCAGATCTTATGGAAATGAAAGGTGCAATAAATGAAATTAAAAATACACTGGAATCACATAATAACAGATTTGAGGAGGCAGAATAAAGGATTGGTGAGCTTGAAGAAATGGCCTTTGAAAGTGAACATACAAAAGAACGGATGGAGGAAAGAATGGAAAAAATTGAACAAGGTCTCAGGGAACTAAATGACAACAAGAAACATGCAAATATACATGTCATGGGTGTTCCAGAAGGAGAAGAGAAGGGAGAAGGGGCAGAAGGAATATTTGAAGAAATAATGAATAATGTTAGAAAATTTCCCAACCCTATTGGAGGACATGGATATCCATGTCCAAGAAGCATAACATACTCCCATCTGAATAAATTTGAATAGACCAACTGCAAGACACATACTTATCAGAATGTCAAATGCCAAAGACAAAGAGAGAATTCTGAGAGCAGCAAGAGAAAAGCAATGTGTAACATATAAGGGATACCCAATAAGATTAAGTGCCAATTTCTCATCAGAAACCATGGAGGCAAGAAGACAGTGGTATGATAAATTTAAGATACTGCAAGAGAAAAATTTCCAGCCAAGGATCTTATATCCGGCAAGATTGTCTTTCAAAAATGAGGGTGAATTTAGAATATTCACAGATGAACAGAAACTGAGAGAGTTTCTAACCAAGAGACCAGCTTTGCAGGAAATACTAATAGGTGTACTACAGTCTGAAAAGGAAAAACAGAAGAGAGAGGCTTGAAAGAGAGTCTGGAAATGAAGATTATATCAGTAAAAGTAACTAAAAGTCTCAAAAGAGTGGTGAAAATAAAATATGACAGATAAAACCCAAATATTTAGGGATAAACTTAACCAATGATGTAAAGCACTTATATTTAGAAAACTACAACTCATTGTTAAAAGAAATCAAAAAAGACCTAAATAATTGGAAGAACAGTCCGTGCTCACGGATTGGAAGATTAAATATCATTAAGATGTCAATTCTACTCAAATTGATATACAGATTCAGTGCAATCCTGATAAAAATTCTACCAGCATTTTAAAAATAAACGGACAACACAATTATCAAATTTATTTGATACCATGCAGGGCTGTGTGGGAGAGAGTGTGGCCTATGATGTGAACTGTGGTCTATGCTTAGTGGCAAAGCCCCAGGACGTGTATATCCATTGCAGGTGATGTGCCACTCTAATGAAAGATGTTTATGTGAGATGTTATGGGAGGTGGAGATCATGGGAATCCCTGTAATTTTTGTGTAATATTTATGTAATCTTAGCTAGCATCTTTTAAAATATATATGAAAAAAATAATAACATTTATGTAAGCAAATGCACATATATGCATATATATCTATATATCATTTTACAAATATTGGTTTGTATTGTGAAAAATTTTATTTTTACCCACAATAAAAAAATATATATATTTGGAAGGATAAGGGGTCCTGAATAGTCAGAAACATCTTCAAAAGGAAAAGTGAAGTTGGAGGACTCTCACTTCTGGACTTGAAGTCGTATTACCTAGCTACAGTGGTAAAAACAGCATGGTACTGTCATAAAGACAGACACATAGACCAATGGAACTGAATTGATGGTTCAGAAACAGACCCTCACGTCTAGGGTCAAATGATTTTTGAAAAGTCTGTCAAACCCACTCACCTCAGGCAGAACAGTCCATTCAACAAATGGTGCTGGGAGAGCTGAATATCCATAGCCAAAAGAAGGAAAGAGGACCCCTGTCTCACACCTTAAAAATTAACTCAAAATGGAACAAAAACCTAAATATAAAAGCAAGAACCATAAAGCTTCTAGAAGAAAATGTAGGAAAATATCTTTCAAGACTTTTTGGCAGGTGGTGGATTCTTAAAGGAGATAAAAGGAGGACTGAGAAGGACTATTGATGTTTAATGTATGTATGAGTTTTAATTAATTTTACTGTAAAAGTGTGGAAGTGTATAGAGTTGATGGTAATACATTATAGTGAGTAACAGCTAGTTTATAAATGGGAATGTGGCTGAAAAGGGGAGTCTAGGGATGTAAATGCCAATTGATAGAAAGCTAGAGAATAATCTAGGGACTGAACAACACAGTAAACCCAAAGATGGATGAGAATTATGGTTGACGGTACAGATGCAAGAATTTCCTTTGTGAGTTAAAGCAGATATACATCACTATTGCAGCATGGGGAAGCATGGGAAAAATACAACTGGAATGACCTATGGACTGTGGTTAACAGTAATAATGTAATATTCATGCATCTAAGCAAAAGATGTACTGTGTTGATAATGGGGGAGTATGGAAAATGTGTGCCAAATGTATACTATGGATCTGGTAATAATCTGATGGTATTATCTCATAATCTGTAACAAATGTGCCACCGTGGTGTGGTGTGTTGATAGAGGGGTGTTGTATGGGAATTCTGCACATGTGCATGATTGTTTTGTAAGTTTAAAACTTCTGTCATAAAATATATTTAAAAAATAATAATAGGGTAGGTTGGGGGAAAAATACACCAAATGTAAGATAAGAACTATAGTTAGTAGTAAGATTTTTATGTTATTCTTTCATAATTTGTAACAAATGTCTCACAACAATGCCAGGTGTTGGTGGAGGGTTGATGTATGGGACCCCTGTATGATGTTATGAATGTTTGCTTTGTAAGTTCACAACTTTTACTATACACTTATTGTTTATGTATGTTCATGTATTAAAATGATATAAAAATAATAATAATAGGGTGGGCTGGGGGAAAATATACCAAATATAATATACTTTGGTTAGTAGTAATATTTGGAGGGTGCTCTTTAATCATTAGTTAAAAATGTTTCACAACAATGCAAAGTATTGGTGGTAGGGTGAGGTATGAGACCCCTGTATGATGGTATGTATGTTTGTTTTGTAAGTTCACAACTATTACTATATATTTATTGTTTATGTATGTTTATGTATGAGTGATATACTTCAATAAATGAAAAAGAAAAGTAAGAGGGGCATGGGTTTTAAAAAAAACAAAAAGCAACTTTCCTGAGAACTGTCAATCTGAAGTTTTTGCAGATACAACCATAGGAGGGAAATTCCTAACTGCATCACTGTTAATACTATTCTGGATTCTTCTTACGCTTTATAAGCTACAGCTAGAAAGGGACAGGATGCCTGGAGTACAGTAGTCTTGCCTAACCAGATAACCAGGGGCACTGGAATCAAAAGAATATTTCTGGCCTATGTGTATTTGCTTCTGCCTAAAACTATTGTTAATATTACTAGACTCTTCATGCTCAGATCTTTATTCGTTCCTAATGCCATTTCCCCCTTAGTCTTCATTGGTTGTTCTGAACATTTTTTATACTTTTAAATTCACTCCTTTTCATAACAGCATGCTCTCCTTTAAGAAAATCAAGGCAATTTGCTAATGTTTCTCAACTTTGTCTTCTCGTAATTTCTTCTTTTATCTTTCCACTCAACAAGAACAATATTGCCCTCCATTTGGGTATGTTTTTATTTTTTTTAGGAGGCACCAACATCTGAACATGGGACCTCCCATGTGGGAAGCAAGCGCTCAACTGCTTGAGCTACATCCATTCCCCCTGTTTATGTTTTTGTTTTTTTTTTTTTTTAAACCGGGAGGTCCAGGGATCGAACCCAGGTCCCTCCATATGGGAGAAGGACGAACAACCATTTGAGCCACTTCCATCCCCCTGTTTATGTATTTTGATTGCAATGAACTGTAAACTCTATATTGGTAATTCTAGAAAAGAGTAACCTTCTATACTATATTTGTCTAGAAAGAATTGACTGTATATTTGAAGCTAGGATAAAATAAAAAAATAAAATATCAGGAAATATTTTTGGGGGTTGCTTCCTAAGATTTTTGTTTGCCTGGTTTATTGAAGTACAGTTTACACAGAATAAAATAGAAGCATTCTATTGGAAATTTTAATGGATTTTCACAAAAAAATAAAGTTTTGTAACTACAACTATAATCAAGATATAGAATAGTTACATCATCCAAAAAGTTCCTCCATGCCCCTTTGTAATCAACCCTTCCCTCTACCTCCAGCCATGGAAAACTACTCATCTATTTTCTGTCTCTCTTGTGTACCTTCGCAGTAATGCCATAGAAATGGAATCACAGAGTATGTAGCCTTTTGGTTCTGCCTTCTTTCATATAGCATGATGCATTTGATCTTCACCCAAGTTGTTGCCTGTAGTAGTAATTCATTCCTTTTTATTGTGACATGATATTTTGTTGCATGGATGTAGCAAACTTTGTTTATCCACTCATCAAGTGAAGGATATTTGGTTTGAGTGGATTGTTGGGGTAAATGTATACTTAACTTCATAAGAAACTTCCGAGCTGTTTTCCAAAATAGCTGTACTGCTTTCTATTCCCACCAGCAATATATGAGAATTGAAGTTGCTCTGCATTCTCATCAGCACTTGGTATTTTCAGATTTTTTTTTTTTTTTAGCCACCTAATAGGTATGTAGTGCTAGCTCATTGTGATTTTAATTTGAAGTTCCCTAATGACTTATGTTGTTGAATATTTTTTTCATCAGCTTATTTGCCACCTCAATACTTGATCCACTGTACCATACTGAATAATTAAATTAAATTAAATTGAAATTACTTTCAGAGGAAACTGGTACTAGTCCCATAGATACAGCTGCTTGGGCCATGGCTACCAGTTATGTACCAGCTGAGGCTGGTTCCACAACTACTGATTCCTGACTGACTTAAACAAGCAGAGTATGTAATAGTTGTTAATTGTATGGAGAATACAAGGAACTATGAGATCACAAATCAGAGTGTTCAGTTCTACCTGTGGATGTCAAGGCAAGTTTAGTGAAGGTGGTGAATCAAACTGAACCTTGAAGAACAAGTTGGGATTTGTCAGGAGTTCAAATAAAGTGACAGCAAGGAGCGCTAAATGGTTATGGACATTGTCTGTGATTGGCAAATACTATTTTGAGTACTTACCTATGTATTTGGTGCTATGTCAGTTCAAGAGATAAAGCAGGCAAGAACCTAGCCGTCACGACTAGCCTTCGTTGTGGTGGAGAGCTGTGAGGAGATGTTTCCTCAACCACTTCACCTCCATTTTTAGATTTATTCTTCCAGTTAAACACAGATTCTGTGGAGCAACTATAGTTTTGGGGATCCAGTGTAACCCTTATGACCTGACTGCTAAAGAAACAGTCCCCCTCTTTACAATCATTCTCACTGGTGGGCTTTTTTTTTTTAAAGATTTTTATTTATTTATTCATTTATCCCCCCCTTGCTGCTGCTTGTGCTCGCTGGGTCAGCTAACCACGCCATGCGGGCTGGCTTGCCTTCACCAGGAGGCCCGGGGAACCGAACCCGGGGCCTCCCATATGGTAAACGGGAGCCCTAGTGATTGAGCCACAGCCGCTTCCCACTGGTGGGCTTTAACTCAGCCATCAGCCTATTTAAACTGGACCTGAGCAAACAACAAGAACAGTAAAAACAACAATATCAGCAATATTAATAACTTTTCCTAATAGCTTAGTTTGTGACAGGCAAGTGCTAAGTATTTTATGTGGGTTTTCCTCCTTTAATCCCCATAACAGCTCTATGAAACAAGTCCTACTGATATCTCCATGATGTAGATAGGGAAACTGCAGCACAGAGAGACTGAAGATTAAAGAACAAGGCTGTACCAGGTTCCAGGATAGCTGAAGGTATTCCGTGTTATGATGAAGGAGAGCAGACAGGAATCTACTCCAGCTTGCCAGCTTGTCATCCACCTCACAAGTTACGTGACCCTCTCCTGGACTGGCAGTTTGTACCAAGAGTCCCCAGAACCTTTCCAAGTGACCTATAAGCATGTAAAGAGGTGAAACACCTGCATGTGCACGGCCAGGCAGTAGTGTGCTTTTGATCTTGTTAATTGGATCAGTGGTCAGGGAACATCCAAAGGCGATGCCACTGTGGCTGCTTCAGGGAAGCAATCTTTGATTTTCTGTTCTTTCTTCTTCTTTCTCTTCTTCCCCACTTCCCTCCATCTTTCCTAATTTCCTTGCCATTCTGCTTCTCATTGTAACTATCATGAGAAAGGTAGAGTCAAAATGAAGAAAAATCTGAAGCCCAGGAAAGAACAAGAGGGGCCGTGATTCCTAAGTCTGTGAGCACTTGAGAGCAAAGGAATGCCTTACTCTTTTTTATATTCAGCCTAGGCACAGGGCCTGGAATACAGTAGTTGCCGAGTGACTGTATTTGGAATGAATGAATAAATGAGGACTTAGGCTGCTTCTAAATCCCTAGAAGTTTCTCTCTTTTTTTTTCTGTCTAGATATAGACAAAACTATGGAGCTAACTATGCTAAAATGTGTAGACACTACTTAGTGGTTCTTGAAAAATCATTCTTGTGATTTTATCATTCCTGCTATCATGTGAAGTGCAGGCTTTACAACCAGGTCACCAATTCATGCAGGTCGTTCTCCAAAGCTCTCAAATACATTTCTTTTTACATCAGAACGGTATCTATGGAAATTTCTGGTTGCATTTGCATTTGAAGCCTCTCTCATAAACCAGTGTTCCTCCCCCTATAATTCAGGCTCTCAGACACTGATTTTACCCACCCAGTCCTGTGAACAATGATCTATCCACCCAAGTCAGTAATATTAAATTAAATTTATGAGAGTAGGTTTTCAGCATATTTCCTATTCAGAGCTGCATTCTTCTTCCATAGCCTGCATATGAACAACAGCTTTGGTTATAAATGTTTCCCAGTGAGCCAGCACTCCAGCTGATAGAAATGAAAATTACTGTATTTCCAACAAAACTCCGACATGAATCCCACCAATCACCATGACACACAACTGAGAAACTCCATTCGGCTTTGCAACTGGTGTTTTATCATTCTGAAGTGACCTGGCAAGACTTAAAAGTCCTCTGATCAGGTAACTTAGAAGAGGGTGAGTGAGTGTTGTCAAGTGAGCATGTTCTTGACTGGCATGGAGGGGCCAGTTCACTCAGCAGATTGTAGAAATGAAATGATCACATTCTACCTTGAATGAAGGCAATGACAATTTCTAATGCTGTTTTAATAAAGGAAGGGGTACCAAAAAGCATGTCCTGTCTTAGGAAATGTCTTTCAACTCTGTCCTCTGTCTGATTCTATATTTTTCTTCCTAATGACGTTCAATCATCTTTATTTTGTCAATTGAATAATTTGACATAGAAAATAGACTTTGCATGTCACTTTTTTTTTTTCAATTAGGCCAGTAGTTTATTAAGAAAATGAGAGAAGAGAAATGGGGGAAAATAACAGAAGAGGGCTAGAACAGGAGAAAGGAAAAAGGAAAAGGGGCTTCCATATCACTTTTGTAGATGGACAAGATGGAGATGTGAATTTGCTGGCCTACTGAATATCAATTCTTTCTCTCTCTCTTACACACACACACACCCAGTCACTTATTCACTCACTCACTAACATACAAATTACATTGATTATCCCTAACTTTGCATAACAATTTAGCTTGATAAGCATTTCCACAACCCTATTGCAACTCATTTAGTCTTCACCACACATCCATAGCTCTCATACCCATTTTTAGCTGAGGAAGCTGATGCCCAGGGAGTTTGCAGTGGCTTGAAACGACATCATCTTACTCTTGGCTTAGTGCTCTCCTACTATACTTGTAGGGATAATAAAACCATGAAATGGTTATTTTGAGGATTGCATGAGATGTGGAACACTTAGCACAGGGCCTGGTATCTAGTAAGAGTTGAGGGAAAAGCTGCTAAACTTGTAAATGTCCTTGGAGAAATACATATATCAGATACTTTTTTTTTTAGGAGGTACTGGGGATTGAACCCAGGACCTCATTCATGGGACGCAGGCACTCAACCACTGAGCTACATCCACTCCCCAATGAGAGTTGGTTTTTTTGTTTGTCTGTTTTGTTGTTTAGGAGGTACTGGGGATCGAACATGGAACCTAGTGGGAAGGAGGCTCTCAACCACTTGAGCTACATCAGATACCTTTTTTTGCTGATTTCCACAGCAGACTAAGGTAGATATAGCTCCATGGGACACATTTCCCAAGGGTCATTCACCTTAATCTGCCTGAAAATAATGCTACCTTCCAAAGCTGCATGCATGTTGTACTTCACAGGGCTTTGTGTGTCAATAGCCTCCATAAAAAGACAACTTGGCCACTTCTTTTTCCTATTATAGAAATCCGTATTAAGAGTATCATCACCGTGTGGACTTTTATAAAGCTTACTATGTTTATTATTATTATTATTATTATTATTATGCTTCAGTTTGAAATTCTGACATTTGAGGTTTTTACTTTTTTTTTAAAGATTTATTTTATTTATTTATTTCTCCCCCCACCATTGTTGTTTGTGTTCACTGTCTGCTCTCTGTGTCCATTCGTTGAGTGCTTGTCTTCTTTTCAGGAGGCACCAGGAACCAAACCCGGTACCTCCCACATGGGAGGGAAGCACTCTCTTGGCTTGAGCCGCTTCTGCTTCCCGCTGGTTTTGTCTCTCATTGTGTTTCCTCATTGTGTCTCTTGTTGTGTCAGCTCGCCATGCCAGCTCGCTATCTTGCTTGTCTTCTTTAGGAGGCACCAAGAACCAAACCCAGGACTTCCCATGTGGTAGGTGGGCACCCAACTGCTTGATCCACATCCGCTTCCCAAGCTTTTTACATTTTTGGTAAGAGAATAGATCGTGATATCTGTCTTCAGTCAGTTTCCTCAGGAAGCAGACTGACTTAGTAAGTGTGTAGGTGGCTTATTGGAGTCCTCGGGATCAACATTTGTGAGGGGTGAGGGAAGCAAGGTTGGGCAGAGAGATGTGGCAGCTGCACAGAAATTCAGCCTGGAGCTGGGATGGCCTTTAGACTCCTTCATCGAGCAGTTAAAGAGTCTATGGGATGCAGACTCTTTCACCAAAGGTATGTTCTGGAATGTAACTCATCTGAGATCCCTCAGCCACCAACACTCCCAGGAACTGGAGGAATGAGGGCTCAGTCCTGAAGGGCTTATCTACACAACACCCCCACATCTGCTTCAAAACAGCACCCTCCAAATCAGTCCCTTCTGCATCTTTCCCATGGGCTTATTTGTTCTTTTTTTCCCCTACCTTCTTTCCTTTTTTTAATTTTAATTTTTAAAGATTTATTTATTTCTCTCCCCTCTCATTGTTTGCACTCACTGTATGGTCTCTTTCATCTTCTTTTTTTTTTTAGGGGGGGACTGGGAACTGAACCCAGGACCTCCCATGTGGGAGGGAGGCACCCAATCACTTGAGCCACCTCTACTCTCTGCTTTTTGTGTCTCTCATTGTGTTTCCTTGCTGTGTCTCTTTGCTGAGTCAGCTTCTGCCTCAGCTCGCAGCGCCAGCTCATCGTGTCAGCTCACTGTCTTCCTTGTCTTCTTTAGGAGACACTGGGAACCGAACCTGGGACCTCCCCTGTGGGGTGGGTGCCCAGCTGCTTGAACCACATCTGTTTCCCCTCATTTGTTCTTGATGCTTTCTTGACCTCATTAGAAGAGAGATGACAGGCAGTGATACCTCCTGAATGCTTTTCTTTTGGACTTGTTAGTGTGATTTTCTTATTGTTTCTTTTGCTCTTTACCTTTAAAGAAACTGTGATAAAGAGTTTTAAAGTTTCCAACTAATGTTTATAATTAGGGTTAAGGCCCATTTTACTCAGGATCCTGGCAGGAAACAAACGACATGCTCAAATGGGGGTAATCAAGGGTAGTTTAATGAAGGGCCTATTTAGAAATGTATGGACAAAGTTAAGGAAAACTAACAATAAGTGATGAAACCCTTGTGTGGGCAACAGTGGGAAACCATTATTGCCCCAAAGCTTCAAGGGCAAGGAGAGGGAAAGATTACTGAAACTGGAGACAGCTATCATCTGACAAGAGCTGTGCCCTTTAGAGGAGGAGTAGAGCATGGACAGTCCACCAGGGAGGGAGCTGGGTAAATAAATGCCCTGACCTCAGGCTCCTGCCTCCTTTTGATCTGCTGATGCCACCCATTGGCTGAATACAACCATTAGACAGTGAGTGAGGGGGGCCTGTGGATGCAGCCCACGGGGTCAACCTCTTGAGCAGAGCAGGGTAAAGTAGATCTGGGGCAGCAAATGCAAAGCCTCCCTTTATGGATTTGTGCAGTTTCCAGGGTCATTAAAGTTTTAAACATTTATTTCCATTTTTTGAGCCTTTGTAAATAGGGTCAACTCTAGTTCATAGAATGTTCATTGCTTCCGTTCTCGCTCCTATAATCCCTTTTCCATCCAGTAATCAGAATGTTAATTTTTTCCGCTCCCCCCTCTTCCTCCTCCCACCCTGCTGTTTGCTGTCTGTGTCCATTGGCTGTGTGATCTTCTGTGTCTGTTTTCTTCTCTTTTTTGTCTTTTCTTCTCGTTTTTCTCCTCTAGGCTTCACTGGGATTTAATCCTGGGGACCTCCCATTGTGGGAGAGAGGTACCCTTTCGCTTGCGCCACTTCAGTTACTGGTTTCTGTTGCATCTCGCCTTGACTCGCCCCTACGTCTCTTTTTTGTTGCATCATCATTTTGCTGCATGACTGGCCATGCAGACCTGGCTCCAGGGTACACCTTTACCAGGAGGCCCCAGGGATCAAACCCGGGTCCTCCCATATGGTAGATGGAAGCCCAATCACTTGAACCCCATGCACTTCCCCGGAATGTTATTTTTAAAATACAATTCTTATCCTACTCATTTGCTGAAAAATCCTTCAATGTCTACCCAGTGCTCTTAAAACAAAGGCCAATCATTTTAACAGGACGCACGAGACTCTCCCTGGTCTGATCCTGCAAACGCTCACCCCTGGCCACGCACTTGTGCTTTGCCTTGACACATTGTACTTCTTGCAGGTCCTTGAACAAGCTATACTCCCTTTATTTCCCCTCCTAATGTTCCCTCTCCCTAAAACATGCTGTACTTATTGGCTTCTCCTGGTCTTTCACCTCTACTTTTTCTCTGTAGCACTCTTCTAAATTTGCAAGTTTATAGATGTATTTACTGTCTATTTCTCCCATAGACTCTTTCTAACAGAGCAGAATCTAACACAATGTTTCCTGGCACATGGTAGGTACTCAGGAGATATTTATTGAATGAACTTATAAATGAATGTCTGAATGAACGAGTCTATTGGGCTGGGTGGGAAATTTGACAGACTAAACTGCTCACACCCTGGTTAAAGGGGCAGTTGTAAACGAGGTACAAGCAGCTTGCAGACTCAGTGTTGCCAAGAGGGGATGTGAACCCAGTGTTTCAGAGCTTTCTGTTTTTTAACTGAAATCAAGGACATTCTTGATCTAATGTAAAATCGCCCCATTTTCAAATATTGGTCACTAATTCCAAGTTGTTTTAAATACTATGCAATCCAAAGAAAACACTATGTGGACTGAATTCAATCTAGGGAAATATATTTTAATTCCTGGTGTCATCTTCAAAGAAGGTAACTTTTCATGGCAGAGACTCATCCTTCTGTTACCGTGTAGACTCACAGTGTTTTTTTCTTATGCTGCTATTAATGTCTGGGTTTAACTAAAATTTATTTCTAATCAATTAATGGTCCACCCTAGTTTTTACCTAATCAAAATAAATCAAAATCTTTTAAAGGAACAATTAGGCAAAAGACAAGATCTATGGAGTTGTCAAACATTCCTACTAAAACTATGAATTTGTAAGCATGGATTCATCTGGCCTTCTTAATGATTACTTACAGAAAATGCATTAATTAAAATGAATAATGTTGTTTTCTTAATGGTAAATCTTTCTTTCATAGACATAAAACTTTGCTTGAAGATAAGTGTACTGGAAGAAAACGTGATTGTGTTTCTGTGGAATTCATCAGTCATTTCAGCTCCCTTCTCTACTATTATGACTACTCAGTGTGCAGTTAATCAAAAGCTATACAAAACAAGCGCTAAAGACAATAACTAGAAGGGAAATTGGGGAATGATTATTCTGAGGACCAAAGAAGGCTAGTTTAGAGATTATGTCAGCAGTATTTAGGAGTAGGGGCATATTTTTAGAAACATTGTATAGATTTTGAACACCTTGTAAAAAGAACCTGATTTCAGCTCTTTGCTTAATCCAGTGAGCTTTCTCTTTGGAAATGAGGATCTACTTATTACTGCAAACCACCATTTTCTGAAGAGGGGATTAGATCTCAGGACTCTTATGGCTTTTATATTCTGAAAAGCTGTATTTTATTTCCACCTGTTCTGCCATTGTTTGAAGGAGAAAACATAAAAGACTAATGATGTCAAATGCTATCAACCTCAAAAGTCTCTCAGCCAGGGCTGGGTTCATGGTGTCTTTTGAGCTCCTCACCTTGGAATGTAGCTTGCCACAGATGGTATTTTCCAAGAGAGGAAGTATGTGGTGTAACAAGATGATGTACGCAGGTATGTATTTTCCAGGTAGCTTCCCTACTGTTCAGGCTCCAAACATGGAGCTGCATAGTAATTACATCATCACCAAACTGAAGACCTGCTGACCATACTGATCATATCAATGAATCCTTTACGAACACTTATTCCATTCTTACAATAGGAAGTTTCATCGTTAAGCTAAAGGTGGACTCTTTTTTCAGACTTAGGAGCAAATTTTGAGGGAAAATATATTTTTCACTTCAAATGGAAGATGTTCTTACAAAGAGGACTTTTATAAACAGATTTGATTTTATAGTGTCGAGGTCAAATCTCAAATGCCTAATAGTTCATATATCTTTTTTGACATAATAGTCTTTAATTCAAGGTCAACATTTTCTAGAAGTTTTCATGTCAAGACCTACATAAAATATATGTACAGGATACCAGAGGCTGCTTATGGTCTGGGGATTCCCAACAGGCAGCCTTGAAGTTTGTCAGGATTAGCATGCCTGCAGACTTAAAAAAAAAATTGTGGTAAAATATATGTAACATAAAAATCATTTAAACCATTTTAAGTGTGCAATTCTGTGACATTAAGCACATTGGCAATGTTGTGTAACCTTCAACACTATTTCCAAAACGTTTTCATCTTCTCAAATAGAAACTCATGCCCATTAAGTAATAATTCCTCATTATTCCTCCCTCCAGCCCCTATAACCACTGTTCTGCTGTGTCTATGAGTCTGCTTATTCTAAGTAATTCATTTGTGAGAAATCTACAATATTTGTCCTTTTGTGTTTGACTTATTTTACTCAGCATGATGTCTTCAAGGTTCACCCATGTTGTAGCATGTATCAGAACTTCTTTAAATCCATTCAGGGCCTACTGCTTAGGAAATTCTGACTTGGGCCACATATCTCTATTAACACTGAGTTTATAAATAAGTTTTTACATAGCAAAGAACAATGATGAAAATATTTTCAATATTTTAATTATTTCCAGTAAGCATCTTTTTCATTAGCTTTCCAAACATACACAGCTACTTTAAAAGATAATTCTCACCAGCAGCCCTGAGTGTCATACATTCTACTTTCTATGTGAGTAGGAATTTTTTTTTTTTTTTTTTTTTTTTTTTTTTTTTGAGGTACCAGGGATTGAGCCCTGGACCTCAAATGTGGGAAGCTGGTGCTCAACCACTGAGCCACATCAGCTCCCCTGAGTTGGTTTTTTTGTTTGTTTGCTTGTTGTTTGTTTTTTTGTTTTTAGAAGGTACCAGAAACTGAACCTGGGACCTCCCATGTGGGAAGCAAGTGCTCAACCACTTGAACCACATCGGCTCCCCATATGTGACTAGGAATCTTTTGATATAAATATTTATTTCTCATTTTGATTATAACATTCTCAGGAACCCACCATGATGGAAAATACAAACCCAAATCATTTGGTGTTTGTCACTTGACCTAGATTTCCATTCGGTAAATGGGAAGATTTTCTCTTTTTAAATAAATAGTTCTATAAAATTTTAGGTAAGGTAAATAATAGGTGCTTGTGAGTCAACAGATTTTAATTTAATAATCTATGAAGTACTTACTTAAGATGACTGAGGAAGGTGAAGGAAAAAAAACTCTAGCATTAAAATTCTCTGTTGACTCTCTTATTCATGTTCCAAAGTTAAAGAAAGTTCCAGATTGGTTTGTTTAGGTCCCCCTTCCAGTATCTTCTACCACCACTCATTATGGAAACCACAAACTCATGGGAAATCATGAAACTATTAGGAAATTTCACTGCCATGTGTCATTAAAAATATGAATATATTCTAAATATAAAAACACAAAGTAACACACTTTATCTACCAGTGAAGAAGCAAATTAAGCAATCCCCAAAACTAGAACAAGTGAAAATAATAGTGACGTACTGCCTATCTTTTCTTACTTAATTTAAAACAATTACTCTAATGAGAAAATCTAGTATTAGAAATTAAATAATTTAACCAGAGTTAATTATCGTCTAAGCTGATGCCACAGTATAGTCTCATTTCTGCTAAAAGGTGTTAATAGTTTCTATATGGTCCACAGGAAAGTATGAAATTGTTTCAAAATCAGTACTTGTGAGTAGTTAAGTGCAGTTTTTCAATAAGTTGTTCAAAACTCTAATCTCTGATCCCTCTCCATTTGTCAAAGTTGTGTCATATGGGAATGAATGGCATCTTCCCGACTCTGCTTCTGGAGGTTTCATTTCCTTTACTCTAAGTGCCCTGGGATGTTGTTCTCTCCATTGTCCTCCCCTCTTTCCACTCTGGAACACATTAACTCATGAAGTATATTGGCTTTGGCACATCCTCTAAAAAGATGGAGGTTCTATAGTCTATTTCCTTTCTTTGAAATCACCAATATATCTTCTTTTCCCATATCCTATTTACTCTGTGTTCTCATTTATAGGATTTCATGGCAAGGTATTGGCATTAGTATCAGTCATGGGTTACTGGGTTTGAGATGCTCTCTGTATCTCAGAGCTTGTGGTAATTGCAGCTACAATACCACTTGAATAATGAAGATGTAGCTATGCTGCTTTCAGAGTTGATTCCCTGCTTCTGTGAGCTCAAGAAAGCCAAAAAATATATGCTCTCCTAATTGTGCTTTATATTAGAGGTTTTAAAATAGCATTACAATATAAATGCTGTAGGAATACAAGAACATTCATACACCACTTCTTCACCTACTTTTTTAGCCTCTTTTGCATTATTAAGTGAATATTGGGTAGGCATTAGGTGCCAGACACCATGGCAAAAGCCAGAAAGGAGAGCCTGGAAGATAGAAAAAGTTATACTCAATAATTTCTGCTTGACAATCGTGATTAACTTTCCAAATAAAATCAGCATAGAGTTACCTGGAACCCCTTGTCCAGGTTACCTCATATTTAGGTTATAAGGACTCACTGAAAGTAACCACCAGTATTTCTTTCTTTTTTTTTTTTTTAAGATTTATTTATTTATTTCTCTCCCCCTATCCCCTCATTGTTTTGCTGTCTGTTCTCTGTGTGTTCTTCTGTGTCTGCTTGTCTTTTCTTTAGGCGACACTGGGAACCGACCCTGGGACCTTCCAGAGTGGAGAGAGGTGCTGAATCTCTTGCACTCCCTGGTCGGCTGTGTCTCCTATTGTCTCTCTTCTGTGTCTCTTTTCGTTGTGTCATCTTGCTGCGCCAGCTCTCTGTGCAGGCCAGCACTCCATGCGGGCCAGCACTCTGCATGGGCCAGCTCTCTGCTGGGGCCAGCTCAATGCATGGGCCAGCTTGCTTTTCACCAGGAAGCCCCGGCAATCAAACCCTGGTCTTCCTATATGGTAGATGGGAGCCCAATCGCTTGAGCCACATCTGCTTCCCACCATCAGTATTTCATATGCATTAATTTTTGTACAGATAATGGATTGCTACTTATTCAAATGATTATATTGGTCTAAGTGTTTTACAGGATTTGAGAATCAATTCTCAGACTTACCCTCAGTGCTCCACCTAACCAGATTTGCAACTGGATACTAAGAAAGAAACCACTTATGCAGACTATCCCCCTGTCTATCCTTTTTTACCGGGCTCTCTGTCCCAAGACGCTGACATGGGCTTCCTTGTCTTTTGACTTCCTTTCCTTTTGGTTTCCTTTTAAGTTCAGCCTTTGGGAGCCCTAAGAGAAAATTGGAGGGAAGGAAGAAAGATGTTAGGATTTTTATTCCTCCTACCTTCCAGGTTGCCTTGGCCTGCATTTTCTCAAAGTAGGCACCTCTTCATAACTCTCTCCTTCTAGGTGTTGATGCTGAATATATGTAAACTGCCCATACTTGGGCAGAGACCTACCTCCATTGTGGCTTGCCACATAGCAGGACTACAGGATTGCCAGCAGCTGACTTTGGTGAGACAGCATTTTTTGCAGCCTCAGAACTGTAAGCTTTTACCCTAATCAGTAACTATTATAAAAGCCAACCCATTTTGGAATATTACCTCCAGCAGCTTTAGCAAACTAAAACACCACATGACCAGGCAATCTCACTCCTAGGTGTACACACCCAACTTTATGGTTTGGTGGGTCAGGCAACACCCAGCTCATGATAGGTAACTCAGGTCTCATGGTAACTTGTTGACCAATGGTTAAGTGTTTAGTTTCTGCTAAAGCCCAGTAGCAGGCCAAAAGCTGTTTCTCAAAAGGAGAGTAGTTATCTGCAGAAGATGGCAGGGCTTTGCTCCAAAATCCTAAGGGTCTGCATTGTGATTCTCCTATAGGGGCCTGCCAGAGGCTCCAGATGGCATCTCTATTTGCGACATTTCCAGCACCATTGGATCTGCTGGATCATATGGCTCAAGTGGTAGTGCAGCTTGCACAGCAGCCTGGACCTGTCACAGAGCCTCCTCTTGTTCCAGTCCCCACTCAAAACCAGCAGCTTATCTGGTCATTTGGTAAATGAGCCAGAGTGGCACACCCAAATGAGGAATATGTTGTCTCCCAAATCCAAAGAGGCCAACTATGCATTTTGTCTCTTTTTTGGTCATAGGAGAGGCCAGATACAACAGTTTCTCCTTCACTTAAGAAGGGCTATCTTGACATGCCCCACACCACTAGACACCCAAAAATTTCGCTGAGGTAGAAGGCCCCTGTATTTTTGTTACTTTTATCTTCCATCCTCTGACACACAAATGCCTTACCCATAACAGTTAGGCCAGTGCTTGCTTTACCAAACAAGCGGGCACCATTACCTGGCCAAGCTGACACATGAGCCTAACCATTACAATAGCGGACGGGGTTAGGGTAGGGAATGGGAAGTTAAGGCTTAAAATATTTAGAGTTTCTATTTGGGATGATGGAAATGTTTTGGTAACGGATGGTGGTAATGTTAGCACAACATTTAGAACATAATTAACAGCATTGAATTATATATTTGAATGTGGCTCAAAGGAGAAATTTTAGGTTGTATGTAAGTTATTAGAATAAAAACTTTTTAAAGAATCCATCGGACTCTAAAACACAAACAGTGAACCCTAAAGAAAACTATGGACTCTGCTTAATAGTACAATTATAAACATGTGCTTTCATCAATAGTAATAAACACACTAATGCAGGGTGTTAATAATAGGGTAGTATAAGGAAACCCTGTTTTTTTATGTATGATTTTTCTATAAACCCAGAATTCCTCTGATGAAACAAAAATAATGCCAACCAAGACTTTTTTTCACTTTTGACAAGCCTATTATACTTGTTTTGTGCAGTGAAGACACACAAGTGGATACAACCAGCCAACATGTTGTTTGGCTATAAATGTGGCACTCTGGGACATGTTAACAGCTCCAGTATCCTTCTGTTACCTAAATAGCCCAAAAGATATAGCAGAGCTTCCAAAGGGTTTAGCTCACTTCCAGAGAGAAATCTGGCTCACCCACCCATGAATAAAAAATATGAACACTTTGAGGAAGTTTTATGATCAGAATATGTGAAAGTATCTATTCTCTTCACTTCCCTCTTGTGAAAATAAGTTGTAATTGAACATTTATGTTAGGGTAGATAAAGAAAACCTGTCTTCCCTGAACATGAAATCAGATCAAGAACAGCCAGTTTTTTTCCCCCTGGAATTTATCAGCTGTACATATTTCAACTTATATATATGAAAGCAAAGTTGTGATGAGTTCATTTATTCATTCAAAAATGTTGATTGAAGACACTCTGTGGAGGAAGCTGATGTGGCTCAGTGGTTGAGTGCCAGCTACCCACATGCAAGTCCTGGATTCAATCCCCAGCCCAGGAACCTCAAATAATAATAATAATAATAAGACTTACTGTGTAGATAGGACAGTAATCAAACAGACACCATCCCTGCCTTCATGACCCTGACATTTTCATGGGGTAGATGGACAGAGAAAAAGGTCAACAAACAAACTAACTGCAAATTTTGTTAAGTACAATGTAAGAAACTGCTTAGCAGGGAGACCTACTTTAGACTAGCTATCAAGAAAGGTTTCCCCTAGGAAAGGGCATTTAACTGCGATATGAGGAAACAAGCAGAATAAAATGCGATCCACACAAAGGGAAGAGCCAACCTTAAAATGGGAAAGAACTCAGAGAATTGATGGCCAAAAAGTGTGGCTGTAGCACTTTGGGCTCATAGGAAAAAGACTAGAGAGAGAAGCAGAGGCCAGATCTCGGGGGCTCCTGTGAGTTGAATGTGTTTGGATTTTAAAATCAATGCTAGAGGAAGCCATTGAAGGTCTTAAACAGCAGATCAACATAATCTGTTTATTCTTGCTGCTTTGTGGAAAATGGATTGGAGGGGGTCTAGGATGGGGATATAAACTAAATAAAAATAAACAAGTAAAACTTTTTTTTAGGAGACCAGACAGGCTGTGATGATTTTTCTAAGCCAGACTGGTACTAGAGAATCAACAAATTTGTGAGAGATGTTTGAAGAATTGACAGAAGTTGTTGATGGGTTGGAAGTAGGAGGAAAGGAACAGGGAGGAGGCAAGGATGACTCCTCAGTTTCTGTCTTCAGCATCCAAGAAGATCTGGGTGCCTTTCACTGACATAGGGCAATATGAAATATGAGCTCTTTCCTATTTCATATTTGCTCGAGGAATGTGCCGGTTATTTTTGTTAGTGTTTCAGCCGGCATTGAAACATTTAACAGAAGACATTTGCCTTTTACCTCATGTGTAGCTGTTTCTATTTCATCATAAGTGTAGATGTCTGCTCTTACATGATACATTATACAGATAATGTTGAGAACAGCCATTGTTTTTAAAAATGACGAATAGACCTCTTCTCTTTCACCACCCCCCACCCTGAGATGGCTCCCTATCTGTTTTGCTCATTGTTTTTGCTTGTTGTTTGCACTCGTTGTTTGCACTCGTTGTTTGCGCTCATTGTTTGCACTCGTTGCCTGCTTGTTGTTTTTGCTTTTTCTCAATGTCTGCTCATTGTCTTCTTGTTGTTTTTTTGTCTGCTCGTTGTTTGTTTGTCTTCTTTAGGAGGCACTGGGAACCAAAACTGGGACCTCCTATGTGGGAGGCGGACGCTCAACTGCTTGAGCCACATCCACTCCCCAGACCTCTTCTCTTAAAAGCAATTTCTTGTGTATATCCAGTGGATGTGACACTAACCTTTATCATGGAAAAATAAGCATAAGTGTTGATGTAAAGCTTTTTTCAATCCATTGTGTGGTCCATAATTTACCCTGATGAGCCAGAACTGGGATAGAAAGAGGCCTCTCAAATATATTCATACACATATACACCTATAGATTTCTGTTTTATACAGATCAGTGGAGAGCCATCACTGCTGAGTCAATGTATCTAACTTCTTGAATATCTAAATTTAAAAAGAATACATTTCTACTAAGATTCCTATCAGCTCTTGCTGATTTGGTTTCATAAAAGCAAATTCTCATAAGGTTGTTTTTTAAAAGGACCAATTTTCTGCTTCTCTTGACTATATGAGACATTCAGGAATTAATGAAAAAAGCAATGCCTGTCTGGTTTGTAAGCATCACGATCTTATTTCTGCATAAATTCTCACAGGTCAACTCAAAATAACAGTTCAGGGTCAAAATCTCATCTAGTCACCTAGATTAAAAACTAATTTCTCTAAAGTATATCATATATTGAAGCTTTTTTATGCAAATAAATAGCAAGGGCCTTATCCTCTCTTCCTTTATTAGTCGAGCATGTCATGAATTTGAACGGAACATTTTATTCTGTACTCTAATTATGTGCATTATCAGGAAAAATCTATTCCTTGCATACATATCATTAGAAGCAGCCTCGAGTGTGTGGTTCTATCACAGGGCTCGTCACGGCACTTCATCGTAATATTGACAGTTTAATCTTTTTGTTTCATACAAGATTAAAAGTCTCATGATATCCATTTCTTCATAGCTTGGAAGGTGAATCCAATTGGACTCAATCCGTATCTAAGTGCCATCCCTCTCGTGAATATGGGCTCCATTTTCCCAAATATGCTAGGTAATTATCTACTGTTGTGGGGAATATACCTCGTTGATGAGAAAACCCAAGAAAACTGATATTCTAAGATAAAATGTTTACTCGCAACTAAATGGCTGAACAAGAGGAATCCATGATATCCTTTCCCTCCAGTCAAAGTAACAAACCAGTCCTGTCACTCACTCACTATCTCTCTGGCCATTTGAAGACCTCGTTCTGTTGGTCATTTGGTTTATTGGATGTTGAAACGAGATGGCGACCTTTGAAATGGAATGACTTTTCAAAGCTCTTTGCTGGATCTCAGGATACTTTGGTTAAAAGAAAAGAAAAAATAAACAGATGGAATTTGGACACAAAGGAAAACAGCCTTCACTCAAACTATTTATCAAAATGATAGCACAATGCACTTCTTCTGTGAGGTGGCAAGTCACAAATAAGAAATATGGGAACCTATAGTGCTGTTGGAATTTAAATTATGTGGCAGCTTTCCATCAGAAATGCAACAGTAATTTAGAGTTAGGCTCTTTTGGCAGATTGATGATTCGGTAAACAAACAAAAGGACTTTGTTGGCTGCAGCACCAGCCACAGGAAAAGAACCCTGTGGCCTGGAGGGAATTGGGGGGAATTTATGTGACTAATTCTTCTTGTTCAATATACTTACATATTTCACCCATAGTTGTATTCATATTAAGGGTCAAATTAATATGAACGAGAGTAAGCACATCCCATCAGAACACACTGTGAAAACACCTGGAGAGCGGCGCCTAAGGAGGAAGAGGAACGTTTCAATTCTTTCCTCTTGTGAAATTTCTAGTTTAATTTCCAGACCACATCATGGGTGGTTTTTTTTTTTCATAACTGAGATGATATTCCAACAAGTGCCTAGTACTGTGCAAATGAGGATATTCATTAGTTCTCAAAAATATAAATAAATACGAGTGGACTTTGAATAGCAAGGAGGGATTTGAAGAGTGGTTTTGAATATTTAGGAAAGTGTCTTTTGTACTTTGAAAGGAGCAGTAAACAGCTTTCCTGTTGCCTGATAGGGGCTTCCTTCGCCCCTGAGATGAGAGCAGGCAGTGTTGCTTTCCCATTCTTATCAACGTCACCACAGCCACGTTGGGAAACATGAGATCCCTGGGAAGCTTTTCATGGAGGAGGAGGCCCTCATACATGGGAAGCAAACCCTCAACCACTTGAGCTACATCCACCCCAAGTGCCTTTTTAATGTTAGAGGAGAGCTATAGTTTAATTTTTAAAGTGTAAAAATATCTGAATATCTGAGGATGTTAAGAAGAAATTAGACATACAAGTAGAGGGGATATGATAATTATGATTTCAATGAGAATTGTCCCTTAAAGGATGCAGGCTTCCTTTTCTTATGAGTTATAAAAAGTCCATTCAATTTAAGCATAGTAACTGCTTGAAGATAGCAAATACCAGAGAATATTTATAATGTAGTGACTATGTAATTTGTGAAAAATGCTTCCTAGTTGCTACTTTTGGCTTTTGTATTTACTGAAACAGGAAAATTATTCTTTATGTGCATATATAAACAATATAAATTCATGTATATTAATTTCAGATAAATATATATTTGCTGTGACTATTAATAAATTTACATCTTTTGTATGCAAACATACACATTTATATATACACACATATTTGAGGAAAGCATATCGTTGGTTTTCCTTTCCTTTTGCTAGTGATACTCTATTGGCAAATATTTTTAAGTGGCAACTTCTAAACTGTGAATAATATATGTGACCAATTGCCTTTCTACATTAATGTAATTAAACAGAAGAATGAGTCAAAGATAAGCTTCCAACTTCTAGTTCATTTTTATAGACATTTGGTAGTGATGAACAGAGCAATCAAGTGTCAGTATAAACTGATGTAATTCTTCATACTGTGAGCATAATTGTAGCTCTAGTTAAAAAGTGCTACCACAACACAAGCTAAATTGATAGCAAGTATCGTTTTAACCTGAAACCTAGTCTCAATAACGCTTATAATTGCATTTGGGATGGGGGGGAGGGGATGTGAGTTTAAGCTATTTATTGCAGATATTCTTCCATTCAATAATATTATAGAAAGAAGCCTTCGACTTTGTAATCCATCCCAAGGCAGTCCAGGGAATTGTATTGCCATCGTTTGTCTCCCAAGTAAGCCTGGGAACATTTCCATAGTCCAGCCTCAAGACAGAGACATATCTTGCAAACTCAGTGCAAACCAGATAACCAAGATCCAACTCCTCAAGGGGCTAGTGGGACAAATTCTAAAATAAAGAAGCAAAGAAATAAACAAAAGAATTGTGGATGGGGATAAGTACTAGGAAAGAAATAAAACAGAGTGTTGTATTACAGGTAACTGGGGCCATTTGCGTTAGACGTCAGGTTAGGGCGCTCTGAGGAGATCTCATTTCAGCCAAGACTTGAAGGAAACTAAGAAGCCAGTCTTGCTGACCTCTCTGGAACAGGGAATAGCTGATGCAAAGTCCCCCAGACAGATATTCTCAGAAGGCTTGAAGCTTAGTGAGTGATGAGAAGAGCAGGATGAATGCATCCTTTGGCTTTTGGGTGTAGCAAAAGGAGAGGGGAAATAGAAACAGTAGTGGCAGGGGAGGAGCCCCCTCCCTTTGCTGATATTATCCAGTTTATGCTGTTAATCTGATTGGTCTCTAACCCTACACTTTATTCCTATTGTCTCCCTGATGACTGATACGAGTCGTCCCACCACCACTGATGTAAACCACAAAAGAGAATATATATCTCATCAAAGCAAAATCACCCCAAATTGCCGAATCACTGTGTTTACTAAAAGGCTGCCTGAGATAACTCATCTTTATGGCAATCAATCTAAGAGACATGCCCCACATCCCCAATATCCTTGGATCAAATTAAATTGATACATTACAAACTGGGTCACAACTATTTGGCACCCTGAAAACGGTCCTTCACCGAGATGCACCTTAAAATAAATTCATTGCCTTTTATAAAATACATTATAAAACACTGCTAATTACAGTGCAAACGGCCAATAAGCATATGATAAATAATCAACCTAACAATAACCAAGGAAATGCAAATTAAGAGAGGGAATAAAAATATAAACAGACCTTCAACCTTGTTCATAATTAAAAAAGAAACCTGAATTTAACTAAGATTACTTTTTTTTGACTTTCAAATTAGTAGGAATTTAAGAGTTCATTATTACCTAGTGTGGATAAAAGTTTGAAGAAGTGCTTTCAAATACTGTAGGGTAGACTGTACATTGGTATGACATTTTGAAGTATATTTTCTTGATAGATATCAACATTTTAAATGGGAACATTCTTTGTCCCAGCAATTTTGCTGCTAGGAATGGAACTTATGAAATCCCTCATGAAAGTATGGCAAGATCTATCTATATACAGGCATGGAAATAACACATTTCAAACATTTATCTCTGTCGACCAGGATGGAAAGGCTGAATCCAATGATCTTTCAAGATACTTTCTAAACTATAGGAATTTATGGTTCCCTGATGAAATTTGAACATCTGAATTGTATCTGACACAAGAAATCACCGTCTCACTGACATTTGAATTTATTTCCTACCAAGTAATGGCTGCTCACATAGCTACATATTATATGATTCTTCTTTTACTTTGATTTCCTGCCCAATCATCTGTTAAAATTCAGAAGTGTGGCTGTCTCTTAGAAATGCCTTACAAAGTAAATCCCTGGCTCTCATCTGGCTCACATTTGAGCTCTTTCTAGGATCTCTGTAATGCACAGTGAAGAAGACTTTGGAACCTCTCCAGCAGCCGTTTCTTCCTTCCTCCTTTACTTAGATCTTAGTGCCACCCTTTCTCCTTCAAGACCATGTCATGCACTGGAAGGCAAATCCATCCCCAACAACAATGCTATATCCTGATTAACCCAGTCCAATTGAGTTAATCTATCCCTTTGCCTGGGATTGGTCCAGGAACAAAAGGACAGCCATGTTCTCCAAATAGAACTAATCAAACCAAAGGAAGGCCTTTGTGGTTGGGAAGAAGTTTCAGTCTTTCACATTGCACCAGCTGATGGTGGTAGCCATATTTCAGACATGAGAGAAGCTACCTAAGAAGGAACAAATCGGCCTTAGAAAAAGCAAAGGCAAGAAAAACCCAAAGAAAAAGAGTCAGAGTCTTAATCATTCCATGGCTACCACTGATCCTGTGTCTAGATTTCTGGGTATGGATGATAATATATTTCCTTATTGTTTGTTTTTACTTGACTCAGGTTTATTGATACATTCAGCATCATAAAATCTAAGAATTAAGGCATGTTTATTGTTCTGAGTTTTTTTCACAAGGCTTTGAATTCAAATCAGCATCTTACCTGAGTTAGGGTCAAATTAAGAGTAATATAGTTTTTTATTATAAAACCAATGGTCATATTGCAGTGTTGGAGAATATTTACAGGGAGGAGATGAAAAGGAAATAAAAAAGGAAATATAAAAAGAAATAAAAAAGGAGAACATTATGAAACATAAATTCTATTTCTTCAGTATCAATGTGAATATTGCCAATTTCTCACCAGGGTAAAGAGTGAAAACAAAGAAAAACTATAGACATTTGAATTGCATAGTCTCCTTGAGAATCGGCATTTTTAGCATCCTCATATCCAATTAACTTGCACTACCCCTTTCCCTTTATGCTCTATCCCCCAATATTTTCATTATACCATCTATGGCTGCCCCTTCAATTTATGGATTCTGTAGGCTATCTATTGAAGAATGGAAATTAATATTTCTTTGTATTAACAATCTTCTGAGCATCTATATTAGGAAACATCTATATTAGGCCCAGAGATTGAACCCAGGACCTCATACATGGGAAGCAGGTGCTCAACCACTGAACTATACCCACTCCCCATACTAGGAAACTTTTAAAAAATATTTTTACTTCCCTATTCCCTTTCCCACCAGGGACACACACACAGAGACACACTCTCACACTAGTGTCTACTGCCTCTCACCAAGTAAGACTGAACCTTTCAAGCCACATATTCAGGAAAGCCTGTCAATAGCCTTCCTGATATCTTTTCAGCAGGTATTTTTTGATGGGCAGCTTAAATTTCTCAATTAAAAATTAACTCCTGGTGATAAAATTTAGTTACACAAACAGTAGAGACAATGAAGTTTTTGTTAGTCATGGAGGACAAATGCAAACAATGCAAACTCACTACTTAGGTTTTATGTTTCACAGTTTGATTCTTTCAAGAACGTTCTGTTCCCTGGTGGAACTTCTCTTTGAGCAGGGCGGTCATCAATATGAACCCTAACCAGAAAATGGATTATTCAGCCACAATTTGTTATAGCAACTGAACACTTTGGATATGGTTTGCATAACAGCCTTTGTCATGGAAATTAAATCATAGGTCTGAGTAGGTCACCCATGGTATTATCTTATGAATTAGAGTTTGCATGGCTAGTTGGTAGGTTATGGCAATTTGTGACAGATGAAACTTTGGCAGGGGGGAGTGCCTACTACAAGATCGAGAGATAGAAGCTACATTTAGCAAAAGAAAATGCTACTAATATGCCAACAGATCAGTAGTTAGGAATCTATCTTCTCAAGGTGCCCTGCAAACTATAGAGTTTGGTAGCCGTTTGAGTTGAATGAGGTTTAATGGTTTTATAGACATCACTGACATACAGCTCTGAAATATGAGTTGTTGGGTTTTTGTTTCTTTTTTAAATCTCTCAATTTTCTGCTTTAAAAAATTTTTACTACTCTTTCTGCTAAATATTGGACAAAGGTTTTAAAAAACTGTTTGTAACCTTTACTATGCTATCTTTCCAATGAATTCTAGGTTAATAATAGACTTTTCTCCATATCACTCAAAAAAATCCTATCTGACAGTTCAAATGCTCGAACAATGTGAAGTGGAAATTTGCAGGTGAAAGAAGATTCTGATTATTTCTTCTTGGGCTTTAGGATGATTTTTTTGTGTGTGTGAGCACAGGTGAATACCAGGATTCTTCTTCCATGGTCATTTTTTTCTCTTACCAGATTGCTTGAGTTGCCATTCTTGATCATCAATTTTCTTAGCTGCATAAAACAAAACACAAAGAAATGAAAAACTTACAAAATTACGAGTTCATTTATTTATCCCATGTATTGAGAAATCTGGAGGTAGGCCATCCAGGGCGGCTGCATCAAGGATCCAACTCTTTTCTCCATATCTTTCCATCTTTTCTCGTTGCCTCTGTGATGTGGAGGCCTTCACTGTTATTGATTGTCATCTCATGATAAAAAGACGATTGTTCCATTTTTAGCCTCAAGCCTCTGTTCCAGGTAGGAAGGTGGCAGAAGGCTTAAAAGCCCACAGTGTCATGCAAGTTGAGACTTCCTCTTTTAAAGAACATTCTGACTTGGGGAGGGGCAAGGTGGCAGCAGAGTAGGGTCTCCAAGAGTCAGCTTGTCTTACAGAGCACTTAGTAATCTGCCAGAATTATCTAAATCACCTGTTTGGGAGGCCCAGGAGACCAGAAGAGCATCCTGTAATATCCTTGGAAGAACAGGAGGATACTCTCTGTCTGCAGTGGAGATTAGTGAATAGAGCACTCCATGCCATGGAGGCCAGTGCCCATCCCCAGCTGGTGGCACAAGACACCTCGGGAGCTATTCCCTGGCTGGAGTGGGAAGCTCTATTTCCCAAAAATGGGGTAGGAAGAGACTGTAGGGCACCGACTCCAGCTACTGATTAGTAAATTCGGCTGGCTAAAGTCCAGTCCTAAGAACAGCTAAAATTTGAACCTGTCCAAGTTGAAAAGAGCCCAATAGCCTCCATTTTAACTCTACCTCTGGCATGAAGGGAAACTCAGTGATATTGGGGACTGACTTCTTTCCACCCAAGTCAGATTGCTGATATAGCCTGGGCAGCTGTACTCACTCTTGGCCTGTACAGACTAGACTGTTGGGCACCCATGTGGCTACATCCCTGCCCACAATAGGACAGGAGTAGGGGTAGTGTTTCCTCCACATCTCTGGACAACTGCAGGGACTTTCAGCCCTTAGGGACTAGATTGCTGAACACCCATCCCTGCCCCCTCCCCCAATAGGATAGGAGGGGGGTTGGCATTTTCTCGGCCTCTATGTACAGACTAGATTGTTAGGCTCCTGTGGCTCCATCCTTGCCCCTGTCAGGGCAAGAGAAACAGTTCCCCCTCACCCTCTCTGGGCAACTGCAGTTGTTTTTGGCCTGCATGGACTATATTTCTGGGCCCTTGTGGCTCCATCCCTGCCCCTGTGAGGGGGTTGTTTCTTCCTCAGACTCTCAGAAAGTGCAATCACATTTGGCCCACACATGCAGGATTGTTGTGCATACATGTGGCTCCATCCCTGTCTCTGGCAGAGGAGGAGGGAGGCCAGTGCTTCATCAGTCTATCTGGGCAACTGTGATCAGTTGTCACCTGCATGACTTAGTTTACTACCCACACCTGTAGCTCCATCCTTGCCCCAGGCAAGGGAGGAAGGGGCATGGAGTTTCATCAGTCTCTCTAAGCAAGTACAGATAGTCTTGGCCTGCATGGCTTGGATTACTGCACATGACTGTGGATCCACCCCTACCCTGGCAGGGGAGAAAGGTGGGAGAAGCTTCATTGGTTACTGGGGCAACACAGGCAGCTTCAGCCTCCACAGCTTATAGTATCACCTACATCTTCAGCTTCTATCCCACAACCAGCAAGGGAAAAGGGCAAGAAACAGATGAAAAAGAGCTGAAAATATTCAGATTGGCTAAATACAAGCCACTACAAATGTTCCAAATTAAGATCAACCAAGTATCAAAGATGGGTGGTAGCACAAAGCCAATCAAATAGAAAACCCAAACTAAGGAGAGAAACTGAGCTCAGAATTAATACATCAAGATGCTGAGACACCAACAAAAAATTACACTCCATACCAAGAAATAGGAAGATATGTCCCAGTCAAAGGAACAAACTAAGCCTCCAGATGGCATAAAGGAGTTGAGACAATTAATCATAGATGTTCAAACAAATCTCCTTAATAAATTCAAAGAGATGGCTAAAGAGAGTAAGTATATTAGGAAGACACTGGGTGAGCACAAAGAAGAATTTGGAAGCATATATAGAAAAATAGCAAATTTTATGGGAATGAAAGACACAATAAATGAAATTAAAAATACACTGGAGTCATATAACAGCAGATTTGAAGAGGCAGAAGAAAGAATCAGTGAGCTTGAAGATGGCCTCTAAAAGCAGACAAAAGAACAGGAAAAAAAAAAAAGAATGGAAAAAATTGAACAGGATCTCATGGAACTAAATTACAACAGGAGATGTGCAAACATATGTGTCATGGGTGTCCCAGAATGAGAATAGAGAGGTAAAGGGGCAGAAGGAATATTTGAGAAAATAATGGTGGAAAAATTCCCAACTCTATTAAGGAACATAGATATCCATATCCAAGAAGCACAATGTACTCCCATCTGAATAAATCCAAATAGACATACTCTGAGACACATACTAATCAGAATGTCAAATGCCAAAGATGAAGAGAGAATCCTGAGAGCAGCAAGAGAAAAGCAATTTATCATATACTAGGGATGTCCAATGAGATTATTGCTGATTTCTCATCAGAAACCGTGGAGACAAAAAAGGCAGTGTTATGATATTTTGAAGATACTGAAAGAGAAAAACTGCTAGCCAGGAATCTTATATCTGGCAATTGCCTTTCAAAAATGAAGGCGAGTTTAGAATATTCACAGATAAACAGATACTGAAAGAGTTTGTAACCAAGAGACCGGCTTTGCAGGAAGTACTACATCATGAAAAGAAAAGACAGGAGAGAGAGGCTTGGAAAAGAGTCTAGAAATTAAGATTATATCACCAAAAGTAACTAAAAATGTAAAAATAGTGGTGAAAATAAGAAATGATGGATAAAACTCAAAGCTCAAAATAAGCGAAATAAGAACCGCCTCTTCAATAATAACATTGAATGTTAATGAATTAAAGTCCCCAATCAAAAGAAATAGTCTGTCAGAATGGATAAGGAAATATGAGCCATCTGTATGCTGTCTTCAAGAGACTCACCTTAGACCAAAGGATACAAATAGATTGAAAGTGAAAGCCTGGAAAAAGACTTTCCATGTGTGCAGTAACCAAAAAAAAAAAAAAAAAAAGGAAAAGAAAAAAAGCAGGAGTAGCCATACTCATATAGGATGAAATAGACTTTAAAAGCAAAGCTATTATGGGAAACTCCTATATTGTCTTTGTAACTTTTCTGTAACCTAAAGATTCTTTGAAAATAAAGTGTAAAAAATAAGACACTGGGGGAATATACATAAGAAGTTGTCACTGTACATAAAAGATAACATCTTAGAGTGATGAAAGACACAATGCAAAAATTTTTTTTTGTATTTTATTTGTTATTTATTATTTATTTTTACATTTATTTTTTTGGCTTTGTTTTTGAAGAGGTTTTGGATTGAAGAAGGGTTGCAACAGTGTCAAGGGAGGATCACTGGTGAGGGGTGTAAGTGGTGGAGGGATGTGTGGGAAGTGGTGCAACTGGGACATGCCTCTATGGAATATAAATGTGTTCAAGTAATGATGGCAAGTTGTCTCGGTGGGTGGATACCCACACAATAACCAAAAGGATATAGAATTCCTATCCTGGGGAGTCCTGCTACATTCTCTAATAGAGTGGCAAGAATTCCTAGAGTACATGGACAGTGCCTAGCAAAAGAAGACAGACCGATACACTAGGCCCTTGATATTGATGAACCTTGTTCTTATGGAATTGAAACTTGGCCTAGTATTATATATTGCCTAAGAGTTACCTCCTGAAAACCTTCTGGTTACTCAAATGTGGCATCTCTCTAAGCCAAATGCAGCATAAAAACATACTACCTTCTACCCGGCATGGAACATGACTCCCAGGGATGAGACACCCTGGCACTGAGGGATTATTATCAAACACCAACCAGAGATACATCTGGAAAAAGACCTTAACTAAAAGTGGGAAATAGTAAATACAAATGAGTTTTTATGGCTAAGAGATTTCAAAGTGAGTCGGGAGGTCATTCCAGAGGTTACATTTATACACGTCTAAGCAGGATCTCACTGACTGCTACAGTAAACACTGCCTCAAGCAGGGGTGCTCCTGAGGGCTCTAGAGATATCTAGACATTATAGGCAGGGAAGACAATCCCAGGAATTCAGTAACCTGTCAGGGAGACTTACCTTGGAATATATGATAATCTATCCTCCCAATGTATCGAGTTAGACTCATTTATAATTTCCTTATATATGGTTCTTATGCCCCTTTTTTTGAATCTATAATTAGTACTATACCTATTATAATATATGTCCCAGAAACTTAACTCTTCCGGCTGTTCATATGCCGGTTGAACTCTGAATGTCAGCCGAGTTGCAGCCAACACCTACTCTCCAGTTCATTGGACTCACTGAGGACAACTAACAAAAGGACAATGATGGACAATGCCCATTCTGAAAAACAGAGAGTATCTATACCTCCAAGCAGGACAGTTCCATCCATCTGCCCATAGGATCTAAGCCCCCTCCCAATCAGAAGCAGCGTGGGCATCACCATCCCAAAATTCTCAAGATTGAGGAATGAACAAACATAAGGGGGGAATGCAACCATGGACCAAAGTAGACTTATTATTATTCTGGTAATGGAAGAACTAGTAACACTAATACAAAGGCAGTGGTCACCAGATGTTATGAAGGGAGGGAGAAGGAAGAATATGTATGACATGGGGCAATTTTGGGACATTGGAATTGTTCTGCATGATATTGCAACGACAAATACAGACCATTATACATTTTGCCAAAATGTATAAGATGGTGTGGTTCAAAGTGTAAACCATAATGTAAACTATAGACCATGGTTAGTAGCAATGCTTCAGTATGTGTTCATCAGTTATAACAAATGTACCGCTCTAATCAAAGATGTTGTTAATGGGGAAAGAGTGGGAGTGGGAGGGGGTGGGATATATGGGAATCCTCTATATTTTTGATGTAACGTTTATGTAATCTAAAATTTCTTTAATGATTGAAAAAATGAAAAAAAAGCAAGGCTGTTATTAGAGACAAAGAAGGACATTATATATTAATAAAAGGAGCAATTCGCCAGGAAGAAATAACAAACTAGATAATGTAGAAGAAATGGATAAATTCCTATGCACCTAACCAGGATGCCCCAAATTACATGAGGCAAACACTGGCAAAACTGAAGGGAGAAATAGATGTCTCTACTATAATAGTTGGAGACTTCAATACACCACCTTCATCAGTGGATAGAACATCTGGCCAGAAGATCAGTAAAGAAACAGAGAGCTTGAATAATATGATAAATGAACTACACTTAATAGATATATACAGAACATTGCAGCCCCAAACTGTAGGATATACATTCTTTTCAAGTGCTCATGGATCTTTCTTCAGTATAGACCATATGTTGGGTCACAAAGCCAAACTCAATAAATTTTAAAAGATCAAAATTATACAAAGCACTTTCTCTGATCATAATAGAATGAAACTGGAAATAAACAACAGACAGAAAAAGGGAAAATTCATAAATGTTTGGAGATTAAACAATCCACTCTTAAATAATCAGTGGCTCAAAGAAGAAATTGCAAGAGAAATCTGTAAATCTGTAAATCAAGACAAATGAACATGAGAACACAACATATCAAGTTATGGAACACAGTGAAGGCAGTGCTGAGAGGGAAATTTATAGCCCTCAATGCTTACATTAAAAACAAAGTGCTAAAATCAATGGCCTGACTACATATCTGGAGGAACTAGAAAAAGAAGAGCAAACTATTACCAAAGCAAACAGAAGGAACAAAATAACAAAGATCAGAGCAGAATTAAATGAAATTAAGAACAAAAAGCAATAGAATTAACCAAAAATAAAAAATAAAAAAGTTTGTTCTTTTTTAAAATTTTATTTTATTTATTTCTCTCCACCCCCTTGTTGTTTGCACTTGCTGTGTCTGTTTGTCTTCCTTGTTTATTTATGAGGCACCAGGAGCCGAACCTGGGACCTATGATGTGGGAGGGAGGTTCCTCATCACTTAAGCCACCTCTGCTCCCTGCTTTGTTGTGTCTCTCATTATGTTTTTCCTCCCTGCATCTCTTGTTGTGTTCTCTTGTTGCATCAGTTTGCCACACCTGCCTGTCGCATCAGCTCACTGTCTTTAGGAGGCTCTGGGAACCTCTGCTCCCTGCTTTGTTGTTTTCTCATTATGTTTTTTCTTCTTGTGTCTCTTGTTGTGTCAGCTCATGCCTGCCCATCACGCCAGTTCACTGTCTTCCTTAAGAGGCACCAGGATCTGAACCAGTGACCTCCCATGTGGTAGGCAGGAGCCCAGTCACCTGAGCCACATCCACTTCCCCAAAGGTTGGTTCTTTGGCAAAATCAACAGAATTTACAAACCCTTAGCTAGACTGACAAAGAAAAAGAGAAAGAAGATGCAAATAAATAAAATCAGAAATGGAAATGGGGACATTTCTACTGACCCCACAGATCATAAGAGTAGATATTATGAACAACTGTATGCCAACAAACTAAACAATGTAGAAGAAATTGACAAATTACTAGAAACATATGAAAACCTACTCTGACCTTAGAAGAATAGATCTCAACAAACCAATCACCAGTAATGAGATTGAAAGTCATCAAAGAGTCCCTAAAATGAAAAGCCTGGACCAGATGGCTTCACAGGTGAATTCTGCCAAGGATTCAGAGAATATTTAACACCAATCTTACTCAACCTCTTAAAAAAAAAAAATGAACAGGAAGGAATTCTACCAAACTCATTCTATTAAGCTCATATCACCCTAATACCAAAGTGAGATAAAGATATTATGAAAAAAGAAAATTATAGACCCATTTCCCAAATGAATATAGATGTAAAAATCCTCAAAAAAATACTTGCTAATTGATTCTAGCAACACATTGAAAGAATTATTTAACATGATCAAGTGGGTTTTATACCAGGCATGCAAGGGTGGTTCAACACAAGAAAATACATCAGCATAATATACCACATTAATCAATCAAAGAAGAAAAATCACATGAGCATCTCGATCAATGCAGAAAAGGCATTTGACAAAATACATCATCCTTTCCTGATAAAAATGGGCCAAAAGATAAAAATCAAAAGAAACTTTCTCCACATGAATAAAGTCATATATGAAAACCCCACCATTAATATTGTACTCGATTGTGAAAGACTGAAAGCTTTTCCATTGAGATCGGGAACAAGACAAGGTTGCCCGCTGTCATAACTCATGTTCAATGTAGTGCTAGAGCTGTTGCTAGAGCATTCAGGCAGGAAAAAGAAATAAAAGGCAGCCAAATTGGGAAGGATGAAGAAAAAGTTTTGCTATTCACAGATGATATGATTCTATACTAGAAAATCCTGAAAAGTCTACAACAATGCTACTAGAGCTAATAAACAAGTTCAGCAGGGTGGCAGGATACAAGACTAATAAGCAAAAATTAGTAGTGTTTCTATACACTAGTAATGAGCAATCTGAGGAGGAAATTAGGGGAAAATTCCATTTACAATAGCCACTAAAAGAATCAAATATTTAGGGATGAATTTAACCAAGGATGTAAAGCACTTTTATTCACAAAACTACAATGCATTGCTAAAAGAAATCAAAGAAGACCTAAATAAATGGAAGAGCATTCCATGTCCATGGATTGGAAGACTAATATAGTTAAAGATGTTAGTTTTACCTAAATTGATATACAGATTGAATGCAATCCTGGTTTAAAAAAAAATACCAACAGCCTTTTCTAAAGAAATAGAAATTCTAATCATCAAATTTATTTGGAAGGGTAAGGGGCCCTAAATAGATAGAAACATCTTTAAAAGGAAGAACGAAGTTGGAGGATTCTCACTTCCAGACTTTAAATCATATACCTTGCTACAGTGGTTAAAAACAGCATGGTACTGCCATAAATACAGAAATATAGACAGATGGAACTGAATTGATGGTTCAGAAACAGACCCTCACATCTATGGTCAAGTGATTTTTTACAAGAAAGAGGACCCCTATTTCACATCTTATACAAAAATTAATGCAAAATAGATCAAAGATCTACATATAAAAGCTAGAACCATAAAACTCTTAGAAGAAAATGTAGGAAAACATCTTTAAGACCTGGTGGTACATGGTGGTTTCTTAAACCTTACACCGAAAGCGCAAGCGACAAAAGAAAAAATGGATAAATGGGACCTCATCAAACTTAAACACTATTGTACTTCATAGGACTTGGTCAAGAAGGAGAAAAGGCAAGCCATTCAATGGGAGAAAATATTCGGAAACCGTATATCTGATAAGGGCTTGATTTACATACTGTATAAAGAGATCATACAATTCAACAATAAAAGGGCAAGCAATCCAACTTAAAAAAATGGGCAAAAGATTTAAGTAGACATTTCTCCAAAGAGGAGATACAAATGGCGAAAAAGCACATGAAAAATGGTCAATATCTCTAGCTATTAGGGAAATGCAAATCAAAACCACCATGAGATATCATCTCACACCTCATAGAATGGCCATTATTTCAAAACAGAAAACAAGTTCTGGAGAGGATGTGGAGAGATAGGAAAACTACTTCACTGTTGGTGGGAGTGTAGAATGGGGCAGCCTCTGTGGAAGACAGTTTGGCTTTTCCTCAGAAAGCTAAATGTAGAACTGTCATATGATTTGGCAATCCCTCTAACAGGAATATATTAAGAAAAACTGAAAACAGTGACACAAGCAGATATTTGCACACCAATGTTCATATTGGCATTATTCACAATTGGTAAAAGATGGAAACAACCCAAATGTCCATCAACCAATGGATGGATAAACAAAATGTGGTATACACATAAGATGAAATACTATGCTGTTGTAAGAAGAAATGAAATTGGGACACATGATAACATGGAAGAACCTTGAGGACATTATGCCGAGTAAAGTAAGCCAGATACAAAAGCACAAATATTGTTTGGTCTCACTAGCATAAACTAAATATGAAGAATAATCACATGGAGTTCAAACCTAGAGTATAGGTTACTAGGAAATAGGCCGAGGGCTGAGAGGGGTACTGATGCTTAATGTACGTAGAATTTTTAATTAGCTTTACTGTAAAAGTGTGGAAATGGATAAAGTTGATGGTAACACATTATAGTGTGTGTTTGTAAATGGGATTGTGGCTGAAAGGGGTAGTTTAGGGATGTAAATGTCAACTGAAAGAAAGCTAGATCATAATGTGGGGACTAAATAACATAGTAAACCTGGAGGTGGATGAGGATTGCAGTTAATAGAAATACAAGAATGTACTTCTATGAGCTAGAACAAATGCATGCCACTATTACAAGGTGGTAAGAATATGATGATGCTTGGGAAAAATACAGTTAATGTAATTTATGGACTATGATTAACAGCAACGTTGTAATATTCTTTCATCAATGTCAAAGAAGGTATTATATCACTACTAAGTGTCAATAATAGGGAGGTATGAGATTTTTTCTTTTGGTCTAAAGAAAACATTAAAAAAATTACTGAGGCAATGATGCACAACTCTGTGATGAAAGTGAGAGCCACTGAGTGTACATTTTTGGTAGATTCTACAAGGCATGGGACTGTATAACATGGTGAACCATATGATAGAAGATAGACTGTGGTTAACAGCACAAATAGAGTATTCTCTCATGAACTATAACAAATGTACAATACTAATATATGGTGTTAATAATAGAAGGTGTAGGGAAAAAATAAATATACCAAATGTAAACTATGGGCCATAGTTAATGATAATAGTCTGATGATGTTCTTTCATAATCTGTAACAAATATTTCACAACAATGCAAACTGTTGGTGGAGGGGAGATGTATGGGAATTCTACACAGTATGCATGATTGTTTTGTAAGCTCACAACTTCTCTAATAAAAATATATATTTTAAAAAGCAGCCCTCTTCACAAATTTCAAGTAAATATACAGGTTCATCACAAGAAAAAAAAAAAAAACTTTCTGAGAAGCTTCAATATACCCTCATACATCTTATTTGCCTGGATCAACTGGTTATCCATAGCTGCACAGGAGTTTGGGGAAGTAAATAATTTTAGCTGGGAACTTTGTTGCCGCCACAAAATTAGAATGTTGTTACTAAGGACAAAAGGGAAACTAGATACTGTACAGGCACTGAGTAATGTCTGCCATACCATCAAAATGCAACTCTCATCATTCATATGGTTAGATCTGGGAGTAAGTGAGGAAGCTGATGCTCATGGACACGAGTTGTGATTCTTTACTTTTTCCTTCTCTGCTTTAAGCACAGCTCATGTGAGTGGATACTTCATACAGATGTTCCATGGTCTTCCTCATCTGCTCCATGCCCCTTTTCCCTTGTAAAACTGGTGCAGTGGTTTAAGGGAAAGGCCTTCCCAGCACTTCATATATGAAGACGGCATTGCTAGCCCACCACCTGGTAGGACTATGTTGAGATTTCCCAGAGATGTAAATGGGTTGTCACTGAGTCACCTGTATGCCCATTTCTCTGAGACTTTTGGGCAGATTTCTGGACTTCTTGGAGGTTATATCCCATGTCTAAAAGAGAAAAGGGCAAAGCAACCAAACTAGACTCGTTCCCATTAGATACATTATCCACAAAAAGACCAGAGTGAGTATTGAAAATGTACCTCTGATCATGCTGTTCCCTGGTGTCCTAATAGTTTTATGACCCCAAGCCCTGTGATAAGATAAAACTATAACTCTTTTTATGCAGTGCCTCTATAATCTAGCCCTTTCCTGCTTTACCACCAACCAATTATTACCCTTTAGTCTCAATAGCATCAGGCTGCCTGCCCTCCCTCATACCTACCATGTGGCTTCCCACGACACTGCCTTTGCTCTCTCTGTGATCTCTTTCAAGAGTGCCCCTCCCCTACCTTTTCACCTGGCTACCTCTTACTCATTCTTTACGTGTAGATTGTTCTCAACTGGGGCAATGTTTTCCCTTCTTCCCCCATGGGACATTAGGCCATGTGTGGGGATATTTTTAGTTGTCACATCTTAGTGTGTGAGTGTGTGGGGGGAGATGAACTGGCATCTAGTGGTTAGAAGCCAGGGATGCCACTCAACACCCTACAATCCACGTGACAGCCCCCTACAATAAAGAATCATCTGGCCCCAAGTATCAGCCGTGCCAACTGAGAAATGCTGCCTTAAGTGTTGTGTCCTCCAGGAAAATGGTTTGTGCGCCCTCCTAGACTGGCTCAGGTACTTTCCTTAGTGTTCCCATACTATTCTTGAGAACTGCTTGAGAAACTTACACCTTGATGGTTAAGAGTTTAGGCTCTAGAGTAAGAATCTCTGATTTTGAGTCCATTTTGACCACTCATTAGAAGTGTGCCCTTTGGCAAGTTACTGAGCCTCAGTTTTCCCAACTACAAAAATTGGTATCTAATTCATGGGCTTGTTGTGAGAATTAGATGGGATAATGCATGCAGAGTGTGAGCAGAGCGCTAGGCACTCAGTATCTGGTAGCTGCTACCATCGCTGCCGATGTTATCACTGTTTGGTACTCTGTTCCGAGGATTAGAGGCAGAGTTGCCAACAAGTCAATGAGGGTTTGAACTTCGGGCCCCTCATTTTGCTTGGATCTCTCCCCTAGCCCTGCGCCTAATTTTGTATTCAAGATTTTGTATTGTTCTTAAAAGGCCCTCATGCCATTGTGTAAACACCAGGCCCTTCAACAGTTAGGCCCATTCCTGTCCAGCGCTTAGTGTAAAGCCATGCTATTTGGGGCATAGTAAATATTCAGCAGTAGCAATGAGCCTCCCAGGACCATAGTATCTTTAATAAGTTACTAACCAGCCTGTAAGAAGTGTACTTACTCACTGTAGTCTGCTTCTTAAAAACGCTCAGCCTTAAAATCCTGTTGTTGCCCCTCTCTCTTGGTGGAGTATCTAGAAGGCATTTCACCTCTCATGCAGGAGTCAATAGCATCCCTCTCCTTTTCTTCTCTCTTTCCAACTGAGGATTCACCATTGTTACCAAGACGATGAGGCAAGAATTTGCTATCATTGATTATTTCCTACGTACCTGCAGCAGCAAAGCCCTGTTTCCATGGGGACTGGCTGGGTCTTGGAAATGTTTCTTAGCACAAACTTCAAGTTACTATAGCACTTGCTGTAGAGGTATCTGACTTGTGTAGTTCCTCCTACCCCTACCCCAGCAGGCTCCACTATCCCACCCTGTGTTTCCAGTAAGGTTATATTATGTATCTGCAACTGGCTTCCAGCCTTCCAGAGTCAAGCTTGACATTTCAAGAAGAAAAGGGCTGGATAGGTCAATAACGAAGAGCCCACTAATGTGTTGTAATACTGAAGTCCGAGTTGGCATGGATAGCCACATGAGGCATTAGAATTCTGACCACAGAGAAGCCCAGTGGCAGGTAACTGCGAAAAATGCAAGGGAATTCAACTCTTGGGCTGACAAGTCTCGAATCAGGTTGAGAAATAATAATAATAATATTATTATTGTCTCTTCTAAACATTAACATATATCAATCTTTTTTTTTTTTTTTACTCTGGTCCAATTATCTCTGCTCCTATTAAATATATTTATTTACTAAGTTTACCCTAACATTTGGATTTGCTTCTACCATTTAATTTCATGTTCTTTGCCTACATTGTAAATAAAAAATATAAAACTTTTCTCACTATATAGCTGGTTGTTCAGGAGGATGGCTTGCAGCTTTTCTTCCCTTAAACTTGATCTGTTCTCATTATCTGATAACATACATTCTCCAGAGTTGAAGTTACACAGGTCATCATTAAAAAACCATAGGTAAAATCCTCTCCTTGAATGATTTCCACCAGCAATTGCCATTTTACCAGCACTTATTCTGATTAGAATGGAGTTTGGAGAGGGAACAAAGGGGCATAAGCCTCATTTAATCATTTTGACCTAAGAAAGATAAAGGAGGGGTGAAAAGGAATATTTCACCAAGTAAGTTCTTCTCTGTTTGTCTCTGAGCCTCAATTTCCTCATTTGTAAAATGAGATTAATGATATTCACCTCTAGGGTTCTTGTGGGGTATAAACCAAGGTGAGGCGTGAGAGGTGTCTGTCTTATGGTACTTTTCCCCCAGAGATTCTTTTCCATGGGCCCATGGTTTTAATTAACCAGAAGTACATACCAGTGGCTCCTAAAATGATGTTTCCATCCCAGACCTCTTTGCTGAGCTCTAGACTCATATATTCTGTGCCTCCTAGGACATCTCTATTTGACCTGCCTAAAGGCACCTCAAACACACATTTTCAACACTGAACTCATCTTCTTTTCCTGATAATCTGGTCCTTTTCTAATATTCTACAGCTCTTGAATGGTACCACCATTTACTTGAACAAGTAAGAAACTCAAAAGTCAATTTTCTAATCTTTTAATGACAATTCTACCCAGTATAGAGTTAAAGCATTCTAGTTAGTCCCAGGTTAATTTGCCTCTATGAAGACAGGAATATAAAAGAAAAACAGATTATTTTTATGGAATTAAATTTCCTCAATAAAGTACTTTGGCTGTGTCTCAATCTGTTTAGCACCTGGAGTTAACAAATAAATACTGTTTCCCAGAACTCTGCTAACCTGCAGGGAAAGAACGGATGCAGAAGCAAAAAGTCCTAGGAAAAGGTGAGGCTGTATGTGAATCAGAAATAATTTTGTTTATTTTAGCTTCTCTAAAAGGTAAAGGAAACCACATAGATTTAGGAGAAGAAAAAAAGGAAGAATGAAAGCAGAGTTGAAATGCTAGTTTCTTTCCTCCAAACACACATTAATCTCAGGAAATAATATGACTCTTCAAAATGTTTGTTATTGCCTTTTAATTTTTATTCAATAACAGCATTCTAGTAGTAGTATGCAGGCTGTTGGAGAATATAAAACTAGCTTGAGAGAACATTCAGTTATGTTTTCAACTTGATTTTATTTCTCATATAAATATATTTCAGCATTCACTATTTCTACTGAACTAATTTAAGATTTCTGTTGGAATTCTAAGGCATCAACTTTTTTTAAAAAGTGCTTTATAGAATCGCACAATGTAAAGCTCAAAGGAGTGTCTGGGGCTATTATCATTTATCATTATCATCATTAGCATGTAGAGAAAGATTCAGACAGTTATCTAGATAGTAGCAGAACTGAATCAAGAACCCAGATTGTGCTAATCTTTACCTAGTTCTTTCCTTTTGGCACTGGAATTCTTTTTGACCAAAATTTTTCTCACTGAAAAGTTTGCTGTTAAGTTTTGTTTTGTTAAGTCTTTTTTACATGCTTCATGACATTTATCATAATTAAAATAGAATGAAACTTCAACACAAAATTGTTTGCAATGTTATATGAAAGTTCTTTGGTTGGCGAGGCACAAACACAGATAGCCAGCCAGCCAAGAATACATGAAAGGACAGCTTTATTAGATCAAAGCGCCTGGAGTGGGGAGAGGGGAGAATAAGGGCTGTGGAAGGGCCCTGACTTACCTAAGCTGGGCTCCTGCAAGGGTCCGTGGAGAAGGGATATTCTGGGCTCTTGCCTTTCTTGTGACCCAGAGGGGAAGGGTAGGATTTTCCTGCAGAAACTGGGAATTGGAGGTCTCATATTATAAAAGCAGAAGCAGAGAAGGACATTTGGGGAAGCTGAGGGCAGCTTCTTATCATCCAAACCATTTGGGAGTACCTGCCCTGCTAGTAGATTGTGCTGCGTGAAAGGGTAGAGGCTGCAGGAGACTTTATTATCCCAAACTATATAGAGGTGCAGGCCTTGCTCATTGCAGTTATGCCCAGGGCAGGGCTAACTGGGGTGGTCGCTTAGAATGGAAATTTATGATTAGGCCAGGCAGGATGAGGAGGCACCAAATAAAATTTCTTTATACCATGACGAAAACCGAGGTAAATAAATGTTGTATCATGGCTATCTTTCCTTTCCATGTTATTCGCTCTCCTTCTTCCCTGTGCACCCTCTGCATCTACAGTTCTCTTTCCTTGACCATGATTATTTCACCGATTGCTGCAAAGTTATCATTACTGGTGTTTTGAATTCATTATCAAAATAATCTAAATCTATTATTAAAACATTTATATCCTCACTTGTCTACATCTAAACATAGGCTTTCATTTAAAGTTCAATCCAATAAAATAACTATTTTTCAAACCCCCTGGTAACTGATTTCTAACCATCTTTTAAAAGAATTTAATTAATTATTAAAATAACAGATTATTTTCCTTGAGATTAACTGCTTGGTTCTTAAAGCCAATTTGTATGGGTAGACAGCTTGCTGTTCTCCGAATATATTAAAATTCAGAGTGCACATAGTATAATTCAGTTTTGTTTAGCTTCTTTGCAGATCCCACATGATATGACAGTACCCTTGAAGGCAGTGTAATCAAATGAAAAGTCCTTAGCATCCTCACATAAGCTAATTTTCTCTATGTATCATAGAGCAACACAATAATTCAGATAAGCAAAAAGATCTCACTAATATAGTAGTGATGCCTCCATCAAGAAGTATCGTTTATCAAACAAGGATAAATGTAATGAGGTCAAATGCAAATTTTTTCAAGTCAAGCAACATTTTTCACTTAACCCTCTTCCCAAATACAAGTAGAACCAGACAGACATATATTAAGGTCAGCCAGGATGTACGAGTTCAAGGTTGGGAGAAGTTTCTCCAAATGGTCTGGAAATCAGAGCTCTCCATTTGCAAGTGAATGCTTGGCCCCTGGGCAATCAGAGCAATGCATTCATCTGGCTATTATAGTTGGCTTAGAAGTAGACATTTATCTCAATCAGAGCCTCTGAGGAAGGCTCAGAAATGTTTTGTTAGAACTGTTAGGAAGGGAGATTCTCATAAAATGTAATAAGAACACAACTTTTCTTTAGTATACAAGCATAGCATTTGCACTTTTAAGAATTATAAATATACAAATTCTTGCAAAGAACTTTAAATGACACAACCCATTCTTGTGATTGATCACATAGGGGAATGATAAAACACTGTATGGATAAAGGTGTCTTTCAGTGCTAATAATCATTGGTTCTAGGTCTCTCTCCATTTTTCTTTCCTTAGGTAGATCTTCTATAATTGCCTTGGCCTTTATGATGCAAAATATAGAGTAGACGGTCTTGTAAACAGACCATCCTGAAACTGCCCATGAACTAACTCAACTTTGTCCTACAACCCCTCTATCTTCTGTAGTAAGAAAAAGTAACTAGACTGGTGCTTGCCTCTGTGATTTATTTTTGGCCCCTTGGGCTTGAATTTCTTTTTTCCAGGATCTCCAACTCCTACAGTCAAAACCCAGGACAAAAAATAAATTGTCATGTAGAGGGCTAGATAAGATTATAACTCGCCCCCCCCACCCCACTGCCGTTTTCAAGACTCAGGGAACAGTCATCTGTTCCAAGCTATCTCACACTCAGGACTGGGTGTCAATGAGAAGACTGTATTTGTATTTCAGTACTTACAACATCAGTGAGTCACCTTTTCCTGGGTTTATATTTTCTGTCCTGTATCCATTCTCCATCTGCTCTGTTTTATTTTAATGTAAATTTTTTTAATTAGAGAAGTTGTAGGTTTACCGAAAAGTCATATATAAAATAAAGAGTTCCCATATATCCCCCCTCCCTTTATTAGCAGTTTATGTTAGTGTGGTACCTTTGTTACAATTGAAAAAAATATTATTCCAATTGTACTACTGACTATGGTTATAGTTTGCATTCAGGTTCACTGTGTTGTATGGTCCTATGGTTTATTTTTAAAATTTATATTCTAATAATATAGATGAACAATATATATATTCATAATGTTATGTTACCATAACCACCATCTATTACCAAAACTTTTCCATCACCCCAAACAAAAACTCTGTACCAATTAAGCATTAACTCTCCATTCTCTACTCCTCCCTGGCCCCTGGTAACCTGTATTCTAGTTTTTGACTCTTGAATTTTCTTATTTAATTATTACATATCAGTGAGATCATACAACATTTGTCCTTTCATGTCTGGCTTATTTCACCCAATATGATGTCTTCAAGGTTCATTCGTGTTGTTGCATGTATCAGAACTTCACTCCTTTTTATGAGTGAATAATATCCTATTGTATTAATGTACTACAATTTGTTTATCCATTCATTGGTTTATGGGCACTGCAGTTGCTTCCATCTTTTGGCAATTGTGAATAATGCCACTGTGAACATCAGTGTGAAAATATCTGTTCAAATCCCTGCTTTCAATTCTTTTGGGTATATACCTAGAAGTGGGATTGCTAGGTTATAAGGTGATTCTATACTTAACATTCTGAGGAACTGCCATACTCTCTTCCACAGAGGCTGCACCATTTTACCTTCCCACCAGCAATGAAAGAGTTTCCCTATTTCTCCACCTACTCTCCAGCACTTGTTATTTTTTATTTTTTTAAATAATAGCCATTCTAGTTGGTGTGATGTGGTATCTCATTGTGGTTTGATTTTAATTTCCCTGATGGCTAATCATGTGGGGCATCTTTTCATGTGTTTTTGGCCTTTGTATATCTTCTTTAGAGAATTATCTATTCAAGTCTTTTGCCCATTTTTAAAATGGGTTGTCTTTTTTTTTTTTTTGATGCTTTTTTTTTTTTAAGATTTATTTATTTATCCCCCCCTCCCCCTCATTGTCTGTACTCTGTGTCCACTCGCTGTGTGTTCTTCTGTGTCTGCTTGTCTTCTCCCTAGGTGGCACCGGGAACCGATCCTGGGACCTTCCAGAGTGGGAGAGAGGCATTCAATCTCTTGTGCTACCTCAGCTCCTTGGTCTGCTGCATCTCTCATTGTCTCTCCTCCATGTCTCTTTTTGTTGTGTCATCTTGCTGTACCAAGCTTTCTGCATGAACCAGCACTCCTACATGGGCCAGCACTCTGCACGGGCTAGCACTCCGCGTGGGCCAGCTCTCTGCTCAGGCCAGCTTGCCACACGGGCCAGCTTGCCTTCACCAGGAGGCCCCATGAATCGAACCCTGGACCTCCCACATGGGTGATGGGAGCCCAATCACTTGAGCCACGTCCGCTTCCCTAAAATGGGTTGGCTTTTTATTTTTGAGTTGTAGGATTTCCTTACATATTAAGGATTCTGCATATTAAACCTTTATCAGATACGTGGTTTCCAAATATTTTCTCCCATTCTTTAGGTTGTCTTTTTACTTTTATGATGAAGTCATTCAATGTACAAAGGTTTTTAATTTTGATGAGGTCCCATTTATCTATTTTTGTTGTTGCTCATGCTTTGGTGTAAAGTCTAAGAAGCTGTAGCCTAACACATGGTCCTGAAGATGCTTTGCTATTTTCTTCTAGGAGTTTTATAGTTCTGATTCGTATACTTAAGTGTTTAATTCATTTTGAGTTGATTTTTGTATATGGTGTGAGGTAGGGGTCCACCTTCATTCTTTTGCATCTGTATATTCAGTTTTCCCAGAACCATTTGCTGAAGAGACCATTCTTTCCCAATTGATTGGACTTGGTTCCCTAATCAAACATCATTTGGCATGATTGTTTTGTTAACTCATAATTTCTCAAATAAATAATAAACAAAAATCATTGGCAATAGATTTCTGTACTCTCAGTTTGATTCTATTGGTCTATATATCTATCCTTGTGCCAGTACCATGCTGTTTTGATTATTGTAGCTTTGTGATAAGTTTCAAAGTTGGGAAGTATTAGTCCTTCAACTTTGTTCTTTTTCAAAATGGTTTTGACTATAAATTTAATGATTGGCTTTTCCATTTCTGCAAAGAAAGGTGTTAGAATTTTTATTGGGATTGCACCGAATCTGTAAATCACTTTGGGTAGAATTGAAATCTTAACAATATTTAGTCTTCCAACCCATGAGCATGGAATGTCCTTTCATTTATTAATAATGGCACTATATTATTAGCACAATACAGTAATTTTCTGTGTACAAGTCCTTTACATCCTTGGTTAAATTTATTCCTAGATATTTGATACTTTTAGTTGCTATTGTAAATGGAATTTTTTCTCAATTTTCTTTTCAGATTGTTCATTACTAGTATATAGAAACACTATTGATTTTTTTTTAAGTTTTATATATTTATTTATCCCTCACCCCATTGTTTTTGGGCTTGCTTTCTGCTCGCTGTGTCTATTTGCTGTGTGTTCTTCTGTGTCTGCTTGTCTTCTCTTTAGGCGGCACTGGGATCTCCTGGGATCTTCCAGAGTGGGAGAGAGGTGCTCAATCTCTTGCACCATCTCAGTTCCCTGGTCTGCTGCATCTTTTATTGTCTCTCCTCTGTGTCTCTTTTTGTTGCATCATCTTGTTGCGCCAGCTCTCCACTCAGGCCAGCACTCCTGCATGGGCCAGCACTCCACATAGGCCAGCTTGCCTTTACCAGGAGACCCTGGGAATCAAACCTTGGACCTCCTGTATGGTAGACGGGAGCCCAATCGCTTAAGCCACATCTTGTACCCTGCCACTTCACTGAAGTTCTTAATTAGCTCTGGTAGCTTTGTCGTGGATTTTTTCAGGATTTTCTGCATATAGGATCATGTCATCTGCAAATAGTGAAATTACTTCTTCCTTTCAAATTTGGATGTCATTTATTCCTTTTCTTGGCTAATTGCTCTGGCTAGAACTTCCAGTACAATGTTGAATAATAGTGGTGACAGTGGGCATCCTTGTTTTGTCCCTGATCTTAGAAGGAAAGCTTTCAGTCTTTCACCATTGAATATGATGTTAGTGGTGGGTTTTTCGTGTATGCCTCTCTTACTCTTGATATACTAATAACCTGAGTTTCTAAGGTGAATTATCCTTGCCTATTTTTCTTATTTCTTCATGTAATTTGGCCCAGGCTTGACCAACCACAGCACTATCAGAGGTTATAAGATTTACATTCCAGAACTTTCATCAGAATTACTAGAATTATTAGAAAGGACAGTCTTCTTTCATCAATTGGACTTGAAGCTTAGCAGTTGACAGCCAGGAGCATCTTGAGGCTACGGAAAGAGATTCTGACAAAGTTGGCCTGCCCATTTCCCCTAAGCACTCACCATTTCAATGTGGCTGACCCAATGCCTTCCAACTGCAAGCTGTGCCTATTTGCCTCAGGGCTTTCTCTGGATACAGCAGCCAATTCATCTGGCACATACAAGGAAGTACCAGAAAATTAATGATTCCATGAGCAGTTTTACACCAGCAACTGGTAGAGTTGGTGGATCAAAGCCCCAGCTCCCTCTCCCCTTGTTTAATTATTTCAATAAAATCACCCAATACTTAAAAAATTCCACATCTAACATTCAGCCACTATTAACCAGTACGGTCATATAATTTTTATAGCCAGCACTCATTTTATGGGTGTCCATTCTGAATGGTCTATGTCTATGCCCTTTGCCCTTAAAGCTACAGTCCACATCATGGCTGTATGCTCATACCCACCACCAAAACCATGTTCTCATCTCCCCATGGCTTAAAATCTAGTCCCAAATACTCAAAGAACATTCCTGCTTGCCCAGCCAAGGACCCAGATAATTGAAATTGAGAGAAAAAGGCTCATTTCCTGAGTTGAAAGGAAATGGTACAAAATGGGATTCTCACCTTTTATACCTGAAACAGACTGGAGTCAGGTAAATCTTTAGAGATATTAATATGTTTGGGCTCTCTTATCTTTTCCCAAATTCCAAGTGGATAACCAGACCCTTGGTCTCTCTTCAGGATTTTTGCAGAACTAAAAGCAAAATCTTCTTGGGGCCTCTGGCTCCTCTTGCCTTATGTAAATACTTTTATTTATTGAATTTATTTATGCACAGGAGAGTTAGGGAATGAGGAGATAAGGCCACAGAAGGGAATGGGTGCATGGTGGTGTGACCCTTGGCGGAGAAGTAGAAAATTGCTCAACTTCAAGGGTCCACATTAAAATGGAACAGGAAGATTGTCCACAGGCCCTTCCCCTATTTGGAATCACAGAAGTCTCCCAGATTTCAGGTCACCCAGTAGTTTCTCTCAACTGGAGTTTAAAGGTTTCGGTACATTCAACTAATTTAGGGGAATACACACACACACACACACACAAAATGTATCTTTTTTTCAAATAACAAAAATAAGGATATAGATATTTCTTAACCAATTGAATTTTGGGATTGTTATGGATTGAATTGTATCTCCCCAAAAAGTCATGTTCAAGTCCTAAACTCCAGTCCTGTGGATGTGAACTTATTTGTCAAAAGGATCTTTGAAGATGTCATTAGTTAAGATTGAATTAGGGTGGAGCCCAATCTAATATGGCTGGTGTCCTTACAAGGAGAGGAAATTTGGAGATAGAGAGAAAGATAGAGAGAAAGATGGCCAGATGATGGAAGCAGGATGCCATGGACTGCTGGCAAGCCTCCACCAGATGCTACAGACTTCAGAGGAACTATGGTCTGGTGGACACTTTGGTTTTGGACTTGTAACGTCCAGAACTGTGAGGTTATAGATTTCTGCTGTTTTCAGCCACCCAGTTTGTGGTCCTTTGTTATAGCAGCCCTGGGAAACTAAGACAGGATTCCAAAAACCATACCCTCCATCACCATACAGACCCAGGGTCCTGAAAATCACTAGGTGTTCTCCTGTAGTGAGGACGTCATCCCTGGACCAAGAGCTGGGATCTGCCACCAGTGTGTCATTTTCTGAGGAATCTTATACAGAGTGTAGCCTTGTATTTCCTGTGTTTTCAGTGCTCAGTGAGATGGTGAGGTCAAGATTTGCTGGCTGCAGGTGATCTAATACTTTCTGAGGATTTTGATGTAAAGGGACCCAGGAACAGCTTTCAACGCCCTGGGATTGAATGCTTTTTGTTGTGCTTACAGATGCCTCAACCTGGATTCTAATCTATTTGAGAATTCTTACACCATCTGAATAATGCCCCAAAGGCTTTACAAGGGGAAAAACATGTACAACCCGACATAAAGATTTATGGGTTTCAGTGCAAAACATTCCAGCGGGGAGATTTTAAAAATTAATTTGTATTCTAGGCATCACAACGTGGAATAGTTGAAGCATTTACGAATTTTAAATATGAAAGAGTGTGCTGAATGGGGAAGTTATTCATTTGAAATAGTGTATCAGAGTTTACAACAGGTGAGGAAACTCAACTATTTTTTTTTAACTGAAGAAAATGTTGCAAAATTGAGTTTTGCTTTGCCCACACAGGAGTAGTAAGAAACCAAAGCACCAGCTTTCATCTCTGCTTAAAAGCTCCGAATATGTAATATTGCAGTCACTTCTGCACATTCAATACGAGCCACCATGTGTGTTTGTAAGCAACGAAAAGCCCCAGCTAATCTTGAGCAATACACAAATGAACCATCTTTGAGACTGCCAGTTGCCTACTAATAACTTTCTAAAATTGCTCTCCAGCACTAATTGAAAGCATAAATCCTCATCTCATTCAAAACCTCACCACTATATACTGGTTAGCTCACGTCTGTTCTTAATCTTCTTCTGGGGCACTTTCTTGCTGTATCTTTCTTCCCCCATGAGCTGCCACATTTATTATTGCAGTTCAAATACCTTGAGATTTCCCTGCTGAAGAGCTATGTAACATTTCTCTAAGCATGTCAACACGAGGGCTGCTTAATGGAATATCTGCCCCATTCCCACTGGAACAAAGTAAAAAAAAAGTTGATGAAATATATTTTCACTCATCTCACCCTAGATGTCTGTAGATAACGCAGATCGAAAGAATATTTAAATTCTGTTTTGTTAAGACAGGCTACTTCTCTTATAGAGTGGAGCAGGTAGGAGGTTATGGTTGTCTCTAGATAATTTGCCAGACAAGAAAAATGGCTTCGCAGCCCATCTGACAGCTTTATTCTTGTGACTCTGGCAGAAAAACAGGCAAAAAAAGATTGCAGAGGCAGCTGAGTGGAATACAGCACAAAAGTTCAGAAAAATATTAACTGGTTGTAAAATGAGTGGGAGGATGTAGTAAAGGAACTGGCATTTCAGTTATATAAAATCACTTATTACAGCATTTTTATAGCCAAATTATGCTCCTTTCTGTGCTGTATCTTTGGGTCTGTTACCCGGAATAGATGGTAAAGAATCCTTCCATGAGGCACAAAATGTTTATATGGAAGAAGAGAGAAGCAGCCGCTATGAATCATTTTACGGCTGAATCACACTCTTGATCCCCATGAAGACCCTCTGGTAGTTTGGGTCTGATTTATATCAGGCCCTGTGCTTTCACAGTCCTGTTCTTGCCCCATTTATCTGCCTGCACAGAAACTCCTGGGCCTTCTCATAGACACTTGTAATTAATGTGGAATACTCTGATATTTGTATCAAGACAATTCCATTCGGGGTCTTTATATAGCTGTGACAACAGTGAATGCTGCAAGCTTTCTGTTTCTTGAATCAAAAAAGACAGACTCAATAAAGTATTTTCTTAGATGACAGTCTGCTTGGCAGCGTCATCCTCAGTTCACCCCTTTTAGCCACTCTCACTCATTAAACATAGAGGAGAAGTAGTACTCTCATCTCCCGTGTAGGGAGAAATAAGGACTTGCCCATTCCCTTAAGGAACCTCCTCTTTAACATAAAAATTGGAGGTTACAGTCATTCATCTCCTGCAACAATGCATAGTTTCAAGGGATATTAATAGGTCTTTGTTCAATGAAAAAAAATGTAACGAAGTAACTTGGGAAAACCACGGGGGAAACAGAGTTAAATAGATTTTTTAAATAGATTTTCCTACTGCAGGATTTCTCAGTTCCGCTACTATCCTAATGTGCATTTCAGTCTTCAAGAGGGGGATATATGTACTTCTGATAGTTATTTTACTACAGAACTCATGATTTTATAAAAACTTGCATATGGTCAGTGCTCCTTAGAATATCCTGAGAAACACTAGATTTTTCCACCTGGGACTGGATTATACAGAGGGACATGGCAGGTCTCTAAACATCAGACAAGTCTAAATGCTAGCTTTAGTTAAAAAAAAATTTTTTTTTTACAACTCCCCATAGTCTGCCAAATAAAGTTCCAATGCCTTTTTTTTTTTTTTCTTCATTCAAAATCCTAAATGATCTGGCCCCAGCCTAATTTTCTCCCTCTTTGACCAATTACTTAGTGTGATGGTTAAGTTCATGTGTCAGCTTGTAGGTTATGGTGTCCAGCTGTTTGTTCAAGCAAGCACTGGGCTGATTGTTACTATGAGGATATTTCATGGATTTAAATCATCAGTAAGTTGATTGCATCTATGGCTGATTACATCTACAATCAACTGAGGAGACTGCCTTCAACAACAAGAGAAGTCTTATCCAATCAGTTGAAGGTGTTAAAAGGAGAAGTGATGATTTCAGCAGTCAAAGAGAAGAATTTCCATCTCTACTTCAGCCAGCCAGCTTCTCCTGAGGAATTTGTTGAAAACCTTCACTGGAGTTTCCAACTTGTGGCCTGCCCTAAAGAATCAGATTTGCCCATCCCCACAGAGGCATGAGCCAATTCCTGTAATAAATCCCATAATATTTACATTATCTATATCTCCTGTTGGTTATGTCTCCCTGGAGAACCCTGATGGACACACTTAGCTGCCCTTGTCCCTCACACTCTGTTTCTCTCTGCTTTGTGACTTTTTTTTCTCTCTCACAAAGACCACAATTCTGTGGAATAACCATTCCCCTTACTTCTACCTATTTGGAACTTAATAGGTAAGTTCCTATGAAGTTCCTATGCCAAATGACATGTCCCCATGAAACCATCCTATCTTGCTTTGGGAATCAGTCTCCCGTGCCTTGATGTTCTCACAGCATTTTGTGTGGACCTCTGCTATAACTTAAATCAACCTTTTCTGCGTGATGGTTGTTTGTGTCTCTCTCTGATTCTCCCACTGTAGTGGGAGAATATGAGTTCCTGAGGGCAGGAGCTGGTTAATTTTCATCTTAGGGCACAGACCATGTCACATACTCAGGGCAAACAACATCTAGGTCAAACTGAATTGAAATATAACAGTGCCCAGGCCTTATTTTTCCCTAGCCCTCTCTCCCAATTTTCCTGCATTGTTTTTGAAATGGCCAGGCTATAGGCTGGTGGCAGCTTCCATCTTAGAACTGGCCTAAGGCTACCCTAGCAAGCCTGAGTGCGCTGTACTATGCTCCATCATATTGTCTGTTTTGTAACTCCAACATTGACGAGGCACTCCTGGCCCAGAGGTTCCCCAGACGTGTCCAGTTCACTTGTGGAATTGCTCTAACCTAACACCCATAAGGCTGAGCCTGCAGGGTTGGGGAGGGGAGAGACCGTTGAGCTTACAAAAGGTTTAATGTACCCCTCTTTCTCAGATCTAAAACCAGAAATCCCTGGTGATGATTTTAGAATCTTAAGGTTTGCTCCTCCACCAGTTCCGGACTGGGTTACTCACCTTTCTGCTGAAAATCTTGACAATGCTGCCTTTTTCTATACTCTTAGATAAGGTGCCTTGTTTGATTTACGGAGATGGTTGTTTGAGTCTTGTCTTTCAGCCATCCTGTGCCAATGACATCTGTCAATATTGTGGTCATCGAAGCAGGCTGTTAATAGATTTATTATCTTGCTTTTTTAAGACATTACAAAGGAGTATGCACAAAACAATAGGACGTCATTTCTTCTGTGTATGTATTATATAGTGATAAAGAGAAAAGACTAATAATGTACATGAAGATATTAATAGTAGTTATCTTTTCTTCCTTTTGCTCATTTGTAATTTCTGTTTCTTTCAAAAGCTATGCATTATTCCTATAATTAGGAAAATATATAACTTATCACCATATATTACTTTCAAATATTTAAATTACTAACAAAAAAAGAGTAATTGTTGGACAAGAACTTGACAAGTTTTGATAAATGTTGGTTTATGTTACAGTATGACTGGGAATTAAATATTTACAGTTAAAAAAAAAAATAGCATATTCTTTCACTCATCTAATTCCATAATGAAAAACTTATAGTTGCCTTTACTTTGGCCTTCAGGAATTCTGTGTATGGTTTAACAAAATGCCCATCACCACCCTGGTTGATAGGGATTTTGATATTCCTTGTTTCCTGACTTTTAAAATATATATATATTTAAGATTTATTATTTATTTATTACCCCCCAACCCCCATTGTTTTGTGCTCACTGTCTGCTCTCTGTGTTCTTCTGTGTCTGCTTGTCTTCTCTTTAGTCGGCACCGGGAACCCCTCCCGGGACCTTCCAGAGTGGAAGAGAGGTGCTCAATCTCTTCCGCCATCTCAGCTCCCTGGTCTGCTGCGTCTCTCATTGTCTCTCCTCTGTGTCTCTTTTTGTTGCATGTTTCCTGACTTTTAGATGCCGTGAAAAGGGAGATTAGGCCCAGCCATCAGGGCTTGGAATTTGACACAAGCATTAACTCATGAGGAAGCCTCAACTGAAGAAATTATTTTAAAGCAGAAAATTTGACTCATCCCTGATGGTGCACATGAAAATATAAAAATAGCTGAGATAATGGAAAAGAAACACTCGATGGAAGGGAAGGAAACAACGTTTTCTGAGTCCCTGCTTTGTGCCTGCACTACTTAAAGCACTCCCTTAATAGGTTACTGCCATCGGTACCATTCTAGTTTCCAACAAATACCTCTCACCTGCCACTGCTTCTCTAAGAACAAAATAGCTCAGTGACCTTAAAACTCATTTCCTAGCCAAATGGGGGCCTCTATGCACTGTCCAAAAACCCCTCTCCCACTCACCTTGTGCCCAAGGGACTTACTCTGATCCTGCCCGCCCACTGCCCTGGGAAGCCCCCTCTTGCATTCTGCTATTTCCAAGAGCTCTCCTCATGCATGGTCTTTGACTCCCCCTTCCCAGAGCCCTCAAGATGGTACTTTGTTCAGACTGTTTTGTTCTCTGCAGCTTCATTATTTGTGTACTGTTTTAGCTCTATGCTCTGCAGTTTGAGAGTCAAGTTTCACCCTCACATTCAGTCTCTTTGCTCAGGTTCAGTGCTGGGAACCCCATCCTAGGTTAGCGGCTTTAGCCTTTCCATTTCCTCAGGACACACCTACGATTATTTTGCATCATGCCAGGAAGCAGTATAGTGCAGAATTAAGAGTAAACGTGGGCTCCAGAATCACATCCTGGTTCTAACATTAAATAGCAATGAATTTAGGCAAATTAACCCCAGTTTACTCACCTAGTCAATTAGATGATAGTGGTGCCTACTGTACAGGGTTTTTGTGAAGTTTAAATGGGATGCATGTTGAAAGCACCTGGTACAATGCCTGGCATGTTGTAAGTACTCAAAAAATGGTAGCTTTTGTTATTATTTTAGGATACAATGGAAGACACAATAGATTGTTATCCATCCATAAAAAGAAATGAAGTCCTGATACATGCTACAACACAAATGAAACTTGAAGACATCAGGTTGAGTGAAATAGCCAATAAACAAAAAGAAATATATTGTATGATCTCACTTATATGAAATACCTAGAATAGTAAATTCAGAGAGACAGAAAGTAGATTACAGGTTACAAGGGGCTGGGTGATGAGAAGATTGTGGAGTTATTGCTTAAAGGGTACAGAGTTTCTGTTTGAGATGATGAAAAAGTTGGGATAATGGATGTTGGTGATGATAATGCAATGTTGTGAATGTAATTCATACCACTGAATTGTACACTTGAAAGTGGCTAAAAGGAGAAATTTTGAGTTATATAGGCATTACCACAATAAAAACTTTTTTTAAAAAAGAATCGCAGTTCTTACTGAACTGAAAAAAAAAAAAAAAAAAAGAACTCCAGCCCATATTCAAGTTGAGGGGAATTAAGCTTTTACTGCTGGAGGGAGGACTAGCAAAAAATTTATAGTCATATGTTAAAACTACCTCAATAATTAATAAATATCTTGAGGAGTTAAAAAAAAGTAACAGTGGAAGGACCAATTTAAAGCACAGGGATCCCCTGGGTAACATGCTTATGTGTATATTAATTATCTAGTGCTGCAGAACAAATTACCATACACTTAGCAGCTTGAAACAACACACATTTATCTTACAGTTTCTGCGGGTCAGGAGTCTGGGTGCAGCTCAGCTCTGTCCTCTACGAGGCTGCGATCAAGATGTTGACCGGGTCTGGCTTCTTGTCTGGAGGCTCGACTGGGGCAGAGTCCGCTGCCAGGCTTACTCATTTGTCGGCAGCATTCATTTCCTTGCAGCTGTGGGACCCATGGCAACTCGCTTCTTCAAAGCCAGCAATGGAGAGAGAGAGAGAGACTGCAGCAAGACGGGCACCACGATGTAATCACACAGCTCTCATCACCTTTGCCATATTGGTTAGAAGCAAGTCATAGGTGTGAATACCAGGAGGGGGGCAGAGCATGGGCCCATTTTAGTGGTTGTCCTCCACAAGAAGGATGACAATAATAGAACAAATCTCATGGGTTGTTGTGAGGATTAAATGAATTAACACATATAAAGCATTTAGAATAGTGCCTGGCATGTAGTTGGTGCTCAATAAGTGTTTTTCATGTATAATCAAGCCTGTGAGTGGAAGAGAAGGCTGGGTTGGAGTGGATGAATGAGACTGCTTTCAGGATTTATAACTGGATAGATTCTTCCCAGGCAAGCTTTATGCAGGGCTGATATCCCCAAAGGTTTTAGATCAGCAACTGTGAGCTTTGCATGGGTGGTATTGAATGTCAACTGTAGGTGGGTATTACTTGCCTTAGTCATGTGTATCTAATTTCAAGTACTGTGGTTTCAGACAAGTGTCTGTAAATAGCCAGTTTTGCTAATTGTGAGGGTGACTGGTTTGCCATCTTTTCTTACAACTCTAAGAAAATGACCTTAGAAGCAAGGGATAGGCTTGAACTGGCTTCCTCCTGTGTGATGTACCCAGATATTGCTTTGGTGCAACAGGTTGGCTTTTAGGCAAATTTCCAACAATCCCAGAGCTTGGATTAAGCTCAGAAATTCTCTGGCCAAGCACAGGTTCACTTGCAAACAGTCAAAGAGCGCCACTCATGGATTTCCTTATCCAACTCAGAGACTTTCCTGGGCCAGGCTTTGTGCTAGATGCTCAGGGGACAATAGGAAGGAAAATCAGACAAGGTTCACACTCGTGGCAGCTTTAAAGTACAGGCCCAAAAGTCCTTGACCCTCCTCACATTGAGAAGAGGGGTCTGTGGCCTCTTGATTCTGGACTCTGTGGCTACTTAACCAACAGAATGTGGCAAAAATGATGCTGCACCAGTTTCTAGTCTCAGGCCATAAGAAATTTGCCACGTCCACTTCCGTTATGAGAAGCTCATTCCTGAAACGCAGTCACTGTGCTACCATTGGGAGACCCCAGTGGAGATGAAATGACAGCCAATGCCACCGCCAGCCAGGTGAGTGAGTCATCTCTGAAGTGTGTCCTCTGACCCCAGTGGAGCTGATCCTGTGTGGGACAGAGATGGGTTGTCCCAACAAATCCCTACCCAGATTGTGGGCCTGTGGGTGAAATATTAATTGTAGTTGTTTTAAGCCATTTAGTTTTGGGGTGTTTTGTTATGCAGCAACAAGAAACTAGGACAATATCCTTACAGTTTGGAGGAGGAGACAGATAGTACTCAAAGAATAAAACTAGCAATTGTACACCTACTTGCTAAGATAGGCACTGTGGAGGAAAGGGGCATATTTCTATGAGGCCAAATAACAAAGGAGCCTGATTTAGGCTATGCACTTGGGGAGGGGAGGTGATGTTTGTGCTGAGCCTAAAAGGTTGGAAAGAAATTAACTAGTTGAAGGAGGGGGTCAGGAAACAGCTTGTGCAAAGGCTTTAAAGATGAGCAAGACTGCGAGGTATTTCGAGAAGTAAAAGAAAGTCAGCGTGGCTGGAGGGCAGAGGGAGGGAGTGGTGTAAGATGCTGCAGTTGAGGTAGGCAGCATCTAGATGTCACAAGGCCCTGAATTTTCACGGGAGAATAACATGAGACCGTGGGCTGCCAGACCTGTAAGGCGATTTGGAGAGAAAGGGGTGGCATTTGGCAAGGAGATTGGCATAACCTGCCCATCTTACCTCTGATTGCAGCCCATGGTGAGTGACCAAACCACTTGGACACAGCAGTGCAGGTTCAGTGAGGAATTAATTGTTTCTTGGCAGAAGAAAGGCTGAAAACCATTGTCTTAACAGTTTGGGCTCCTTTTTAAAACTGCATTTCTCAGCTGACCTAATTCAGTAAGCACACTGCAATGTCTACAGGAGTTTTTAATAGATTCACATGGCCTACTGTACCACAGACTGCTCTCTATTTTTACATATTTACAGTGAAGAAATTATTCCTTACAGCTAAGTATACTTGCTGAAATTTTAGCTTCTTTCTCTCCTCTTGCCTCTGTGGAGATGAGAAAAACATTGAGCAGAGACCTTTATGTACATTTCCTTCATGTTCACGAAGATAATTGCTTCATCTCTAGTCTTCCCCACAACTTTTAAAATTATCCCTCATTTTTCTGGCAGAATCTTCTGCCCCTAACCCCCAGATTCACCCCTTCCTTCCTTTCCACACCCACAGCATGTCCATATCACCTCAAAGTCTCAGCTCTGTTCAAGCCACACACATATTTGGAACACTGCCTTAGATTACAAGGGCTGCCATAACAAAGTACCATAAACTGGGTGGCTTAAAACAACAGAAATTTATTGTCTCACAGTCATGAAGCCTAGAAATTTGAAATCAAGATGTTGGCAGGACCATGCTTTTTCTTAAACCTGTAGGAAAGAATCTCTCTTGTGCCTCTTTTAGCTTTTGGTGGTTGGCCAAGAATCCATGGCATTCTCTCCTGTCTCTTTCTTTCTGTGTATCTGTTGAAATTTCCTCCTCTTAAAAGGACACAAGTCTAATTGGATTAAAGATCTACTCCAGTATGATCACATTTTACCTTGCCTAATTCTACCTGTAATGACCTTATTTCCAAACTAGGTCACATTTTGGGGCCCCGGGGATTAGACCCTGAATATATCTTCCTGGGGAACACAGTTTAACCCACAATAGACACCTACTGTGTAGCTGACACTAGGTGCTGGGGATTTAGGAATGAAGAAGACTAACATATCTGTGTGAGCAGGGCAGTAGTTCTCAACCCTGGATGCTTATCAGAATCACTAGGAGAAGCATTAAGACGTTCTGATGCCTTGGCCCTATCCCCTGAGATTTTGATTTTAATGGTTTCTCACTGTTGGAATGGGAGGTTACAAATAATCAGGGAGAGGATGCTAGAATGATCCATGTGGTAATTGATTAGACTTGGAGTCATCAGTAAGAACTCATGCTTCGCTTGATGTAGATACAGGTGGTTACATAGAGAAATATTTATAGATATGAATATATACTTTAATTAGTACATACACATATATCTTCTTGCTCTCTGAGCTAAGATGACCTAGAATCAATGACACTCCAGTAGCAATAAGCACACCTAGCAGCCAGATCTTAATTTCTAAAAACCATTCTCAAAAAGAAAAAAAAAAAAAAGTGACAGGTCTCCTTGGAAAAATGACCGATTTTAATTTTCAATACTGGGACAGGAAATATACAAGATAAACCTGGAGCATCTTTTAGTGCCAGGAAGTAAGAAAGTGCTCAAACAAACCCACAATGATGGGAATATGTCAAAGGGACATAGGAGCCAACTGAAAGAGCTCCCGATGGCCAGAGCTGGAACAATTTGATCAACAAAATAAAGTAACATGGAATTACAACCCAAAGTATAAAATAAATATCCATGATATACAAATGTATATCATGGGTACTGATATATGTATACTGATATACATTATGTATACTGATATACATAAATTATTGAATAAATTAATTAATTAGGGAGAAAAGGGAAATCTCTTGTGCAGAATAATTCTGCATAATTTATGTAGATACTCTGTCCTCAAGAAGGTGGAGCATAGCCCCTGCTCCTTAAGTGTGGGCTGCACATAGTACAAAGAGTACATACAGTATGGACAGGGGGGAAAGAATAACTTTAATGTGGAGAAACTTGACAAACACTGCTTCAGCCAGATGGTCAAGGTTAATGTCAGTAGTGATAAGTCATGTTGATAGTATGTACCTTTGATATGATATGATGAAAATGGCACAATACATCCCCCAAACCTTAACTCTAGTCTAATCATGAGAAAATCATGAGACAAATCCCAGCTAAGGTATGTCCTACAAAATACTTCACCAGAACTCCTGAAAACTGTCAAGGTCATCAAAAACAAGCAAAGTCGGAGAAACTGTCACAATCTAGAGGCGACTAAGGAGACCAATGTTTAAATAAAAAGTGGTATCCTAGATGGAATCCTGGAATAAAAATATTAGGTAAAAACTAAGGAAATCTGAATAAAGTGTGGACTTTATTTAATAATGTGTCAATATTGGTTCATTTATTGTGACAAATGAACCATACTAATGTAATATAATGTAAGATGTTAATAGAAACTGGATATGGGGTATATGTGAATACTCTGTACTATTTGCTCAATTTTTTTCTATAACTCTAAGTGTTCCAATTTTTTTTTAATTAAAAAATAAAATTCTATTTCATAATATTTTGATCACCTCCATATGTTTGTCTTCTGGCCAACTCACTAGACTGTAAGTTCTTTGAAGGCAAGGAACTCTAATTTTTATATTATTTTAGTTTGTACTAAAATGTTCCACACACAATAGGTAGGCAACTATGTTAAATTTATTGCTATGACCTGATAATATGTAATTTTAAGTAGCAATTTCATTTATAAAATTGAGAAAGATTTAGTTAAAACAGAAAGAAGCATATTTAAATCACTCATGATTACATGATTGCTAATTGATATTAATCTAGAAAATTCTTTCTTTTCCAGTATAAAATTGGGATTATATACTACCTACTGTTTGGAAACCTATTTTCACTTACAAGTCTATTATGAACTTATTTCCATGCCATAAATAATCTTCTTAGAGCATTCAAATGAGAATTTTCATGGCTGCATAATGTGTAATTGCCAGGTTTGGTGTAAAACAGGGAAGGAGAGAAAGAAGCAGGATAAAGAAAAGGGAAGAATGAAGCAGTTGTAAGTGATGGCAAGAGCTATATTGTTGGACACTGGGAGTTCTTGTCTTGCTGGTGTGGTGGGAAGTTTGGCTGGCAGAGGGAAAACTAGTCCTCCTTGCTCTCCCAAATCTGTTTTCCTCCAGACGAAAACACCCAGAGAGGTAATTTCAGTGTCTCTTTTGCAAATAAGCAGGAAGGATATTCACTGGCAAGTTGAACAGCAACCTCAATGTCATGCTATTTCTTTGTCTCATTCGATGGATGATTCTGAGGCTTGGAGGTTAGTTGGCAGACACTGAATTGCTCTGTTGTGTCTTTGTAGAGCTCTAGGGTTTTTCAGGTCAAAGTCAATTTCTGGCCCATAGGTAGAGTGGTGGAATGTTGGCAGGAAAGAACTAATAGAGGAGATGCCAGTTCATCCTCCTGTCCTCAATGTATATTAAGTGCAGAGTGATCAGCAGGATATGGGAATTGACCCCCATGCTGCACATTCTCCATCAATTTCTACCCAAAAAAGTCAAATCCAACAGAGCCCAGCAGTTTCTTTCTCTGTAGAACTAACTGTGCTTGGGAGAACAGATATCCTAAGGAATCTTGCCCCGGCCTTTAGTTAACACAATGCTTCTATTTGTTTCTTAATCAATTATCTAGAAGCAGAAAAAGAAATCAGGTAGGCCTTATAAAAGCCAGTTTCTGGGTCCCAAATAGTGTACTCTCCATCCCCCTTCAGGCATTTGGAAGCAAAGTTGAAGGGAAAATTATATCTGAGTGGGTTGTTGTGAGTGGTGACTTATTTTTGGCTGGCATAACAAGTGATATTTAGGAAACAATGAGTGTTTTCATGGGGTAGTGAGGAAGACAGTCACGAAAGTGTGGGACCAGTGTGGAGCTGGGGTTTTGAAGAGCATGTGGGTGACTGCTGACGTTTGAGAACTTTTATCTGATTACAGATGTAGGAATTAAATGTGTAGGCATTTAATTGGCATTTAATAGTGACATATTGACAGCTGATTCAATTTGGTAGGAAAAAGATATATGATTTGATCAATCGTTTTGAGAAAGATACTGTAGGATCATGTAGATATGTGTTTAGGGGGGTTGGGGGTTGTACATGGCAACTGAGAACCAGCCTTTCTGAAATACAAGAACTTCAAAATTATAATTTGCTGTAGAGAAAATGTCAGAATCATGTGAGTCCATCTTAAACGTCTCCATTAGAGAAATAATTAAAGGCCCCCCTTAAAAGATGTCTTAACTGTGAGAGATTGTATATTATTGGAGTATGTACTGGGAAAGTGGAATTAGAAGGTTTGGGTTCAAATCCCTGCTTTGTTACTTCCTTTCTGTGCAACAGGAGCGATCACCTAACTGTAGGATTGCGTGGCCAATGCTGGCAATGCAGGATCAGAAAATTTGGGTTCAAATCCTTGCTTCCATCACTTCCTAGCTGTGTGACCATAAACAAGCCACAGAGCTTTTCTGAGCTTCAGTTTTCTCCTCTATAAAATAAGGATGCTGATAATAATACAAGCCTTACAACCTCTACCATGGTGGCATAAGAATGAAATGAGGATGATTTAAAAGCCTGATGTACATATTATAATTACAATATAATTATAATTACAAAATGACCCCAAACTGGTGTTGCTATATGGTGCTAGTTTTGATCAAGGAAGCTTGAAGACCTTGAAAATGGATCATTTAATTGTGAGTTGCTTTTACCAACTTTGTTCACATAAGCCAAACCAACTCTGTCCGAGAGCAATAGGAAAAGCTTTTGTCCATAGGCATTCTTCCAACAGCATGCCAAGAAACTCTGCTCAAAAAGGGAAAGAGGCTTTATGCTAAAGAAGGCTTAACTGGGCCAGGAACTCTGTTTAAGTAGGAGAAGTTGTTTCTGGTCAGATCAAGCAGACCTTGAATTCCAAGCTGGTAAAGAGAATCATCTGAGGGCTAGTATTTCAGTTGTACTAAGGGTTAGTGAGGGGAAATCTTTCTCATCATTCTCTCTCCATGAATAACCATGAAGTCCTTGGCCAGACCTCATGGCCTTGGCGTGGAGAGGAGACCAAGAGATTTCCAAGGTCACAGGTTCTAGGAATGCCCTCATTTTGGATTGTTACTTAAACCCTTGTTATTTATACATTCTTACCTTGTATCTCCCAATACTGAAGTGTAAGTTCCTTGAAGACGAGAATGTGACTTGTTCATCAGCAAGAAAACGTGTCAAATGAAGAAAAAAATATGTGATTTGGAGTTAGGAAAACCAGTTTCAAGTCTCATCTCCAAAACTCATTAGCTGTATGGCATTAGGCAGGAACTCGTAGGAGCCTTAGTTTCTGAGTCTGTATAATAAGAATTACTATAGTTTCCAAAAGGATAATTTTGCTTTGTGTCAATTTATTTAATATTTATACTATGTGCTAGGACATATGTGCTTGGGGCATTACATGTATTCACTCTTGAAGCCTCATAACTCAAAGAAGTATATTATTATTTCCATTTTGCAGACATAATCATTTGCCATTTTGCAGAAACATTGGCATGCTCTGAGCTCAGTCCTTGCTTGTTCTTTACTCTTTTCTATTTAGACTCACTCCCTGGGTGATGTCATCTGGCTTCATGGCTTTAAATACCATTTAGATCCTGACTTTCAACTTAATATATTGAGCCCAGTCTGCTTCCCTGAACTTCAGACCCACATACCCAACTGCCTGCTCAACATCTAATAGGCATCTGAACATGAGCCAAGCTGAGCTCCTGATATTTCCCTTTAAATGTACTCCATTTCCAGTTACACACTTCTCAATAAGTGTTAACTCGGTTCTTGCCGGTGGCCTGACCAAAAACCTTGGAGTCATCGTTGAATCCTCTCTCAGTTTGATCTTCTCCATCCAACCCCTTAGAAAATCCTGTCAGCTCTACCTCTGGACCACTCTGTCTGGGCTTTCACTACTCCCCACCCTTGTTCAAACCACAATTATCTCTCATGTAGATTATTGAAAAGCCCCCTAGCTGGCCTCCCTGCTTCTGATTTTGCCCCATGACAGTCTTTTCTCAGCACAGTAGCCAGGGCAATGCTGGTGAAGGTTAAGTCAGATGATATGGCCCCTCTGATGACTTCCTATTTCAATCAAATCCAAGTCCTCACAGGGATCAATAAGGAATGACCTATAAGGAATTACATGACGTCCCCTCATGATCCTTCTGTCCTCATCCTCTGCTAATCTTGCCCTTCTTTACTCCTCTCCAGGCCTCTGGCAGCCTGGCTGCTTCTCCACCGTACCAGACACATTACCTCCTCAGAACCTTTGCTCTCGCTGCTCCATCTGTCTGGGATTCTCTGCTCCCAGATATCCACATTGCTCTTTCCCTTGCTTCCTTTAGTCTTGACTCAAACATTACCCCCTCAGGGAGGCCTTTCCTGGACACCCTTTATAAATACTGCAGTGCCCACCCTGACACTTCTGATCCCCCTTCTTTGATTTAACTTTCTTGTTGGCCTGCATCATTATCTAGAAGTGTTAGATATTTTACTTATTTATTATCTGTCTTCCCTACTAGAATGAAAACTCCATGAAAGCAAGGATTATCTTTTTTATTCACTGCTCTATCCCCAGTGTCTAGAGCAATGCCTAGCACTTACTAGGTGCTCAGTAAATATTTTTGAAATTAATGAATAAGAAAACTGAATCTAAAAGAGATTGAGACATTGCCCACACCCAAAGATCTACATATAGGCAGGATTATTCACAGTTTGAGCCTAAGATTGCTCTGAGATGGGAAAGGGTGGGATTCAGGCCCTTCTGGATGTGGTCCACTAATTTCTGAAAGCCCCTAAAATGCTGCTTTTGCCAAAAAGTATTTTCTAGAACTCTCGGCAAGGGTCACCCCAGTGAGTAAGACCTGCTGGGCTGCCTTGAGCATAACAAGATGACACCACTAACTCCTGGAGTTCTGTGAATAGCCAAAATTCATAGCCCTTGACACAGCCTGTCAGCTTCCACTGCCTGCGGTTCTAAATTTGTATGATCTTAGCATAATTAGCCCAGTTTTTGTCATTCCACAACTGCTAAGTATGCAGTGGCTGTGCCGTGTTATGGCTTCTTTTGGAAACAGATGACATATCATGAAATATTTATTAAAAAAAACAAGTGCACAGTTTCTTAATTATTACCATTGACTGCTTTTTCCTCAATGTCCAGTAGAGGTGAGTCTGTGTAGTATAGAACTGCTTGAATCCGATCATTTCCTTTCGAGCTTTAATTTTCCTCTTACGCATTTGGGTACATTTTATAGCTTCCTTGAAAAACTCCACTCAGCCTCACTGGCTGCTTGTTTATTTTCCCCAATCTGCAATGTCTTTTGTTTTTGTTTTTTATCATTTATACTTCTTAGGCTGTTTCAGATGAATAAATATTGCTCCAACTGCTCTAGCTTAATATAACTATTATTGCTTATTAACTCTCTTGGCTAGGATTAGCCAGAAAATATGCTCTGTGGTAGTTTCCTGTTTTTGTATATTAATATTAAAAAATAAGGTCTTTCTCTGAGACCCTTGAAGTATATTCCTGGGAGTTGAGAGACAGATCTTGGATACGGTTAATGACTTCAGGTCACTGCTACAGAGGGCTTGTTTGTCACATAAGGGAATTACCAAGTCTTGGATGGGTGAGTAGAACTAGGAAGTAAATTGTGATTCAGCTTTTCACTGGCCCTCTGGAACTTGTAGGAGGAAAAGAGTCACTTAAGACGGTTGGTCTCCTTCTTCTCACCCTGGTCCCCTACCTTCCTTTAATCTTCTCCCTGTTTCTTTCCCTTCTTTCTTCTTGCCCCACAGTTTCCTTCTCATGTGATTGGGAGAAACATGTAATGAAGTTCCCAGGATGTGCACCTCCTCAAGATGGAAACTGAGCATGGAAAGGCTGTTCTGGGTGAGGATATTAAGGCCATTAACTATACAATCATAGCTGAACAGGAAACCCCATGACAGCTCTCAAGTTCCCTATGCCCTTTCTCCACTGTCTTAAGCCTGTCACTTTTTGGACAAGCTAAGGAAACTGGAACATATAAAAACTTTTGCTCTAAGATCTCAAACTACTCATTTACTCTTATACTCTCCTCTTGAGGAAAGTAGAAGTTAGTCTTAAAATCTCCATTTCATTAGACGCAAAAGCTGAGGAATTGAGAAGCTAAGACTTGAAATTTGAATGGAACTGAGGGCAATTAGAGGGAGTATTTACTTCATACAAAGAATATATATAACACATGGAAGACATAAAATTCAATAATAAAATGAACACTGAGGCCCTACCACCCAATTCAAGAGCTAGAACAGTATTAAACCATTGACTTCACTTGTATGTACCCCCTAAAGCTGAATACTAACCTATTTTTTTGTTTATTATTTCCATGGTTTTTTAAAAAAATGTTAATATATATGTATATATATATTTCTAAACACTAAATTATGTCATTTTTGTTGTTTTTAAGCTCTAGAAAATGGTAATATTTTTAAAGTAGTTTGTTATGGCTTACTTTTTTCCTCACTAATGCAATATGTGTGGTCCAAAAAAATTAAGCATGTAAAATGTGGGGCCACATTATCTCCAGATTAGTGAAATGTTAAGAGCAAGACTGAAAAACAAGTTGGCTAGAATTCTGAAGTCTAGATGTACAATAGAAATCTATTCTGGACCTGACTGTGGTTTGGCACCATCTGGCGGCAGTTGCCTGCTCCTACTTGAATATCAAGGGGGACAGTTCTGTGATCTGTGTCACCATTTGGAGGACAGCCGAGTAGAGCCAACTGATCTGCACTAGACTATAACAAGAATGTTTTTAGGCTACTTAGATTTCAGGGTTTTTTTTTCCAGAGTGATTGGTGTTAGTTATTCTTACCAATATAGTCACTCTCCATTCAGAATAACAGTTTTACAATTTCTGCCTTCCCTGTTTGTCTCTTGATCAGCTCACTAGAGATTTGTTGACCTTATTAGTCCTTTCATCAAAGAACTGACTTTTGCTTAATGCATCATCTCTATTTAAAATTTATGGGTTTTATTTTGATTAAAAAAAAAAACCTCCTTCTATTTTCCTTGAGTTTATGTGGTTTTCTTTTTCTAATACATTTAACTGGTGTTAATATTCAACCTTTTGTCTTTTCTTATGTAAGCATCTAGAGCTATAAATTTTCCTTGAAGTACTGCTTTTGGTCCATGCCACAAGTCTGGATTTGGTAGTTAAGTCAGTCAGGATAAGATAGATATGCTGCAGTAATAAACAGCTCCAAATTCTCATTTGGTTAAAACAACAAAGGTTTATTTCTCACTCACAGTCTATGTCCAACATGTGGTGGCTGGGGTCTCTTTTCAATACTGTTTTTACTGCAAGTCTAAAGTTGTCAGAGCTGCCACTATCTGGCAGAAATAAAGAGAGCTCAGGAGAGTTTTGCAGAATTAATTGTTCTGGCTTAGAAGTGAATACTTCATTTCTCACAGCCTATTGGCCACAAATAATCCCAATTCTCTACCCAATCTCAAGTGAACTAGGAAGTCTGTTACTGCCATGTGCTCAGAGGCAAACCACTGGATGTAAGTGATGAAGCATAATAATAACTAGCACAGTATTACTTCCTTATTATTCAATTCTATTTTTTTTAAACTTCTATCATGATTTCTTCTTTAACTCACAAATCAAATTTGTGTTTTTAATTTCTGTATCGTAAATTTTCCTTGTGTATTTGTTTATTGCTAGACACAGCTTACCATATATGCCCACTGAATTTAATTTCCATACATGCCTACCAAATTTATATATAATGGAAATCTTATGAGATTTTTATAAGAAGTGTCTCACACAACTGTGGGGATGGGCAAGTCCAAATTCTGTAGGGCAGGCGGCAAGCTGAGAACTCCAATGAAGGTTTTCAATGAATTCTCCAGGAGAAGCTGTTTCTCAGACTGGACCATCTCAATTGGCCTACCTTCAAGTTCACTGATTCTTTCTTTTGCCTGCTCAAATCTGTTCTTGAGTCCATCTAGTGAATTTTTCATTTCAGTTATTATGCTTTTCAACTCCAAAATTTCTGTTAAGTATTTTAAAAATATTTTTTTGTCTCTTTACTGATATTCTTTAGCTGGTGAGACACTATTCTCATACTTTCTTTTAGTTCTATAGACATGGTTTCCTTTAGCTCTTTGAAAATAGTTGATTTAAAGTCTTGTCTAGTAAGTCAATTTGGACCTATATATGCATTTGGACTTCTAGATTCCAAAGAATATATCAGAGTTTTCAAAGCCCCGGTGGACACCTCATCCCCCAGAATTTCCTTTTAATCATTTTTGCTTGTCTATTGTTTGTCCCAATTGTTAGCCACTGTTGCAGGCATCTCAAAGTTAAAACATTTGCCTGCAATTCTTTTCAACAAATCCCTTCTCTCCTGCCTCCATGGAGAAGGCATTTTGCACTGGATAAGATCTGAGTCAAATTAAATACAGACAGGCTTGTAAATGAAGTCTTTCAGGAACCATCAGGCAGGACAAATAATGATAATTCTTTTGGTATGGAGTGCCAGCTCTATTCTTCTTCCATTGTGGCTGCCAGGCTGCACTTGGAATATGGGCTTTTATATTTTTAAGGTTGCTAATGAGCTGGTAAGCAGAAGAGGGACTAGGACATGGTAAAATGCACAAAACTCATGGTTCTTATTGAAATTCAGCTGTTTTCCTCAAATAAATACTCCCTGGGTTGCTGCAAGTGCTTTTTGAAGTTCATAGCTTCCTGTGAGAGTCTCAGGTTCAGCTCCCCCGTTTTGTGGTGGGTCTAGGGCTTTGTCTCCGAGTCCCAGTACTGATGAGGTATTTCTTGCTGAGGAAATCCCAGCTTACATGCTTACTGAGGACTCCTGGCTCCCTGTTGTCCTTTCATCCTAGTGTTTTTATTTATTTTTTAATCTTAGAGATTTTTCTTACTTTCTTTGGAAATCAGAAATTCCTAGAAAAGCATTTTAGTTGTAATTCAACTAATATTTGATTTTGTTACAGCAAGAGAGACCTTTAGAATGTCTAGTCTGCCACCTTGCCAAAAGTGAAATTATTGGTAATGTTCTTTTAACCATTTCTCCTCAGTCCTGATGCTTACTTAATAATTTCCTTAAAGTTATTATGACTTCACTGTATAAAACACTGTTTTCTGCCATTAAAGATAACTTTTTAAATTGCCAAAATGCCTCAGAATATAATTGATAGAAAAATATTCCTATTGATATGTTCTAGATTTGTGTTGGAGGTCTGGGATCCAAGAATTGTCATTTCTAATATTACCTGTTCATGTTAATAATGCTGGTTCATGAAGCACACTTTGCTCAGCACTGCCTTAAATTAACTTAAGCTAGATGATATCATTAGCTTAAGTTAGATGATATCTATAAAAATAAGCTAAGTACATCAACTATGGAATAGGTAAGGATCCTATATCCCTGAAGTCAATTTTCCCTTTTTTGTTATTTCTTCAGACATACCCTGGGGGTTTATCTTGATGGCATTAATCCTCCTTTCCAGATAGGGAAATTGAGGCAGAAAGTTTTCCCATCAAAGCAATAGCAGGTATTTGGCCCTGGATTCTGTCCTCACACAGGTTTATTCAATTTTCTGAGCCACATGTAAAAGCTCTTCAGAGAGCTCATGTATTATGTGCTACTCCAGAATGCCCCATCATTTTTCCCTGCACTGCCCATCTTGAAAGGCATCCAAAAAATTGGGATTCTGTTGCATAGGCTAAATCTCACATATCTGCCATGTCTATATTTCAGTTAAATGAGATTCCTTCCACATAAATCAACATTTGGGCAATATGACCCTATCCCACCACTGAGGTGGACACCTGACTCAAATGCAGCCAGTGGGAAAGTACTATGAAACAGAAGAAATGACAATCAATTGGACCTCTCAGATTCTCAACCCCATGAGGCTCAAATGTATATAATTCCTGTTCTTCCCGTGACCCCAGGTTATAAGGCTCCTCATGTTCAAAAGATTGAAATAGCTATTATGGCAGGAGAGAGTTAAGAGGGCTTTGTTTTCCAAACCAAGGCTCATATGCTTCACTTTTCCGAAGGCAGCATCTTACCAAGGATGAGAAGTGAGCGTGGTCTATCCCTGGGCAGGGAGGAGTATTTTTAAATTGCCTGCAAAGGCAATAATAAAAAGCAGATTTATGGATTTTATTATTGTTTTTACATTTTCTATAGATAAAGAACCCTCTTATTGACTGTACTTGGGACTGACTGCTCTCATAGCCACCCTTAATTTGCTACTGTCAAAAGGACAAGCTTCTAGGGGTTGAGAGCAGAGGCTAATGAGCAGGAGCTGGGTTCTTTATCACTAGGATGATAGGAGAGGGAGTATCTCCCTCCCACATGGCATGTAGAAAATGAAGACCTATGATAATAGAGGCATGGGGATGCCTGCAGAGGAAGCACTCTGTGCTTTGGCTTTGAGAGTTCATATCCCAAAGAGAATGGATGCCATGAGCATCCTTGAATGAATTGTGGGAATTTAGCCAATGAACTTCTTAACTGCTACTCAAATGAACTATAAACATCAGGGATGCTTTCCTAAGTTTACTGGACTTCCATTGGTTCCAGGGTTCTTATCCATCCATGTCTCCAAAATGACCAAGATTGGATTTTCCACCAATGGGTGGGGAGCTGGTACTAGATTTTATCTGATTTAGAAAAGTTAAGAAAATTTTGATTTAGAAAAATTCTTGCATCTTGTCAAGGAGCAAAGTCGTATCTATGATGCTGTCTTGCTTATTTCCATACTTATGTTTATAATGACCCCCATAGATTGAGGAAACTTGAGTGATTGTTTATTCCTTGCAAACAAAAGGGGCCAAATTAACTCAGAACATATTTTAAAATGAGTCTCCCAAAGAAAACAGTTTGCAGTTTCCAGATCAAAGGAGGAAAATACATGGGGAAGTTAGCGTCTCAGAAAATGAATTGCTAGCCCCACTGGCAGGCCCCCTTTCCTGTGTTTGATGAGACATTCTGGACCATAATAAGTAGGGACATGAACTAAAGAAAGGACAGGTGGATTCTCAGGGAAAAAGAGGAAAACAGAGAAAGCAAATATTGTTTCCACAAATATAAAAATCTTCTTCTACTCCTCCAACTGAGGTAAGGCTTACTTGAGAAACCATGCATTTTCCCACGGCCTCTTTATCCTTCTGGACAGCGCGGCCCTTGTTCAGTGATACTGACAACTCTTATTGCTGACCTAGCCTATGTTTCCCAAAGAAACCTCACTGCCTCCCTGACCTTGAAGTCACCATCCAGTTATTGCTGGGCTCCCAGAATTCTTTACAGCAGCCTCCAGAAGCCCCCATTACCCATACCTTGTCGCTAGATGTTTCTTCCAACCTAGAAGGCAACATGCTCCCTGAATAATAAACCGATTCAGTGTTCCAATGAGAGAGATTTAAACTCTCACTCCCATGATAAAATCTTCCTCATCTAGAAAATTAGGAGTTGGCCACAACAAATACATCAATTCAGGCAGTTACTTAGGCAAGCCTGAGAAGTAGATTCTATTTTCTGAATACTCACATGTTTTGGAGGTGCCTTACTCTGGGCCCCATGCTTCTAGTTTTCTTGAGGGCAATAAGAGGACACTCCTCATTGTAGCCCTAATCTTTTTGGAATTCTTTCTTCCCCCAAAACTACATTAAAATTAGGCTGGATTGGGAAATGGATGTGGCTCAAGCAATTGGGCTCCCGTCTACCATAAAGGAGGTCCAGGGTTCAATTCCTGGGACCTCCTGGTGAAAAGCAAGCTGGCCCATGTGGCGAGCTGGCCCACATAGGAATGCTGGCCTGTGCAGGAGTACTGGCCCATGCGGACAGCTGGCACAGCAAGATGACGCAACAAACAGAGACACAGAAGAGAGACAATAAGAGACACAGCAGACCAGGAAGCTGAGGTGGTGCAAGAGATTGAGCGCCTCTCTCCCACTCCAGAAGGTCCCAGGATTGGTTCCCTCTGCCACCTAAAGAGAAGACAAACAGACACAGAAGAACACATGGAGAGCAGACAGTGAGTACAAAAACAACAGGGGGTGGGGATAAATAAATACATAAATCTTTTTTAAAAATTAGGCTGGATTGACACTCATTGCTGGGGTCGATTTAAGATGAGACATTACTGGCTGCTTTATTTATTTATTGCTACCTAAAATCATCCTAAAATTTATTGACTCCAAGTTTGTGTTGGTCAGAAATTCAGGAAGGGTTCAGCTGGGAAGTTCTTACTTGGTTCTCTCTTGAAGTTATAGTGAGACATTGACTGGGACCACAAGCATATGCAGGCTTGGGTGGGGCTTACCAGTCCTCTTCCAAGATGACTCACTCACGTTCCTGACAGTCTTGCCTGCTATGGGTTGGAGGCCCCAGTTCCTCTCCACACGGCTGCTTTACTGTTTAGTGTTCTTGCATGGTAGCTGGCTTCCCCCAAGTAAGCAACCCAAGTGAAATGTGGAAGTTGTGATGCCTTTTATGGCAGTCTTTGAAGTTACTGCCACTTACACTGTATTCTGTTGGTTGAGGCAGTTACAAAGGACTTCCAAGCTTCAAAAGATGAGCACATAGACCCTAACTCTCAATGGAGGAGTGCTAAAATCACATTGGAAGAAGAGCATGTGGGATGGGATACATATTATTGCAATCATTTTTCGTGAATATAATATGCCATAATGGCTGATAAAAAAATTCAGTGAGAATCCCAGGGGTATTTGTTGGAAACAAGGGTGTTGGGGATTGAATCATGTTCCCCACAAAAGTCATGTTCGGATCCCAACCCCTGGTCCTGTGGGTGTGAACCCATTTGTAAATAGAACCGATAACATTGTTTTAAATTAAGGTGTGCCCAAATTCAAAGAAGGTGGACCTTAATGCAATATGGTTGAAGTCCTTATAACCAAAGGAAATTGAACATGGAAGGAGGAGTCATGGGGAGCAGCCGGAAACTGAAGGTCAATGGAACCCAGCAGAGAAAGGACAAGATGCTACCATGTGCATTGCCATGTGGCAGGAAAGCCAAGGAACCCAAAGATTGCTGGCAGCCAGAAGATACCAACCTTGAGTGTAAGCAAGCCTTCTAGTGTCTGAAACCGTGAGCCAATAAATTCCTGTTGTTAAGCCAACCCATTTTATGGTTATTTGTTTCAGCAGCTGAGAAACTAAAACAAGGATTTTCCTAGATTTCTGAGAGTACAAAGCCTTACCACAAAAATCCGAATATATAATGTTAGGAATTAAGATTGTCCCATGCATCATATTCTAGTGCAGCATGCAGACACTCTATGGGAGATTCAGAAATGAGTGAGATTTAGGACCTGCCTTGGGACATCTTATAGATGTAAGGAAGGTGGAACGTTAACATTTACAACTTAAGAATGTTCAAGTTTTCCCTATGTTTGCTTAAAATAAAGGATTCTGAGATAGTTTTTGCTTAGGGAATCTCTACTCCATAAGAAAGATCCATTGGGCTTTGGGAACACAGAGTTGGGAGAAAGAGGTTAGAAGGGTGGGAGACAGGGGTGGAGACAGAGAGAGAAGGGAGGAAACGGTAAAAGATGTAAGTCTACAGTGGTGAAGTGGTCTGTTTAGCCAAGGTGGGTGAGAAGAGGAAAAGAAAGCTCTTTGGCCTGGAGGCAGGAGTTGGGAATGGAGTTTGACAGCTGTTCCAGGGCAGTTGCTGGCTCTGAGGGTAGGAAAAGAATGGTAATTTTACATGTTTGGACTGTGTGTTTGATATTATTTAATATTCTTTTTAGATTTGGGCAAAGAAAGGGATCCCCTGCAGATTAATTTTGCCCACTGAACTTACTATTGAAATGTGATTCATCCCAAAGGCTGACACTCTGGAGTCCCAGGTTTCATTAACCCAGAAATTAAAGGTGTGGTTAAAAGTATGCTCTCTGGAGCCACACAGATTTGGGTACAAATCCTGGTTCATCATATGCTAGCTGGGGGACTTGGGGCAAATTATCCATCTCCTTTGGGCCTCAGCTATCTCTCCAGCAAACAAGGTAACTCGTCTCTAAATCTTCTTTATTAAAATGCCATCTTCTTTAGCATTTTAAATACAAGACCTGAGGCAGTATGTTTAGTCCCAAATCATATGACTTCCTGTAATTTGGTATCCAGGCAAAATCATTGCTTTGAAAAATAGAGTCCCTGAAACAGAATAAGAGGATTCGCTTAAAATAGAGGTTCTCTAGCAAATTCAGGGCAAAGGACCCTTTATTTAAGACAAAGTTTTTCAGCCCTTGCTGTGGAAACTGGGCCATTTTATCTGGTTCCTTGGCTTCTGTCTGGCATTACCATTTGCATCAGGGAGGAAAAATAGTTGCAAAAGATTCAAGTAAAATTGTGCTAAAACTGTAATGCTTTCAAAAACACCCAGACTCAGATATGTCTGCTTGGATTTTTACTCTTCTTAGAGATATTTCAAGTGAAAACCAAGGTGAAAACTGAGATGAAATATTAACTGTTCTCCCAAATGTATATATAGTTTTATTCTGGAAGATGTTCCAAGTTTGATTTTTTCCCCCTATTAACTTAGTTAGATGGGATTTTCTCCCTCTGCTATACAAAAGAGGAGTTTCAGTATGATCCATACACAATTTGAAATTACTCTTAAAATTTCCCCTTTTTTCCTTTCATTTTCCTAACTTGTCCAAATTTGTAGAGTTATACTTGAATCTAGAGACCCACATTCCTGAAAGTAGTAATGTCAGTAATTGAATTTGAAAAACCTGCATTAATCTGAAGGTCTCATATATTCTCAAGTCTCTTCGTTCCTCCTCCTCGTCTCTCTTCTCTTCTTCCTCTAGTCATCATCTTCATAATCATCTTTGCCATTGTTTGAGCCAGTCACAGTGATTAGAACTTTTCACGTATTCTCTCATTTAATTTTTAAAATAGACTTTATTTTTTAGAGCCATTTTAGGTTTACAGAGCTATATAGCACATTCCCAAACACTTCCACTCCCCCTGTTTCTCCTATTATTAACATCTTGCATTAGGGTGGTGACTTCGTTATGATTGATGAACCTATACATTATTATTAACTAAAGTCCATAGTTTACATTAGGGTTCTCTCTTTGTGTTGTACAGTTCTATGGGTTTTGGCAATTGCATAATATCCTGTATCCACCGCTGTAATAGTATACAGAAGAGCTTCACTGTCCTAAAAATACCCTGTGCGCCACCCATTCATCCTCTCCCCCACCCACCCATTGGTCCCCTGGCAACCACTGATCATTTTACTTCTCTATAGTTTTGCCTTTTCCAGATGTCATATAGTTGGAATCATGAAGTATGTAGCTTTTTCAGACTGGCTTCTTTCACTTAGCAATATGTATTTAAGGTTCCTCCATGACATGGTTTGGTAGTCATTCTTTTTATCACTAGCCACATTTCAAGTGGTCAATGCTATGTGTGCCTATTGGCTGCCTTATGGAACAGCACAGTGCTGATATATCAAATCCCACTTCTTCCCACCTTTCATTTCTCTCCCACCTCAAGTCCAATGGCTTGGTAGCTCATTATTTTTATTACTGAATAGTATTCCATTGTATGAATGTATCATAGTTTGCTTCCAATTTTTGACAATATTTTATGAATAAAGCTGCTATAAACATTATAAACATTTGGTTGCAAATTCTTGCGTGGACATAACTTTTCAACTCATTTGGGTAAGTACATAGGAGGGCGATAGCTGGATTGTATGGTAAGGCTATGTTTAACTTTGTAAGAAACTGCCAGACTGTCTTTGAAGGTGGTTGTACCATTTTGCATTCCCAGCAGTAAATGAGAATTCCTATTCCTCCACATTGTCACCAATATTTGTTGTCAGTGTTTTGGATTTTAGCCATTTGAATAAGTGTGTAGTGGTAGCTCATTTTAATTTGCAATACCCTAATAACACATGATGTTGAGCATCCTTTCATATGCTTATACTGCTATTCATATATCTTCTTTGGTGAGATATCTGCTCAGATCTTTTGCCAATTTTTTGTTGGGTTGTTTGCTTTCTTATTGAATTTTATGAGTTCTTTGTATATTGTGGATACAACTCCTTTATCAGAAATGTGTTTTGCAAGCATTTTCTGCCATTCTGTGACTTGTCTTTTCATTTTCTTAAGCATTATTGCTATTTACGAGGGTCTTTATAAATTAAGATTTGCAAATGTGCAAGTTTTACAACTTTATCAAATATTACCCATTGAAGCAAACAAAACAAAAACAATGAAGTAAATACTTTTCATCATTCAGTTGCACTTAAACTGATATTGGTTTTCCAACTTTTGTTCACCTCTATGACCAGTACTCTCTCCATTACCATCAGAGCATCCACAGGTTGAGACCTTATGCTACAATCTTGTAAGTAAGATGGGAACTTTGACTACTGCTAATAAAAGCAGTCCCTGGGATTGGTCCTTATTTTCTCTGGCCAAATGAGATTAGTTCCCTGTTCTCAGGTCTTCAGAGTTGAGGCAGGTCCAGCACTCCCTGCATTCACTATATTGAATCTTTGTAACTTTGTCTTTAAATATTTCCACTTACTCCCAGTCTCATGAATTAGTCTTCCTATGCTAGTATATGCTGCAGGGCCCATCAACAATCTCAGAGGCTCAGAATCTGCAGTTCACACTTCATTTCATCAAGGGTCTGCTCCTCGTAGTCACATTAGTGATGCAAGCTGACAGAGGCTGAACCATCTGGAACATTTCTGGTTGCTATAGTAAGGGAAAAGAAAATGTGGGATGGCCCACATTGTTTTCTGTCCAGAAGTAACACATATTTCATGGTCCACATCAAGCTGCATGACCATGTCAAACTTCAAAGGTACAAAGAACAATCCTACCATGTGTGTAAAGGAGACTAGACATCGGAGACCAGCCCTAATGACTGCCATAGCCCCACGTCTTGGGAATCCTGAGACATTCTGGCTATTTCTGATAATTATCATCTAGCTGGTACTATAGGGTTCCTGAGTAGACCTTTTCAGTTTTTGGGGAATTGGTGATAACCCCTATGTGAGGTCAAAACACACTCTGTACCCTCACTTTCGGCAAATGACAATCACCTTCTTATAGGATGTGCTGAGAGAAGCCAGTTTAATTGGAATTGCACTTGGCTACCTGCTCTCTTCTCTTTGGGAAGTGGAGGGGGAGGACTCAATTGGTTCCCCTTCTCTAAGCCAAAGTTTTGGGGTAGAGAGGTGGGTGAGAAAATCACTTCAGAAAGTTTATAGGTTTTGCAAGAAGGAAAGATGAGCACCAATTCACCACTTAATTGTCCAATGAACAACTGGACTCTACTTACCCTTGTGCTCTAAATGTGGGAGTAAAAAGCTTTACAGGAGAGAGTGGTGGTGTGTCCCTAAGATGGATATGCTCTATGCCTACAGGCCACCAGAACTGAGGAGTGGAGAAAAGATGAGAGTGGGGGCCTCAGGGTTTTGAGAGACCACCTAGGTATGGGGCAAACAGACCAGCATAGGAAGAATGTGACTTGATGCTGCCAGGAGGAAAATGTAGTCAAATCCTGTGAAAAATAACCAATAAGAGGAAGCTGCTTAAGATTGAGATCCTGGGGGTGGATGTGGCTCAAATGGTTGGGCGTCTGTCTGCCATATGGAGGGACCTGGGCTCGATACCCGGGACCTCCTGGTAAAATTAAAAATAAATAAATAAATAAATAAATAAATAAATAAATAAATAAATAAATAAATAAATAAATAAAGATTGAGATCCTCACCTGCTTGGCCTTCTGGGAACTTGCACAAGCTTACAACTCCTTAGACAATGAACCATCAGCTTCTATGACAAAGGGAAAGGGAAGAGCAAGTCAAATTGCATAGGAGAGGTCAAATAAAGAAATACTACCCACAAGGTGAATAGCCAGAACTTCATAGTCCTGGGATATAAGGGCATAAGTGACAGAAGGAAACTTTATTTTGTTCTCCTTCCCTATCCAAGCCTAGCCTGTGATGGGAGAAAGGGAAAAAAAACTTTGAACTGAATATGAGATTAAAGACTTAAAACGGGAAAGCCTATGTCTTTACTTAAATTTAAGGCTGTTTGAATAACCAAAAATGATTGAAAAGTCAGAGAAATGAAATGAGAGACATGAAAGGAGCTTAAGCTCTAGTAGGAAAGGTGAGCTTTGACAGTGCATTTAGTATCAGGTAAAGAAAAATAAAACCCTGTCATCAAGCTGATTCCATATAATAATAACTCACATTGGTAGAGGGGCCTTATAGCTCAACAAATGCTTTCATATCCTTTTTCTCCAGTGATCCTTTTCACAGCCCTGAGAGGTATGTAGCACAAATATTATTATTCCATTTTTTAGATAAGGAAAGCAATGTTTCAAGTAATGAGGTAACTTGTCCAAAACTACATGATCACTAAGGTTTGTCTTATTTGCTTTCCATTGCCCTACCTAGTAGGATATATCTTAAGAAGAAAATAACTTTAGAATTAAAAAAAATCACAGCCAAGGAAATAGTAGATTCGAAGAGAATTTTTGCAAACAGAGAATGATATAAAACTGAAAGTGGTTCTTATAGTGGGATCTTTTGTCCAGATGCATTAAAATCTCTGGGATATAAATCTATTTATATTCTAATTCCTGGGATCCAGCTCAGACATTTTGAATCAGAATTTCTGGGAGTGGGGTTCAGAGTTCTACATTTTTAATAATCTCCAGGTGATTCTTATATATTCCAGTATGTAGCAGTTAGCAACACAAAGCCATCAGGTTTCTTCAGCCCTTTCCTTAGATCTTGCTGAGAACCAGCTACAGTACACTGATAATACTTTACAAAATGTATCTCATTTAATCTTCACAACTACCCAAAGAGGTAGCAATTATTATCACCCCCATTTTATAGTTAAGAAAAGAGACACACAGAGATTTAAGTAACTTGCCCAGGGTCACAAAGCTAGTAAGTAGAAGAGCTAGGATTCAAACACAGGTCCAATGGGTTCCTGAGTCTACAAGGGTTACTTCTAGGCTCTGTTGTCTCCGCTCAAGTTCTTCTTTCACATTGACTGCATGTCCTAGGTCCTTTGATTTTAGTAAAAGGTATTGGTCTCTTCTGCCTGAAAAACAAATTCAAACATTTGCCAGGGCAGGCAACTTTACTGAGGTTAGATAAGCTCAATTTTCAGTCCTACAAAAGGCACCAAAAGATTGCTTTTAAAGGATGCTGTTTGCATACTGGTTTAGTTCTCAATAATTTATTAATCTATTAATGCCTCTCTTTTTTCAATTTTATGCTCAGAGGAAGCAGCCAAGTTTTCTCTTAGGACATATTTAGTGTGAGGATGTGGAGAGTAGGATTGTTAATGGGTTGTCCATTACTGCTTGAGACTTTGTATCCTGAGACTATCAAACGTGGGAGGAGAGGACAGAGCAGAAAGAGGAAAAGGCACCCATTCAGGGCCGTGTCTCATCTTTCTTCCAAAATATCCATTCAGCAAAATATCCTAGATTCAGACCTTCCTACCTACTGCAGCCTGACAACAGAATCTTGTCCCTTCATGCCAAGTCAATGAATTAACTTCATAACTATAGGTGTCTCCTTGAAGCCATTTTAAATGCTATGGTCCATCTGCCTGGGCTATATCTAGAACCCTTGCCAGGTAGTTCAGTAGAAGGAATTTAATATGGGGATCTAGTTACTAAGGTGATGGAAGAGCTGAGAGTAAACAGGGAAAAATGAATCAATCTAGAATTTAACAACTGCAAGAGGGTGCTACTACTGCTAACACTGGAGAGAAGAGGAGGTAGTGCTCTCAGAGCCCAGGAGTCAGGGATGCCTGGAGAGTGCTGGGACCTTGGAAGAGGACCTTGGAGACCATGTGGCTGGCACTGTCGGATGAAAGCTGGAATTCTGGCGTAGAAGTAGCCACTGAATGAATGGGAGCAGGGGCCACAGCAGCGGTTACCCAGAGAGAGTGAGGAGTGTCTACTCAGCAGGAGCTGGAAACATGCAAGGAAAGGTGTCACCTGAAGAAGAGAGAGGGGGAGAAATTTCCTGACTTCTTTCTTCCTGCCCTTCAGTCTTTCATCATTGCCTCCTATTGGCTGAACCTAGCTGGAAACAGCAAAGGAGTCTGGGAGTTGTGGTTTTCAATGATCTGCTTCCTATGACACAGGGCAGAACAGAGGAAATGTAGGAATGGATCTGAGAGCAACCAGGAAAATGACCAGTGCAGGCATAAAGGGAAATGTGACCCCTGAAGGCTGAGAAAGTCATGACATCTGAGTGACATCACAATTATTATAGCTTACATACAGAGGAGCCACAAAATGTGAAAACACAGAAGAATATACACAATAAAGAGTTTATTGCTATCAAGCGCAGAATAACACATATATGCTCAGTAACATAAAATGATTTATTCAGTGTTTTGATCTTCATTAGCAATGCATAGTCCAATGCACTGCCAAGATTACCGTGATCATGTTACATTAATGCACCTCCTTCAATCCCTGCACGTGCTTCTGTCATCTGTTGCCTCCCAAGATTTGTGTCTCTGATTTTCCCTGCATTAACCTGCATCTTTAGCATACCCCAAAAGAATAGCATTCAACCTGTAAAATGTGTGTGTGTGCTTCCATCTGCCGTGTGTACTTTAATTTATTTAATTACCTACTGTTGGACATTAAATTCCATCTCCAGTTTATTCCAGAGAGAAAATCTGAGCTAAGTTTTGGCAAAGTAAACATCTTCCATTTTCACATGCCCCATTTCATGACAAATCACTGAGGAGCTAATGGTCAGTCTGGGTTAAAGGAATAAATCAGGTATAGACTGTCCCACAAACCACACATATATTTCAAAATGGTAGCTTACAGGGTGGAGTCTGGAAATGCTATCTGCCTGGAACTTAAGAAATTTAAGAAACATGTGCAAAGCACTCTGGAGGAGCACAGTTTGAACAGAAGAGAGGATTTGGAATTTATTCCTTACTGACCCTGAAAGACAAGTTCAAGGAGAGAGGGGTGTAGGAAGGTTATCAGAATGTTCAGAGACCATGAAGCATGCTCCTCCATCTTCCTGTCTTAATTGCTGGTCTTTACATTCACTTAGTTGTCCAAACTGTAAATACCAGGCTTCCTCACTCTTCATTGCCTCCCACTTTCCTTGTCAACAAGCCCTGTAAATTCTACAATTCTACTTCCTAGGTCTTTTTTTTTTCCCTTTCAATCTAGCTTGTCTTGCTCATTCCCACAAACACTGCTTTATTTCAAACCCACATCATCTCATGCCTTGATCACTGCAATAGCCTCCTAAATGGTCTCCAATTTTGGCTAATTCAATAAATCTTCCATCTATATTTCTGTATGGTAGCTAGGTGATATTTCTAAAATACAGAACTAATCATGTAAATCCTTGATTAAAACCATTAGTGGACCCTTTTCCTGTTGACTAAAGTCCATTAAGTCTACCTGTTGACCACAGGAAAAAACTATAAACTCTTGAGATGACACACAAGACCCTTCATAATGTGACTCCAACCTACTTTTATAATTTTATAGCCTCTTGTCATTCCTCTTTATTCAAGGCTTCTTTTGTTCTAAGGAAAGATATTAAACTAGTACAGATGTGATTCCACAAGAAATTTTTAGTCATAGGTTTTCATCTTTAGCATTGTTTGCCAAGTATTTTTGGTTGTCCATTTTCCTTGTACATGGTGGAATTGCACCTCCAGACCCCTTTGTGTTGGGTCAGGCTGTGTGACTAGTTCCAGCCAGTGCGATTTGAGTGGAGCTAGACCAAGCTGACCTATGTTCCCCTCCCCAAGCTACCCCCCAGGAAAGAAAAGAGAACATCTAAGGAGAGAGAGAAAGATGCCAGGCACTGTGGGAACAGCCCTAGGCTTTTACTATCCTTTGGGAGAACAAGGGAGGGAGAGACAAGAGGCCAGGTCCACCTATGACATGACCTTTTCCCCTTTGAAAGTCCTACCAACCAATATCCTTCAGTCTGAGCAACACTGCTCTTCTTGGGAGGCCAAGTTTCTTGTCACTAATACTAGAGAGTTAAGAATCAGGTGATAGGGGTGAGAAAGGAAGGAAAGAGTTTTCACACCCCCTAGAGACCAACAGTGCTTCACTTTATTCCATTATGTTATATAAATATGCTATGGACGGAATAGAATAGTATCCACCAAGTACAACATTCAGGTCATCCTAGAACTTTTCAAATTTCTTTATTTTGTTATTGTTGTTGAAATATAGCATTTTATTGCTTAGATGGTTCAATACAGAAGAGCTTTTCTTTTCATTTTGAATTTGGAAGTACTATACAAAGAGGAACAAAAGTACCAAAACCAAACTTGTGATTCTCTGTTCATGTGGCATAAACCAGTTTTGTAAGTAACATGTAGCAGCTGTTTTTAAGTTCCCTTTAGAAAAATATGAATACTACACATTTATTATCGTTTCCTGTTTAATGCGTGGGCTGAAATCACTAGGATTAACTTCCTTCTTGAAGAAAGAGAGGAGAGGAAAGAGACAGAGGTCAGAAAATGTGATGCAGTTCTGAAACTAGCTTCCGACTGTCACGTGGCTTCCCCAGAGCTATTTGGAAAACAGCCATTCGAGGGCTTTTTGTTTTGCTTTCACAGTCAAGTTTAATGTTCATTAATCAAAGAGAGAGAGAGAGAGAGAGAGAGAGAGAGAGAGAGAAAGAGAGAGAGAGGGAGAAACTTGTACCTCAAAAAACTTTTCAGAAGATCTATCTATATATATATTTTTTGTAAAAGCCCCAAGAGAAGGTAAAAAGAGAATCAAATAAAATGTATCAAATTTCTACTAAAGAAAACTTGATAATTCTTTATGACTCTCTAAACCTTGGATACTAAATATTCCAATATTTTAGGTTTTGGCTGAATTCCTTACTCTCATCTGACCATATCATAAGACCATTCTTCTTGCATCTGTCTCATTTACCTTCGTGTTAAAAGGTTATTCTTACCGTTATTCTTTCTGAATGCCAGTTTACCTGCCTGCCTGACCATTTGAGACCCTCAGACTCCTCTAGGAGTGACCTCACACCTTTCGTCCTAGATTCTAATTCCTTACTTTTACGAGAGTAGGCATTTAAGCAGCCCACATTTTCTAGTAAGAAAGCTTTTCAGTTTTTTAAACACCAACAAAAGAACTATGTACAAGGGACCAATTTAGCAACATTCATTTCCAAAGTCATTTTCTTTTTATAGGCTGTAAATAAAATTGCAAAATCATGTAACTTCATGGTAATAACATGACCTGGAAATTACAAGGTAATTAAACTCAAAGCATCTAAGAATGGTACTCCAAGAATAATTTACTTCTTGCTGTCAGGAGTCAAGATTTTTTGCTGCTAAGCACTAATGCAAAATGAATTAGCACTGAGAGTGTCAAGCTTCCACATTCCGGGAAGTATGGAGGGCTGCCTCTGTAGTTGCTGGGTGTCATTGATGACTGTATGGATCAGAAGCATGAGATTATAAGAATGTTCAGAAATGACTTATTACAAAAGTTTATCATGATTTTCAAGCCGGTTCTGTGTTCCTGGTGGAAGGTGAATATAAGCATCCAAGTCACCTTTCCAACCAGCTATTGCCAAGGCAGAGTTCAATTAAACCTGGAATTATCCAAAGGTTTGAAAATGGAAGTGATAGTTTGATGGTATATCTTGAGTTTTAGTGGTACCATCAGAAATGCCTGGAAAAGATTTTTCCAGGGTAAAAATGGAAAGTTTTCAGATCCTAGTTTGTACTCACCAGTTCTAGTGAGGAAGAAGACCAAGCTAAGTCCTTCCCTTAAACCCTGAGGCTAAATGCCTGCCCCAAAGGCAGCTGGCTACGAGACTTGTGGCAGCCATCTCCATAGAGGCACTGTTCTCATGGACTGTCCTTATCTGTCTCACCAGATGGGTGGCACTGAAGGTGCCTCTCCTTTTGTTGAGAAGAAAGGGGTAAAGTATTTAAGGTCACCTCTACATTGTGTGCTTTGGTCTCCTGAAAGACAATAAAGAGACACAGCGCTTTCTAGCCTACGAAAGAGTTGGCATTGACCCATGGGGTGGCGTGTCATGGCTCAGTGGTTGAAGTAACTGCAAATGTACTAGGAATAGAGTCAGTGCTGCTGCCTCTTTGGGGCCTCTGGATGACTCTATCCTCCACCTAGGTTACTTCTCTCAACACCTTGGCCCTTTCACATGACTCCTTTCTTCTCAGTTCTAATTATGTATCCTGCCCCTTCCCTCTTCAGGCCCAGGGATAGTAACTGCCCCACTGGTATTAACCCTGGGGTACAGCACTTTTCCCTATGGTTCCCCCACATCTGCCCACATCTTATTAAACTCTCCAAAGACTGTCCTAATTTGAACGAGCCATCTGTTTCCTGTTGGGACCCTGACTGATATCCTTACCAATGTTCAGGACAACTTTTTAGTTAGATATTTGTCTGTGATATCTAGGTTAATTGTTAAGAGCATGTGGTCTGTGCGATACTAATTCTTTGGTATTTTTTTGGTTATTTGTGACCTACAGTGAGATCCATTTTTATAAATGATTCATAAGTGTTTTTTAAAAACCATATTCTTTATGTTGGATGCAGAGTTCTATATAGATTCATTAAACCTTTTTAAAAATGAAACTAACCAACATTCATAAGAGACATCTTTGAAAATACCCACATTTGAAGGACTCCTAGAACGTAAAATTTCTCCAGTAAAATGCACTAACACGTGATTGAAAAATGTAAATGAAACTGCCCAAAGATCCCCAAAGAGAGAAACCATGCAAGCCCTTATGAGTAGAAAACAATGAGGCCAGTAGACAGGTGGGTGTTAGGCAGCCCCCTAAGTTCATGTATAAGCTCAGTGACGGGTTCACCTGGGTCAGACCCTCAGCACTTTAGACTTCAGAAAAATCACACATAGCACACACAGACCTTTGGAGCATTTACGAGTGAGTAATCAGACCTGCAAGAGTCAAATCCATGACCTGTGTACTATGAACCTGGCTGCCTGTGCCCCTGGCCTAGGCACACAACAGCTGTGATGTGGGCACAGTCACAGCTGCCCAAGAACAGATGGCACTGGCTTGGATGCACATGTGTGGGGCATGGAGATGATGAGAATATCTGGTGTGTAGGCTGCAAGGTACATGTGTGTTACAAGCCTGTGATAGCAGAACAGATGCGTTTATATAAACCACAGAGAGAAGAGAAAGCCTTTCTGGCCCTTTTACCTTAACGTTATTCACAGATTTCTACATTTCTAGTTCTTTTGGTCTCTGATTTTGAAAGCTTTTCCTGTAAAGCTAGTGTCTAATTAGAGACACCAGCATAGATTAAATTTTTATGCTCAAATCTTTGGTATATTTTTAATTTTTTTGTCTGCTTGATTTACTAGCGACTGAAAGAGATGTGATAAAAATTCTCATTATCATTGTATTTGTCAATTTCTACCTAGAATCTCTTTTTTTTTTTTTCACCAATATAGTTTATCTGTCTTACATCCCATTTCCTGATCTTGATTTTCCTAGGTGACAGTTATCTTTTCAGTTAATTTACCCTAAGACATTATTGACTAATAATGAATTAATATGTAGTCTGGACCCCATGCTATGTCTAGAAGCCTGTCTACATACATATAAGTTTAGTTCTGAATGATTCTATTTATAAGTCAAAGAGACCACTAATGCCTTTTGTGGCCATATTTAATGTGCTTTTGATCTGATGTGTCTTTGCTCATATTTATAAAAAATTATCAGTGAGAGTTCCAATGTTAAGAGTCCATAATTAGAGGTCCTTCTGTATTAACTCAACTCATGTATCTGTTCTACCTGGAGGAAGACGGAATGGGAGTTGAGAGTTATGGCAAACCTGTGCTGTTCATATCCTCCTTCAAGAAAGGACTTTTCCTCAGCTGCAAGATATTTGGTTAGCTTCAGTGCACCCTAGCTTTTGTGCCAAAGTCAGTTCTTTCTAGGGTAGTCCTAACCAGTAATTGAGCAAGATGATGGTACAAGACCTTAACCTTTTCTGCCCGAGGCAGGACTCCAAGGGGCACTCTTTGCTCTGAAGCACCTTGCTGGGCTGGCAGATCTCATAGGGTCTAAAGCACTCCCTGTCCAGTTCTGCTTTCTTTCTTTTCCTTTCACAATTGTTACTCCCCAATAAGCCTTCCACACTCAACTCGTTCTCAGGATCTACTTCCCAGGGGATCCAATTGACACCACAGTTAACAAAAAATGTCCATTCTAAACCAATTCTCTTACGTCCTCTCCATGCTGCTCTGTAATCCTTCCTTAAAGATCAAAGATTTATTTCCACATTGGAATCAATTTTATTTCCATCTGTGAAATAATATGCCCAGCAGATTCACCAACAGGTTCAGGAAACCATTGGTTCTCAGTATTCCTACAATTCTTCCTCAGTCTCAAGGTATTCTGCCTGAGTAAACTCAATATCATTGAGGGACAAGGGCCGTATTATAGACACCATCAATCTCTTACAAGGTGCTGGAAGGAAACGAGTCATTGACTCCAACTAGGGGTGCCAATCTGCAGCCATATGCAGAGGGAGAAAGCAAGTAGCAGCAGTTTTTGAAGCAGTTTGATTTCAAGTGGAGAGTGTTTGTTTTCTTTCTTTCCTTTTTTTTTTGAGAGTTTGGTCTCCATCTATAGCTTTACTATTCTTAAAAAGGATAGAATATGAGAGGTGGAGGATTAGTGCTTGGCAAAAAGAGGGGCAGCAGAGTAAAGAAAAGTAAATTCCAAGGCAAAAGACACCTGGATTGCTAGAAAGACTGAAGGAAGAAATGAGGATAATAGCATCATCTGTCTCTAAATTACATAAATCATTCAGAGAAATGACATGTGGCCAAAATGCTTACAAGGCAGTTATCATATCCATTGTACATGAACTTCCAGACTTAGGAAATCCTAGGCTCACCCGGGTAGTAATAGCCTAGCAAAATTGCAGGTATACAATGAATTCACAAGACAGGCACCTATTATGGGATAGAGTTGAGTGACAGTATAGTACTAATGCTGATGGCTTGGTATGTCAACATCTGATTTGGTTTATAATGCCTCATGGGGTTTCTAGAAAGTGGATCAAATGTTGTGTTACCCACAACTTTTCCTTTGGTTATGCCCAATGAGGCTGACCAGATACATAGGTCCTTAAGCTATTTTAAACTCTGTGTTAAGTTGGTATCAGCAGGACTGGAATTCCTCCCTGATTGAGGGTAGGGTATGTATGTGTTTGTGTGTATATGTTGGGGAGGGGGGATAATGGTAAGTTGGTATTAACAACAGAAAGTGAAGAATTCAATAAGCAAGGATTAATATACTGTGGAGGGGGGCCAGTCTCTATTAGGGTGACCACAGACTCTGAATGATTTGGAGCCAGTTGCACATTTCTCTTTCTCTCTCTCCATATGTCCTGGAGATAATTCCAGATGCGCAGGTAGAAAAGTGCCTGGGAGAGGTCAACGAGTCATCTTGCTGTCATTAATCACTTGCAGACAACTTGTTCCTAGAGCTCTCTCTGTCCTGCCCTAGTGTGATCTGTAGTATCTAATGGCAACAAGGCACAGGAAGACTCAGCTCCTTCTTGTGCATCTTTCCTCTCTAAATGTCAGAACCAACCTGGGGAAGAAAACAATAATGTCTTGCAGTTCCTTTAAAACAAAGCATCCTTTATACATATATTTTGTAAAAAGGATTGGAATGCTTACATTTTTTTTTTTTTTTTACTTTGGATAACACACTTAAGGTGTTAGTGTATAATGTAGAGATCATGTACAAAGGGTTATGTTGCTGCTTCTTATTTATCAGACCTTATACATCAGCATTTTCCAAAATGTTTTCTATGGAGTGTCAGTCTGTTGTGATGCTCACGAAGAGAGAGGTTTTGTTCAATTAGGTCTTGAGAACTGCTGTGCTCATACCTCATTCTAAGAGATTCACAATGCGCTTTAAAGGATCTGAAGGGTCCTGCAATCAAAAAACCTAACTTGGTTTAATCTAGTATTTCTCAAACTTATCTGTATATGTGTAACATTTATGCATGCCGCCAATACAGAATATTTTATATGGCCATGTTCTGAGGGCATATAAAATGCTTAAGAGCCTGTGCACTAATGATTGGGTTTGAATCCCAGCTACCCCATTACTGGCTGACCTTGGACAAGTTCATTGTCCGCTCTGTGTTTCTGGTTCCCCATCTGAACAATGGGAATAATAATTATTATACCATACTTGGTTTACTGTGAGGATCAGATGAGTTCTTATGTTTAAAGGGCTTGGAAGAATGCCTGGCACATAGTAAGCATTGTGCAGGCTTACGTCAGAGATATTGCAGGGTCAGTTTCCAACCACCACAATAAAGCGCAAAAAGCAAGTTACACGAATTTTTTGGTTTCCCAGTGCATATAAAAGTTATGTTTATGCTATACTACCATCTGGTAAGTGTACAATAATAGCATTATGTCTGAAAAACAAAGCACATAACTTAATTTAAAAATGCTTTATTGCTAAAAAATGTTAACCACTATCTGAGCCTTTAGCGAGTCATAATCATTTTGCTGGTGGAGGGTCTTGCCTCGATGTTGATGGCTGCTGAGTGGTCAGGGTGGTGGTTGCTGAAGGTCGTGGTGGCTGAGGCAATTTCTTAAAATAAGACAGCAATGAAGTTGGCTGCCTTGATTGATTCTTCCTTTCACAAAAGATTTCTCTGTCACATGTGATGCTGTTTGATAGCATTTTACCCCAGTAGAGCTTCTTTCAAAGTTGGAGTCAATCCTCTCAAACCTTGCCACTGCTTTATCAACTAAGAATATGTAACATTCTAAATCCTTTGTTGTCATTTCAACAATGTTCACAGCATCTTCACCAGGAGTAGATTCCATCTCAAGAAACCACTTTCTTTGACCATCTATAAGAAGCAATTCCTTACCTGTTAAAGTTTTATCACGAGATTGCAGCAATTCAGTCACATCTTCAGTTCCCACTGCTAATTTTAGTTCTCTTGCTATTTCCACCACATCTGCAGTTACTTCCTCCACTGACTTGAACCCCTCAAAGTCATTCATGAGGGTTGGAATCAACTTCTTCCAAACTCCCATGAATGTTTATATTTTGGCCTCCTCCCATGAGCCACGGATGCTCTTATTGACATCTAGAATCGGTGAATCCTTTCCAGAAGGTTTTAAGTTTACTTTACCCAGATCCATCAGAGGAATCACTCTGTATGGCAGCTATAGCCTTATGAAATGTATTTCTTAAATAATAAGACTTGAAAATCAAAATCACTCCTTGATCCATGGGCTGCAGAATGGATGTCACACTGGCAGGCATGAAAACAAGATTAATCTCATTGTACATCTCCATCAGAGCTCTTGGGAGACCAGGTGCATTGTCAATGAGCAGTAATATTTTGAAAGGAATCTTTTTTTTTTTTTTTTTTTTTTTTTTTTTGAGCAGTAGGTCTCAACAGTGGGCTTAAAAAGATCAGTAAAACATGTTGTAAACAGATGTGCTGTTATCCAGGCTTTGTTATTCCATTTATAGAGCACAGGCAGAGCAGACTTAGCATCATTCTTAAGGGACCTAGGATTTTCAGAATGGCAAATGAGCATTGGCTTTGACTTAAAACCAATGCTCCTAACAAGAGAATCAACCTGTCCTGAAGCTTTGAAGCCAGGCATTGCCTTCCTGCTCTCTAGCTATGAAAGTCCTAGATGGCATCTTCTTCAAATATAAAGCTGTTTCATCTACATTGAAAATCTGTTGTTTAATGTAGCCACTTTCATCAATTATCTTAGTTAGATCTTCTGGATAACTTGCTGCAGCTTCTAGATCAGCTCTTGGTGCTTCACCTTGTACTTTTATGTTATGGAGATGGCTTCTTTCCTTAACCCTCATGAACCATCCTCTGCTAGCTTCAAACTTTTCTTCTGCAGCTTCCTCACCTCTCTCAGCTTCATAGAATTGAAAAGAGTTGGAGCCTTTCCCTGGATCAGGCTTTGGCTTAAGGAAATATTGTGGCTGGCTTGATCCATCCAGACCATTAAAACTCGCTCCATATCAGCAATAAGGCTGTTTCGCTTTCTTATCATTCATGTAGCACTTTTAATTTCCTTCAAGAACTTTTCCTTTGCATTCACAACTTGGCTAACTGTTTGTCACAAGAGGCCTAGCTTTTAGCCTCTTAGCTTTCAGCATGTCTGCCTTACAAAGATTAAGCATTTCTAGCTTTTGATTTAAAGTGACAGACATGCGACTCTTCCTTTCACTTGAACTCTTAGAGGCCGTTGTAGGGTTATTAATTGGCTTACTTTCAATATTGTGTCTCAGGGAATAGGGAGACCTAAGGAAAGAGAGAGAGAGAGACAAAAGAACAGCTGTTCTGTGGAGCAGTCAGAAAACACACATTTATCTATTAAGTTTACCATCTTATGTGGGCAAGTTTGTGATGTCCCCAAACAATTACAATAGTAACATCAGAGATCACTTATCACAGATCACCATAATAGATATAATAATTAAAAAAAATTGAAATATTGCAAGAATTACCAAAATGTGACACAACACAAAATAAGCACATAGTGTTGGAAAAATGGTGCCAATATTCTTGCTCAACACAGGATTGCCACAAACTGTCAATTTGTAAAATACACAATACTGCAAAGTGCAATAAAGTGAAATGCAATAAAATGAGGTATGCTTGTATAATGTTTTCTGTTATTGTTGTGGCTTTCTGTGTTTGTCTTCAGAAAATAATTTTGTCCTAATAATAACAATAAATAAAAAGTAAATATAATTTTATGGTTGACACACTTTCTTGTATATGCATACCTAATCTTCAAATAAAAATCTAGGCATTATTATTACTATACTCCTTTTACTGATTAGGAAAGAAAGGCTAAGAAATTTGGAGTGTATTTCATAACTGGGAAGTAAAAGGGGGGCAGGACTCAAACATGGGTCTTTTGACATCAGATCTTGTGCCTTTTCCACTGAACATATTTTCCTGTGATTCCAAATTAAAATGTGAAAAACATCTATTTATGATAGATGGCTTTCCCAGGACATATAGCCTCAACCCCAAAGATTAAATACAGAAGTTAGAGATTAAAGCCATTAGAGTGGATGAAATGTAAGAAAAACAAATGAGACAAGAAACTTTCAAGTTACAAAGGTCCTAGGCTAGTATTACAGAAGAATGAAGGGCACTTACCTGGGATATAAATCTGTTTCCCAGGTTAAAACTAAAAACAAGTATATATAATCCGACCAAGGATCATTATACTGCTTTCACATATAAGCAACAAGTCTAGACGTTAAATACTGAAATTTCTATGACAGTTTGACAGTTACGAGAAAAATGAAACTGAATATTTGAGATCTGAATTTGAGTTGAAAACAACTGATTGGCCTTTATTATAACATAGCTTATGATATTCTTTAGCCATAAAGAATTTGAAATTCAGAAAAAAAACAGGTTTCAGGCACTTGAAGATTCCTAGAAAATCAAAGTTTTGTTAACTAGTTCTTTAGCTCCTTAAACTAGGATGGTGCTATGATTATTTACTCATCTTTGGGTCTCTGATTAATGTTGGAATAACTGGTTGAGGTACCAGGAGCATTTTGGGGTGTGTTCTCAATGCTGTTATATCAAACTAGCCTAGATGCTTGTACAACATAAAAAAAGATGGAAATAATGGAAGGTAGGGATAGGATCATGATTTGCCATTGGGCTGCTTTATAACTAAGACAATCTTATCATTTGATTCAATTTCTGGTCAAAAGAGTTAACAGAGTTGAGTAAATTACCTGTGTGGCGTGGTGGGTAGGAAGAGAAGGGAAAGATTTTTGTTTGCCCACATCACAATGGTCCAATGATGTGACACTAGATTGGCCTAAGTTGACAAATGATCAAGAACATAAACCTTTTACTAGATTTTAGTGCCCTCCACATTCCCCTGACAGTTCATCTTACCTTTAAATCACTTTTATTCTTTTTATTAAAAAGTGATATTTTGCTTTGCCCACCAGGGAGCTCAGACCTATATTTAGTACCAAATCAATAGTCATTATTACATGTGTTTGGAAAATGATGTAGTTCTCTCCCCTTTTGCAGCCATGATTTTTTATATTATTTTTCTGTATATAAATTTGGATATTTATGTGCTCTTTTGTCAGCAGGAGTAGTGGAAATGGGAGTGAAAAGAAGGCAGGGAATAAATAAGGAAGATATTTTAGAGAAAGGATTTCAACAATGAACATTAAAAAGTTGAGAATTTTCTTCTTTAACACTCAATTAACCAGTGTCCCCTCTCTGAACATTCTACTTAATGGGACAGTATAATAATTATACTTAATGACAGGCTGTATACATTATACACATATACATATACAACAAAATATGTATATACACAGTTTGGGGACAAAGGAAGTGTTTAGAAGGATCTAATGACAGAACCCAACCAATACCTGTGACTTGTATTAAAGGCCCAGAGGAAACAATGGACAAAATTAATATACGCATTCCGCAGGGTAAAGAAAGCCTATTGTGTCCATCTATCTGAGCACAGCCAAAAAGACAGAGAACTGAAAAGTGAACTTTTGGGGAAAGTACTCCATTGTTGAGGTTCATGTAGAGAGAACTCCTAGATACATTTTTCCAAGCCATTTGGCTTCACTCTCAACTCTTGGCATTTCAGGTGCTTTAAAAATGTTTCCATTTCTCCAGGTCATCAGAAAGGAAATCCTGGGACACACTGGGAGACATTTTAGTAAGGAAGGAGAATCCATTTACAAGCAATTTGGAATGGAAGCGAGTTTGGCCTCATCTTTTATCTGGGGGCCCTTTCAAAATCCTTCCTCCAAATATGCCAGGGTTTGATGGCAAGGAGACTGTTGACAACAGAAAGAGGTAAAAAGAGAAAACGAGCAATTTAGCTGGTGCTATCTTTTCCCCAAGGAATGCTGAAACATTCACTCCCAGTCCTTCTTTGAGCATCTCCTAATGCAAATCGTGTTTTGATATTGCTATTTTATTGTTGTTTTATATCAGATCTCAGTTTGTCGATTTGCATCTTTGTGAAGACCAGTAACAAACAGCTATTAAGTGTGTATGCAGGGGCACGTGGAATTGCTGCTGAATACATAAAGTAAATTGATTTGCACCTACAATTTACATTAATTCTCTGGGTATATTTGACACCAATGTTGTGACTGAACTGCCATGATGAAGATTAATTATATAAACATTTTTTGCTGACTTTGTGAGCAGCTGCGTTGATTGTTTTGCTTGATTTTCTAAACTTAGTGCCTAATAGCATGATGGAAACATTTCTTGGTTTTGCCCTGTACCTTCATAGATCACATGCCCCAGACCAATCTTTCTTAATAAGCATTTGGAGAAAGGTTTTTGCAAGCTGCAGTGTTTTCCAGCTTACTTGATCGCAAAGGAATAAGTAGAAGACCACTCACTTCTTGGAATTTTACAGATGTTTGGATTTGGGCAGGATTCCCCAGAACAAAATAAGAACTGTGCTTCTAAAGTGGGTATAAACATAAGAAATGGTCCATTTGTTTAGTTTTTCTCACTCAACCAATTCAGTCTTGGGTCCTACACTCATTAAGCTGGGGAAGTTTCAGCTCTTGCAGGCTCTGTTTGCTCCTTTGTAAAATGGGGGGACATTAGAGTATCTATCTCACTGTGCTCAATTGACCCTCACATCAGCATCCCTGGGGTGCATGCGAAAAATATTGACTCAAGTCACAGAAAATCAGAATCACTGGGGTGAAACCTGGGTACAGTCAGTCATGGTTTAGGAGGCCCTCTACCTTCTGTCTGGATTATAAAGAAATCCTGGGAGCTGACACAGTGCGACAGTCCTAACCAGAAAGGCCTCATGGTGACTGCTGTAGGCTTCGTTATTCAAGCTCATGTGTACATTCAAAGAGGGTGGCTCAGATACTTCCACAAAGGGCTGGGGGTGAGACCTGATGTTTTGGGCCTGTGGCAGCCTCAGCTACTCCACCAAAAGCCTTGTTCTTGGGAGTGGGGCTGAGCTCCCAGCCTCTCAAAACCCACCGTCACTGCATTGCCCAGATCAGAACCGCCCGTACCAGCCTACCTCTCTGAGCACAGGCTCCCAAACAAAAGCCCGCATTTCTAGGCTGGCAGGTAACTGCTGTTTTCAGGCTTATTGAACTCCTGAAGCAAAGAAGCCCAGATATAGCAAACAGCCTCATAACCTTTTTGTCCTGGGCCTGGAGGAAAATACTCCTTGTTTTTTCAAGGCCCATGTATGAGACAAAATAGCGCAATTTAAAATTTCTAGAAAATTTTCTGCTTCACTTGTATTTGAATTTACTTTCCTCATGTATGGTTAATTCATTAGTCAGAGTACTGGAAAGAGGGGGCAAAAATGGGGGCAGGTTGCCGGGAAACCACAGGATACTCTGGTATCCCAGCATTTTTTTTTTTTAACAATTTATTGAAGTATATCATTAATACATGAACATACATAAACTATAAGTGTTCAGTAAACATCGTGATCTTACAAAACAAGCATGCATAACATCATACAGGGCTCCCACACATCACCCCCCGACAAACACCCTGCATTGTTGTGAAACATTTGTTAGCAAATCATGAAAGAGCATCGTCAAAGTATTACTACTAACTATAGTCCGTATCTTCCTCCCCTATACGTTTTTTTTAAGGATTTATTTATTTATTTATTTACTTTTATCCATTTTTACACACCCCCTCCACATTTTTGCGGTTTTTGTGTCCATTCACTGGGCAGCTCTCTGTGTCCACTTCCTGCCCTCTCTTCTCATCCTTCTCCTCCTGTCTTCACTGGGATTCGATCCTCGGAACCTCCAATGTGGGAGAGAGGCGTCCTACCGCCTGTGCCACCTTAGTTCCTGGTTTTTCAGCACATCTCATCTTGGCTCTCCCTTGTGTGACTTTCCTGTTACATCATCATCTTGCTGCATGGCTCACGGGGCCTGGTGGCTCACCCACAGACAGGGCCTGATGACTCACCTGCATGCGGGGCCTGGTGGCTGGCTCACTTGCTCGTGGGGCCTGGCGGTGCACCCATGCATGGACCCTGGTGGCCCATGCGCCTTCTATATTTTTCTTTTTTAAATTTTTACCGGGAGGTCCTGGGAGTCTAACCTAGGTCCCTCCATATGGGAGACGGACCCCCAACTACCCAAGCCACATCTGTCCCCCTGCTATATCTCTTAAGGTTGACCAAAGATACCCAAAGTTACAGTCTTTTCCCATACAGGATGGTCATATAATAAATCAGGTTTAGTTTATCACCAGCATTCTAAAAACCAGACCTAGGGAGAAAAACTAGGTCTAGGGACACATGCATGGTTTCTAATATAGCGAATGTTCTATTATAGCGAATGTTTAGCCTACCCTCATTATCACAAAATCAGGACAGTGAAAATATTTGCATTATCCCAGGATTATTAATTGCAGGGAGCAGTTACCACCTATTGCCCTGAAGGAGCAAGAGGAAAGAGCATCTACAAGGACCTGAAGGCAAAGAGGCTGTGTGAAGAGGGCTGATTCACCTCCATCTGTTTGGTGGAGGAGTGCTGCTTAGAGGAACCTGAGGAAATACATCCCCAGAACTCTCTCTCTCTTCTCTTTGATCTTCACATTATAAGCCAGAAAAGGCCAGGGAGCCCATCCTGGGGTCCACGCTCATTAGCCTCAGGGCAGAGTGGGGTAGAAAAGGATGGAGAATGGATGTGAAGGGGCAAAGGAGAGATATCCAGCACCTTCTTTCCATTAGTGTCTTTATTCGTAGTATTAGCTGGCACTCCTTGGCTATAGATCATGGGTCAGGCCATGTTCTAGGCATTTTATATGCCTTATCTAATTTAACCCTCACAACAGAACTGTGGGATAGACACTATTATTTTAGAGGTGAGAAAACAGAGGCTCAGAGAGGTTAAATAATCCAAAGGTATTTTTCTAATCAGGACACTAGCTTTATATATGGAATTAACTGACCAAACAGCCATATTTCAGCTTGAGTTTGCCGTTAGATGATATCACTGATCTTCTAGGTCTATACTCAAAGCTGCTCAAGACACCTTTTATTTTTTTGCATTAGCTGTCATTAAGGAAACAAAAATCTAGCAGGCAATGATGCCCTGCTTTCTCACATGAGCTTTAATTTATTTTATTTACACACTTATTAATTAACTTGTAAAGATTTTTTGGAGTATAACAGGCCTACAGAAACATACACAAATTTAAGTGCATGGCCAAGTGGATTTTCACAAAGTAAATTCACTATGTAACCAGCACTCAGACCAAGAAGCAGAATAATTCCCAAAACCCTGGAAGCCTGCTGTGTCCCCTCCTATTACCTAATCCCCAGCTCTACTATCCTGACTTCTAATCATCATACATTTGTGTTGTTTTTAGTTTTTGTTGGGACCCAACAAAGAGATAAAAAATACTTATTTTATACATAATGCAGATTTATTGATGATTTATTGTGCTAGATCAGGGGTCCACAAATTACGGCCCACATTCAAATCCAACCCTGCCTGTTTTGTAAATAAAGTTTTATTGGAACACAGCCATGTCCATTTGTTTACATATTGTCTGTGGCTGCTATTGCTATATGACAGAGCCGAGCAGTCCTGACAGACTGTGTGGGCTGCAAAGGCAAAGATATTTAATCTCTGGTCCTTTAAGAAAAAGTGTGGTGACCCCTGTGCTAGAGGATGCAGGCAGAGTGCTGAAAAAAACTGATCCAGGTGGGGCCTCAAAATGCTTATGGACTGGTGGGGATTAAACAAGTGGCCACACAAATAAATAATGCATTAAATATTATGAGAAGTGCTCTCATAAGAAAAGTCCAGAGTATGATATGGGAAACCAAGGAAGATCCTAAAGACCATCTGCCTTGTGTGGTCATGTTTTTTTTTTTGTTTGTTGTTGTTGTTTTTCAGGAAGTCCACCTAACTTGGTATAACAGAAGATTTTGTTTCACCTCCTCAGAAACAGTAATGGACCCTCTGGGACTATAATGGAATTTATGGGTGAGCAGCCAGGTGAGAATCATTTTCAAACACCTAGTATCCCCTGTGAGCAGTGAGCTGATAAAGTAGACTTCACCTGAGGCACTGTGCGGAGTTAATTCCCAACATTACTGCGAGTGTCTGCTTAATAACAGGATGATGCCTTGCCTGTTCACCTTTAAACTCGAGGCCCAAACATGATTCCTCTTTCATTACCCAGTGAACTCTTTCTCAGCAGCCCGTGGCTGTGAATTCTTTATCCATGTGAACCTGGCTGCCATGGGTGATTCTGATAGAAAACAGAGAGAAGCCCTGGGCTGGGGCAGCAGGTGCAAGCTTCAAGGGAGTACGGTGGGTTTTCATTTAATATTGTTGGGAAAGGTTTTATTTCATTTTCATCCCTGAGGAGTTTATCTGTGAGAGAGCTATGGGGGAATCAAGCCTGAGATATCCTTGGGGGCAGGAACTGCCACAGAGAGTTTCAGCCCTCTGGCCTGCCAGGGGCTAACTCTTGGGGTTTGCTGTGTGATTTGATGGGATGTTTTTCTTTTCTTTCTTTCTTTTCTCTTAACTATTGTATTGAAGAGAAACGTGTCCTCACCAGGCAGGTATTTCCATTCCCTTGAGTTGGGTTTCTAGGTCTGAGCGGGTCATCTTTATAGCAGGTGATGGGGACAGACATCTTCAAGCCCTCCCTAATCACAGGCAAATAAATAGTCCTTCGAGCTCTTCAAGTTCTCAGAGCATCTGCAACAGCAGAACACGGTTATCTTTCTGATCTGCCTGGTAAGAAGAAAAATCAGGGATATGAAGACTTTATCTCTCCCCAAACAAGAAGTCTCAGAAAGACTGAGAACCCTGAGACAAGAGAAGCAGAAATAATGCTTAATTTACATAAATGAGGGATCCTTTAACCCAGGTTGCAAATACCTCCAGGCAAATTTCCACACGCATAATTCAAATCCATCCATCACTGTGCTTCTTTCTGTTGAACCTGGACAAGGCCTCAATTATTCTTACCACTATCTTTCCGTTAGCTATTATCAAGAAATAAAATGCAAGTTTAAGCAGACCTGCCGTTGCTGATTTAAGTAATCACTTTCTGATAGAAAATATGAATAATGATAACAATAGCTAACATGTTTTGAGTGTTTATTATATACCATAAATTGTTCTAAGTGCTTAACTCATTTAAGGTAAACCACATGAGTACAGACTTTGATTTATTGTTGTATCACCAGTACCTAGAAGAGCCCCTGGTACACAGTGGGTGCCTTATAATACTTGTTATCTAAATGAATTCTTCAGACTATTATTATTATCTCCACATCCCAGATGGGGAAACTGAGGCCCAGAGAGCTTAAGTAACTTTCCTAAGCTGCTACAGACTGGAGCTCTGATTTGATAATGCTTTAGTACTTTGCTCATACATTTAACCACTGTGATCTACTGCTTTGCATAGTAGCTGTTTGGTATCTCTATTTTATTAACGTCCGGTATGTTGATTATTCAGTTTCTTGCTTCTCTCTATTGTTCTTGTTTGTATCCCTTTTGACATTTTAGAGAGCTACTGGTTTCTGAATCTAAAAAGAGATGAGCGGAAGTTGAAATCTAAATGCCTATGGGATTTAGGCAGGAAATATGAATGAATGAGGGAAGCAGGTCCATGGAGAAATGCTGAGAACATACCTCCTGGCAGCAGCTACTCAGCTCCTACAATTGCAGCTGAAAGGAATCCAAGCCAATGTTGCTGGTCTCCCAGTTTCCAAATGAAGTAGGAATCTGAATTTTGATATAAAAATGTCAAATGAAAATATCAATATGAGATATCCCATACATAAAATGTTGACAAACAAGGCCATTTAACAAACAAACAAACATTGCAAGTAAAAATCTCTGTGGGTGAATCTAACTCATTGATCTGTAATTTGCAACCTGTGGGAAGGAGCGGAGAGACTCAAGTAGAAGTGGCTTTGGATAGCTGATCCTGTGGATCTGGATTAAAAAAAAATATATATATATATATATATATATTTTACTATATATATAGTGGGAGACAGTTGTAACTATTTACTGAGATTTCAGAATGGGAATTTCTTGGAAATAGAAATGAAATAATGATAGCATCTCAATACCTTTGCATAGTACTTCACATTTTTCAACTCACTTCTATACATATATTTGAATCTACTTACAAATCTTCTTGATGGGTCAATTATTTGGTCAGTATTAGGCAGTAGGATTCAGGAACAGACCCTGGCATCTTAATTCTGCACTTGGTTTTCTTTTAGCTACCCAAATCCTAATTGGTGACAACTCTGATCATCGATATTTGCAATTCTACAGTCCTGTGCTTTTTCATCTCATATAATCAAGAAGTAGAATACTAGGATAAGAGACAGAGCTCATACCCAATTACTGATGCATGCTAAGATGGGAGAAAAACAGGACAATCATTTGAGGATACTTGTATAATTGCTAAAGCTTGTTATTCTTGGCAGATCGCTGTTGTTGATTTCCATTTGGTCCTCCCCAAATCATCTCTAATTACAAAACTATGTGCCTAGCAAAGGCTGGATAAATAATGTAATTGTGGCCCAATCACTGCATACATTCCGAAGCACTCACTTAATGACTAGGAGGTTTGGGGTTTTGCTATGCAGAGTGCAGCTTCTTGCCAGCCGGGGCTAAAATGTGGCATGTTTTGCATGCTCCATGGAAACAATTTTAAATTAAGCTGATTTGAAAAATCATTACATGGAGGGAGATTTTTCTGATCGCTAGGTCTGTGTGGGCCTCTCAAATGTCAGTTCCGTGCAGGAAAGACTCTTGGCATTGGATGCCTTTCTGCCAGGTTGTGTATTTGACAGCTGTTCTGGGGTATCTTTTCCCAGCCACTGGCCTGGCTACTGTCATAAAGCCAATTAGAGTTGCAGGCATCAATGTTATTTTCCTCAAGTGCTCCTGGAAATGCTTATATCATGTAGGACTTTTGCATGATATCTCTGACCTTTGGAAATATAAGCACAAAAAAGCAAATTAGCTTGGCTATGCATGTACTGTGTTCTATTAAGTTATGAAGAGTATTGTAGTTGGATATAGAGATATCTGTGCAGCCCTTTATATTTCAGGATTCTTAAAAATGAAGCTATGTCCTCACACCAAGCCCCAGGGAAACCATCAAAGGATGGTAGGTATATTGAACAGCAGTGCATTTATATATGCTCAGCAAATTATTTACCAAAAATTATGAAAGAAACAGTCTTAGAATGGGGCTCCATAACTAGTAATTCACACCTGTCATACCACATTTTAAGAAAGATTTTTAACGGGAATCAAGAGAAACCCTGACATTTTAGGAAGGGGTAGAGAAAATAGGGCTGTTTAATCTAGAAAGAAAAGACTGGGGAAAGGACAGGAGTGTTATCCTCTAACAGGTAAAGTGAAGCCTTCTAGAGATTGCCTTGATTCTTATTGCCTTGGCTATCCCCAGGGTTTCATTGTATTCCTGTGGTAGAGAGGAGCAAAGTAGGTGCTTAATAAAACTTTGTTGATGAGTGAAAAATGAATGGGACCAGGAAAGCAATTGGGCTCCCATCTACCATGTGGAGGGTCCTGGGTTTGGTTCCTGGGGCCTCCTGGTGAAAGCGAGCTGGCCCAAGCAGAGACCTGACACAAGATGACACAACAAAAAAGAGATACAGAGGAGAGACAGTGAGAGACACAACAAACCAGGGAGCTAGGGTGGCTTAAGCAATCGGGTGCCTCTCTCCTATGTCAAAGGGTCCCGGGATCAGTTCCTGGTGCCTCCTAAAGAGAAGATGAGAAGAGAAGACAAGCAGACATAGAAGAATGCACAGCAAATGGACACAGAGCAGATGGCAAACACAAGTGGCGGGAGCGGGTGGGGAATAAATAAGCAAAATAAATCTTAAAAAATAAAAATGAATGGGACCATGGGAAGCGGCTGTGGCTCAATCAGTAGGGCTCCCGTTTACCATATGGGAGGCCCCGGGTTCGGTTCCCGGGGCCTCCTGGTGAAAGGCAAGCCCGCCTGCATGGCGTGGTTAGCTGACCCAGCGAGCACAAACAGCAAGGGGGGGATAAATGAATAAATAAATAAAATCTTTAAAAAAAAAAAAAAAAAAAAAAAATGAATGGGACCAGTGAATGCAAGATTCTTGAAAATAGATGAATATATGGAAGAATGTTCCAGCAGTTGATGCTTTTACATGCAATGAGTTGCTTGGTGAGGTGCAGTCCCTGTTACCTACCTAAGCCAAGGCTGCAAACCGGTGGCTTACATGGATGGGTTTTGTTTGCCCACTTGGTATTTTTTAAAATTTTGTTTTTTGTTTATAAAAATTTTTTAACTGAGACGAGTGCTTTCACACATGCATATCCAAGTTTCTAGAACAGGGGTTCTTAACCTTTTTTGTTCCACGGACCCTTTTGCCAGTCAGGTGAAAACCACAGACCCTTTACTAAGTCCACACTATACTGTGTATTATTTAATAAATACATCACATCCACACCAACACGTCCCCACAAGAATAATGGTTTTTTTTTTGAATTTCAATTCAAGTTCATGGACCCCTTGTTAAGAACATTGCTCTAAACGAACAGGGGAAATAAGCTTTGAGGAAAACTGAAGAGCATGGTCTCTATCTAAGGAGGCAGCCACTATTCAGCTTCAGCCAACTGTTGAAATGCAGAAAGGAGGGCATCATGTTGTCCAAACCTTCCATTTTTCTGGAAACTCTAGAACAGAGGTTCTTATTTATCCTCTACTTTCTCAATTATTTGGGTTTCCCTCCAGCTGCACACACAGGTAATCCCTCCAGGATCAAATCAAGGGGTTGTAGGAAGTAGGAAATAAGTTGTCACCATTCATTGACATCAATATGGAGAAGAACTTGAATCCAGCAAGTATGTAGGGGGCTAAGATCAGGGGCTTGTTTGAATTTAAAGGTTGCCATGGCTGTGTTAAATTCTAATCACTTTTCATCACACCAGCTAATGGGTGCAGAATATTTGGCACAAGTCATTTTCAGTGATTCCAGGCTGGCTCCTGAGAGAGCTGCAGAGTTCTAGCTCCAGCTGTGCTCTTTCCTCTTCACTCCCTTTAAAGCACGTGAATTATTCCTAGATGTGGTTCCCTAAAATTTAGACAGTGATTCACAGGAGAGTTAGAGGGGCCAAGAGATTCAAAACCAAACCACCTGCTTAGGATTCAAGATCCATTCGTTGACAACACACCTCATCAGGTGGAATTGGTACTAAAATGATACATGTAAGTGCATTCAATATCGTACAGATGCTGCATAACCATATTGTAAAAGGCCCAATTCTCATATTACTCATTGGAAAATGGGAGACAGTGAAATTTTTAAGGTTAATCTAATCTACATTCACCTAGCAAATGCTGAATAAATACCGGCAAGGCTGAAGAGGCCATTTGCATGGATTCACAGCATTCAGTTCATCTGAGTTGAGAGATTTGTGTTTCCACCATCCCCCAGGTGCCATAGGCTGGTGGCAGGTTGGCGTCCTTGGGCCACACATGTTTTGGTCTGAGAGTCAGTGTCCAATATGTAAGGCCATCAAGGCAGATGGCGAACAAGACAATGTTTCTGAACTTTGGAAAATATACCACTCGAGAGTCTAGCCAGGGAGATGCCTGAAATTGAAAAATAATGTAATAGAATATTTGATTTGCCACCAAAGACCTAACTGGGAAGATTGCCACATTGAAGTGAGTGGGCAGCTTGGCTGACTTCAATCTTTCTACTCTGCTTAGTAACTGCCTATCCCTAGACTGGATCCTGAACTCCCAATGTATTACCCATTTTACGATTTTACCACCTATTTTACCACCTCTCCCCCAAACATTACATATCCAATGCATATACTCAAATTCAGTTTAGGGCTATATCTACACAGTTGTAGCATTAGCAAAGTCAGAGCCAGTGGTCACTGGGTGTTTCATCAGAGGGGATGGTAAGGTAAATGAAATCTCATTTCCATTTAATTCAATTTGCTTTTCCTCCATGCTGCCAGCTCTCAACTTGGCATCATTGAAGCAACATTGTTTCTCTGTTTTCCACCAGAATCTTTCTCTACCAGAATACCTCAGTCTTCCAAGGTTAGCCTTCTTGGAGCCACTAACTTGAAAACTGGGTTGTCCCTTGTCTATTCATATCTTAGTTCTTGGGTAAGATATATGTCATGTTTTCCCCAATCCTTCTGAACTTCTCATAGAATATTTCCTTGGCATACACCTTTCCTATGGAAGGTGTCTTATTTTAAGTGTCTGCAATTTTCTGTTTTTTCCCCCTGGCCAAGAAGATACTCTTGGCAAATCTGGAGTGCTGAAGAGTTACAAGTTCCAGGTGTAACCTTCAATGAATGACAAATGGGAAGCCAGTAGATAATACCCCAGATTCTTCGCTCCTCACTTGGGACAGTTCTCTGAAGCTTGTTCTGCACAGTCTTTCCATAGTTCCCTAGTGTGACTGAGCACCAGTTTTCCACAGTGGTATCTGACTTGATAGTGCATTTTTTATTTGCTTCATTCCTTTCCCTGTTTTACTTCTCTACTCCCTTCTTGGTGTTTCCTGGCGTTTCCCAAATAAACAATTACACTAGAATGCTCTTCTAAGCATTTGCTTTGGAAAAATGCAAAGTAAGAGAGTCAGTCTTCATGCAATAGGGAAGGTGTGGGTATTAGATAGTGAGATTGTGCATTTGGGAGCCATATTTGGTCCTGGGTCTGCATTACCAGGAAGCAGACAGAAAAGCAAAGACAACCACAGAAAAACTGGATGGATGAATGTTAAAGGAGAAGGTTGGCCTTTAACATGCAAAAACGATGCCCTTATCCAATATATGGTTTGCAACTATTTTCTCCCATTCAGTAGGTTATATTTTGACTTTATTGTTAATTTCCTCAGATGCACAAAAGTTTTGAATTTTGATGAAATAAAATTTATCCGTTGTTTCTTTTGTTGCTTGTGGTTTTGTTGTTATATCTAAAAATCCATTGCCAAACTCCAGGTTATGAAAGTTTGTACCATGTTATCTTCTGAGTTTTATAGTTTTAGCTCTTTTTTTAGGTCCTTGATCCATTTTGAGTTGACTTTTATATGGTGCAAGGTAGGGGTCTATCTTCATTCTTTTTCATGTGGATATCCACTTTTCCCAACACCATTTGTTGAATAGACTAATCTTTCAATACTGCATGTACTTAGCACCCTTGTCAAAAATCAATTGGTCATAGATGTGTGGGTCTATTTCTGGACTTTTCTGCTCCACTAAACTATTTGTCTGTCTTTCAGCCGGTACCATACTGTTTTTGTTACTGTTATTTTGTATTACAATTTGAAATCAGGAAGTGTGAGTCTCCAAACCTGTTCTTCTTTGTAAAGATTGTTTTGGCTATTAGGGACCCCTTAGAGTTCCATATGAATTTGAGAATTAATTTTCCATTTTTGCAAAAAAAAAAAAAAAAGGCTGCTGGAAATTTGATAGGGATTGCTTTGAATTTGTTTATTGCTTTGGTTAGCATATTAACAATGTTAATTCTTCCAATTCATGAACATGGATATGTCTTGCCATTTATTTAGCTCTTCTTTAATTTTGTTCATCAGTGTTTTGTAGTTTTCAGTATTCAAGTCTTTTGTATGCTTGGTTAAATTTATTCCTAGATATTTTATTCTTTTAGATGCTTGGTAAATGAAATTGTTTTCTTAATTTCTTCTTCAAATTATTCATTGCTAGTGAATAAGAACACAATTACTTTTGTGTGTTGATTTTGTACCTTGCCACTTTGCTGAATTCACTTATTATCTAATAGTTTTCTAATAGATTCCTTTGGATTTTCTATATATAAGATCATGTTAGCTGCAAATAAAGATAGTTTAACTTATTCCCTTCAAATCTGGATACTTTTTATTCCTTTTTTTTTTTTTTTATTAATTGCTCTGACAAGAACTTCTGGTACAATATCAAATAGCAGTAGTGAGAACAGGCATCCTTGCCTCATTCCTTATCTTAGAGCAGAAGCTTTAAGACTTTCACCAGTGAGTATGATGTAAGTTTTGGGTTTTTCATAAATGGCCTTTTTCATGTCAAAGAAAGTTCCCTTCTGTTTGCTAAGCTGCTCACAGCAGATACCATGGAATGCATTGTCTTTTAACAATGGGAATTTATTAGCTTACAAGTTTACAGTTTTGAGATTGAGAAAAATATCCAAATCAAGTCATCAGGCAATGCTTTCTGCCCAAAGACCAGGTGCTAGTGATCCTGGACTCCTCCATCACATAGCAAGGCACATGGCAGCATCTGCTGGTCTCTCCCTTTTCTTCCAGGTTTCATTGCTTTCAGCTTTTGCTTCCATGGCTTGCATACACACACTCTCTTTCTCCTCCCCTGCCCCCTAGTCATCCTGTTTATAAAGGACTCCAGTAAGAAGGGTAAGACCCACCCTGGGCCATGCCTTAACTAAAGTAACCTATTCAAAAGGTCCTACTTGGAATAGGTTTATAGATACAGGAATGGATTCACTTTAAGAACATGATTTTCTGGGGTATATACAGTTTCAAACTACCACACCTTCTAGTCTTACTTTCCTGAGTGTTTTTTATCAAGATAGGATGCTGGATTTTTTTTTTTTTTTTTTGAATGCCTTTCTCTGCATCTGTTGACTTAATTGTTTGTTTTTCTTCCTTCATTCTATTTATGTAGTATATTACATCAATTGATTTTCATATGATGAACCACCCTTGCATTCCTGGGATAAACCCCACTTGGTCATGGTATATATCTTTTTAATACGCTGTTGGATTCAGTTGCTAGTATTTTGTTAAGGGTTTTCATCTATATTTATAAAGGAAATTGGTCTGTAACTTTCTTTTCTTGTGATGTCCTTACTAGGCTTTGGTATCAGAGTAATGCTGGCCTCAAATAATGAATTAGAAAAAAAAGAATGAATTAGGAAGCATTCCCTGTTCTTGAATTATTTGGAAGAGTTTGAGAAGGTGTGATATTAATTCTTCTTTAAATTATTGGTAGAATTCACCATTGAAGCCATCTGGTCTTGTACTTTTCTCTGGTGGAAGATTTTTTTTTTTTAAGTTATTCATTCAATCTCCGTACTTGTTATATGTTTATTGATGTTTTCTATTTCTTCCTGAGTCAATTTGGATAAATGGTGTATATTTTGGGATTTTTTTCATTTCTTCCAGATTATCCAGTTTTAGTAACCACGGTAAACAAAAAGAAACTATCTTCAAAATCTACAGAAAATGAAAGTGTAAGTGATTCAAAACGGCTTATTATAAAATATCATCTAATAAAAAAGGAAGGCAATAATGCAGGAAAGGAGGAACAAAAAAGGTATAAGACATACAAAAATGGCAAAATAGAAGAAGTAAATCTTGCCATATCGGTAGTTACCTTAAATGTAAATGGATTAAACTCTCCAATCAAAAGTCAGAGATTTGCAGAAAGGATAAAGAAACATGACCCAACTATATGCTGTTTACAAGAGACTCATCTAAGTCCATAGATACAAACAGGTTGAAAGTGAAAGGATGGAAAAAAACATTTCATGAAAACAGTAATTTAAAAAAGAGCTGGGGTAGCTATATTAATTTCAGATAAAATAGACTTTAAGTCAAAATCTGTTACAAGATACAATGAAGGACATTCTATGTTGATAAAAGGGTCAATTCAACAAGGATATCCAACAATTATAAAATAAATACTCCTAACAGCAGAGTACCCAAATATATGAAGCAAACATTGACAGAATTGAAAAGAGAAATGGACAGTTCTATAATAGTAGCTGGAGATTTCAATGGATGACTTTCAATACTGGAAAGAACATCTAAAAAGAAGTTAATAAGCAGAGAAATTGAACAACACAATAAGCCAACTAGACTAAGAGAGATATACACAACACCATATAACAATAGCAAAATAAGCAGTCTTCTCAAATGCACATGGAATATTCTCCTGGATAGACCATATATTAGGCCACAAAATAAGTCTCAATAAATTTAAAAATATTGAAATCATACAAAGTATATTCCCAAATCACAAGGCATGAAGCTAGAAATCCATAAGAGAAGCAAAATTGGAAATTTTACAAATATGTGGAAATTAAACAGCACACTCTTAAACAATCAATTGGTTAAAGAGGAAAATTAGAAAATACCTAGAGATGAATGAAAATAAAGACACAACATGTCAAAACTTATGGAATGCAGCAAAGGCAGTGCTCAGAGGGAAATTTATAGCTATGAATATCTGTAATAAAACGAGAAGAAAGATCTCAAATTAATAACCTAACTTTACATCTTGAAGAATGAAAAAAAGAAGAGCAAAGTAAACCCAAGTTAGGAGAAGAAAGGAAATAATTAAGATTAGAGTGGAGATAGAGAAAAAAAGTAATTGAGAAAATAAACAAAACAAAAAGTTCTTTGAAAAAAAATGAGTAAAATTTGCAAACCTTTAGCTTGACTGACAAAGAAAAATAGAGGAAAGATGCAAATAACTAAAAAAAAAAAAAAAATGTTGATATCACTATTGACCTTACAGAATTAAAGTAATGATAAGAAAGGGAAGGGGATGTGGCTCAAGCAATTGGGCTCCTGCTTACCATATGGGAGGTCCATCGTTCAGTTCCTGGTGCCTCCTAAAGAAGACAGGGAGCTTGTGCAACAGGCAGGTGTGGCGAGCTGACACAACAAGATGATACAACAAAAAACACAAGAAGAAAAAATGATGAGAGACACAACAAAGCAGGAGCAGAGGCTCCTGGTGCCTCCTAAAGAAGATGAGCAAGACAGCGAGTTGATGTGACGGGCAGGTGCAGCAAGCTGATGCAACAAGATGATGTAACAAGAGACACAAGAAGAAAAAACATAATGAGAGACACAACAAAGCAGGGAATGGAGGTGGCTCAAGCAATTAGGTGGCTCCCTCCCACATCGGAGGTCCTGGGTTCAGTTCCCAGTGCTTCCTAAAGAAACAAGGAAGACGAACAGACAGCAAGTGCTAACAATGAGGGGGTAGGGAGAAATAAATAAAATAAATCTTAAAAAAGATTACAAGAGAATTTTATGTACATTTATATGCCAAAATACTAATCTAGAAGAAATGTTTGATTTTTTAAGAAATTGCCAAATAGTTTTCCAAAGTACCTATACGATTTTACATTCCCATCAGCAATGTATGAAGGTTCCAGTTTTTCCATCCCTTTGACAACACTTGTTATTGTCTGTCTTTGTGATTATAGTCATCCTAGTGGGTATGAAGTGGTATCTCATTGTGGTTTTGATTTGCATTTCCCTAACGAAGTTGAACATCTCTTCATGTTCTTACCAGCCATCCATAGATACTCTTTGGTGAAATGTCTATTAAAATCTTTTGGCCATGGGGGGCGGATGTGGCTCAAATGGTTGGGCATCCTTCTCCCATATGGAGGGACCTGGGTTCAATCCCCGAGACCTCCCAGTAAAAAGAAAAAGAAAAATATAGAAGCCCCCAGGCCCCGCCAAGCCATGCAGCAAGATAATGATGTAACAGGAGAGTGGCACAAGGGAGAGCCAAGATGAGACATGCCAAAAAACCAGGAAGTGAGGTGGTAAAGGTGGTAGGACACCTCTCTCCCACATTGGAGTTTCCCAGGATCGAATCCCGGTGAAGACAGGAGGAGAAGAATGAGAAGACAGGGCAAGAAACAGACATAGAGAATTGCCCAGTGAATGGACACAAAAACAGAAAGAACGGGGGTGGTGGTGGAGGGAGGGTGTGGGGGGGTTAAAATGGATAAAAGTAAAATAAATAAATATATCTTTTCAAAAACCTTTTGGCCATTTTTAACCTGGATTATTTATCTTATTATTGAGTTGCACTTTTGAAGGACAAAAGCTTTTAATTTTGATGAAGTCCAATTTATCAATTTTTAAAAATAGATTATGCCTTTGGTGTCATATCTAAAAACTATTTGCCTAACCCATGGTCAAAAGATTTTACTCTATATCTTATTTCTAAAAGTTTTCTAGTTTTCTAGTTTTAAGTTTTGCATTTAGGTTAGTGATTCAGTTTTTCAAGTGAATGTTTGTTTATGGTGTGAGGTAAGTTTCTAAATTCATCTTTTGTGTGTATGGATATCCAATTGACCAGCACCATTGAAAAGACTTATTTCCCCATAGACTTACCTTGCCATCATTGTGTAAAATCAGTTGACCATAAATGTAACAGTCTATTTCTGGACTCTTAATTCTGTTCCATGAATCTATATATGAACCCTTATGCCAGGGCCACATTGTCTTCATTATTATAGCTGGGATTTTTAAAAGGTTCCCATGTGACTCTACTGCACAGCAAAATTTAGGAGTTATTATGATAAAGAGTAATGTAAAGGGTGGAGTGTGTTGGAGAGGCCACTTTGGACAGGGCAATCAGGGATCGCCTTTATAAGAAGGTGATATTTCAGCCCAGGCCTGAAAAATGAGAAGAAAAAAATAATAATAATAAACAGCGTGAGTAGAGCTGAGAAAGGAGCATCCATAATCCATGTTCCAAGAGACACCTTGCCAGTCCAGTCTAGTAATATTTCTAGTCTGGCCAAAGGAAAGTAGGTGGCCATTCTGATAACTCAGGAGCCCCTGGCCCACGAACACTCAAATTCCCAGTTCCACACAATCAGCCAACACTTCATTCATCCCTTGATCTCAAATTGGAGTGAGTGTAGCCTCCTGGAGTTACTCAATGCTATAGCACTGGATATGTCACAGGATAAGGCAAGCAGAGTTTACTAACTCATTCATTCACTCATTCATTCATTCAATAAATATTTATGGAATATCTCCTGTGTGCAGAGCGCTCTACTAAGCACTTGGGATATAATGATGAATGAAAAAAGTCTTTGTTTCATGGAATTTATAGGGCACCTTCCTAGAGCATCAACTTTATACATACTCACACAATTGTAAGATTTAAATGAGATGGCACCTGTATTAGTCAGCCAAAGGGGTGCTGATGCAAAATGCCAGAAATCTGTTGGTCTTTATAAAGGGTTTTTATTTGTGGTAGAAGCCATAAAGCATAAGTTTCTTCCCTCACCAAAGTCTGTTGCCACATTGGAGCAAGATGGCTGCCGATGTCTGCCAGGGTTCAGGCTTCTTGGGTTCCTCTCTTCCTAGAGCTCCATTTCTCTCTGGGCTCAGCTCCTCTGTTTCCTCCACAAGGTCAGCTGTAGACTGTGAGGCTCTCTAGGCTCTGCCTCGCTCCACAAGGCCAGTTGTGAACTGTCAGGCAAATCGCTCATCTGTTTTCCTGGGGCCTTCTCTCCTTCCTCGTGACCAAGTTCCTCTGTATGCTTACTTCCACAGGCTCCAGCATTAAAACTCCACATCAGAGCTCCAACTCAAAACTCCAACTCTGTTCTTTGCCATGTCTTTTATCTTTGATTCCCCTCTCACCAAGTGGCGAGGCTCAACGCCCTCCTGATGTGGCCCAATCAAAGCCCTAATCATAACTCAATCATGCCCAAATGAACAGACCAGTTTACGAGCATAATCTAATATCTATTTTTGGAATTCATAACTACATCAAACTGCCAAACTGCTACAGTGCCTGATTTAAAAATTAGCACATTCACTTTCCATATTGTTGGGCTCTTTTACTTCTAAAGAGACTGAAATAGATAGAGATAACTTCAAAAGGATTAATCGTAATGGTATGCTAGTGCTAATAATATTGTCTGGGGTCTGATGGCTATATATGACCATGTACTAGTTGTCCATTTATTGCCTCTTAGCTCCAAATCTATCCTTCTTCACCCAGCTTTCTGATACTGGTGCTGGGCCCTGTAAACATTTGTCTTTGTCAGCTGGTAGAATGTTAGACTTTATCGAAAGAGTAAATGGTCCTGCAAAGTTATGGAGACCAGAAGACATTTCCCTTCTGGGTTCCAGTCTTCTGTTATTGATTATTCAGTGTAGGAGCTGAGTGGCCTGTACAGACCAGCTCCTATTGACCCCTCCGGCCATGCTCTCATCACTAGAGTGACTTCTGAGCAAACAGAAGATGCTGAGGTTTGAGTGAGCATGATGAGTAGCAGGAGCTGAAACAGGTCAGCCCTGAACCTGACAATGGCAGGCCATTTCTAGAGGCCAGTGAAGGTCTGTGCTCTCTGGCGAGTTTCTTCATCAGCAGACCATGTTCTGTGGTAGTCACACCCTCTTCAAAAAGATCTTAGTTTTGCCTTGTGGAGAACAGGCTCTCTTGGTCTTAAGTTCTGATGTTTTTAGCTATTCCTTAACCTAGAGCTAACAGCTGCTTTTGTTCCTGCTGCTTCTGGACTCCTTTGGCCTTTTTAGTGTTTAACCACCTCCTAGTAGTATACAGTTCTTTATATTAAATTTCCCTGCTCAATTACCCAGTGAGGTTTCTCTTTTCTGGATGCACCCTGAATGGTAATAGCTCAGAATTATGAAAACAGTTCAATTTCGTCGGGGTTTAAGCCGCAATGTACATTTGATGATGCTTTCAAAATGGTGGGGGTGGGGGGGAAAGCTGAGAGAGAAAAGATTGGTCCCCTTTCTGACCCCCCCCCCAGACTAATTTCACAGCCCCGTGTCATACAAGGAGCTCATGAGCATTCAACATTTTCCAAAGCTTCACAACTCTAACACTCAATGACAGTTGTGCTAAAAAATTGATGCAGCTATTTTAAAGAGCTGATTTCATTTTCTTCCAAGCTCAGGTTTGCTTCAAGGTTGAGAAAATTATCAGGATGGATAGAAAGGAACCAAAGCTGAATCTTAGCCTCAGGGACCTGTACATAGAAATGAGTGTTCACAACAATGTTAGTAACATGGTACTTTCTTTCCCTGGGCTGTATCTTGGAACCAGTGTGATGTAGAAGGGACAGCATGGGGTATCTGACCTTTTAAATGTGTGTATTTCCCCCTCCTGCCTATTTGTGGAGGAAGCAATACTGCATGGTGGTTAAGAGAACCAATTCTAGAGCCTGGCTGCCTGGTTCAAATCCCAGCTCTGTCACTTTCTGGTTGTGTGATCTTGGTCAAATCACATGAAATTGGGGATAATAATAGTACCTGTGACATAAGATTCTTGTGAGTTACTATATATAAAGTCCTTAGATGAGTACTGGCACATGGTATGGGTGATAAGTGTTAACAGTTACGATGACAATGACAATGTTGAATGGATAAATGCTGGATGGATAAAAGGTGAACACATGGAGAATAATAAACACACTGAACACTTATGAAATATTTACTATGCTTTTACCTGCCAAATGTCATTTAATCCTCTAATATAAGTATGATTGCCACTTTACAGATGAGGAAGCTGGACCTTAAGCAGGTTAAGGCCCAAGTTTTAGTTAACCAATGACAGAGTCATTTTTACAATATGTCTACCTGGCACCAGGTATTGTACTGCCTCCATTTTACAAATCTTCTTTCCTCCCTTCCTATCTTTCCAGACTTAGATCACATCAGGTTCTTCCAAGTGCTCTGCACCTCAGCTACAGTAGACCTGTTTCAGCTCCTGCTACTCACCATGCTCACTCAGACCTCAGCATCTTGATACATGCCGTCCCTCTGCCTGGAAAGTCCCTTCCCCACCTCACTACTTAATTTACCTCTCATTGAATCCTTTCTCAGACAAGGCTGCTGCTTATAATGATGCAGGTTGTTCTTTACATAGGGTGCCTCTTTCCAGTACAAGTGCCCTGGGTTAGAGCTGGGTTCACCTGGCAGAAAGCATACCTTTTTCTAATCCTTCAAGTTGCCTTATGAGGATATGAATCCACAGGGCTGCATACTCTGGAGCCAGAGCTCTTAACTAATTCATACACAAAGGTTCCAAATGGGCTGCAATAGAACTTACCTTCCTGACTAGTTCACATTCCCCCAGGAGGTCTCATAGCACCACAGGCCTAGCCTTTAGAGTACTTATCACTGTTGTGGTTTTTCCAGTTTTATGCCAAGCTTTTATCAAAAATAATTTTTATTTATTAAAAATGTAATTAAAAATTAAAAGCATAGAGAAAAATGAGAGACTAGAACAAGGTGCAAACTTAGACTTACCACCTAGATAGGTTTGGTTTATCTATCTGTATACTTAACTTTCATTTACATTTTATCAACGTATAATGGATACAGAAACATGCACAAATTATCACTATACAGTTTGATGGAAGCACCTGTTTAAAGGGTGTCACTCTGACCATCCTCTAGGTATTCTCTCTACACAGAAAGGGAATCTGCAGGGCAGAGGGATGTACACATCAACAGCTCATGCCACTGTTAATACCCAAAGTTCCAGGTTTCTCTGCCCAAGTGGCCATAAGCCCACTTCCAAGCCCATTTCTATAAGGCCTAGCTGGTTGCTCTTTGTTGGAGGTGAGAACAGACCTTGGACACAAAGACTGGGGAATCAATATACATTGACCTAAGACCCCTTCCAGTGTGGGATAGAGCCATGGTTGGGGGCCTTCATTTGTACTTGGGTCTCAGGCCCCACAAATGTTAGATGTGGACCTGCTTCTTGAAATCTCAGCATTTAGAAGACATCCTATTCCACTTCATTCATTCAATCTATTATTCATTTTTTCATTCATTCAGCAAATATTTATTGAGCAGTAACTGTGCCAGGCTCTGGGGTCCAGATAGGCTATGTAACAACCATCTATAAACATTATAAGCAGAGCTGAGATTCAAATCCAGTTAGTCTGACTTCAGATCATGCTTGACTGCCATGCTATTCTGCATCTCTTACGCCCCTATGTACAGAACACCAAACCTCAGACAGGGAAAAATGTGGAGGGAAATGATGCATTGTTATTTTTCTCTCCTCTCTTCTTCCATCCCTGCTTTCCTCCATCCCTACCCCAAACAAACTGTTAATTAATGGGGGGTTAGGCATAAACCTAGAAAACCTTATAGCTGGAGTAACATTCAGACCACATCCTATGTGAACACATACAGAGGAAGAACCACTAGAGATCCACATAATTAATCATAGAAGCCTGGGGAGAAGCTAAGGGGGACTGACAGGGGTGCTTTAGTGGAGTTTGAAAGGAATAAGGGACATGGGCCAGCAGAGAAAAGCAAGGAGTAAACTACTTAGCAAGAGAGAATGTACCACTTCCAGTTGGCCCGATACCCATCGAATGATGGCCTTTACTCATTCTGACTCAAGCTCTGTGCAGCAGATAATATCCACATCAGGCTCCACCCCCTTTCTCAAGGATGAATTGCAGAGCCTGCCTGTATCACATTTATGGGGAGATGCATTTCTCATTGATCTGGCTCTCCCACTCTATCAGATATCTGTATAAATATCACTTCCCCCGAAGGTCTTTCTCAATCACCCTAACAATAATTGCCTTCTGCATTCTTTATCCATTTACTTTACTATTTTTTTCAAAGCATACATCACTACCTGAAATTATATATTAATTACACCATTATGTGATCTTCATGAAGACAGTACATTATATTTCTTGTTCATTATTGTGATAGAAGCACCTAGAAAAGTGCTTGACATATACTTGAGGTGTTCAAAATATATTTGTTGAGTGAGTGAATGCATGAGTTTGAGAAGGAGATCTAATTATTTCTTGAAGCTGTAACAAAGCCCTGTCATTAAATTCCCTTGCCTCAGGAGACCTAGTTATTTAGAGGAGTTCTCATCCTGCAACTCTTCAGTAAACTTGATGAAGCACAGGCAGAGTTTGGCAGATGCAGCATGACAGGATAATTTTTTAAGGTGCTAAATTTCAATTTATTCTCTTTGAATTTTTCCTCTTCACTTATGTAAGGTTATAACCATTTCCTGCCTTCAAAGATATTCAAGTTTGCAAGGCTGAATGTAAAAGGAACCTGCTAGATTAGATTTTTCAAACACTAAAATTGAAGAGATTGTACTAGGTCATTTTCAAGGGGAAGGAGAGAGTATCAGTGAGGAACAGAGTTGGGAACGCCATGTGAGGGTGGGAAGGTGTTAGGCAGAGGTGTCAGGAAGGCATTTGTGGTCTAAGATAAGAGGGGAGGGAGACTCCTTTAAAGGAATGGAGGTTTCTTAGGATATGGTGGGGACCTACCAAGAAGCAATGAGACTGCCAACCTCTGCCAAATGATCTTGGAAGATGAGCATTTCATTTGATGACCAGTTTGAGTCATAGCCCAAACCTGTCCTTTCTCCATATGTTCTGTTTTCTGTTAGTCTTCTAGGGCCTTCTTACAACTCTAGAGATTTAGAAAAAGAAGTCTTCTAGGGCCTTCTTACAACTCTAGAGATTTAGGAAAAGGAACCATAGTAAAGACTGCCATTTAATTGCTCACCACTTAGCATCAAATTTAATATTACTTAGTGTCTGCAGATACCCACATGCCATTTCCCAGAACTAGACTGAGGGAAGAATTAAGCCCAGTTTGGCCTTACATCCAGGCATGTACCTCCATTCCAGCTGGACCAGCTGATGTTTTCCTCACTATCTGACTCTGTGTCTCCTTCCTAATTGGTTCAGGACTCAGTGGGGAGATGGGGTAGACTAGCCATCACTCTCAAAGGCAGACCCCCTCACCCAGATTGATTTTCTCTGACCTCAACTTCCCTCATTTGATCACAATAGAGCATAGAACTGAAAGCAAGAGGCAAGGAGTCCTGAACACTGGCACCGAGTATCTCATGTCCTCTTAATTTTAGCCCCTTTCTCTCCTTCTTGTTTAGTCCTTGTAAATACAAAGTAAGAGATTGTTCCCAGTGTTTCCTTAAGGGGGTAGTTAGGTAAAAACAATGGTCATTACTGGGCTTTCAACCATTGGCTCCTACCTTGAACCTCTTAACCCCTTTATGACTCAGTGTGGTAGTTTGAGACTGTGTATACCCCAGAAAAGATCATGTCCTTAGAGCTAATCCAGCCCTGTGGGTGTGAACTTCTTGTAGGTGGGAACTTTTGATTAATCACGTCAGTGAAGAGCCTTTGATTACTTCAGTAAGGTGTGACCCAGGGTGGGTCTTCATCCTCTTACTGGAGTCCTTTATAAATGGGATGAAGATAGAAAAAATGCACAGGAACAGAGAAGAACCCACAGAAGCTGAGAGAGAAAGCCACAGATGGAGCAGGCAGAAGCTGAAAACACGGAGTCTGGAGGAGAGGGCAGAGACTGGCAGATACCTCCATGTGCAGAGGAGTCCAGGATCGCCTGCAGCTGTCTTCAGAAAGAGAGCATCGCCTGATGATGCCTTGATTTGAACACTTTTCTCAGCCTCAAAACTGAAAGCTTGCAAGCCAATAAACCCACATTGTAAAAGCCAGCCCATTTCTGGTATATTGCCTTGGCAGCTTTTAGCAAACCAAAACACTCAGCATATGAACAAAGCATATTAATATTTTTAGCCTCTCTGTGTCCCCTTTCAGTAAATATTTCACCACTCTGGAGTGGGTGCTGATTGCCAGTGATTGCTCAAATGGTCCCTTTTCCTCTAGCTATGAGGCCTGAAAGAGGAGTGAATACAGGGAGTCACCAGGAATTCTTTTCTCCACCCCTAGCTATGAGTCTAAAATATTTCCACCAGGGCCCATGTAAATGGGGAAAAAATACCCCAGATATTACCTCTCTTGCCCAATCCTACTTTTTAGTGGAAAAAGCACTTACTGAGAAAAAAGAATTGGCAAGGAACAAAATGCTAAAATCTACCAAATTTTAGTAATCCTTAATCACTCACCTTTAGCAAGCAGACTAAAACAAACTTCTTCTTAAGGATATACTTAATTTGTGTGTGTGTTTTAGGAAGTACTGGGGATTGAATCCAGGACCTAATACATGTGAAGCAGACACTCAACCACTGAGCTACACCTGCTCTGCTAAGGGTGTATGTTAAAGCATATACTTATCTGCATTATTTTAACCTGCAGCAGATGCTGCGGGTGTCCCATCCACATCCCCTTGCTTTTACCACTTTGCATGCCTACCTCCTGGACTTCCAACTCCCTATACCTACATTTCTTCCCTGAGAAATTTCTCTGGCTATCAGATCAGGGTTTGTGGCCAAGCAGCAGGCTGGCAATGCGGGGGAATTTATTTTCTCACCTTCCTTCTCAGGAGCTCCCAACCAGTTTCTGGTGGAAGTTCTCAGAGTTTTCCTGAGGAACTGAACTTCACTTACCTGTAGTGGTAACTGTTTGATAACACACCATTTATTGACTTCCTTCCCTCTTCTGTCTCACTTCTCCAGTCTCTTCCTGGTGTTTCCTAGAATCACCTCTCAAATAAATTACTTGCCCTCGTCTTCATCTTAGGCTATGGTTCTGGAGAACCCAAACATGGAAGCTCTGTTCATCCTTTTACTTTAAAAACATGTCGTTCCAACTTTGAGAAGATTCTTTTGAAGCCTTGGATAGGAGAAAAAGCAATGAACCTATTTTAGGGAATTCCGTTTGCGTTAATTCAAAACTAATTGCCCATAAATTTGTTTAGATTGTGTCTGAGTCAAGTCCCTTTTTGTTTTAAGTAGCACAAACCCGCTTGAACTAGATTTGGTTTTTTAAAAGGAGAGGTGAGGGATTTTATCATAAGGACACTGAGGTGTCTCAGATGATTCAAGGACAAGAATGGACCTTAGGCATAGCAAGGAATTGGAACCAGCAAGTGGATAGCCATCTTTTGCTTTCTCTTCTTTTTACTTTACTTTGCACATTTGCTGCTTTCTCCTCTCTTTGTAGCCTGGCTTTTTCACCCCCTTTGTATCCATGGACGAACATGGTCTCAGATAACCCTTGAATTTTCCTATTTTCTGTTCTACCATATAGCCTATTCATAATTCCAGGGAGAGGGCCCTGATTGACCCACCATGAGTCAGAGTTCAACTCTGATCCAATCAACAGTGGTGAAGGGGCTGGGGGGTGGGGCTGGTTAGCACTCAGAGGTTGTAGTACACCCCATGGGGGAGTGCAGAGAAGAAGGCTGAGGCCTGGAAACACCCCAAATGAGTAGGAAGTTACAAAGGTTTGGAAGCAGAGAAAGACAAGGAGTCGTTTTTAAACTTCAGAATTCTTTGATTCCATGCATTTAGGCATAGCCTATTTGAACATTTGCAAAATGCTACTACATCCAGGAGGGCAAGTTTCTGCATATAATTTACAGTGCAAAAAAATGCCCTCACTCTTTAATACCGTGTCAGCTGTCACCCAAGTAACCAATGCCCTTTACAGCCTTAGAGCTGAAAAGATAGTTTCTTAAGTGCATTCACCTGGGGGAAAGGCAAAAGTGTGAGTTTTATCCATTGTTTTGTCCATTGGCACCCTGCTCCAAAGTGACTGCTGATAGATTGACCAAAATATCTTTCCAGAACATTTATATTTCTGTCCAGGAATGAGAAATAATATTCAGCCTTTCACACAGCATTTTCTGCATACTTGATATAGAGAGCCCATGGGCATTACATCTCTAATGTACAGCACCCCTGTAAAAATGGCAAGAATGCTATGCCACTTTGGATGAGCTCGGGAGTTAAACTTCCAGCGTACATCATCTTTGACTTGGAGCAGACCTGGGTTTGAATGACAGCTCTGCCATCTTCTGGCTAATTAAGCCTGAAAATCTTAGATTCCTCATCTATAAAATGGATATATTAATTGATAAAATATTAACTGAGAAACTGCCTGGTACATTGGGGGCATATCAGAAGAGTTCAATAGATGTTACCTATCATTGTTATTCCTATTATTGGTATTGTTATTAATTCACTATCCATGTGCCATTCCTCATTAAGATATCAAGAGAGCAACGAAAACACATATGAGATTCTAACATCTTGAAATCATGGATTCTAGAATCTTTCAGCATTTGGACAAATTCTAGTTCCAACATTTTTTAGATGTGTGTTAATTTTTCTCTGCCTCAATCTTCTGATCTGTAAAGTAGGAATCATTCATTGTAGTAACTACCTCTTATGGTTGTAGTTAGGATTAGATGGTGTCAAGAGCTCAAGACAGGGCCTGGCATAAAGTCATTTCTCAATGTATGAGAGCCAGTATTAATTTTAGGATTACTATTCCCGGCTCTGAGAAGTGTTCTTATTGGAAATCTTTCTAGGAGGCAGGTGAGAGGAGGAAAGTGCTCCTTATAGAAATGTACATAATGCTCATGATTAACACCTGCTCTGTCATCGGCCCTGTCTCAGTTGAAAGGGCATCCCAATAGAATTAGGTTAATATCCCAGTTATTAATGGTGAAGTTTAATATCAAAAGTCTTATTTCTTCCTCAAGGCAAAAATAAGCCTGTTCTGAATATGAGGCTACTCGGCATAGACCACATTTGCTGCTTCAGTATAGAATACTCCTGATCCATTGACTCATGGATATGTATTTCAGCCAAAGTTCTCAGGTACAGTGTAGTAACAGAATTCTTTACTGAAGTCTATTTGTGTGCATTAGGTAAGTCACAGCTTTAAATACAAATACTGCCTTTTGAGTTGAATTCATGTTTATTTTGTCATTCTGGTAAACTGCTGTTCTCAGCTGTAACTTCTTCACTTCATTTCCATGGTCATGTTTGCAGCCCTGTCTCCTGGGTGTAGAACCTTGGGCTGCTCGATTCACTTACTAAATGTCAGTGAGCCTCCTCTCTCCTGTCTCCATCCCACTTCTGTGACAGCCTAACCATTCCCATTGAACATGAGGGTGCATAGAGCCTGTGAGTGTTAATCTGCTCCTTTGTAAAGTTTTGTTTATATTACTGTTATTTTAATTTTTATTTCTTTGATTTCCTGTGGTAATGACCATCTTATGATCACAGGCCATTTTTCCTCCTTCTGTTGCTGTTTTCACCTGCTTATATTTTATAACAGCTTTATTGATATATAATACACATACTATAAAATTCACCTTTTTGAAGTATAGAATTCAGTAGGTTTTAGAATATTCAGAGTTGTGCAACCATTACCACTGTTTAATTTCAGAACATTTTCATCACCCTAAAAAGAAACACCATGCACATTCCCCATCATTCCCCACTGTCCTCTCCGCCTTCCCCCTGGCAAATGCTAATCTACTTTCTATCTCTATAGTTTTGTGTATTCCAGAAATTCCATGTAAATGGAATAATATAATGATATGTGGCTTTTTATGTCTAGCTTCTTTCACTTAGCATAACATTTTCAAGGTTCATCCATACTGTAGCATGTATCCCTACTTCATTCCTTTTTATGGCCAAATAGTCTATTATGTGGATATACCATGTTTGTTTATCTATTTGTCAGTTGAAGGATATTTGGGCTGTTTTAACTTTTCAGTTATTATCAATAACACTGATATGAAAGTTCATTTACAAGCTTTTTTGGGACATATGTTTTCAATTTTCTTGGGTATATACCTACGAGTGGAATTGCTGGGTCATATGGTAATTCGTATTTAACTTTTTTTTATTAGAGATGTTGTAGGTTTATAGAAGAATCATGCATAAGATACCCCCCCCACACACACATAGTTTTTTCTATTATTAACACTTTGCATTAGTGTAATATCTTTATTACAATTGATGAAACAATATTATTATAATTATGCTATTAACTGTAGTCCACAGTTTACATTAGGGCTCACCGTTTGTATTGTACATCCCATGATTCTTAAAAATCTTTATTCTTGTAACATATATACAACCTAAAATTTCCCCCTTTTCACCACATTCAAATATATAATTCAGTGGTATTACATTTACAATGTTATGCTACTATCATCACCATCCATTACCAAAACTTCTCCATTACCTTAAACAGAAACTGTACCAGTAAAGCATTAACTCCCCATTCCCTACCCTTCCCTGGCCCCTAATAACCTGTATTCTAGTTTCTGACTCTATGAATTTGTTTATTCTAATTATTTCATATCAGTGAGATCATCTAATATTTGTCCTTTTGTGTATGGCTTAACTTACTCAACATTATGTCTTCAAGGCTCATCCATATAGTCTCATGTATCAGAACTTCATTCCTTTTATGACTGAACAATACTCTGTTTTATATACATACCATATTTCCTTTCTCCCTTCATCGGTTGATGGACCCGGGGGTTGCTTCCATCTTTTGGCCATGATAAACTTTTGGGGGAATCACCAAACTGTTTTCCGCAGTGGCTGCACTATTTTACATTCCTACCCACAGTATAAGAGAGTCCCAGTCTCACCAATACTTAATCTGTATTTTTTATATAGCCACCTGGTGGGTATAAAGAGGTATCTCATGATTTTGATTTGTATTTCCCTACTGACTAATGATTTGAGCAACTTTTATGTGCTCATTGGCCATTGAATATCTTCTGTGGAAGAATGTCTATTCAGATCCTTTTCAATTTTTAAATGGGTTATTTGGCTTTTTATTATTGAGTGGTAAGAGTTCTTTATATATTATGGATATAACCTAACGTTCTTGTGCCTGTCTCAATATCATCAAGGAAAGAAAATGCAGAAAGTAAGCACAAATCCAAAGGGATGTGGGACAGGGGACTGTATAGCTCCCTATTGAATCCCTACTTCTCACAGGAGGAGTCAGAAAGCCTGAAAGTGGCTGCAGATGGACCGATCAAACTGTCTTTCTATAACATTTATCATCTGTCCAGGAATAACAAATTATATACACTCATTCGCACAGTAATCATTTTCTGCACACTTGATATAGTATGCAGATACAGAAATGAACAAATTAATCCCATGCCTTAATGAAGCACAGAACTAAAAGTGAAGAGGCACTTAACAGGAAACTCAAAGTGCCATGGAGGCTCAGAGGAAGGATGCCACCTGAATTTGAGGGTGATGGAGGGGATTGGGTGGAGAAGATCCAGGAAGTCTTGTGGAAGAGATGCCTAAGGTGAGTGCAGAAGGAGTGTATGTATTACCAAATTTTACTTTTCTTTCAAGACCCAGCAGAAAACCTCAATACCTCATGTAGCCTTTCCTAACACTCCCTGACCTTCAGGAAGTAATGTGAACTCAGTGGCGGAGAACAGCCAGCAGTGACATGCTATTGTCACAGCATTGAGAGCAAAGCCAAGTACCCAATGCTAACAAACTTTGTCTCTTCTTGTAGAATTTAAGAATTTTGTGGGTAAGGCCTGTAAGGTCTTAAAATATTACAGCAATCATTTATTAAAAATATTCTTCTGCTTTTAAATTATATAACCAATGTTAATGCAAGCATTCAATAAGGCACCTTTCCCATTGCTTCCAAGATTTTATCTTTCTACCGCTGTAGGCATAGATAGTGTCATTCCATTTCGTTTTCCCCGGACCATGATAGAACTTCAGAATTTCCAGCAATTTTTGTACTTCAAGAAGTAAGTGGACCAGTTTTCCCTGTATTAGTTATTTTCATCCAGACATCTGGTAGAAGCATCCGATTCCTTTAATATGTAAGATAGGTATCATTTAAGAGTTGGAATGAGAGCGACAAATGAGGATTTATGTCAGGATCTCTCAGCCGCTGTGCTGCCACAGGCATCCTAGCATTCTTCTTTCTCAGGATGCCACACTGCCAGTGCGCAAGCTGTCGGCAGCTGCAAAAACCAGTCCGCCTGGCTTTGAATCCTAATCTATCACCCACTAGCTGTGTAAATCTGGCCTATTACCTAACCATCATGCCTTGTTCCTTCATTTATAAAGCAGGGACAATGATAGTTCCTCCTTCACAAGATTGTTGATAATAAGTGTAAAACACATAGACCAGCGTCTGGTACATGAGCACTCAAAAAGTGTACATTAGGATTCACTATAATAATCACACTTCACAGATAGGACTGAAGAAAAGTTCGAATTTAGGACCCTCGACCCCAGAGTCCCAAGGCACTTTGACTTGGATCAGGTTGCATCAAAGAGGGCTGAGACTGGATACATATGGCCAAACAAGATTGACTAAATTCAAATTTTAGTGTGTTCTTAAGTGATTTAAATCAGTGAAAACAGCTGTTGGTTTGGGTATCATCAAAAGATGAGTCGGATTAAAAGCTTCGCTTCTTATCTATTTATCCTCCCTATCAGCCTACGCTCAGTAAACCCCTTTAAGAGCCACAGTCCATCTGGGAGACTAGAGTAATAAAGGATCCATGGGCCCAGTTCACCCAAGCAATATCATTTTTCAAGTTCCCTCTAAGCCTTTGAAAAATCTTAAAAAACAGGTGAGAGGCCCCAGAGACAGGCAAATATGGGAGTAATAATAGAACCCGTCTCCTAGGGATATCTTGAGGATGAAATAATACAGATTGTTTCATAATACAAGGACTGGAAATTAGTAAGTTCTCAATAAGTGGCAGCTATGCAAAAAGAAAAATAGTTCAAATCAGCCAGGGAACGACTCTGTTGTTTAACTCTTGGAAAAGAGTAAAGAGTATGGGAAAGGGGCCCAAGGAAATTTTATGTGTGTATGTATGTATTTATAAAGATGCATATATGTGTATATATATATATCTGCCCATACATATAAGCACACATATGTACATGTATAAATACATATTTCCATATAAAACACATATATGTACATAATGTCCATCTATATAAATATACACACACTCTAACATATATATATATACACACACACATCCATACATGCACACAAACAGGCAAAATCAGCACAAAACCGGTCACTTTCATATCACATGTGCTGACCCCTACCTTTTGGCAAAGGTCAGACTACCAGTTAACTCAAGTGCTGAGCTGGAGGTGTTAGAACTGCCAGACCCATCACCTTTGTCAGTGGATTCCCTCAGTTATTATTTTAATTGTTATTGAAGCTAGTACTACTGTAATTTAAATTTTCTTACAGCTGAGGAAACTGTAGTGAAATGGGGACAATACAAGACTCCATGTTTTAGGATTATTGTAAGGAATGATAGAGATAGGAACTGTGTTGAGCTCCTTAAATGAATGGACACATGATAGGTGATGGTACGTGCAGCTAATACTTATTTCTCTTTGTGCCCACTTTTCACTTGCTTGACCAGGAAGTGAGGACAGGCCTGTTTCTAGACTGAAATACAATGATCAGGTGGAAAACTACCAGTAAGTGTGCCACTTAGAAGTAACAATTGTTTGCTGAAACAGAACATAAAGTTTTCCAGGGCATGATCTCATCAACTTCTGGGCTGAAGCTATGTTTGTCTTCTAGCTTAGTTTGATGGATTGTTTTAAAGGGGTGGTTATTGTCACACTGTAAAAAATAAATAAATAAAGTGTGCTAAGAAAAAGATAGTTGGGGCAGGCTAGAGTGTTAACAATGCCTCCCCCAAATAGCCCCTATTGTCCAGTCACTCCTGATCAGTCCCCACAGGAGCTCCATTAATCACCTCTAAATTGACTAGTACACCATCATCGGGCATTGGAATGACAATCTGGGGCAACCTCATGGATTCTAAGAAGTTAGTTTTCTCACTGGTGTCAACTCAAGAAAAAAAGCAGACAGGAGTAGTGCTGAATTTATGCCCTAGGTTTTTAATTTTCCCTTTTTAAATAGCAATAAACAGAGTTAGAGGAAGTCAGGTCCTGTTTCCTGATATAATGGTGGGGGGTGAAATGTGGTTGGTTCTGAGATGCTGTTATTATTTTAGACTCTGCTTTGTACTACATGCAGGGAGGCAAGAATTTACCTGCCAGGGAATATATTCTTTTACAGGTATCTGACAGAGACAACCAAGGAATGAAAGAAGGAAGACATGAATAGCTAGTGGCCCTTCCCAGACCATGAAATATGATGTCAGATTTCAAAAGTGATCCTCTTGTGATATTCAGTCACTCCTTCTCATCCTTCTGAGCAGGTGGGAGGGAAAAGTTATTTAAAGATGGTGCTATGTACCCTTCATGAATAATGCATCTTAAACAAACTTGCAGGAACCAGAGCACTCTAGTGGAAGCCTTTCAGCTAGATGGAAGCCACTGAAGAGCTCCTCTGTAGATCTCAACACTGGTTTTAAAAAATTACATTTCACTTCTGGCATCAGGCCGGAGACTCTCCAGCCCTAGCTTGGCTCACCTGTTAGCTGTGATTCCTTCGCGTTCCCACGTGGATGGCCATCTCACAGCTTTTTTCATCTTGGAGCTTTTAAGAAGCTGTATTCCTTCAAATGAGAATTCATAGAGTGGCTGTTTTCTTGTTTCAGGGGCTATGAGCAGGTTGATGCGATGCCTCTTGGGGTCCTGTGTGCTAGTGTGCCCTAAGGCATAGACTTGAAAGACAAAAGGAAGGAGAAAGGGAGGGAGCGCAGTGTTGTTAAGGAAAAACACAAGGGTAGAGGGAAATAGTGGAAAGGAGGAAGTGTATTTGGAGAACAGTAAATGCCACCTTACCTAAGGTGTTAACTACCTGTGCCAGGTCAGGAGCTGCTCACCTCAGTTCAAGGCTTTGAGTTCTGATGTGACAGATTAATTGGAGTGTAATGGGAAAACCATGGGACGAGGAGTCAAAATATATGCATCAGGAACACTGTCACCTATAAGATACCCAGTGATTTGGTAGCTACGATAAGCTGTATCGGATTGAATTGATTTGAATTGAAATACTTTATCTACCTTTACCACTTACTATAAGTTAAGTGTTTGGGGGCAATACTAACATTTATTGAGTACTTAATATGTGGGAAGCATTTTAGGTTTGTACATGCATTGTTACATTTAATCCTTTCTATTGCTCTGTAACATAGTCACTTTCTATTTGTTAAATGAGGAAACTGAGGCTCAGAGGAGGTTAAGCAATTTTTCAGGGTCATATAACTACGAAGCAACAGAACTGTGATTTGAACCCAAGTTACTTCCTTTGCCAGCCCCTTTAAAGACTATGCCATATTGTCTTGCTCAAGTCCTTCAACTTGTCATAGAGTGACCATAATCCATGCCTTATAAGGTTATTATTGGGTTCAGATAAAAAATAAACGACCAGGGCTCAAAGTGAGCTGCCAACCTCTGTCAAAATGAAGAGCGTCATTATTATTTACTCAACTCAGGATATTATTGTGGTTAAAGAGTATTGGCTTCGGAGGCAGATGAGCATGGATTCAAATTCTGCCTCTTCCTAGATTCATGACTTTGAGAAAATTACTTAACTTCACTATTTGAAAACTGGGGTAACAGTGGTCCCTACCCCATAAGGATTTTCTGAGGCATAAGTGAGGTAATATCTGTAAAAGGTTTAGCATCGTGCCCTAGACATAAGGTAAGCATGCAGGTAACTTCTATTAATAGCATTTTCCTGTCCCTGGGAGCTAATTCTCTCCAGGTATTGCCTAAGTTTTGGCCTATAAACCAGGAGCTAGAGGTTTCCACACCTGAACCTGAGCAGCTCAGGAGCCACAGTCACTCTGATTACTTTGCTGGAGTGGTGGGGATAGCTGGCCTGGGAATTAGTGCATGAGACCTTAGGATCTTCTCAATGGCTAGATTGACAATGATTGTTCAGCTTCTAATCATCACAGGCCAAGCCCCAACTTCACCTGAATCACCTAGTCAATGAGCTGTAGCTTGTTTCAGTAAAAGAAATTCAATGCTTCCTCTCATGCACCTTATTTAAGGAACTGTTGCTAACAGTTATACTTCATTAGAAAAATAAAACACACCTTTTGTTAATATTTTGTCCCTGGTTCCTTCCCTTATTATGATTAAAAATCTAATTTGTAGTTCAAATGAGGATATTATATGACTTAATTAGAAATATATTCCTTCTAGAGAGTCTCTTGAAATACAGTGCTGTGTCCATTCATTTAATAAAATGTCTGCTGAGCACCTACTATACGCCAGCTATTTGGTATATTAAATTGAGTATGACATGGGCCTGGCTTCAGGCCACTACTGGTCATCTTGGAGAAGCAATCCTAGCAAGCTAGTTGGCCTGGTTTTTTTGTCTGGCCCTGTCTTAACTCCTTCCTAAGCTCCCACTTCCAAGCAGTGGCAAGAATGAGATTTCTACGATCATGTCATTCCCCCATGAATCCAGTCAATGGCTTTTCATTATCTCTCAAAAAGGAAAAAGAAAAGTCTAATTTCTTGGTATGCCACATGAGACCCTGTACCATCGCCTCCCCTCCCTGCTTCACCAGCCCTAATCCTTGCCCCATCCTCTCCTGAAATCTCCCCTAGTGAGCGCTAACAGGGTCAGGGTGCAGTTCCTCACCACGACAGGAGGCATTTCTCATGGCTGCCATATAACCCTAGTAGGGGGCTCTTAGGGCCCTACATGTGCCTGAATATCCTAACTCATCTTTCACATCTGCTGTCAAGTCATCAACTCCTTGAATACTTCAAGTTACAAATCCAATTGTCTCCTAGGGACACTACCACCTTTGAACCCTCAGTTGGACTCCATAAAGGCTTCTTTCACTTGATTATAATTTTATCACATATTTGCTTATTATATATGTATGTATTTACTGCATCCAGTCCTAGATGTATAATAGGAACAGAATGAATGAAATAAAATATGTAACTCATGTTCTGAAACCAAAAATTAATGCTCCGGGTCTCCTAATGGAGATGTTGATGATAAAATCTAATATTTTCCCAGTACTTCAAATGCTCTGGATGCTCAAGTGATTTGGACAAGGTCAGGTACAGTGGCTGAGTTGGGATTTGGGATTCAAAGTCCACGCTCTGAGCTATATGAATCTGCAGGTTTGAGCTCTCACCATCTGTCTTCTGATCTCAATTTAGGTTGTGATAACGAAACCAAAGTCCACTGGCGAGATGTGAGAGGAAAGCATTTATCTGAGAATATGGGCATTTTAGAGGATTTAACAGATAGGAATTTGGCAATATAAAGAGTCATTATCAAATCCTCATCACTGTGAAGTATAGAGTAGTAAAAAGAACACTGATCTTAGTGTTGGAAAACCTGACTTCAAATTCTCCCTTCTATCCACATGTTTGTTATTGCACAAGTTTTGTTTGTTTGTTTGTTTTTAAAACTTCTCTGGTCCTATTCTCAAATTGAGGGTGAATTAGATCATTTTTTAAAAATCTGGTGTCCCTTCCAGCTTTAAAGCCTATTCTATGTATTCATCCATTTAACTCCAGCGCATCCTCTATTCCAAGCTCCACACCAGCTGCTGGGAAGGGCACAGTCAATCCTGACATTTTCTGTGCAGCTTGCAGTTATATTTAATGACATACTATTATTTTAACCTGCAAGAAAGCTGAGTTTAGAAGCTTAAGAGAGAATTACATTTTCAGCTCAGCTAGGCAAGTTCGTATTTAATTACTAATGAATGCTAAAGCAAAAATGTCCAAATTGAATGATTTTTTTAAAAAATTAAAATATGAACAAAGGACTTCAGTTTGACCCTTGGAAGCTCCCCTTAATCATTTCTTTGATCAGAATTTTCCTAGAGGGACTCTGTCAATTTCCCGGAATATCTTCTTTGGTTTGCACCTGCCTCCAAGCAGACAGAGCAGAGGCTGCCAGGCTCTAGGCTTTGGAGAGTGTGTTCTCTTAAATTATTACTGTCAGGTTCACCTTTCCCCAGCTCGTGCTTTATCCTTCTCAGAGCCATAACTTTCTCCCCTTTTGGTTTGGGAGAGAATATCAAGATGGAGAAGTAATGTACCAAAGCCAAGCTCCCCACGGCTTAAAAAATTAAACAACTTGCGGTTGTTTCGGGTGCAATCTGCATTTTAATTAGTGTAGGAAGGTTAACATTGCCAAGAAATCCTGCCTTTCTGTTTTGCTGGGAATAGCAGTGGAATCAAGCATCTATTTCCCAGCTTAGTTAGTATGATCTCTGCAGGGTGTTATAGTTCTGATTTTTTCAGGAACAAGTATGTATGTTTTTGTGTATTTATTGTATATCCTCTGCCAACAGGTGTCCCTAATCTGAAACAATCTCGACTACCTATAAGATTTCAAGTCGTACATTTGTTTCAATGTTGTAAATATTTGTTTTTATTTTTATGTATGCATTTGGGCAGCACGGGAGAGCTCACTATAGAGGGAAGAAGTTGGACAAGGGTGGTGGCCTATCTGGGACATCAGAGACACAAGTTAGACCATGATATAGTTGTTCAGTCCTTTGGAAGTCTTCAGCAAAAAACCAGCAAATGGCAAGTTATTTGAGAACATCGTGAAATTCCTTGTTTTCCAGTTCCTTAATCCATATTAGTAAGGAATAAGAAATAGAAACATGTTCAAAAATTCCCTGATCCAGTTGAAATTAAATGAAAATCTAAGAATTAAATCAATTTCTTCAGGTTAAAAACAATTTGTTTCAGAAAATAAAAATCCCATAACCCAAGGTTATGTTTATAAATACAATTTTTCCCTGCCAAATTTATCCAGGTGACAAATAAATTTTTGGACCATTGATAAGGAAAAAAAAAAAAAAGAAAGTAGAAAATATTGTGCTTATTGTTTAGCCTGAGCCATTGGTCGTGCCATACTTTGTCTCCTTTCCCCTGCCATTTCCCATTCATTACTCATAATTCCTCCTTAATAACAATATTACTTGCCAAATTATGTGGACAGTATTTACCTACTTCAATTGATTTTCATTTGTAGATTTGAATCACTATCGCTTTTTAACAAATCATTGTGATTGTACTCACAAAACGTTGGTATAATTCTTTATTTTTAAGATTTTTGATTGGAGATATTCTAGGACTCTTATAAACTTAAAAAGTTGGGATAATTATTTTAAATATCATTGTTCTATAATATCAGTTTTTTTAAACTTGTTAGATAGATAATCTAAATCTTGAATTTTTTTTTCCTAGAATTTTCATTTGGCGTTCTTGTTCATTGAGATTTTGTGTCTATCTTAAACTCATTTTGGAATACAAAACCATGAGACAAAACTATCATTTAATAAGTCTAAGTCCCAAAGCAGTATATATTTATTGCCAATTATGACTTCTCTTAAAACTTTTACCATCTAGTTGGTGTAGATGTCTTGTTGATCCATCCAGCTGTCTTTCAAACAATTTTTTAAAAAATGACATTTTATTGAAGTATATCATTCATATAAGAACATACATAAACAATAAGTGCATAGTAAAATTTGTGAATTTACAAAACAAACATGCATATCATCATATGAGGCTCCCATACATCTCCACACCACCAACACCTTGCATTGTTATGACATATTTGTTACAAATTACAAAAGAGCATCATCAAAATATTACTACACACGATTGCCCATATCTTACATTTGGTGTGTTTTCCCCCAACCTACCCAAATATTAACACCCTATATTAGTATTATATATTTGTTATTGTTCAGAAGAAAACATTCTCAAATTTGTCCTGTTAACCACAGTCCATCATCCACCACTGGATTCCCTGTGTTGTACAGTCCATTCAATGTGTACACTCAGTAGCTCTCATTTTCATCACAGAGTTATGCTGTCATCACCTCAGTTGATTTTAGAATATTTTCATTACTCCAAAAGGAAAAATCCCATAACCCCTTGTTTCTTAGTATTGAAATAATACCTACTTGCCATTTCTGCAAAATATTACAATATTTTGTAATAATCTAACTATTGTTCATAGTTAGATTAGTTGTGATTTTCCGATGTATCACCATATTCTAAGAACTTTATTAAAAAAAGAGCATTCTTATATTTGTGCTATTAACCACAATCTTCATCCACCACTGACATCACTGTTATACATTCCCTAGACTATTCTCTAGTTTCATTTCAATTGACATTTACATCCACAGACTATCCTTTCAGCCACAATCACATTTACAAATCAGCAGTGTTAGTTACACTCATTATAATGTGTTACTCTCAACTCTATTAATTAACATTATTAATAATGCTACATACATTAAGCATCAGCTCCCATTCTCAACACACTCTGTTTATTAGTATCCTTTACTCTAGAGTTTACCTCCGTGAGTTTACTTATTGTATTTAGTTCATATTAGTGTGACTATATAATATTTATCCTTTTGTGTTTGTCTTATTTCACTCAACATAATACCCTCTAGGTTCATCTATGTTGTCATAACCATCCGGATTTCATTTCTTCTTACAACTAAATAGTATTCCATTGAATGTATATACCACATTTTGTTTATCCATTCATTGGTTGATAGACATGTGGGCTAGTTCCATATTTTAGCAATTGTGAATAATTCTGGTATGAACGTTGGTTTGCAAATGTCAATTCATGTCCTTGCTTTCAGTTCTTCTCGATCCATTTTGTCCTTTGGCTCTCTGTTGTTATATCGTTCTATTTTCTGTGTTATTAACCTTTAATTTACCTGTTCTAATAATCTTCATTTCTACACTCTTCTCCAAATCTCTTGCCCTTGTTTTTTTCCTTTTAGGCTGCAGCACTCCATTTAGTATCTCTTGTAATTATGGTCTTTTGGTAACATATTCTATCAGTTTTTGTTTGTCTATGAAGACTTTGAACTCACTCTCATTTTTGAAGGACAGCTTTGCTGGATACAGAATTCTTGGCTGGCCATTTTTCTCTTTCTGTACCTTAAATACATCATACCATTTTCTTCTCACGTCCGTGGTTTCTGATAAGAGGTCCCTTGTATGTGGTGTTTTGCTTTTCTCTTGCTCCTTTCAGAATCCTCTTTTTATCTCTGATATTTGTCATTCTGAATAGTAGGTCTCTATTCTGTTTGGAGTGTGTTTTCCTTCTTGGATGTTGATATTTATGTCTTTCACAAGATTTGGGAGGTTTTCAGTCATTATTTCCTCAAGTTTTCATACTACCCCTTTTCCATTCTCTTCTTCTTCTGGGACACCAATAATGCAAATGTTTATGGGTTTCATGTTGTCCTTTAGTCCCTGAGACTCTGTTCCACTTTTTCCATTCTCTTCTCTTTCTGTTCTTCCTCTCTTTTCCAGTTCAGATGTTCTGTCTTTGAAATCACTAATTCTGTCTTCAAACAATTCAAATCTTATGTGCCTCCAATGTATTTTTAATCTCATCCATCATGTCTTTCATTCCCATAAGGGCTATTCATTTTCATTTCAGGCTTTCAAATTGTTATTTATGCTCACCCAGTGTCTTCCTAATATCCTTTATCTCTTTAGCCATATTTTCCTTCAACTCTTTGAACTGATTTAGGAGATTTGTGTGAATGATTAGTTTTCTGAAATCCTGTATTTTGTCAGGATATTTAATTTGTTCCTTTGGATGGGCCATATTTTCCTTTTTCTCAGTATGGCTTATAGTTTTTTGCTGATGTTTAGGCATCTGATTATGCTGTGAATTAACTCTGGTGATCAATTTCTCTCTCTTGCCTTATGGTTTTGTTTTGTGGCTTTTCTTTGCTTTTTGGTTCAACTTAATCTAAATATTTAAAACTGCCCTGCTTAAGTTATCAAAACAGATCCAGGGGCCCACTAATGAGGCACAGACCAGAGCCAAGGGGGCCTGGGGATAGTAATGTGAGAGACCCCAAAAAGCTTTAATCATCTTTCACTTTCCAGGTCTGCCAACAGATGGCGCTCTTTGGTGAACCTTTCCATGAAGGTGACTCTTTGAACCTCCACTTGCGGTATTCCTGGGCTGGCTAGAGCTGCACTTCAAAGTGGAGTCCTGATGACCAAACTCACTGAATTGAAACCACACTTAGCCCTCCACCACACCTTCCCAGAAAGGAAAATGTCCATTCCCCTCTCAGTTGGTGCCATCAGCCATGGGTTTTACTGAGGCTGTTTGCCTGAGGGTGGGGGCTGGGTATGTTCCTAGTATGAGGAGTGACTCATGGTTTTTGTTTTGGCCTCTTTGTCTCTCTGCCCCTCCCCCTTTTGGATCATGCACATGGCATTCTCTTGGTCTGCAGATCCCCAAAGCAGCTCCCTCAGACAGTTTTTGCCCTTCCTCCATTGTTTTCGTAAGAGAATTGAGCCCTACCGAGCTACTCCAATGCCATATCTGCAGCACTCCACTGTTTGTTTTCCAACAACTTTTTGAGAGAATGACTCTAAGAGGCAGGCAATATGCTAGGCAATATGCTATATTATGAGAATATAACTTTAAAAACAATTTCGCCTGCTTTCTAGGAGTTTAGAGATTAGGTGTTGTCATTAACAACAAAAGGCAACGTGTGCTAAATGATAAATGACTCATGGCAATTGCCTGGGGCCAGAATCATCCATTAAGATTTCACGGGAGTAGTATTTCAGTTGGAATTGAAGGATGCGTAGGGTTTGAATAAACAAAGCAGAGGGAGAAAGGCAAAGAGGTCAGACAACATGATATGTCTGGAGAGTGGTGCTGTATCACAGCACTTGGTACAAGGAGGTAGGGAGGGTGTTGGAAGGCTTAATGCCTGATCGTGGAGGACCATGAGCAGTAGAATGGGTAGTTAGGCTTTATCCTACAGGCAAATGAATGTTGAACTCCTTAAAATTAAATTATATGAACTATTTTATTTATATTAATGAAAGAGGAAGAATATTGCAGCTCATCTTTACTGTCAGATATTTTTAAAACATACACATGCTGCTGGATGTGAAATGGTGATTTTATTTGCCTCAGACAAAATCTGGAATTTCATGTAAGTGCATCATTGGCTTTATCACACAAATATAAAAATCAAGTATGATCTAAGTACGAGTGATGATAGAGATAGAGGGGATTCCAGCTTTAAGATAGGTGGTTAGAAACTGAGAATCTGCACTTAAGGCTTTATAAGGGTTAAAATATTTAACATGTTGAAACTAAAAAAGTTTATGTGATTCGATGTTTTTTACTAATTTGCCTGAATAGTCCAACATTCAGTTAATTCAGTCCAACAGTTAAAATATTGGTACATGTCAATACAGACTAAAGAACTCCACCAAAACTATACATTATTTTGTCTCTAGGAGTTGTTTTGTTAATTAATTGAGACAACAATTTTTATGTATCCTTCCCTTCACAAATGATAAGTCATGATGTTAAAAATAAACACACTTAAAGAGAGCTGTCTTCCTTCAAATTACTAGCATGAATTTTAAAACATTCCTAATTTTTATCAGACAAGCAAACTTAATTTGATTTCATTGGGTCTAAATTAGCGTACATGTCCCCTTGTTCCTCATCACCATTCAGGGTTTTTTACCCCTCCTTTGTCTATTTTTTTAGAGGGAATGGCAGAAGAGGTATGCTTTTTCCCCCACAGTTCATGAAATAGACATGATTAGGATAGCTTTCTATCTATGGAAACATGAAATGTCCACAGAGCTCATGAAGTTTAAAAATGTCTCAGTGTTTTTCCTCAGAGAATTATCTGGGGTCAAGAAACGACAGCCCATGGATCAAAGCCAGCCTGCTGCCTGATTTTGTAAATAAACCCAGAGCCTGTGTAAAACAACCACGCTCATTGCTTTATTATGTGTTATCTACAGCTGCTTCCATGCTGCAATGGCGGAGTTGAGGAGTTGTGACAGAAACCATATGGCCTTTAAAGCCTAAAATATTTATTACCTGGCCCTTTCCAGAAAATGGTTGCTGACCCCTGGGTTAGATGATATTGGGTCATTGGTGGTGTTGCTGTTGCCAAACATTATTTTTACTTTATACATGTATAATTCAGACTTTACAAGCACTTTTAGAAATATTTCATTGGAAACAACTGGTAAGATAGCATTTGCAAAAAGAAAGTTGCTTCAGAAATTAAAAGGCCTTACCTGAATGGCAGTTATCAGCTTTCCATTAATATGTACTTATTATTTTTCCCCTGGACCAGGGACCATGGCCAATTGTTCTTGTCACCTCAGCACCTGATTCAAAAACTTGCAAAAAGCAAGTTTCCCACATGGTGGCTATTGTTGTTTACATATATGGCTTTTTCTTTTTAATTAAAAAAAATTTACAAATAAACATACCCCCTTCCCCCTCATCTCCATCACCTAGTAAACTCTAATCTACTTTCTATTGCTGCAAATTTGCTATTTCTAGTTATCTCTTATAAGTGATAACACACAATACTAGTTGGGTTTCATTGAACCAGTTTTACAACTTAAGAAGTTGTGGCTAAAGGAAATTGCTGCTTCGCATGTCTAGATGACACCAAAGTACAATGTAAAACATCTAACCTCTGCCTCAGTCACCCTTTTATTGTGCCAGCATTCCCATACTGCCCCAATAAGCTAATGGGTGGAGAGGAGGGGGAAAGGTTCCATGATCTTCCTCTTGAAACTTACTATGAACATTAACATATGCAGAACTCTGAGATTCCTGCAATAAAAAAATCCATTTAACCTTATTTTCCTCACTTTTCCCCAATCTTAATTTAGCAAAGACAAGTCTCTCTCCCCAACCCCAACTCTATTTCTTAACATCCCATGGACACCAGTATGGGAAATCCTGCTATATTTTCCAAAGCGTCAAAAAAGAGTTGACATTGGAACCCACTTTGTCCTTTATTTCCCAAAGCATGGTTTTTCTGTTGTCCCCTTCAGTGCACAATTTCTCCTTAAAATATGTAGATTTGCCCCAACAGGCAAGTGTGTACCTTTTCTAAAGTTTATAAGGAATATATTTTCAACAACTAGAAAATTAATAAGGAGAAAATAGAACAGAAGAAACAAACTACCCCTTTCAATGCCTGCTTGCCTTTTAGTGTAAATTCTTTCAGAATTTTCTACATGAAAATAGGCTGTAGAATTTTGGCATGCATGTTACTGGTTAACCTGCATTTTTCACTTAAATATGTAATGGAGATCAAAGTCAGTAAAGATTGTCCTTTAGCTTCTTTTTTTAAAAAAACAATTTATTGAAGTATATCATTCATACATGAACATACATAAACTATAAGTGTTCAGCAAACATTGTGAACTTATGAAACAAACATGCATAACATCATATAGGGCTCCCACACATCACCCCCACACACAAACACCCTGCATTGTTGTGAAACATTTGTTAACAAATCATGAAAGAGCATTGTCAAAGTATCACTACCAACTATAGTCCGTATCTTCCTCCCCTATACATTTTTTTAAGGATTTATTTACTTACTTTTATCTATTTTTACCCCTGCCCCCGTTTTTGCTGTTTCTGTGTCCATTGGCTGGACAGCTCTCTGTGTCCATTTCCTGCCCTCTCTTCTCATCCTTCTCCTGTCTTCACTGGGAAAGATACCCAAAGTTACTCTTTTCCCATACAGGATGGTCATATAATAAATTAAGCTTAGTTTATCACCAGCATTCTAAAAACCAGACCTAGGGAGAAAAACTAGATCTGGGGACACATGCATGGTTTCTAATATAGCAAATGTTTAGCCTACCCTGATTATCACAAAATCAGGACAGCGAGAATATTTGCATTCTAGCTTCTTTTTAATGGCATCAGTGGGCTCTATTGTATGGATCTAATGATCTAATGTCATTTTTAATCAAGTCCCCTATGTTGTATAATTGGGCTGTTTCTACCTTGATTCGGCTGGAATGAATTCCTAAGGGATGGCATTGCCAGTTTGGAGTTCTGGCAGCCAATTATTTCTTCTTCAAGATCTACAAGAGGGAGATGAGCATTCTGCTCCCACCCCTGCTGCCTCCCTGCATCCCCAGCAAGTGTACCATGCTGCCTGGCACAATGCCAGCTTCCCTTTGGACCTCAGACCTCCTTGACTCATGGAGTTCCTGATCCTGACTGTCGGTCACCTAGTAGTTTTGTCTAGTACCTTTCACCTAGTAGTTTTGTCCATTGACTATTGTGATCTGAATTTGTTATTGAATTTGGAAGTCATAAAATGATATTTTTCTTATTCTACCACTTGATCTCTATGTTTTCAGTAAAGCAGTAGACAAGAAAGGAGACCTTTCCCAGAATCAACAATTGAATAAAGTAAAAATTGCAAGCCTGATCTCAGGGAGAGCGGCCAAGTTTGCTTCCTTGGAAATGAATCTGATGTAAGTTGGAGTCCTACCAGGAAAGAAAGGCAGCCTCTTCCAGCTTTGAGTCTCGTCACTGCACTTAGGTTTATTTCAAAATGTGGTTACCATTAAACAAGGGTTTGGCCAAATGAGAGTGAGAGTACTCAGCTGAATTCTCCACCGAATGAAGAGGACAAAGGACAAACCCACAATATTAAATCTTAATTCTAGTCAAATAAAAAAGCCTTAAGAAAATAATGCTGAAGGTTATGTAAGAGGCTTAAATACACAGACACATACACCCAGCAAACAGGCTTCACACTTGTTTTGCAGCTGTGTATTCCAGTGAGAATGCCTTGCCAGGTTAAGGCAGGTAAGAGTAGGGCCATTGATTTACTAATAGATGGCTGACTTTCCTCAGATTTAATAATTTGAGAAAACAATCACTGTGGCCATTACAAACCAAGGAATCTTAGGAACAGTGATTTTTTATCAAAAGGTCCAAGTAAGTACTCCTAATATTTGAATTCCAGGACTCTGACAGGCTGAAGAGGAAAGATTTCTTTGAGTAACATATGATGTGAGGAGATTTAGGCTCTATACCTTCCTGAATGTACAAGCCCCTCTCTTATTAAATTTGTATTAAAGTAATATGACATTCAAAAAGAATACATTCTACCTTTTTATATTTGTAAAAAGAAAAAATGTGGTATTAAGAATTCATAGCATTCCTTCATTTAACAAAATCTTTACTGAGGACCTATTATGTGCTGCTCCCCTCAGTCAAGCTATTATTACTTCCTGTTTAGACCACAGCAGTAGTTTTCCCACTTCTCTTGTACCCTTCTAAATCATTCACCTCACACATGCTTGGTGATCTTTTTAAACTCCAAAATTATCAAGATTTTGATGCACTTGCTTCACATATCTACCTCCCTTCTACTTTTGAAGTATTTTAATACAAATCCCAGACATCATCATTTCACATCCATATATTTACATAATTATGATGCCATTATCCCCCTACACAACTGACAAAAGTTCCTTGGTGTCATCTAGTATCTAGTTCACATTCAAATTTTCCCACTTGTTCCAGAAATGTCTTTCTACTGTTGGTTTGTTTGAATCAAGAGCCAAGCAAGTTCAGCAAATTACCTTGTGTTGTAATAGTTCTTAGATTTCTTAATGTTAGTTTCTTCTTTTATTTTCCCCGCATGCTATTGATTTGTTGAAGAAACTGGATCAGTTGTCCTATTGAATATCCTGAAAGCAATGTGGTTTTCTGGATTTGTCTGTTTGCTTTCACATGGTGGTATTTAACATCTTCCTCTGCCTTCTGTATTCCCTGTAAACTAGAAGCTAATTCAAAGGTTTAAATAATTTCAAATTCAATTTTTGGCAAAAGTACTTCATGCTTGTTTTGGTTTGCTAAAACTTGCTGGGAGCAATATACCAGAAACAAGTTGGCTTTTGCAATGGAAATTGATTAGGTTAAAAGCTTACAGTTCTGAGGCTGTGAAAATGTTCAAATGAAGGCTTTATCAGGCCATGCTTTTCTCTCCAAGGACCAGCTCTGGTAGTCCTGGATTCCTCTTATGTGGCAGGGGACAATGGCAGCATCTGCTGGTCTCCATCTCTGCCTTCTTTTCTGGGACTTGTTGCTTTCAACTTGGGGCTGCTTTGTCCGTGACTTTTCTTTCTTCTGGGTTTGTCAACTTCTGGAGGCTTCTCTCTCTGAAGCTTTTTTCTGTCTGTGACTTTTTATTCCTCTGTTTATAAAGAACTCCAGTAAGAGGATTAAGACCCACCAAGGGCTATGCCCTACTGGAGCAATCTAATCAAATGACCCTTAATCGATCTAATCTACTCAAATGTTTGCAATAGGTTCAATTTAAGAACATAATTTTCTGGGGTCCACAAAGGACTCAAACCAATACAATAACATAAAATCATTGTTGCTAAAGTTGATTAGAGGGTTGAGGAAGTAGCTGCATGGTAAAGCTCCCACTCAAACTTTTCCTCTACTAAAGTTTCCTCAAACTTTTGTTCCACAGACTCCTTTGCCAGTCAGGTGAAAACCATGGACCCCTTCTCAGAATGTAGCAGCAGATAGTTTTATGACACTCAACATCAGCATGTCTTTATTTATTTATTTTTTATTATTTTATTCTATTTTATTATTTTTTATTTTACTGGGAGGTCCTGGGGATCGAACCCAGGTCCCTCCATGGGAGACGGACGCCCAACCATTTGAGCTACATCCACCCCCTTCAGCATATCTTTAAATTAAATTTTAGGATTATTCAAAATTAAGTTTACAACTTTCCCATAATTTCAATACCTGATAACCTGACATGGTTCAACATCTGTTCAAATGGTCATTTTTGGCAAACATTTAGAAATTTGAGTTTTCCCATGGCATCATAAAACCATCTCTACCATCCTTATGAACCTTTTTGCAGGCAGTTATCCACTGTACTCAAAGCATGCTACTTCAAAATAAAAATCATACTAAGTCCACACTATACTCTGTATTATTTAATAAATATATCACACCCACACCAATACATCTCCACAAGAATAATGTTTTTTTAATTCAAGCTCCCAGACCCCCTGAAATCTTTCTCTTGGTTAAGAACCTCTGCTTTAATAGTTTTGTCTATTGATGATTGTTACTTGGATTAGTTATTTCATTTGGAATCATAAAGTGGTGTGTTTTTTTTTGTTGTTGTTGTTTTTTAATTCTACTACTTTTCCTCCATTTAATAATTGAAATTCTTCTGTAAAGAACTTTTTCTCATCAAGTATGACTATTTGGTTACCCTAAATAATAGTTCATAAAGGAAAGGCAACATAAATGTTTGAATATTTCCTCTTAATTGCTGTCTTTCAGAGTAAGGTGTTGGTCAGAGTGATCTTTTTTAAAAGTTAAATTGTATCATATCCGTCCCTTGCTTACCACTCTTCAAAGATCTCCAGAGCCCAGACCACTTTCAAGATGCCTAGCACATTCAAAATGACCCATACTTATCTTCATGCTCACCAGGCCCACTCTCCACTCTCCAGAGATAATAATCACACTGGGTTCTTTTCAGTCTCCAAACTCCTCGAACTCTTTCCTGCCTTGAGGTCTTCACATAAATGGTTCCTTCTCTCTGGATGCACTTTGTATGACTGTTTCTTTCTCAACTACCAGGTCTGGGCTTAAATGACTCTTACAGAGAGGCCTTTCCCGATTGTCCAGCTAAAGTAGGTTCCTCTCACCAATATGATCTAATCCAGACCCTGACCATTATCTCCATAGTATTCATCTATTTCAAACAATTTTGTTTAATTTTTTATTGCCTCACTTCCCTACTAGACAGCAGCTCTATGAAGATGGAGGTAATATCTCTGTTGTTCACAACTGACAGCCCAATGCCTGACACATAGCCATAAGGATATGACAGAGTAGTGAAAGGGACTTAGTTTAGCTTTTCCCCCACTGGGTTTTCCAGCTAATGGGGGATTCTGACAAACAGTAATCACCATACATTTTGATAGGTGCTGCAATGGGGGGAGTACACAGAAATAAAGGGGAGCAAAATGGAAGCAGACCTGATGTGGATTTGGGATTAACAGGGAAGGCTTCCTGGAGATGCCAAGGTTTAAGCTGATCCTGCAGGATGAATAGGAGTTGAATAAACAAGAAAGAGCATTTCAAGTGCAAAGGTGAGCAAGAGTATGGGCAGGATATTATCTTTGTTTAGATGTGCACAAACAAGAGTGAAGTAGAAAATACAACTTGGTAGGGATGGTGCCATTCAGTAAGATTCAATATCTTTGGGAAAGAAATGGGAGTGAGAGAAGAATAATGAATCCAGTTTGGAACATTTCAAATTTGAGGTCCCCTGAGACTCTAAAGTGAGACAGTTGAATATATGAATCAGCCATGAAATCTAGATGGAGGCAACTGCACTCAGATTGTAATAAAAGCAATGGAAGTAGATGAAGCAAACTAGGATTTTAAAGTTTACAAAGCACTTCCATGTTCAACATCTGTTTGTATCCTCATGGTTATCTGTGAGGTGGTCAAGGTCAAGGATTAACATCATTATAGATGAGAAAGTTGATCCTCGGTAATATCAAAATATCTGCTCAGTCACATAGCTAATAAGTGATATAGAAAATTATTATCCATTGTTTTTTTATTCTTCCATTATATTATATTAACCTTGATAGAGACCAACAAGCACTATTTTTAGCTTTTCCTATCCTGTATTTTTCATTCTTATGCTCCTTACTCTTATCTTCTTACTTTGAATATTTTTTTCTTGCCAACAGAACACTTTTAGAATGGACATGCTATTTGGGCATTAAAATATTCAGCAGAGTTCTAATTATTATCTCATTCATTTTCAAATTAAAATTGATATACCTACCCTTCCCAAACCAGCATATAAATTACAGTCAACAAAATTCTGAGATTCTGACCACTAAGTCCAAAGTGATGGATCCAAGTCATGGCCATGTCACTTATTAACTATGTGATCTCAAACAACAACTATATCTCCATATCCTCATCTGAAAAAATGGGTATACCTCCATTTTTTTACCTCCTCACTTTGGGAAGCTGTTGGATTAAAAGAACTAATATATGAAAGTACTTCATAAACTCCACAAATGGGAGCCATTGCTTATATTAATTAGCATCAATAGTAAATGGCTTATACTGGGAGCTGTATACTCCAATGGTTAAGAGCTTGACTTCTAGAGTCAGATTGCCTTGTTGTCTGTGCCATGGGACCTTGGTAGTTAGTTAATCTCTCTAAGTCACAGTCTATAATGGGGATGATAATAGTGTCTGTCAGTTATTATATGCATGGTGATAGCACATAGTAGGCTCTTGGATGTTACTGTGATAACTCAATTTTTATTACATGGCCTTTGGAAATCTTGACTACCTTCATTGTGACTGGTATAGTTGCCAAAAGCAACAAAGAGAACAGCTGTCCAAAGTGGCCAATGCCTGTTGAATAACCATCTTTTTCGTTTACAATAATGAAATAACATTGGATCCCTTTTGCCCTAGTCTACAAGAAAATTCAGGGGTGAAAGCTTTTATCCTAGCATTGAGGAGTCTCAGTTATTGGAATGTGAAAAAAAACAAACATGGATTTGGTGTTTTCTTTCCAAGAGACTGAAGTCAAAGCTATCCAGTGACCAAGCTGAGCAAGGGAACCAATTCCTGTTTCTTCTGTGCTGTGCCTTTTTGAAGATCAGAAGAAGGTCAGGGTATAAATATTTGCTGAACTGCTGTAGCTTGGCAAGTGGTGCTCTGGTCTTTTGCATATATGATTAATTGTTTCTCTGGGGTGGACAGATTACAGAGCTACCTGGCTGCTATTCCTTCAACATTAAAAAAAAAGAACTTCATTTTTAAATTACAAATAAATACATAATATATGATCAGGGTAAAAGCTGAAATAATGTAGAAAGAAAGACACAGGGAAAAAATTGAAAGCTTCCTTCCTTCATTTCTCCCTGGCTCCCACAGTCTCCCTCTCCTAATAGATTCCCACAAAGAGTAGTACATCTTTCCTGACTATGTCTCTATTAGTCAGGATTCTCCAGAGAAACAGAACCAACAGGATATATATATGTAAATGTTGTGAAATATTTTATAAGAATTGGCTCACATGCCTGTGGGGATTGGCAAATTCGAATTCCCTAGGGCAGGCCTCAAGGTGGGAACTCCAATGAAGGTTTCAATGAATCCTCCAGGAGAAGCTGGCTGGCTGAGGTAGAGTTAGAAATTTTCTCTTCTGACTGCTGAAATCATCACTTTTCCCTTTAAGGCCTTCAACTGATTGGATGAGACTTCTCTCCTTGCTGAAGGCAATCTCCTTAGTTGATTGTAGATGTAATCAGCTTACAGATACAACCAATCAACTAAGATTTAAACTCAAGAAATATCCTCATAATAACAATCAGGCCAGTGCTTGCTTGACCAAACAAATGGACACCATAACCTGACCAAGTTAACACATGAACTTAACCATCACAATGTCTTTGCATTTATTCAAATAAATATCATTTTTAATATGGAAAAGTGACCATATCATACATAATCTGCAACTTACTTCTTTTTACTTAAGTTTTTTTTTTTTAATATTTCAATTTTATACCTAAAGATATTAACAGCCGCTGACAAATAACACTTACTATGTATCAAGAACATTTTAAGTGTTTTGTGTGATTTAGCTCATTTAATCCTCAAAGTACCTCTCTGAGGTAGAGTTAGAGGTGACAGAAACCAAGGCACCAAGAAGTTTACCAACTTGCCCAAGATCAATAGCTGCTACATGGCATCTCTTGGAATTGACACTTTCTAAGGAATTTTCAGAATTCATGCTCTTTGTGCTCCTTCACCTACCTTGTTTTTTTCAATGACTGTATAGTATATTTTAAAACACATGCAATATTAGTTTACGGTAAGACATTCAAAAGTGTAAAATGAAGTAAAGTCCATTTTTTGTCCCCCCATCCACAATCACCTTCCCAGGCCCTTTTATAACAGAAATTTGTTGATAGCTTTATGGTAACTCATAAGGAGAACAACTGACCAGACAATTTCACAGCAAATCGGGCTGGCTGAGGCAAATGCCAAGTGATGCATAAGAATATGATCTTTGGAAAAATCCTTGTGACCTTGGACTACTTTTATTTATGTGGAAATTGGCAGTAATAGTACTTTCTCATAAGTTTCAAATGATTCAATCAGATGTTTATAAAGCCAGCCCCACCCCCCACTTCAGTTTCTGGCACACGGGAAGTGCCCCACAAAGAATTATGAGTTGAATTTTATGACACCTATATGTTTCTCCTTTCACCAAACTGATCCTTCTATCAAAACCAGGAATGTAGCTGGCTTGGAATGAATGACCTTGTTCTCGGTGAATCCCTACCAGTCCATAGTGATCACTGCATTTTCTAAAAACTCAGACGGCTTATTTAATAATGCATCAAAAATGAGACATTTGCATATCTCTAATCCTCAGACACATCCTTCCTGGTTGACACAGCCAAGGTACATTAGTCAAATATTTACATTACTGATACAGTTTTCCCAAGTTATCCACAGAACTTTTGGCTAATTCACAAATAAATAAATAACGCTGTTAGGGCACTTTGTTTTTTGAAGCTATTCCGGTAACCTATCAGTTGAGATATAACATCACAGTTTTAAAAATGCTTAAGAACTCAAATTCTAATTGAAGTGAACTTTTACTTTCATATGCAAAAATAGTGAGCTTGTTGGTTCAAAAATATAAAAATCAATGAGAAAGATTTAAGGGAGCAATTAATGAGATAATGTCTAGAATGCAGCTTGAGCCCCTGGGAAGAGAAGTTTTTTTATATCCACAAAGTATTTTTACCATCATGTTTGTTCATGAGCCATAAATCCAGTTGAATTCTTCTTTGAAATCTGTGCCTGGAGGTAGGAAAAAAGGAAGACTCAATATTTTGTCTTTATGTATCAGAGAAATGTTTAATATCCATTTGAGTATTTATTTGCAATGTACAAATAGAGTACAAAATCTTTTTAAAAATATATTTGACTAATCTCAGGTTAAAGAAAAGTGGCTCTTAGCAATCACTTGAAAGTCCCTGAAACTTCAGTCTTTTCCATTATTTAAAAACTGGACTGTCATATTTAGGTTAGCTTTAAGTCACTTCAGAAAGATTCTGGGAGGAGAATTCTTTATTTTTACCTTTGCCTATTTCTTTATTGATTTTGTGATTTATTTAACAGATACTGGATTTCTTTATACCATCCATCCCCATATCTAGGACATCCTCTCCAAGTTACAGAGAGATCCAGAAAAGCAAAACTAGATACACTTCTTAAATTCAACTTGAACCAGCCTGGTTGTCGTTGTTCTATATTTGTCTGAAAACAAAGCAAAGACCATAAAGAAATTTTACAATAGTTCTGGTTCTAGCTATGAAAAATTATAATCTTTTAGTCTCTTTAGACAAATGCAAAAGATGGAAAGTTGGACAAGTCATTTTCCTGAAAGCCCTTATTCTGGAGCACCCCTTCTCAAAGTTTAATGAGCATACCAATCATCTGGAGAGCTTGTTAAAAGCAAATTCTGATTTAGTAGGTCAGGTTGGGGCCTAAATTTCTACATTTCTAACAAGCTCCCGGGTGATGTTAATGCTTTTGATTCATGAACCAAACTTGGGACAGCAAGGGTCTAGAAGGTTTTAAAATACGGAGAACAAAGGCACTATTATTTGAATTGAGCCTCACACTTGGAAAATGTGAAGTACATAATATATGAAGGTTTATGTCAGAAGTCAGAACATATTCAAAAGCATTCCATTTCAACACATAGAGATTAGAGCAGATTATTTGCCAAATTATTCCTTTGAAAAATGCATTTATAGTGTTAATATACACATCAGAAGGAGAATTTAATATAGTCTAAAACTCAATACAAAAATTTTAATGTACCTCACAGCTGCCTAGTTTTTGAAGCATATCATGTGATTATTTTGGAGTAGAAATAACTGCTGATTATACAATTATTTTGTAACCTCTACCAACTGATTGTTTCTGTTTTTGTTCTTTTGCAAGATATCAATTTCTCCTTTGAACTGACCTTTTTATTACTCAATTTATTTTTCTGTTTATTTAAAATTTCAGAGATACAAAATCCCCAGGTTTGTCAAAGAAAAAAAGTTCAGAAAATTCATTTGAGCTGATGCTTATTGAATGCCTACCATGTGTAGGGACCTTTAAAAGACACTGGAGGGACGGATGTGGTTCAGGTGGTCTCCCATATGGAGGGACCTGGGTTCTATCCCCAGGACCTCCCGGTAAAAATAAAAAAATTTTTAAAAATTAAAAATAAAAAAAGACACTGGCGTTAGTTACGAAGATACAGAAGATAGAGCCCTATACTCAATAAGCAAATTAGCTAGGGAAACAGAAAGTTAAGCTTACTGCTAATAGTAATCTTTTTAGAACTGCAGTAGTAGGGGGGAAATGCTTTTGAACAAAGGGCAGGAAGCAATGAATTCTGACTGGGAACAGGCATTCAGGTGAGGCTTCTTGGATGTAGCATTTGAACTGAGACTCCAAAGAGGAAGACTATTTGAATTGCATAGGTAAAAATTCAAGCAAAGTCATGATCAAAAGTCCAAAGTATTATTTTAATAATTTGTTTTAAAAGTAACCATCATCAGACAACTTGGAAAACAGAAAAAAGAAAACACCTCCAATGAAAGCCACTTGCTGCACTATCATGGTCATTATTTTCCTGAATCTTCTCTCAGGATTTCTTACATGTCTAGTCCTATGTACAATCATTTTGAATACACAAGTTTGCAATTTATTTATTTTTCTTTAGATTATATTTTAAGGATTCTATATATTAGGACTTTTAAAAAACATATTTTAAGTATTCTCTATATTTTTAGTAGCTATATCAGAATTCATCCAACCTTCCTCTTTTGTTAGACAACTCAGTAGCTTATAGTTTTAGGAAATATTGTAATTTTTTTTTTTTTGGAATATTTGGATATTTTGCAGGATTGAGGAAATTTCTTTTATATATTGTCCCAGCAGTGGTATTGACAGGTCATAATTTCTGAGATGTTCCATATTTGTTAAGTGATTGGATAAAACTAGCCTTACTGTAGCCCTTGACACATAGTGACAGATTGCTTCCTAGAAGACTGCACCAACTTTCATGCTCCTAGCAGTGTGTGATGACACATCTTGTGTCTAAATGTCACTACTACCCTGTCCTTCTATGATGCCCTCAAGTAGCTTATATTCTGGACTAAGTCACCCTCTTTTGTTTCTTTCATGGCCCTTTAAATTATGGAAATAATCTTCTTGACAGGTAAACTTTGTGTTGTTTGCCTCTCCTTCTAGAATCTATGTTCCACCTGGACAATAATCATGTCTGTATGGCTCACTGGCCATTACACTGTAGACACTCATGGGAGAGTTGGTAAAATGAATCCATTTTGCCAATTTGGTAGAGAAAAAAATGGATTTGGTTCTTTTCATTTGCTTTTTAAAAATTACTAACCTCATCTTTTGTTGTCCATTTCCTTTTGTAAACAGTTTCTTTAGGTCAGTGCAAATGCAAATCTTGGCTATGAATCCATACTAAGATATATGCAGGCCAGCCGGACTGCAGCTCAGAGTATGGACGTGGTATCTTCCCAAAGCACAATGTGCCCGTGTATATTGAAGATGAGTTCATGGACCAAAGTGACCAGGGATGATAAGGGCAAGGATGGATGTAGTAGAGATGAAAGATGAAGTCTGACCTTTACATGAACTGGAAAACAGGATGCTAGGTACCACCACTGGAGAGGGGGGTGGGTGGGTGATTTTAACCCCTAAGGGACATTGGCAATGTCTGGAGACAGTTTTTCTTGGGAAGCGGGGAGACTGCTAGGCCATCTAGTACAAGGCTTCTTAACAAGGGGTCTGTGAGCTTGAATTGATATTCAAAAAAATATTCTTCTGGGGATGTGTTGGTGTGGGTGTGATATATTTATTAAATAATACACAATATAGTGTGGACTTAGGAAGGAGTCTGTGGTTTTCACCAGACTGGCAAAGGGGTCCATGGAACAAAAAGGGTTAAGAATCCCTGCTCTAGTGGGTAGGAGGCAGGGACAGCTCCCCACAAGAAAGACGTGTCCAGCCTTAGAGTAAGTGGTGTCGAGGTTGAGAAATCCTGGTCTAGAGTAGACCATGGGTATCAAAATTGGCTAAAGCTTCTCAGATAATTCAGGCAATGAGTAGTCATGAGGAAGAACCATTGGAATTTTGGAGAAATGGTTCTCAAATATATGTTAGCTGAAGAGTTCTATTAAAATCCCTGGGGAACATTTAAAAATTCTAGATTCCCATTCCGTAGCCCCCACCCCCACTCCTTACCCTCACCCCTACACTTTGATCCAGTAAGTCTGACATGAAACAGGGAAATCTTTAGTTTTCAAAGGCTCTCCAGCTGATACAACTGAACTTCTGGCGTTGAAGTCACAGGTGAGAGTCTGAGTGATTATCAGCTTAGGTGGGAGGGGAGATTATTTATGCCAGGCCGGCGGGTGTGTTTTCAGGAACATTCCTTAAGTGATTCTGCTAAGGACCCCTCTGGAGAGTTACAGGCTGGTAGGTGTTTGCGGGGGGCGGGGCACGGACGGGACTGCTCTGGCCTGCATTTGTCTGGAAAGCAGGCCTGCTTGCCTTTGTGTGGCACTGTAATCTAGAGAAAGGAGGAAATAAGACCACAGTTGGGTTGGGCAGAAAGCATGGCTGAAAGGCCCAATTAGATTTGCAGTGGGCTCTCTGGCTGCCTTTTGCTGCCTGTGTCCATTAGGCTGGAACTCAAAGCTTCTGGAAGTAGATGAAAGGTGAGGTGACCTGGGAAATGCCTTTCTTCAATTTACCCGCATCACTCAAAATAGGATTCCAGCAAAGAAGCATAATCCTTTGAGAGACCCTTGCCCCTGGCTGTCTCTCCCACATACTCTGGCTATAGTGTGGACTCTAAAGTTAGCTTTCAAATATGACTTTAGGCCCTCAGAGTTCTCACTTTTGCTGCCTTTGGCATGTTATTGGGGTTATTGACATGCTTAAGCTTGCTCATAATTTATAAGCAAAATCACAGGTGCAGGGGAGGGGAGAGGACGGATTTCAGCAGAGACTACCTGCTCTGGCACCTCCTGCCCCAGGTTCAGGAGAAGAAATGACAATTAATACATGCTCATTGTGGTTTATTGATCCAATTTAACATTATCTTTTAGGAAAATCAATGCTTCAGTCTTGCAGGAAACATGTAAATAAAGTGATTTAAAAAAAATTTTTAAAAAAACAAGGCCAATTGTTTCCTGATGGAAAAAAAATGAGATGTGAATTAAAATAACTTGTAAGCGGCAGCAGAGGGCTATTTCTGAGCTCATAGGGGATTTAGAAGGAGTGAAAACAGGATTCTGTTTGGTAACTCAGTGCTGCAGCCATGGAGAACCTCCCGTGTGGTCTCCTGTTCGTAAGTGGTATGCTTGTGCTTTGTGCTTTCATCTGATTGAAATCAACATTGTTTACTCAATTTTTTCCATCCGTTTTGTCTTGTAAAATAAAACATTGGCCCAACTAACTGACCCAACTGATAAAAAGAGATATTACTAATCATAATAAGGTTGATAATAACCTATTACTGTAACCTTTTGCATGAACACTCATTTATTCAGTAATATTATTTGAGTGCTGCTTAGTTTCTCAACTGCTAAAACATATACCATATAGTGGGTTAACAACAGGAATTTATTGACTCACAGTTTTGAGCCTAGGAGGCATCCAAAATCGAGGCATCAGCAAGGCAGTGCTTTCTCCCCAAAGTCTATGCCATTCTCAGGCTGCTGCCAGTAGTCCTTGGTCTTTGGTCCCTCTATCACATGGCAATGCACATGGTAGCATCTTCTCCTTTCACTTCTGGGTTCCTTGACTTCTGGCTGTTCCCTGGGGCTTCTCTCTCTGTGGAATTTTCTATAAGGCCTCCAGTAAGAGGATTATGATTCATCCTGATTCAGTTGGACCACACTTAACTAAAGTAACTTCATCAAAAGGTCCTATTACAATGGGTTCACACCCACGGGACTGAATTAATACCTAGTTTTCCTAGGGTATATGTATTAGTCAGTCAAAGGGGTGCTGATGTAAAGTACCAGAACTCTATTGGCTTTTATAAAGGGTATTTATTTGGGGTAGAAGCTTACAGTTACCAGGCACTAAAGAGTCCAACTCAAGGTACCATGAAAGATACTTTATCACGCAAAGTCTGTTGCCACATGTTGACGCAAGATGGCGGGCCATGTCTGCGGGGGTTCAGCCTTCCTCTTCCACTTAAGGCTCCATGGTCCCAGCTTCTTCCAATCTCAGCTGTAGCCTGGCATAAGGCTCATCACTCTCCCCAGGGCTCATTTCTCTCTGGGCTCAGCTGCTCTGGACTCTCCACTAGGTCAGCTGTAGACTATCAGGCTCATCTCTCTTCTAGAGTCTGTGTCTATAGGACACTCTCTCTTCCTGTGTGTCTGCTTCTGTGTACTCCTCCTCTGAGTATTTACTACACTGTCTTTGATTGCGCATCCATTTATATAACCCACAAGCGGTGGGGGCAGGTACTCAAACCGAGTCACCCTAATGATGTGGTTAAATAAAAGCCCTAATCTAAGCTAGTACAATCTAATACACCCAGAAGAACAGACCAGTTTACAAACACAATCCCATATCTATTTTTGGAATTCATAAACAATACCAAACTGCTACCCTGTATAACTCCAAAAAGCCACCATGGGTACCTACTCTGCATTAGGCTCTGGGATTCAAGAATGACCGAGACAGGCAGGCTCCCTGCCCTCATAGAACTTTCTGACAGTAAACAAGCAAATGTAATATGATATCAAACAATGATTAATGCAATGAAGAAAAGAATAAAGCAGAATAAACACTTAGCAAGTGAGTGGGGCACAGCTTATTGGGGAAGTCAGAGAAAGTCTCTCTAAGATAGCATGTAATCAGAGACCTGAATCAAGTGAAAGAAAGAGCCACGTCCGGGACAAAACACATTCCCAATAATGATCTCATTTGTGTGGATGCCTGGCAGATTGGAAAAAGCCTGAGCTTTGGAGGCAGGAATCCTGGGGACCTGATCTTGGCTGCATCTCTGATTAGCTATGTGACTTTGGGGAGTAAAGTAATCTCTCTGTGTAATCTGATTTCTCCAGTTGGAAAAAGCAAATATCCCAAACCCCTTATAAGATGTTTTTTAGACTTGAATGAGAGGACCTGTAAAGTCTCAAACACAGTTTGTAGAACATAGGGGGCACTTAGCAAATGTCAGTCCCTTCTCTGCAGGATCATTATGGCAGTGCTGGAAGATAGGTTGGCAGAGTCTCATCTCAACACATGTGTATAGAGGGGCTGCTGTGCATCCATTCAGTCCCTGGGTCAGCAAGTATCCGAGTGCCTTGTGTGCTGGGCCCTCCAGGGAGTCCTGCAGTGAACAAGGAAAGTGGAGCATCTCTTTAGTAGAACATAGTCTAAAGCTTAGTGTTTTCGGAATATAGACACTTTCCTGAGTATAAATCCCAGGTCCCTTGGCTGCGCAAGTCCCTTGAGCTTGGGACAGTAACTTTCTCTCTTCATTTTCTCATCTGTAGGTGGGATAATAATAATACACATCTCATAGAGTTGTTAGGATAATAAAATGAATTACTATTTGTTTAAAAAAAAAAAAAAAAAAGAACAGGGCCTTGCACATGGGAAGTACTAGAAAAGCATTTCAAAATTTAAAATAAATAAAATTCCATGTGAGCGGTGCCCCATGGAGGAGGCACACCAGTCTTCCAGCTTGTGCCAGACACTGTTGGGTGCTCAACATATGGTATTACATTTTAAATCATCTCAGCAGTTCATTATATAGATGAAGAAACTGAGCCTGAGAAATGTTAAACAATTTGGCCTAACGTACAGTTCCTGGTTAATGAGAGAGCTGAAATTTTAAACTAAGTTTGACTTGGTGGCCCCCATTTGTCCCGTATTCCTCCAGGAAGTGTTTCTGAAGGCTACAAAGATGAGCAAGAGCAGATCCCAGTGCTGAGAGGGTTTAAGGTGGAGAGGGAGAGCTACCAAAGGGGAAAATGACTTGCACGAGGTCTCACAACACATAATGAATCCAACTCCAAGTCTAGAGCATCTGTGCTATTTATAGAACTTAACTGAGAAAACATTTATCAAATGTTTCTATATGCCAAAAGAGCAGATCCCTGGTTTTTTTTTTTTTTTTTTTTTTTTTAGGAACTGGGGGTCGGGGGTTGAACCCAGGACTTGTATGTGGTAAGCCGGCACTCAACCACTTAACTGAGCTGCATCGGCTTCCCTGAGTTGGCTTTTTCATTTGTTTTGCTTGTTGTTTGTTTTTGCTTTTAGGAGGCACTGGGAACCAAGCCCAAGACCTCCCATGTGGGAGGTGGGTGCTCAACCGTTTGAGCCACATCCACTCCCCTGATGTGTTGTTATGACCAAAAAAGATGGCTCTCTTCAGTGAATACTAAGTAATCTCTGGGACTGATGAACTGGAGAGCAGTTACCCCTGCAACCCCCTACCACTGCTTTTTTAAAAATAAACTTTAAAAAAATTTTTGGAATAAGTTTAGATTTACAAAAAAAGTTACAGAGGTTTTCATTTGCCTTTCTTCCAGTTTCCCCTATATAATGGTAACATCTTACATAACCAAGGTACATTTATCAAAACTAAGACATTAACACTGGTATGTCATTATTAACTAAACTACGGGCTTTATGAAAATTTCACTGTTTTTTTCCACTAATGTCCATTTTCTGGGATCCATTCCAGAACACTAGATTGAATGTAGGACATCTGCTTTTTAACTTAAGGCATTTTAACTTGTGCCCCTACTTATAAATCTTGAGTGCTGACCATGGGGTCAGCATTTCATCTCATTTAATGGTTCTCCTACTCTTCAGAGAGGATGAGCTGGGTGCCTCTGAGCTTTGAGTGGCACAGTCCTTCCACCAATTTGTTTCCCAGACTGAAGCAAAAAAGATCAGTTAATCCCATAAGGTAATCTCAAAATTTTGTTGTAACAACAAAAGAATCAATAAATCAATGGGAAAAATCACCAAGATTTCCTTTTTTTTTTTTTTAAATAGAACGACTATCTCGAGGATGAAAGGAATTTCTCTAGCTCTAATGTGTTCATTCATTGAGCCCCAAGACAGATTTAACTTTTATTATTAATGCACACCTCTTGCAGTTATCTCATCCTGACTCTGCTTGCATGTGTGTGTGTTTGAAAGTTATCCCAGGCAGGATGAAATAATACTAGAGAGAGCAAATGAAAGAGGGAAGTCTTTATGACTTTCACATTCATTTTTATTACATAATTTTGTCTGAAATGTTGATTAAATTAGATACATAATGTGATCCAAATGTATTTGCATTCATGCAATAGCTTTTTAGTTTGTTTTTAACAAGAGGTCTTACTGACCTTGGAGGCACTAGAAAGATTGCTTTCACATGGGTGGATGATTCTGGACACATTTCTCCAGTGTATTAGGCAAGAATGGGTTTGTCTTCTCTCCAACATGGTGCCGTTTCTCTTTAATCTCTTGTGTATTTTTGTCAACAAAATTAATTATGACCATTTTGGAAGAAAAGTAAAACACAGCAAGTTTATTCATGCCTAAGCTTCTAGGTGTTTCTGGCAGTAAGAAGCTCAGGGTAATTTGGTAATTCATACAGTCTTTTCCTGACTCAGTTATTTTTTACTGTGCTATTAGACCTTTAAGTGCTGCTTCGGTAGATATCCAGACATTAGTTTATCTGTATAAGTTAAATTTTTCCTGCATGGTAGGAATTTAGAGGGATTTTTAATGGTCTAGAAAGATGATTTAGGCAGACATTCTTTTATTCTAACTTGAAAGCAATGGGTTTGAGAAGCAAAAAATAAAGATATAGAGCCCAGTGAAATTGGAAATTATCACCCAAACCACCATTGCTCGATGTTTTTGCTTCACTTTAGTGAGTTCTCTGTTACAGTTCATACCAGAGCCCAGCATTGAGATCCCCTATTGTACAGCCTGAGAAATAATACATGTTCTAGGGTATTTTCTTATTTACTTATTATCACAAGTAAATTTTTGACTCCAACTTGCTCCCTTCTTCAGGCCTGACCATCTCCTACCTCTTCAGCTGTGTTCCTGCATTCCCACAACCTGTAATGCATTCCTTCCATCTCTGCATGCAAAGCCCCTTTCATCCTACAAGGGTCAGGTCAGGTATTTTCCTTAATTCTGTCCATTCAACCCTACCCAATAAGAAGTGTTCTTGCTATAGAGCAAGCATATTTAGGAGGGGTGCTATTGCCCCAAATGGGGCAGGAAAATTGGTTCTTTGGAGCAAAAAAAAAAATCTTTCTCTTTTTATGAATAAAATACGGATATACATATAGTACATAAACAGATATAGAATTTATCTGTGTATTAAAATTTCATGAGTATGCAATTAGGAAAAAATATCTGCAAAGGCTTGTTGGGGGACAATAATGAAAAAAGAGTTGAGAAACATTGAAAGAGATGACTCCTTCGTTATTCATTGTTGCCAGTACGAAGACTCCTTTCTAGCAGCTGTGCCCTTTCAGTGTTCTCAGCTAAAATAAGAGCAGCAGAGACCATCTTAAAATATTGTAATGGCCCCGCTATGGCAATCAAGCAGTTCCCCTTCCGACAATCTCTCCATGACCATGGCAGAAAGAAATAGTTTTGATGTTATCTTGTTCGAGGTTGTGTCTGTCCTTTTGTACTTTCTGATTTACAATACTATGATTAAGTTTGTCATTCTGTTTTGATGATTCTAAGTTACCTAAGGTTTATGCCCGCACCTACCAGACAAAATGGAAAAATAACTTGTGGGGAACAACCGAAGGAACTAGAAATGATGGAAACACTATCATGTAAATGTCAAAGTCATAAGGAGAAGTGGGAGTTGCTACATAGGGCCACTCCTAACCGCCCCCCTCCATCACTGACCCACTTCCATTAAATGCTCCATTAAAATACTCACTTTCCCAGCCCCTCTTTCAGCCAGGGGTGACCACATCACAGATCTAATAAGGACTTTTCCATTCATATGGATGGTAGTTCTGGGAAACTTTTTGCTTTCTTACTAAAAATCAGATGTATTTGTTTCTATTCCTTTTATTCTAACTTTCTTTTGTTTTTTTTTAACTTTATTTTGTACATTTAATAATTTAAAATATAAACAATTAAAAAGTAAACACAAATGAATAAATACATACATTTCTTAAATGTACTAGATACATATAATTTTTTTTTTAATTAGACAATATGTTACTCCATATATTTGGTTCATAGTAACGCAATCATACAGTATGTGTCCTTTTGTGTCTGGCTTGCTTCACTCAACATAATGTCTTCCAGTTTCATCCATGTTGCCATATGCATTATGACTTCATTTCTTCTTACAGCTGCATAATATTCCATCACAGTTTGTTTATCCATTCATCTGTTGATGGACCCCTGGGTTGTTTCCAACTTTTGGCAATCGTGAATAATGTTGCTATGAACATTGGTGTGCAGATGTCTGTTCATGTCACTGCTCTCCATTCTTCTGGGTATATACCCAATAGTGGTATTGCCAGGTCACATGGCAAGTCTATATTCAACTTCTTTAGGAACTGCCAAATGGTCCTCCACAGTGGCTGTACCATTCTGCATTCCCACCAACAGTGAAGAAGTGTTCCTATCTCTCCATATCCTCTCCAACACTTGTAGTTCTTTGTCTTTTTAATAGTGGCCATTCTGATAGGTGTGAAATGATATCTCATTGTAGTTTTGATTTGCATTCCCCTAATCATGAGTGATGTTGAGCATTTCTTCATGTATTTTTTTGCCATTTGTATTTCTTCTTTGGAGAAATGTCTATTCAAGTCTTTTGCCCATTTTTTAATTGGGTCGTTTGTCTTTTAATTGTTGAGTTGTAACATCTCTTTATATATCCTGTATATTAAACCCTTATCAGATATGTGATTTCCAAATATTTTTTTCCCATTGAGTTGGCTGACAGTCCTGTGAGGTGCAAAAGTGTTTAATTTTAAGGAGGTCCCATTTATCTATTTTTTTCTTTTGTTTCACGTGCTTTGGGTATAAGGTCCAAGAAACCACCACCTACTACAAGGTCTTGAAGATGTTTCCCTACATTTTCTTCTAGTAGTTTTATGGTCCTGGCTTTTATATTTAGATCTTTGATCCATTTTGAGTTGATTCTTGTATAGGGGGTGAGATAGGGGTCCTCTTTCATTCTTTTGGTTATAGATATCCAGTTCTCCCAACACCATTTGTTAAAGAGACTGTTTTGTCCCATTAACATGGACTTGGTAGGTTTGTCAAAAATCAGTTAACCGTGTAGGTGAGGGTTTATTTCTGGGTTCTCAATCCTATTCCACTGATCAATGTGTCTATCTTTATGCCAGTACCATGCTGTTTTAACCACTGTACCTTTGTAATATGTTTCAATGTCAGGCAGTGAAATTCCTCCCATGTCGCTCTTCTTTTCTAGAATGCTTTTGGCTATTCGGTTGCAGTTACCCTTCCAAATGAATTTGGTAATTGCCTTCTCTAATTCTGTAAAGTAAGCTGTTGGGATTTTGATTGGTATTGCATTGAATCTATAAATCAGTTTGGGTAAGATTGACATCTTCACAATATTTATTCTTCCAATCCATGAACACGGAATGTCTTTCCATTTGTTTAGGTCTTTTTAAATTTCTTTTAGCATTGTTTTGTAGTTTTCTGCATATAGGTCCTGTACTTCTTTGGTTAAATTAATTCCTAGGTATTTGAGTCTTTTTGTTGCTAGTGAAAATGGAATTTTTCCCCTGATTTCCTTCTCAGATTGTTCATTACTAGTGTACAAAAACATTACAGATTTTTGCATGTTGATCTTGTATCCTGCCACTTTGCTGAACTCATTTATTAGTGCAAGTAGTTTTGTTGTTGATACTTCAGGATTTTCTAAGTACAGAATCATGTCATCTGCAAACAGTGAGAGTTTTACTTCTTCTTTTCCTATTCGGATGGCTTTGATTTTTTTGTCATGTCTAATTTGCCCTAGCTAGAACTTCTAGAACAATATTGAATAGCAATGGTGACAGTGGGCATCCTTGTCTTGTTCCCAATCTTAGAGGGAAAGCTTTCAACCTTTCCCCATTGAGTATGATGTTGGTTGTGGGTTTTTCATATAAGACTTTTATCATATTGAGGAATTTTCCTTCTATTCCTATCTTTTGAAGTGTTTTTATCAAAAAAAAGGATGCTGGATTTTGTTGAATGTCTTTTCTGCATCTATTGAGATGATTATGTGGTTTTTTCCCTTCAATTTGTTAATGTGGTGTATTACATTGATTGATTTTCTTATGTTGAACCAGCCTTGCATACCAGGAATAAATCCCACTTGGTCATGATGTATAAGTCTTTTGATTTGCTGTTGGATTCAATTTGCAAGTCTTTTGTTGAGAATTTTTGCATCTATGTTCATTAGAGAGATTGGCTTGTAAGTTTCTTTTCTTGTAGTATCTTTATCTGGCTTTGGTATTAGGGTGATGTTGGCTTTATAAAATGTATTGGCCTTTTACACATTTTGTCAAAACCTATAAAAATGTGTGGTGTTAAGTGTGACTTATGATGTAAACTGTTGACCACGGTTAGTAGCAATGCTTTAATATGTGTTCATCAATTATAACAAATATACCACACCAATGAAAGATGTTAATGGGGAACAGTGTGTGTGTGTGTGGGGGGGGGTATATGGGAATCCCCCTATATTTTCACTGAATCATTTTATGTAACCTAAAGCTTCTTTTAAAATAAATAAACAAATAATGTGAAAAAATAAATAAATAAATATATGTATATAAAAAATAAATAAATAAAAAAATAAAATGTATTGGGTAATTTTCCCTCCTCTTCAATTTTTTGGAAGAGTTTAAACTGGATTGGTGTTAATTCTTTTTGAAATGCACGGTAGAATTCACCTGTGAAGCCATCTGGTCCTGGACTTTTCCTTGCTAGGAGATTTTTGGTGACGGATTCAATCTCCTTAAATTTGTTAAGTTCTTGTATTTCTTGCAGCGTCAGTGTAGGTTGGTTGTGCATTTCTAGGAATTTGTCCGTTTCATCTAGGTTGTCTAGTTTGTTGGCGTACAGTTTCTCATAATATTTTTTGGAGCAGGCAGTCACTTTGCAGACACGAGGCAGCAAAACCAAGAACAAAACTCCAGCATGCTACGGGTGGCAGAGCAGAATAGAAGTAAGAGACTGAGTCTTTGATGAATAGCTAGTCCAGTGCCTGCAGCTGCCTTGTCGTTCCATGGCATAATGCATGTCTGTGTTGCATTAGTGGCTCTTAGTTGGATTTTTCTGTTACTCACAATTAAAAGCATTCCTAACTGATATGGGAGATGATGGCAGATGATGAGGAAGGAGAGAGACTCAGAAATTTTTCTTCCCTGACCTCCAAATCTATGTGATTATTAATCCTTCAGATGATTTCTATAGCCTCAGGCCTTGGCTCATTAATATTCCTTTTTAAGGAGCATATCCTACCTTGTTTGTAGTTATCATGTATCTTATATTTCATAGGAGTTGGTAGCTCTTAGAAAGTGGAAAGGCAAGAACATACAAGGAAGTTTTTGATCATCTCTCTGATAATGTCTTTGATTATGTTCTGCATACAGATATAGGGTCTTTTTATATATCATGGATATTAAGCCATTATTGGGAATGTGGTTTCCAAATTGAATAGGCTGTCTTTTCACCTTCTTGACAAAGTCTTTTGAAGTACAAAATCATTTAATTTTGAGAAGTTCCCATTTATCTATTTTTCTTTCATTGCTTGTGCTTTGGGTATAAGAGACAACATCTTTTTAAATGATGGCACAAGATTTCTTTATATAGAAACATAATTTATGTAACTAAAGTTCAACTGGATATTAAATTTTCCATTTTTATCATTATAAATATTGCTGCAATGGATGCTTTTGTAGATAAATATTTGGGCACATTTTAGATAGGGTCATTTTAGATAAATTTGCTAGGGTTTCATAGCAAATTGGAATCTGGTATTAATCAGAATAAAATGGTCTTTTAGTCCATACTCAGCTCCCAGTCCAATAGAATGTTATTCCATGTAAGGTTGTGTTGCTCTTAACTGAGGCTATCAAGCCAATTTATTCCAGAATGTCAAGATTTCTACCTTCTTGACTTTCTGAAGTTTTAAACCCCTTTTGGTAAAACCAGTCTTTGTTCAATAAGCTTTAATGATCATTAGTGAGTAACTAAGCAGGAGTACATATTGCCAGATGACAAAATGGTTAAGTTTCTGGTGAGATTTCCTGATACGGTACATTTAAATTACAGGAGCTTCATTTACCAGGCAGTTTGATCATCAAGAGTGTCAGTACCCGAACAGATGCATTTCTGTGTTAATGTTATTTTTATGTCTATTAGGCAGTAATGAGTTTTTATAATTGGTTTATAACTCATTTTGTGTTCATCAAGTTATTAATGAGAGAGATAATACTGGATTTGGTAGCAAAACAGTGATAGTGTTACATGTAGCACAGAGGAAAAATCTTGGTTAAGCCAAATTTTTCTAAGTATTGCTATTTCTTGTTTTGTTCAATCTAGGGCCCCAAATTGTATTTATATTTGTAATCCTTCTTCATAATTACAATAAAAATCTATAGTCTGTTGGAAATTTGAAAATGCAGAAAAGTATAAAGTAGTAAAATGTAATCATGATTCTACCTCTCAAGGAGGTAACTAATAATATATTTCCTTCAAGTAATTTTTCTGTGCCTATTTTAAACCATACATGCTATTTTTTGTACTCATCATTTGATTTTAACCACTGGTCCATTGTATTAAAAATTCTTTAAAAACATCATTGTAATAGCTATGTAGTAAACCAGTTATATGTGTGCCATAATATCCTTTTTTTTTTTTTTTTTTTTTTCTGTTGAGAGAGGTTCCGATTTTTTAAATAAATATTTCACTGCAAAGATTAATTCTGAGATGAATATCCTGAAGTTCTTTGTTGAAAAATCGAACTAATCCTATAGGGTAAATTTCCTAAAGTGAAATGACTAGGTTAGAGGGAATGAACTTCTATAAGGTATTTATATTATATTGCCAAGTTGCTTTCCAGAGTAATTCACACTCCCACCATCAGGATAAGAGAATACTTGTCTCACTATACCAAGCCAGCAATGTTTTTTTATTTTGATTAATTTATTAAACAAAACATTTTATTAGCATTGCTAATAAACAAATGATCATTTTTCATAGGTTTACCGACTATTTGAATTACTTCTGTGACATAATTTTATGTCTTTCTGAGCACAAGAAATCTGGTTGTAATAGTTGTGGGTGGGGGGGAATGGGTACTTAAAAAATGCTTTCTTGAGGATCATTAAAATTAACTTTAGCATAAATAATGCAGGTACTCTGCCATATAACCAACCCCAACACTATTCATGCTATATGAACAAAATGTTTAAATATTTTAAAAGACCAACCACTTCTGGAGGGAAATATATAGATAATTGTTTTTAATAACTGTTGGAAAGAAGAAAGCCTTAGCAACCAAAACTCAGAAGCTATAAAGAAAAAAAGTGGATAAATTAGGCTACAGATTAATGATGGCATTAGGTGAAAATACATCCCCGATTGTTCAGAACATGGTTAACTTTATGATTGTTGCAGAATCCAAATGTAAATCTTCTCTTGGAACAGCAGATCGTGGACTTTGTAGTTCACTTAGCTGTCAGGCTACGATAGCAGTAAGTGTTCTCCAGAACCCCCATTTCTGTTCCATGAAGTTTTCATGGGCCAGGCTCTTTTTATCTATATGCGCTGCCATGCATTGCTTCCATTTCCAAGGTCAATGCAAGGTTTCAGGTGGCTAATTCAGCACCAGCCATCTCATCAACATTCCAGAAATAGGAGGAAGGTGTGATGAACCACAGGGGACCATGGGCATGCTCTGGCTATCTTTTAAGGAAAATTCCAGGAAGATGCCCTGTGAAATTTCCCCATAGGTGTAATTGGGCAGAAGTTACACACAGGCCACACTCATCTGTGAGCTCACTTAGAACGCATGGGTACTCTCACTTGGGAAGAAGGGGAAAAGGAATATTGGGAGAACAACTAGAAGTCTCTATCACCCTCCCTGTGCCTTCATTAATCTCCATGCCTTTGTATTTCGTGGTAGGTAGGACAAGATATTTCATGTTCACCAAAATGACACCAATATTTTAATTACACTTATGGCAAACAGAATTATAAAAAATAATGTTTAAAAAAATATTTTCAAGCTATTAGAGGAAAATGGAAAGTACCTTAAACTTTTCTTCTTGCATCTTGTATGCTCCTAGCATTTGAGAAGACTACTTATAATTGAAGAAAATAACTCTGGGAGTTCTAAATACAAATCTGCTTCATTACAGCACTTCAAGGCATAACAAAGTATCCTCCAATCTCATACAGAGCCTACCAGGCACCCCTTCTGCAGAGCTGTCCATGCCCCTCCAACCCAATAGAGCTCTTCCTGGCCAAGTTGTGAGAATTAAGGTAAGCAACTGCAAATCTGCTATTCAATGATTTCTCTTGAAAAGCTGGTGAACAATTCACAAATACTCTCCAAATTCTCAAAGACTCAAGCAAATTTCTCCCAAGACCCCAAGAATAGCTCTTTCAGCCACATATTCACAGACTGGTTTGATTCTTTTCTTCTTCTGATGATCTTAATTTCATCAACAACACTTAGTCACTCAAACCTGGCCCTGCTAACTGAGAGCCTTACCAAATGACCCAACAAGTACCTGGGTTAACACCTTGTCGTTTAACACCTTGATTCATTCAGGAAACAGCTCAGACATTAACGAGGATCCAAAGTCACTATTGCAATTGTGTCATTATCTTAGACAATTCTTCCCCAAGGGAATTTAATTGGACCGTGTAGGACTTTGGGCCTTTGCTTTCTTGTGCAGGGACACACCTTAGCCTCTGAATTATCAAGTAGGGACATGACTAAAATTAAAACTGCCCCAGATTTTCTCTTCTGTTTAATGACTTTTTATGGCAACAAACTTTCCTCTTTTGGCACACACAAAAAAATCTCTTGAACTTTTTGTTTTGTTTTACTTTTTTTTCCTTCCCGGATTTTCTTGTGATAATATTAGACAAAATTCTAGAAAATAGTAAACTCTGAAAATACTACTTAAGACGTCCACATGATCACATTTCAAGGTCACTGGTCTTAGTTTCTCTTAGATGCTAAGTTGCCTTAAAGACAGTCCAACGTGTGTGGGGCAGGGACGAGAATTAATCACAACTTAAAATATATATATTAAGAATTTTACTTTTCAAATTGAGTATTGAAGCATTTATGTTATAACACTGATGGTGGCTGTCTTTCATCATTTAGTTCCTTTTATGGATTACATCAATCTATTTTTATTTGCTAACATGTTGCTATTATTTGGCACTTCATTTAAATGACACTGATCTAAATATCCAGTCATGGATAATATTTCTCTCTTTTAAGTGAAGCTCTACAAAGTTATAAATAGCTAATGACTTTCCAAACTCCTCTAGTTTACTGGAGAAATAATTTAATGAAGACTTAGGTTGCTTTGTGTAGCTTTGCTAATGTAAATGAGTAATGTGTATTGATTTTTTACGGTGTAGAAATATTTTCATTCATCTGATGCAAGAAAGTCTATTAAAGAATTATTAATGACACAATAATTGCTTTAAGATCTATGCTCTAATTAAAATGGTAAATTCTTTATTACATCTTTATTTTAATTAGATATGCAGAAAGACAATAATTTTTACAAGACACCCTGTGTAAACTAAAATTACCTCATTTAGAAATGCCTCATAGAACCTGCAGTAGAGCTACCCAGAGAGACCATTGAGAATCTCCTGAATTAAAACCAGAACGATTCCACTTCCAGTCAAAATTAAGATGCTATTCTGACTGAAACTAATAATCTTAAACAAATTATATTACTTTTTTGGTGAAGTGTAATTCATCTGAATTGATAAGTTTCCTTGTCCTTTTTTTTTTTTAATCTTAAAAGTGAAGTTTTTTTTCTTAAGTTTGAAAAGCTCAGTTGAAGACAAAGGGGGAAAATGAGTGTATTGTCATGGAAATTACCTTGTATCAACTTTAGCCATTTATTTTTACAGTTCTATTTTGCTCTGTTTCTTCAATTTGTGGGTAGATGCTTTTTAATGATTTGTCTTGAGTTGTATGTATAGAAAAACTACAACCAAAATCAATAATTACCTCCTATCTATTATTCTTTCTATTTGCTTTTCTGTTTTTAATTTGTATGCATGATTAGCCGGGGGCAATGCTCATTTGAGGATAATGATCACTGACTTGAAAGATGCAGGGTGAGTTAACCTTTGGTGCCTGCCTTGTGCCAGGCAGTGTGTTGGGATCTTTTGTGTTTATTATTTAATCCCCTCAACACCCCAAACCAGAAAACTGTGATTTCCATTTTACAGATGAAAGAATTGAAGATTAGGGAACTACCACAACTGTGGCCCAAGGCCCATATCCATATTCTTGGTATAAATAAAGTTTTATTGGTGCATAGCCACACCCATTCATTTTTGTGTTGTCTATGACTGTATTTGCATTATAATCGCAGGGCTGTAGTTCTGTAGACAGTAACCGAGACTGACCTGCAAAACCTAAAATGTAAATATTTACTATCTAGCCTTTTTCAGAAAGAGTTTGTTGATCCCCAGTCTAAATTAAGAAACCCAGATCTCCTCACACAAATGCACCTCCGTCCATTCATTTCAGATCCCATCATGTAACGCGGTTTGTTGAAAATTATCCACTCCTTTTTTTCTTAGCATACCCTTCAGAATTTATCTATTTCGTTTTTCTTCCCTTTATTTAGAGACTCATATTTAAGAGCCTTTTTCCTATGAAGACTTTTTATGAATAGGCTGAAATAGCACCCCTCTAGCCTATTTTTCTCTTACCAGTCATTATTTATTTAACTCAACATAGCATTTTGGATCTCAGTTAGTAGGAGGATTATTACAGCAAAGTAGTGCTTCATGGTGCTCCTTTTGTTACCTGAATTACTTCCCTTAATTTTCCCACAGAACAGTGATTGCCTGACTGCTGGGGGAAGAGTCACAAGACATTTACACTTTAGAAAGTCTGGCAACTCTCACGTAATAAAAATCGGATCAAAGGAGCAAAATTGCCCAGTCAGAGACCCTATACTTTCTTGCATGTAGGGAAAAGGGAGAGCAGTGGGGTAGGGAGGGGTATTCCCATCATAGGACATATTAGCCAATGGGTCAAATTGTTCTAGACAGCTGCTCTTTTCTCACAGGCACTACTTTCTATGCAATAAAAGTTGCCGAGCTCAGATTCACTTTCAAGAAGTTCACCTGGATGGACTAATTTCTTAGTTCGGGGCCCAGCCAACCCTATTAGAATAGACCCTGAGCAGATCTGTGTGTGCGAAAGGGAAGCTAGAGTATTATTTTTCCCTCATGGGAAGATAAATTTCCATTCCCTATTTTTAATTGCTTTGCATTTAGTAGAAAGATTAAGACAAGCATACAAATGATAAACCACAAAGCAGAAAGAAAATGCATGATAGAAGAATAAGCTAAAATACTGTGATGGCTCAAAGGCAGAACAAGATGTAATGGTCTGGTAACATTCAGTGTCACTATGCTCTATCTTTTCTTATATATTAACAGATCCCCTGTTGTGCTTCCCAAGATTCGGTATAAAGAAATAAGGACTTTATTGTCAGTTATTTCACCTCATATCTGGGTTTAATCCATCTGAAGTGTGTAACTCTTAATCTCAAGGCTTGTGTTTGCACCAAGGTTTGGGAAACATGCTTTAGGTACTTGCATGAAGTCATTAAACAGGGCTAATGTAGAAGATAGCGGTAATTCACTAATTGCACCCATATTTATTTACTAGGGAAATTAGTCCCTTTCCTTAAAATTATCATTATTTCTCTTTTTCTCTGCCTTACCCTGAGTCTTTTATTTCCCAAACTGTAAGATCGGAAGAGAACTTTCTGCTTTGTGAAACACTAGCTGACCCTGATTTTCCTCTGCAAGGCCTTAAAGGAAATACTGCTGACAGCTTCTGAACCTCAACATAATGGCAAATTTATCTTCTATATGTTTAAAAGGGATAACACATGTAAACGTGTAGCACAGTGAGTGTCTCAGAGGAAGGACTAATTATTATTGGCTATTATTACTGTTATTTTATTGTTTCTTTTGGACTCCAAACCCCAGCAGCCATTTCTATCATACCCTCCTGCCTTGAATCATGTGCCAAGGACAGAGAAAGTGTGTCAGGCAAAGAAAACAAAATAAGTCAATACTCAGAGATGGGAAACCATAGGCCATTTGGGGCATGTCCAAACTGTCAGGTTTGATTGAAATAATGGAACAAATCGGTGGGCTAATGGTGAGCATGGGCTGATGAAATAAAAGCTGCTATTTGGTTGTATTTTGTGGCTGTTTAACATTTATGATTCACTTTCATCTGAAAAATAAAAGGCATGTCCTTGGAGAACAAGTTGACAAATGTGGTTTTTTAATATAATAGACTCCTAAAAGTTAAACGCAACCGAAAGTGACATTATGTCTGGATTTTTATTCTGCTTTGCCTGTGTATCTTATTCCAGACTCATTTTACTATATAACTTGGCTTTCCTCTTACTTAATAACTATTCAAATAAGTTGAAATATGAATTTAGGTCAAACATAATTATATGCATCTGGAGAGGGTTAGATGTATAACATATTTAGCAGTTAAATTTATTTTTTTACATTATCTGTTGTTTGGGATTATTTATCACTCTGCTTTCAGTTATTGCAAAAAATAATCAAGATTTGATATACTAAAATTCTGAGTTTATTTTCAAGGTATTTGACAACCCCTTTGTCAAAGTACACAAACAGCATGAATAATTTTATTGCCTCTGTCAATCTTTACGCAGCATTCCAGGATGCAGGCGTTCAACATGAACTGAGATGGGATTCTGCTTTCCCTAGCTCAGGACAAATATTTTCTTCCTAACATAGAAAAGTATAGTTAAATATGAATAGTTGATGATGTGAATGGAAACTACTTTTCTTTGTAAAATAAGTTGTTCAAAATTCTAACTTAACGTTCTCCAACACTTTATTTTTGAAGTTCTAGTCTAATTTAAAACAAGAGCAGGAATAATAATTACCTATAACCGGAGTAGAATGCACTCTTCTAGAAAAAAAAATGTTTATTAATAAAATATTTATATGTTTCAATATTTATATACTTTATTAAAACAGTTACCAGTTTTGTTCCTTTCAAATACAACATAACATTTAGCAAACCTAAATGAGCAAACTTTTGAGAGAATAACTAAAGAGTAAATGCATGATTCACAAAGTATAAACAGAATGAGTTTAGAATATATCCCTATGAAATGTTGATGATCATTGAAAAGGCAAAACATATAATGAACAATCTTTGAATAGAAAAAGCACATTTATGTCAGATAAAATGAGTATCACAGCGGAGGGCCCTGTTCACAGCCACAGCACGTATTTCCACTCCCCTGGGCTGAGTGGAGTCCTGTCGCTCTGTGGAGGGGGGATCATGGACTTCAGCAGTGAGCCAGCACCAGGGCCCCAAGAACAGGCGAGGACAGGCACACCTCAACAGATGGCTGGCTGGGGACCATCTCAGGGGAGGCTGGGAGGAGCCAAGGACAGCAGAGGGATCAGAAGCATTTGCATATCCTGCCCCCGATGTTGCTAGAGCACCTCTGTCATGTCTAACCGGTAAGAACCGAAGGAGGAGGAGGAGGAGAAGAATCCAGAATCAATTAGGCTTATTTCCCCCAAAATATAGTTTTTGGATTGTAGTGACATGAAATATGATATTTTAAACTGGAAGAGATGGTAAATACTATTTTTTTTAAAACTTTGGGGTACTTTATATTCTCATTCTACCCTCTGGAGTATGTCCGCTTTGCCCTTGTTCTAAGGGCTCCATAGAGTAAAATCCAGCGTACTACAAAGCAGATAGCAGCTGTATCAAACCCGCACAGGGGGTCGGGGAGGGGGGAGTGAAGTCAGGAAAGGTTACCCCAAAGAGTGATTGCTTGAGTATTATCTCAGCATCATGTTCCTGGATGATAACAGAGCAAGCCCCAGGACACAGCCATCCTTGCTTTTGACTCAGTGCCCTTTACACTGAGCCATCTACCTTCCCCATCAGCCTTAGACGATCTGCTCATTCCATAAGGACAGCTGTAGACAAAGACACTCTGGCAAGAAAAAAAATCTGACCAACTGGAATTTTTATTTTATTACCAGATAGCAAAGCAGATTCACGCGAATCAGAGTGGCTCAGAATTCCAGGCCAGAGGAAACCATGCATCATTGTACAGAGCCTTGCAAAGCTCTGGATTTGATGCAAAACACATTTGTGATATGTGATAAACAGGCCCATATGGAACTAGGGAAGTGCAAATAACTGCTTCATCTGCAAGGGCTCATACATCTCTTAGGAGAAGAATATACTGGAATAACTGTCCATGAGTAAAACCACCCTCTGACACTTCCAGGAGGCTACTTAGTTCAGCAGACGCAGCCACACAAAACTGGAAGCTTTGTTCCCACATTAGCTGTGGCCTCTGTGGGCCTGTGTCCTTGGCACAGGGTCAGATGATTACATAATGCTTCTCATAAGTAAACCAATAGAACAAGAAACAGACGGGCAATAATGCTTAAAAGCACAACTGTCAAACCTGGGAAAGACTTGCTAGGTGTGTCTTGGTCCTTGGTTTGGGGCACTCCACATTGAAGAGAACTTTTAAATCCCAGCAGAGGGGTCACGAGGGCCCAAGGTAGCAGGCACAGTTGTGAAATGAGTTGTTGTTGTTTTTTTTCCCCAGGTTTCCTACTGCTACCATGTGGTGACTGGAATTATTTGTTGATTGAAGAGTGCCACCTTCCCACTCCCAATTTGTTGTTGTCATGATGAGTCTAAATACTGTTGACCAGTATTTAGAGATTGTTTTGGGTTTTTGAAGCCATTCCTCCTGGTTTGGGGTCCTTTGTCATGGTTTTACTTCTCGGACCATACAGAATATGCTCACATTGTCTCTTAGTCCCCAAACTTCTGCCACCTCCACCTCACATATGCACAAGGGTCCAGTTAGTAGCCCTCTCACCCTGATTTCAGTACCTCCCTGCTTAGTCAAAATTAAATTATACAGTTCCTCTCATTGCTTCCAAAGTTTTAAAAGTCTTTACATCCCAACTTATGCTCATTTGTTTGTTAATTTGACTTTTCTTTTATTCATTCATTCTCTCAACATGTCCATTAAGGCCATGGTACTAGGTACTTAGGAAATAAAAAGCATACAGTCCCTGCATCATGAATCCACAATCTATCAGGGAAAAGAGACCCTTAACAAATCAATACAAATATAAGTCATTTGCTAACATGTTTATATTATTTGGCACTTCATTTAGGTCATAATTAATAAGACTATTGGTAAAACTATATAGAAGAAAGAGTAAGGTGAAAAAAATATATCAAGAATCTGGAGAAGAGGCTGGGCACAGAAATTTTCAGGGGGCTTCTGGGAATGGAAAAATTACCTGGTCTGGTTAGAACAAAGGCTTAGATTAAAAATAATAATAATAAGGTCGTGTCTTCATCCTAATTCCATTTCAGGAGTAGAAGCTGTCCAAAGCCTACATTTCAGAAAGAGTCCCTTTATTCAACTTAATCATAGAAGAAACCAATCTTCTTTCAAGGATGGCACAAATGGTACCCATGGTAGTTTATTCTGGGTATCAGAAATTTCATTTAGAGGCAAGTAACAGTGGATTAAAAAAGAGAGAGAGATTTATTTATCTCTCTCATAACATGAAGGCCAGTTATGAGCCATCTGGGGCTGCAGCAATAGGTCCATGACATCATTAGTGTCCCAGCATCCTTCCATTATTCTACCCCTTCTATTTACTATAAGGTATCTGTTTTAGTTTTCCAAAGGCTGCTAATGCAAAGTAACAGAAATGGGTTGGATTTTATAATGGGATTTTTTTTAGGAGGTACCAGGAATTGAACCTGGGACCTTGTCTATGGGAAGCAGGCATTGAACCACTGAGCTACCCCCACTCCCCTAATGGGAATTTTATTTGTGGTAAAAGCTTACAGTTCCAAGGCTGTGAACTGTTCAGACCAAGGCACAATCAGAGATGCTTTCTCACCAAAGTCAGCTGCTGGCGATCCTGGTGTCTGGCCACATGGTGAAGATGGCCGCTGATCTCTGCCAAGGTCCCTGCCTTCCCCTCCAGAAGCTACCATCTGCCAGATCTCAGCTGTGGGCAACCAGGCACAAGGCTTGTCTCTTTCCAGGCCTCCTCTCTCAGTCTCTTGGGACTTCTCTGACTTCCTGCAGCTGTGGGCGAACCCGGAGTACTTTCTCTCACATGGCCACATCAGATATGGTAGAGCTCCCTCTTCCTATGTGTATCTGTCTCTCTCTGTGTGCCTCTGTTTATATCAGACTCAACCTGAGTCATGCCTCTCTGATGTAGTCCAATTGAAAGGGTCTCACACCCCCAGGAATGGATTATTTCAAGAATGTCATCTTTGTCTGGGATTCACAAAATTCAAACTATCATAGTGTCCATCCTCAAGGACAAAGATGTAAAGTGTTTCCTGATGCTCCAGCCATCACATCTGATTTCCAGGTTGGAAGTAGGTAGGCAAGGGAAAAAGGGCACATTTAAGAAGCATATTTTCCAAAACTCTACCCCAAAATGTCTACTTACCTCTCGATGGCCAAAACTTATTATGTGACCAACCCCATTTCCATTCCCAGTAAAATCTGTTAGCAAAGTTTTAAGAGGAGAATAGATACTGGGGAGACTAGGTGTATCCATCAACCCAAAGCTGAGAAACCTCTTTAGAGTCGGGGAAGGTGTGTGTGTGAATGAAAGGTGGACGTTGTGAGGAGACCAAAGCCTGATGAATCTCCCCACAGATATCCTCACTCAGGCACAGTAAAAAAGAAGATTGTGACTGACTTTCAAAAGTGGCTGCTAAGAAGCTTTCTCATGTTTCTCCTCAAATAATTGGAACTTCAAAAACCTTGAATCACATTTATATGAATGCATATAATATACATTTACTTGTTTTAATGTAGATTTTTAATATCCAATTCTTCACATAAGCACTAAAGTCAGTGTACTGCTCTCATAGAGAATAACTCATGTGAAAATTTAAAAATAATGAACCAACAGAATTTATTGATTGAATTGAGATGTTTATTTAGTACATTTTGGAATTTTTAATTTAAAAAGTGCTTTATTTTCAGAAGCACTTGTTTCAGCTATTAAAGATGGAGTTCCAAAGCCCCCCCCACCAAACCACTTCTGATTTTCTGTGAAAATGAAAGAAAGCTTATATATATGACTGTAATCCAATCTCATGTCAGAAACATAACATGGAGGCCTGTTCAAATGATGCAGTCAATTTTAATGAAACCTGTACAAAATTAAAATATGATAAATGCTGGTATTAACACAGGGGTGTCAGTCAAGGTCTCAGTGGGAAACAACACACTCAAAGCAGGCGATTTCAAAGAACTATTTATAAAGGTGTGGATAGGGGGTAGAGGAGTCACAAGAGGTAGTGCAGAGATCTGGGACTAGAAGTGGAAAGAGAGCTATTACCTCCTTTGGGTCTAAACTAGGGAGAGGTGAGCAGAACCCAGGCAAGAGAGAATTATAGAGGAACAGTGACCTTAGATCAAGGGACACAACCAGCCTCAAAGATTCATCAGGTGCCCAAAGGGAGAAATCCATGGAATAAATATCCTGATATCCTTTCCCACCCTCTGATCTCCTGCTGGGATTTCCATTGGCTAAATCCAACCAGCAACCAGATTGCAGGGAAGTCCTGTTGATGTGGTCCAAGCAGATCAACACTGCGCAGACAGCAGGGTGAAGAAGAGAGGAGAGGAGTGGATGTGGAGGGCTAAACAGAAGATGTCCCACACAATGAGGCAGGAATGTATCCATCGGTAATGTGCAATTCTCTATACTTTGAGAGATTAAAGGCCCTTCGTTTGAGGTAATATGTAATGTCATGCTCTGTTTGTCAACTTAATAGATCTCCTAGTATCACCAAGGATATTTCAAAGCTACTCTATTACCTTTCCAGAAACTACCCACAAAAGCTAATTAATAGTGTACCCTTGTTAACACATGCAGATTTGGCATTATTGGTCTAATTAAAAGGATTTTAACAGTCTCACCTCCTCCCTCTACTGAATCTTACATATCCCAGTCAAAGTAAATTAAACCCATTAATCAAAGTGGTAAAAATGATATAAGGGACAGGATACAAGCAGAACTGAGAGGAGCCTAACAGCCCTCATTATGTTTAATTTTGTTCCCCAGCAAAGGATAATAAATTCAAATTGCAACATCACAATAAAACATTTAATTATTCAAGAGCAGGGCAAGACACATTATAATTAGCTCCCTATTAAGCATCTTCAATAGATGCAGTTTAGTCACCCAGCTAGTCTTAACCTGAAGCCTTAAAGTGAAATCTCAACCACTTTGTCACCCATGGAAAATACTCCCACAATGTAGAGCTGGCATTGGGATGTGGCTTGGTGGGTGAGGTGAGGGTTGATGTTGATTCATTCATTCTCTATTCAACAGGTATCAGTTGAGCATCAACTACATATTAGGCAGAGTTCTGGGCACTAGAGTTCCAATGGTGAATAAGATAGATTAATTGCCTTCTCTCATGGAACTTACACAATGACAAACAAAATCCTTGCTTCCTCTCCTGGCCTCAAAGCGCTCCATGATCTGTCCCCTGACTACTTCTCATGCTTCTTTCTTCCTTGCTTACTGCATACCTGCCACCCAGGCCTCTTGCTGTTTCTCAAACATGTCAACCTCATTCCTAATTCATGTGCTTTGTGTTTGTTCTTTCATCTGTCTCGAACTCTGTTCCCCCAGATCTCGTGTGACTGCTGCTTTCTCATCATTCAGATCTCTGATTAAGAGAGACCATTCATGACTACTCTTATCTAAAGAAGCTCCCCAAACCCAGCCACTCTATGTTTAAACGTCTTCATGGCATTTATGACTATCCAAAATTATCTGGTTTATTTGCTTAATTACTCTCCATCTCTATACTCATGCTCATAGAATAGAAGCTCCCAGGGAGAAAGGACCTTGTCTGTTCTCTTTACCACTGTATTCCCAGTGTGTAGCCCGGCACATAGTAGGTTCCCAATAAATATTTGTGACTATGGTGGATTGTATTTTCCAAATACAACATCTCCCGTTCCACATGTTTTTCTAAAACCTAGTTATACCACCATCAAGAGAGAGGTGGAGACTTTCCCTGCCTCTTCAATCTGGGTGGGCATTTGACTCATATGAAACCAGTAGAATGTGGTGGAAGTGATAAGGTATAACTTCAGAGGCCAGGTCATAAAAGGCAATTTAGCTTACCTCTGGTGTCCTGAGCTGCCAAGGAAGGAGTCTAACTACTTGACTCAACCGTGCTGTAAGGATCCCCAAATTAACTCACATGGAGAGGCCCTGATTACATGAAGAGAGGGAGATGCCCAGCTGGACCCCAAATGCCCCACCCCCAAATTTTTCCAGCTCCAACTGCCAGCTGACTGACAATCACATGACAATCACATGACTCTCTCATGTGAATCCTTTCCAAATTCTTGACCTACAGAATTAAGAGAGATAATAAGATGATTGCTGTAGTTTTAAGCCACTAAATTTGGGGATGATTTGTTACACTAGCAATAGATAACCAGAATGGTGACTGACTGGATAAATGAATGAGCTTACAAACAAATAAGGTATGGCTTTTTTACTTCCAGTCTAATTCAGAATGGCGAGAAGGGCTTGGAATCAAGATGAAAGAATATGTTCTAGAAATCTGTGTGTCTAAACTGAAATCAAATACTTATTCAAAATTTCAATATCAGATGCCCACAATATAACACAGATTCAATTACATGTTGATCAAATCCTGTCTCCTCAGGAAAGCCATCTTTTTACCATTACAAGGCCAAGTTTGTTTCCTAACACAAAAGTTCACTTTTTCAAGGCAGATGTTACTTCTTAATTATGGCATTCTTTCCTAACTGTGGCCTCTTAATTCTTTCCAGCCATTAACAATTGATTAGAGTTGGCTCTCAAGTAACAAGTTTGCCATACCAGCCTTAAGGAGACTTCAACATCTCAAAAGAGCATCACAGGTTGTCTTCACTCCTCCCCTCCCCCTCCCCTTTCTCTTGGATTTCTGCAGTGACACCAAAGCATGAGGGCAGCATGAGAATTTTAAAAGTTGAAAACATTTGGACTTGTTTCTCAAACACTTCTAAAATTCTATGGAAGCCTCTGTTTCCATCCCTGATGAGGGAGGCAGCATTTGTTTAAAGGCTAATGGAGCTTCTCACTGGTTGATAAGTAGTCATGGAGATCTCTATCAACAAGAATTTGCCCAGAACGATTGGATTGTTAGGGTGGGGTCGGCATTTTCAAAACATTTTCCAGTTGGTTTGAATTTGACCACACTGGATCTGCAAGGGTTTCTTTCACTCATAATTACTTTGTTTCTTTGTCACATCTTCTCTTTCATCCACATACAGATATGTTATTCTTATCCACAAAAATGGGTAGTGTCATCATTCATGACAACTAAACTGACAAAATCTCGACCTTTTTTAGCTAAAGGCATTTATTTATGATCTCAGATATCGCCTTCATCAACCTAGTTCCTTCTTCTGTGAATGGTTACTCTTCCAGAACTCCAGCTTCAGTTGGTATTTCTTAGAGCTATTTCTTACTCCAGTAGATCTGGGGTGGGGCTGAGAATTTGCATTTCTTACAAGTCCCCAGGTAATGCTGCTGCTGCTGGTTCAGAAACCACATTTTGAGATCCAGTGACCTGCACTAATTTAACCTTATTATCTTCTGAGTTCTACATTATCCCCATTTTCCAGATGAGAAAACCAAATTAGAGAGGTTAAGTCCACAGCTTGCCTACAGATACACAATTAGGATTTGCCCTCCAGGTATTATGGGTATTGCCTAATACAAGAGTGAGTAGAGGAATTCATGTGTTTGGGTATGTGCAGAGAGGTTGGAGCCAGGCTACTTGGGTTCATTATATCTTAGCTGTATGATCTCAAGCTAAATATTAAACTCTCAGAGGCTCAGTTTCCTTGGTTTAAAACTATAGCAATAATGGTCCTCTCTCATCAGGGTGTTGTGAAGATGAAATGAGATGATGCATGAAAAGCTGAGAGAACGTTCTAGGTGTGGAAAAGCACAGAGTGAATGAGAGTTCTCAGTGGGAGAGCCAGATAATAAATGTGTAAAAACTATAAATAAATCATCCCAAACACTAGAAAAACTATGAAGACTAGGGATAGTGAGGTCTGAGAGGACTCTTCCAAGGAGGTGACATTTGAGCTGAGATGAGAGGGATAGAAGGAGCCAGCTATATAAAACTGGAGAAGGAATGTTCCAGATAGAGGCAAGAGCAGGTGCAAAGGCACGGTGCCAGGAATATACTTTTCCCTTTGGAGAAACTGGAAGAAGGCCAGAGCTAATGAAGTAGAGTGAGCACTCAGGGAAAGTGGGGGTAAGGGGGAATGGAAGGAGATGGCCTCAGGGAGGAGTTTACATTTTATTCCAAGGGCAGTGAGGAGCAGGGGAGTGACTTGGTTGGATGTATTTTTGACAAATCAATTTAGCTCCCATATCAAGAATGGATTGTGACAAGCAAGACTGAGGAACAGATACTAGTTACGCAGCACAGGCTTAGACCAGGTAGCCTGGAGTAGGGAGGTGGTAAGGGAGGTGAAGGCAAGTAGGTGGATTCATGGTATCTGGAGCCTGCTTGTAGATAGCATGTGTCAGGGAGCGGGGAAAGATTGAGGATGTTGACTTTAGCAACAGGGTAGATGGCAACACAATTTACTACAAAAGGAATGGCTAAGGGAGAAACATGTTTGCAGTTAAGTTCTCATCTGAGTTTGTAATGTAGATTATATCAGGGCATGAAGAAACTTTCGGGGGTTGCGGGTATGTTCGTTTTCTTGAGGTATTGATTTCACTCTTTTTATACATCAACTTGCATAGTTTAAAGATGTGCAGTCAGTCAATTATACCTCAAGAAAGTTGTATTTTTAAATGCTCTAAAAACAACAACAAGAAGAAGTGAGATCTTTATTAACCAAGTAGAGATGTCAAATAGGCTATTGGATACATGACTCTGGACTTTAGAAAAGATTGCCTCATGAAATTTTTCTGGAAAACTCCAGAAAATTTGTAACCAGTGAGTATCAGAGCTAAGTAGGCTTGGCTGAAAGAGCAAAGAATCAGAAGCTGGAAGATTTGGGTTCTCGTTCCTGGCAGATCCTGGAAAACTGTGAAACCTTAAATATGCCATTTGATCTCTGTCTGAAAAGGCTTTTGCACTGATAATATAAGGAAAATATTTGGACCTATCTATGCCATATACTGTTGGGAGGGTAAATAGGGTACCATTATAGAAGTGTTTGGTAAAGTTAAAATTGCTCCAGAAATCTGTCACTATGAGTATTATTGAATAGGAGATTGCTTAAAAGATGTGGTGGTTTGGAGATAGGCTTTGGTCAAAACTGAGACCAAGAAGAGAAAAAAAAAAAAAACATGAGCAAGACTTACAACTTGGCAAGAACAGAGTACATTACTTTATATTATTTTATGGCTAGTACTCCAGGCTTTTCTCGCCTGTCTTGAGGAAGACAGAACTATGAGATTCTTTGCAGATTAAATATATCCCAAGTCATTGTCTACAAAATACACAAAGCATACGTGATCTGTATCTTTTAAAACACAACTAAATAATTATTATGAGAAAATTGGGATGGGAATGGATAATCAATATATTTAATGTTCCATGAGTATGATTTCTCTCTTTACAATGTCTTCCTTGGAAGATTTACTGTCTTGTTGAGGTGTGTTTAAAAATAAGTAAGTAACATAGTAGGGGGCTGAGGAGTTGCACACAAGCCACCAGTCGTTTAAAGCCTCATTAATCACTAGTTTAAATCCCAGGCTCTCCAGCCATCCTAACTAATACCTGAGGTCTCAACATGGGTCATGAAGTAAGCTAGCAAGTCAGCCATTCCAGGCCTTGTGTGGTAGGGCCAGTGGGTCCTCAAATGATGTTGAAGTCCTTTCATTTTAAACATATACATTTGAGTAGAACAAATTACCCCCAAAAGAAATAAATAATTCCAAAGAATTATATTACACAGCGAGAGTCCAATTTGAAGAATGAGAAAGGATTGTATATATTTCACTACTTATTAAACAGTACTGGATGTTTAGAAAATAGATATCCCATCATATTCATATTTAACTTCAGCAACTCCAACTATAGGCTTTTGGCAAAAAAAAAAAAAAGAATGTATTCCCCTCCCCAAAATTATCTCACTATCTCAGGTAACTGGAGAGTGATCAGTTCCAATGCCACAGGAAAAATAAAACTGACTTTGTGACTTATTAAGAGATGGTTTGGTAGACAAAAATATTACTGATATTGAATGGGTCTGTAAAAGAAATTTCAAGGATAATTTTGACCATACACAATTTTTGACTTACATGTATCCCTTAACCTTTAACCCTACCTAAGAGGTGATGCCACCATAAATGGCTCATCTACTTGGTTCAAGACTACATATAAGGCTCAGAATATACTAAGTGCCCCAAAATACGAGCTGTTGCATTTAGTAGTAGCCATTATAGTAGTTGAATCATTAGTGATAATCAGAGTGGTACAAAAAGCTCTCTTTGAACAAATATTAGGGGGTCTCCAAACCAAATTGGAGCTCATGGTCATGGTAGTTGAACTCTTTCTAGGCATCCTAATTAAGAAATTGTTCCAAACAATTAAGCAGTTTTAGAATTTGGTGTTGGTTCCTTTAGAAGATTATTTCTAAGGGAATGATATATAGTCATTTACACTAAGATAGTTCTTTGTTCTGGATGTAATCTCATTACACTGACATCCAACTTGTGATTTTTCAAGTAAAGCCATTCATTTATCCTGCAGATTGTTTAATTATTAACTTTTCTAGCACAGTTTAAACTAAAGAAATAATGGGAATTCTAGATTATAGGTTACTTGCAATCATGCGGTTTCTATCAGGTGTCAGGCTGAAACACAGCTAGAGTTTAGCTCTGCTTAATTTAATTTTAACATCCAGAGCAACTTAGATTAGCTTTTAGATTTTAAAGGTCAAAAGGTCCCCCTTTATCTTCTACCTAGGTGTATATTTAAGGACATTTATAAATATAGAGATATACGGGTAATTTTTATGCTTTTTAAAATCTGTTTGCCTGAATTTCATTAGCTAAAACCATTTCTTTTATAAAACTACCCAAATGATGTTTGGCAAATTTGAACAGGTATATTCATGGTACCAGGAACTATGTAGTACCATTTGTGTTTGCCTTATACTTTACAGGTACAAAATGCTTTCACAGCTGCTTTTAGTTTGCTAGGATGCTGAAAACAGATACCATGAAATAGGTGGGCTTAAACATGGGGATTTATTTGCTTACAGCTTGAGGGTGAGAAAATGTCCAAATCAAGGCATTATCAAGGCAATGCTTTCTACCTGAAGACTGGCTGCTATTGATCTTGCCACATGGCATGGCACATGGCAGCATCTGTTGGTCTCTCCCTTCTCTTCTGGGTTTCGTTGCTTTCAACTTTTTGCTTCTGTGGCACGTTCTCTCTCTTTCTCCCCCTTCCTCTCTCTCCCTCTGTCTCTCTGTGTATCATTCTCTCTGTGTGTATTCATCCCATTTATAAAGGACTCCAGCAAGAAGATTAAGACCTTTCCTGATTAAGGTGGATCATACCCTAACTGAAGTAACCTCATCAAAAGGCCCTGCTTACAATGGGTTTACATCCACAGGAATGGATTAGATTAATAATGTGATTTTCTGGGGTATATACAGCTCAAACCACCCCAACAGCTAATGTCTCAAATCTACTGACATCCCACTAAACGATATCCAAAACCAATAGGAACTGAAAAGTAGAGGAGCAGGGTGAAGGGAACATATTGTTAAGGAAAATTCAATTCAAGAAGTATATATTTCAATTTAAAAAGTATATGATTTGCAATCATGATTAAGTCAATTATCTAATACAGTAAAATAAGCTAAAAATCTGAACCCACAAAACAAACTGGGCCCAAGTATTCTCCCCCCTTTTTCTTTATCACTTTGTCCATTTTTTCCCATTCTTTCTCTTTTTTTCAGAGTAGGAACCACTTTCTATCTTTAAAAGTAATTATTTTAAGAAAAAGGAATTAAAACGATATCACACTGGCCATTATCAGAATAGTACATGCTCTCAAGGAAAGCAGATTTCTTTTTTTCTAAGATGCTCTTCTTGGGATGAGCCACATCTAGTCTATGACAACATGAACAACTCCTGAGCCTGTTTGAGTGACCAAGAGGCTTGAGCTCTGAAACTTGAGCCTCGGCTTACTGTAGAGTGTAAACACTTTGCTGCAGCAGAGGATCAAAGAATTTGACTATACTTTTTCAGAGCTTAGAAAGTCTAGCCACCTAATCATGCCAGAACTCAACAGATCAGCATTCATAATCACCAGAAAAGGTACTTTAAAAAACATTTGACAAGGAGTGACACTAATGCAATAAGAACTGGTATAAGCCCTATAAAAACTTCGTCTATTTCATATAGACAGTACATTGTCTCCATGTATATATATGTGTACATATACACATACCCACACAAAGACCCACCCATAAGTCTCTGAGGAAGGAAAAAAGTTTTCCTTTATTTGGATACTACACAAAAATTCTAGTCATTTTATTTGCAACAAAGAGAATTGGCAAGTTAATGCAAAAATTACCCTCTATGCACCAAAAAAGCAGTAAAATAAATACTCAAAACTTTTCCAGGTGGTTAGCTATTAAAATAATAAAATCTGGCATCCCATTCTTTCTTGGAATGAGAACTTGCAAAGGTAGTTTCATCCTCTTCCAGAAATGGCACAGCCTGAAGGCACTTACTTCTCGGGTTTTCTATGCCTCGTCCCTTAACATAGGAAAGAAGGTAGGGATGAGGCTGTTTACAAAAACTTCCATGTTACAGGCCATTTGGAGGCAGCACTTAAAGATGAGGTCCTGGAATGTAGATTATAATAGACAGCTTTGCCTCTTTTTCTGACGTTTGTATAGATGAAACTATAAGTACATATCCTTTCGTGTCTGGGCTCTTTTACTAAATATCATGTTCCTTATTTATCCATGTTGTGTTAGGTTACAGTTCGTTCATTTTCATTATCATATAGTATTCCATCATGTGAATATGCCACAACTTACTCATCAGTTCTACTGTTGAGGAAGATTTGGGTTTCCCTGGTTTTCTGGCTTTTAGAAACAATGTATTCTTGAATGTCTCTTCTGTTGCATGTGTGAAAGAGTTTTTCTAGGATATACACAAAAGAATGGAGTTTCTGTGCTATGCGTATCTTTACTAGTTAATATCCAATTGTTTTCTACTTGGTACTGTTAAAGGATATTTTTCTAAACAGATAAAATCATGACTCTCATGCAAATATAAAATCAACACTCATCAAAGATTTTATTTAACTCATTAATCACTAAGGGAGCATGTGAAGTGTTATAAAGAGTTCAAAGGAAACTCTAAAGAACAGACATATATAGGTGTAAGGAATGCTGAAAAGAATTTACAAAGAGGTGCAAAACAATACTGGCAAAACCGATCAATAGCTATTGGGCAATAATTAATTCTATTCCACTGAAAACAATTTCCATTTCTATGGGCAAGAATCATTTGTATAACTATCAGTTTCCTAGAATTTAGAGAGCTTTAAACCAGCTCTGGGATGATGAAAGGCAGAGAAAACCCAGAAAGGTGTGCTAGACCAGATACCTAGTAATTTGGTCCTTTTCAAATCTTTCACAATTTTTCCCGGTAGTACCCCTTTACATTCCCACCAGCTCTACATGCACGTTCCCATTGCTTTACAGTCTTGCCAAATTTGGTAGTATCAGGACTTTTAATTTTTGTCCGTCTGGTATCTCATTTTGGTTCCAACTCACATTTTCTTGATTCATAATATAGTTGAGCACCTTTTCATAAGTCCATTGGCTGGTTGGATAGCCGCTTTTTTGAAGTGCCTATTCAAATTTTGGCCCATTTTCCAATTGGTTACATTGACTTTTGAGAACTAGAAGCGACTTAAGAGATTGTCTAGTGTAGAATGTCCCCATATTTATTCTCACATCACCTTCACAGAGTCTAGCTTATGTGTATCTCTGCTGTATATTATTTACTTAATATTTTTCTTTAAAGTGACTCACTTTATTTTTTACATACATTGATTTTAAAATTAAAATCCACACAAACACCATAAATGGAAAACGAACATCAATTTGCCATAAACAGAAGGTGGCTGTTTAAACGAATACAATAAAAGCAAAAGCGTGTTGTTAAATTTAACTAGACACATTGGCCCCCAAACTTGGGGGGCCAAGACCCGTTCTCTCTCTCCTTTCTTTCTCTTCCCTCTCTCTCACCCCATTTAAAAAAAGGAAATAAGCAAGTAAAATTGTGACCTAGAAAGAAACACTAGCACCAGACAGACTTTCTCCCTGTCTTAATATGAAGAATTGAAAGAAACTGACCTGGGAATAACATTCTCAATATATCGGTCATGCTACGTAATGTCAGACCTACCCCCAGGCTCACCTAAACAAATGCTGTCGCCCTCCAGAGGAATGTCTCCACGCGCTTTGGGAAACACTGGTTTCATCCAGTTCCCTTCTGTTAGAGGTGAGGAGGCCAAGGCAGACCAGAGAAGTTTAGTGTGGTAGGCAGAAAAACGGCCCCCCAAAGCTGTCGACAACCTAATCCCAGAAACTGTGGATATGTTATGTCACATGCAAATGCGACTCTGTAGATGTGATTAAGGTTACAGAGCTGGAAATGAAGAGAATATCCTGCACCACTCAAGTAATTATCTCATCACTTGAGCAGAAATATTTCTCTGACTAGAGTTAGAGAGATGCAGCAGAAGAGGATTCAAACACGTGAAAGGGACACAACCCGCCATTGCTGGCTGTGAAGATAAAGGGGACTGTATTAGTCAGCCAAAGGGGTGCTGATGCAAAATACCAGAGATTGGTTGGTCTTTATAAAGAGTATTTATTTGGGGTAGAAGTCCACAGTTACCAGGCCATAAATCGTAAGTTTCTTCCCTCACCAAAATCCATTGCCATGTTTTGGAGCAAGACAGCTGCTGACATTTGCAGGGTTCAGGCTTCTTGGGTTCCTCTCTTCCTGGGGCTGCATTTCTCTCCGGGCTCAACTCTTCTGGTTCCTCCACAAGGTCAGCTGTAGACTATGAGGCTCTCTAGGCTTTGCTTCTCTCCACAAGGCCAGCTGTGAACTCTCAGGCGAATGACTCATCTCTATCCCGGGGCCTTCTCTCCTTCCTAAAGACCAAGCTCGCTTATTCCCCAGGGCTCCAGCTCAAGACTCCAGCATCAAAACTTCTTCAACTCTGTCCTTTGCCTTGCCTTTTATATTTGATTCCCACCCCACCAAGGGGTGGGGCTCAATGCCCTATTGACGTGGCCCAGTTAACACCCTACTCATACCTTAATCATGTCCAGATTAGCAGACCATTTCACAAGCATGATCCAATATCTATTTTTGGAATTCATAATTACATCAAACTGCCAAACTGCAACAGGGGCCCTGAGCCAGGAAATTCATGTGGCCTCTAGACGCAGAGAACAACCCCCAGCCAACAGCCAGCAGGTTAGCAGGGACTTCAGTCCTCCAACTGCGGGGAGCTGAATTCTGCCAACAACCTGAATGAGCTGGAAACAGATTCTCCCCCAGGGCCTGCAGGTAAGAGCCCTCAATGCCTGACACCTTGATTTCAGCTTCATGGAACCCAGAGCAAAGAAACCCACCAAGCCTCTTGGACTTCTGACCTACAGAACTGTGAGATAATAAATTTGCATTGTTTTAAGCTGCTAAGTTTGTGATAATTTGTTATGGCATCAGCAGAAAACTATTATAGTGAATTGTCCAAAGTCACACAACTCCTAAAGTCAGAGCTGAAACTAAAACCCAAGTCTTTTGCCTTCCATTCCAGGGCTCTTTAAATTATATTGCTTAATTTTATTGATATAAAATATTATACTGACATAAAATAAAGTATGTAGTAGAGACCCTTTTTAAGTTGAATTTCTCATGCAGCTTTTGCATTCATGTGCATCAGGGCAGTTCTATATTTCAGGGCCACATATTTTCAAGAGAATTAGATGTGAATATTTCAAAATTATCTGCATAGAGCAATGGTATCTAAGACGTGTTTTCAGTCCAACAATTTTACACTGTAATATTTTGTGCAAAGTAGGTAATGCTCCAAAAGGTAAAGGGCAGGAATTGTGAGTCACACCACTGAGGAGATAACTCATTCTGTGGACGTTTTAAAAAAAAGAAAGAAAGAAAAACAAGCCTAGGACAACAAAGTTCAGGGCTCTGGTTACTTAGTGCAATCAATTGACAGTTCATACCACTTTTCTACAGAAGGCAGGATAAAGGATTGGCTAAACCACTGCCTGTTGAATAAGATGTCCTACTGAGGAGGAAATTAAATGCCTCCTGTCAAACACCTCCTGGGTTGACTCTGATTTACCTAATAAATACAAAACTCTCTCTCAGAATAATAGTTTTTCAGGCAGTAAGCTATCTGGCAAGAAGCACAGTGGTAGAGTTATTTCTCCCCAGAATCGTTATTTCCCCCCCTTATTACGTGCAAACAACTCCAGTGATGTCCAATGACATTGAAGTTATAGCAAGAAGGCTTTTTTGTGCCTCATCTCATTCTTTGATAAAGATGCAGAGTTGTGTGACTTTCAGTTCTTGGCCAAAGCAAGATAACAGGAGATGCTACCACTAGTTACTATAACTTACGGTCCTTTCCTGGTGCATCACTGAACTGAGAAATTGGGCAAAAGTGCAAGAGTTCTGCTCCATTTCAGACTGAAAAATTAAATGGTCTTTTGACAATCATGAAGCTCCAGCAGACTGTTTTTTCCTCCTCTTTTGGTTATTCCATTATATCAAGAGATCACACAAATCTGTTTCACAAACCCAATATATGTGAAATGCTTCTGCACTGAGCATTTTTGACCCCTTAGAAAATAATTGATCACAATCTGCATTAGCAATGTACTTTCTTTCTCAGCAATACATTATTTTCCACTCCAAGCTAATGGTAGAAAAATAACACAAATTTGATTTAGAACACTTTTATTATCAACTTCATCTCTGGTCCCTCTATCACAATGGACTTAATATAAAATAATTAAGAAGGTCTAAATAAAATGTGCTTTTAAGGCAAATGTTTCTCTGCATTCACACTTAAAAAATGGCCAGATGAGTGTAGGGATAATATGATCCTTTCACAGTAAGAGGAAATCTTAAACCAGCAATTTCTATCAACTCCTTTGCTATCCACACAGACATCCTGATCGATGTAAATCAGAGGCTTGCATAATTGGTGCAGAGGGGAACATTGAACCATCTCTAGTCCCACTGTGAAATTTTCTGCCTCAGTTCAACAGTGGATTGAGATCATTCTCAGGCTTTTTCACATCAATATCAATCAATTACATCAATCACCATATTAATTGAGCACCTGCTGGGGTGTTAAAGTAGAAGAATGATGGGAGAGAGAGTCATAAATCTGAGTACTGGATAATTTAATGTCCCTTCTTGGTCTTAGTTTCCTCTTCTGTAAAATGGCAATGTTTCTTGAGCTAGATAATATTTAATGAATGCCATCAGCTCCTATAATCTATAATTTTGTTCTGAAAGCTTTGTATACCTTTTCATCTTTCTTTTTATCTCATTCCAAAAAGTAATACATGCCTATTATTTAAAAATAACTAAAATTTACAGAAAAATGTGAAAAAAAAACGTAAGACTTGTAATTTACACATTCAGTAATCTGTTAACACTCAAAGCAATGTCTTTTCAAACTTTTTCTTCTGTGTTTAAATATAAATAACTGTGTGTACATATACATACATATGCATGCATGTATATATATGCACATGTACACATACATATATTTTTAGAAGACTGCACTATACATAATTTTTGAACCTATCCATTTTTTTTTTATGTAATAAATCACAAATATCTCTCTATGACAGAAAGTGCAGACCTACATAATTTTTAACTGCTGCAGAGAATTCCATTGTATGGATGTATCATAATATATTTAGCCAGTGCTCTATTGATGGACATTTAGGTTGTTTCCAATTTTTTGCTATTATAAACAATGTGGGAGTGAACATCCATGCACATGTATCTTTGCCTACTTAAGCAGGTATTTCTGTGGAAGAGAGACTTGTAAGTAGAATATTGGAGGATATACACATTTTTAGGCATTATACTGTATTTGTATTGTGCGGGCTGTGGGTAAAATGTCAGGGGTGTTAAAGAGTCTATCCCCACCCCCACCCCCATTCCCCAGCCAAGGGTTTACTGATGTCACATGGTTCTGTGGGAAATAGAGTCAAATCATGCTTGTGCTGGAGATTTTAAAGAAGAGTTTGCTTTTCTTTTTGGCCCTAAATTTGGGAATTTTACAGGCAATCCATCTTGTAGTTTCAGAAAGTGCCAAACTCAATTATGAGAGGAAACTCTCAGTCTATTTGTGAGGACACATAGGAACTATCTCCTAAATCTCCTAAATAATGAACTTTTAGATTGTGACAGATCATTTTTTCAAACAACATACTAAGACTTTAAGTTGACTGAATTAACCAAGACAGTTAAAGTAAACAGAGCAAGGTTGGAGAAGGGAGAATCATGAGAGATGTTCCTTTAAGGATGGTCAGGGAAGGCTTCAGGGAGGAGGTGTCATTGAAGCAGAGATCTGAATGAAGGGAGGAAGTGTGCCCTGTGACTATCTGGAGGAAGAGGGCTCCAGGTAGTTAGAATAGCAAATGCAAACACCTCAATTTAGAAACATTTATGGTATTGACTGGGACAGCCAGGGAAGCTAATATGGCTAAAATAGAGTATACCAGGGGAATAGTGGTAACGTGAGTCAGCGGTGGAGCTCTGGCAGAGCCAGATCGTACAGGGCCTTGTAGGCCAGAGGGAGAATTTGGCTTTTGTGCTAAGTGTGATGGGAAACCATTGGAGAATTTTTGAGCAGGACATAGAGCCAGAATGCTTGCTTTTTTTTTTTTTTTTTTAAGGAGGTACCAGGGATTGAACCCAGGAACCCATACATGAGAAACAGGTGCTCAACCACTGAACTAGGTCTGCTCTCTGATCCAATATGCTTTTTTTGTCAATAACAATTTTTTTATTTTTTGAAGATACCTAGATTACATAAATGTTACACAAAAAATATAGGGATTCCCATATGCCGCACTCCCCACACCTCCCACACCCTCCCACATAAACATCCTTCATTAGCGTGGCACAAACATTGCAACTGATAAACGCATACTGGAGCATGGACCATAGTTCACATTGTAGTCTACACTCTCTCCCACCCAGTGCTGCATGTTATGTGATGATATAAAATGGCCTATATCTGTTGTTGCAATGTCATTCAGGACGATTCCCAAGTCCTGAAAAAGCCCCCGTATCACAACTGTTTTAAAATTTGTAAAAGATCACTCTGGCAGCTCTATGTAGGGAAATAAGAGTGGACACTGGGAGACCAAGAAGGAGGCTTTGGTAAGTATCAGGCAAGAGATGATAGTGGCTGAAACTATGCTGTAGTGTTTGGGGGTGGGGTGGTGAGTATGGGAAGTGATGAAGAGAGGTATGATTTGGGAAAGTAGAGTGAGTAGGATTTGCAAATGGACTATATATGAAGTATAAGAGAAAGAGAGGAATCGAGGATGAGTCCAAGCTTCTTAGCCCAACTAATGGGTTAACAGTGATACCATTTAGTGAGCTAATGAAAACTAAGGGAGGAATAATTTGGAGTTAGGTATTAGAATTTTGGTCATTTTAAGACCAAGATACCTATTAGACATCTGAGTAAATATGTCACTTAAAGAGTTGGATATATGCATTTAGATTTCAGAGCAGAGCTTGGAACCAGATATATTAAATTTGTGAGACATTCATGTACAGCTGTACCAGCCTTGGAATTGTTGTAGGGTATAGCTTGAAAATGGGCCCCAAATGCATAAACATACATATACATGATGTGTATAAATATGAGGAATTGGTGTTTGTTTCCCTCAGGTCCTCTGAGAAGTAGGAATGTGGAAGAGAGTTATTGGGGGAAATACCTGTGTAGGATAAAGGAGAGAAGAAGCAGGTGTGTGTTGGGGGTGGTGGTGGTGGAGAGCAGTGCAGATCTGACACCTGTGATAGGAAAAAGGAAAGACAGGGGTGTTGGGTAGAAAGATCCTCAGACTGCAGTGTGGCTCAGCCAGGCTGATGGTGAGACCACAAGCCGAGATTGCCTATTGGAAGAGTTCTGCATCAGGTAGAAATGGCTCGACTCTGGTACTCCTGCCATGTGCTCTAGATATTGTTTGGCAATAACTTGGGGAAAACATGGCTTTGGAATGATTGCCATGGTGGATCTGAAGCTGGAGCAGCTGGAGGCTGTCAGCCAAACTATGCTCATTGCAGTTCCTCAAGAGAAAGGAAATCTGAACTGTGTGCTCCATGCATCCACAGTGTCCAAAGTGTATTTGTTTGAGTATTTTCTAATTGAATGCTCCATGGTGTGATAAGAGTGAATAAGACGGCTATCATTCACATGGTCTAACGTAATAGTAGAAGGATGGGTGGATGGGTGGATGGAAGCAGAGGCATTTCAGAAGTTTTCTGCCCTCCAGGCAGAAGGTGAAAATGGTGAGTCAGGGCCAGCCAGAAAGCAGAGAAAGAAAGCATGATTCTAGGGATGAGGCAAGAATTAATAAATTCCAAAGGAGAGAGTGAAAGGAAAAGCAATACGAATCTCCCCATCCAGTCCTCCATTCTTCTAACCCAGATAAAAGCCGACTCAGGAGCTGCAGTCATTTCTCATCTAGTCGTAACAGTATTTCAATAGCTCCTGGAGTTATTGGCCTGGTATTTCTATAACCAGAGTTGGGCTTGGGATTTGCAAGTAAATTTGCTACTATAAGAGGATGGGGACCAAATTTGCAAGTATCATTAAGCAGAATGATTGGTTACAACACATAGCTAAAGTCAAGTAGACCAAACAATTTTTACTACCCAGTGTTGGCAAGATATTTTATGGCCGAACTTTGTAACACCTGGTTATTTCATAATTGATTTTCTTTTCTACAAATGATTTCAATCTAGGTTTACCTCAAACATTTTATCTTAGCTGTCTTCTCCTGGAGGATGAATGCCAGGTAAGCACATGGTTGCTAGCCTGGGTTTGAATTCTGACTTCAACACTTATACACTGTTGGACTTTGGGTAAATGATTCCACCTCTCTATGCTGTGGTCTCCTTGTCTATGAAATAGAGATAATAAAGATATATGTTTCTTATTGATTGTTGAAAGGATTAAAAGAGATTAAAAGAAGCACATTAGCACAGAAACTGGCCCTTAGTATTCTGTGCAGATTGCCTGTTATTTTTGCCTACTTTCAATAAAATATAAACATTTTTTTACTTCCACAATTAGTCCACTTTACAGTATTTCTCTGATCAGCTTGCCATTTTGCTCTTCTTAAACAATGTATCAGAAATATTTAACTAAAAAGTAAAACTTGGTAGAAGGGTCTTGATACTCTTGGAATGACCCTGAAAACCTCCACAATGTCAAAGTTAGTGAGCAGAGAAACAACAATGATCCTACCAGATTGTGATCTTATCTTCTGGGATATTTTTTGACTACACAGCTGATGCTTCATAGATGTTACATTCTAATTCCATTGACCTGTATAAATGAAAATAGTACCATGCACAACTACAACTTGTGCCTAACCATGGAACTGGCAGTTTCTTCCACATCTTTGAAGAACAAAATTAAACACTCTTTTTCATTTTTATCTCTGTGTTAGTGGCTCAACCTAAATTGTACCGGGCAGGCACATTAGTATAAGCCAACCTCATTTAGCATATGATTTGTATTCCTGAAAATGAGGCTCTAACTGATTCATTACCTATAATCAGAACATGATTAGGAGTTTATTCAGGGTTTATTCACTGGTATAGTTATCTCCTCCCTCTTCTTAAGGCATGTTCTCTACATAGCTCTGCCCTGGACTAGCCTGAATCACATTGCCCCTGACACTCATCCCCTGCAGTAAAACTTGCATTTTGACATCCATTGGGTGTTTTAACCATTGCTCACATCTCTTATTTTTCTCTGCTTCAGAATATCATCAAACAATTCTTTGGAATCATATGACAAGGGAGCAGATGTGGCTTAAGCAGTTGAGTGCCTGCCTCTGACATGGGAGGTCCCAGGTTTGGTTCCCAGTGCCTCCTAAAAACAAAACAAAACAAAACAAAACAAAACAAAACAAAAACAAACAACAAGCAAACAAACAAAAAAACCAACTCAGGGGAGCCGACGTGGCTCAGTGGTTGAGCACCAGCTTTCCACATATGAGATCCTGGGTTCAATCCCCAGTCTTGGTGGCTCAAAAAAAAAAAAAAAAAAAAAAAAAAAAAAGACAATCAAAGGGGAAGATGTTAATAGCAGAGATTCCACTGTGGAGTAAACAGAGATATCCCTAGCCCCAGTGGAGGGAAGGACTGAGAAAAAGAAAAGATGACGCTCTTGGTCCTAAACTGACCAATGGACTGGCATTCCACTGAATCATTGCTCTGTGGGACAGCACTGAACTATGGGTACCTACACTTCTCGAACTTTCTCTCTACCATTACAGGTCAAAATATGCATTAAGACCACCAATCTTAGACTTTCTTTGGCTAAGTTAAAATAATAATAGTAATAATGAAGCCAACACATTTCTGAAGTCTCTAGACTTCTATATGTCCAGATGAAGGAAAAGTATTTCAACATCTAGGAACACTTTTATAAGAATAAGCAACTGTTACAAAAAAAGGCAGGTGTCAGCCTGACAGAACACATGTGGGTGCTCCTGTTGCCGAACAGTTGCTCAGCCTTGTGAATGTGCTCTGCCCCGGTCAGATGTTCAGCTTCTCTGGGAGACAGTTATCCAGTCCCTGGGATGGGGCCATCAATCATCATCCATGGGTCAGAATTTCCAGCAAGGCTAGAGGAACATTTTGATTAATGCCTACCTGGTGACCCAGATGATGCCAAGGGCTGAAAGTTGTGGTGAAAATGAGGTAAGGAATAATTGTTTTTTAATAACTTTGGTGATTGTCCTTCTAGTGGTTCTTATCATGAATTTTAAATGTATTCCACACTATTAAAACCCAGTCTGGATATTTTATTACAAATGAGTTCCTGTATCCCAGAAACCACAAGAGATTGCTGGTTTAAGCCCCTGATACTTAGTATGTTGTGGGTTTATGTACTTTTTTCCTTTTTCCTGAAGATTTTAGCAAAACTGATTATATTTCATCATCAATAAAGTCATCAATAACATAGAAAGCAAAGAAGTTGATCTTGACCAGATTGCAATAGCCAACTCAAATACTTAAAATCCTTATCTGAACAGCCCCAGAATTACAGCAGAACTCATAAGAAGGTCTGTTAAGAGCTTTACCAGCTGTTTACAATATTTGTTTAAAAACCCATAATACCAGTCTATTCATAGGATAAACATTGGACAAAACCACATTGGGGGACATTGTACAAAATTCCTGGACAGTACTTTTTGAGACTGTCAAAGCCTTTGAAAAACAAGGAAAAACTAAGACCTGAAAATTAAATGCAAAATTAAATTTAATTAAAATTAAATCCTCAGATTGGATTCTGGAACTGAAAGAGGACATTAATGGACAAACTGGTGAAATCCAAATAAAGTCTGGAGTTTAGTTAATAGTAATGCACTAATGTCAGTTTCTTAGTTTTGACAAATGTACCATGGTAATATAAAATGTTATCAATCAGGAACCTGGGTAAGGAATATATTGTAACTCTCTGTGCTATCTTTGCATCTTTCTGTAAATCTAAAATTATTTCAAAATAAAAACCTTTATTTAAAAAAAACTTACATCCAAACCTGAGCTCTTATTCAATCCTAGTCATTATTGGAGCTCTCTGGAACTTCAAGGGTCATGGACCAAGACATCAGCTTTTCTGTCCACATTGTCCATACTCACAGGATCTCTTAAATCCAACTGTGCTGTCATGTTTGAGGAGGCACAAGCAAGAATGGGAACCAGAGAGCTGCAGTTCAGATTATTTAGATATACCCCAAAGTCATGCCCTTAAGACATGGGCCTACCTGTAAGGAACTGTCATAGGGCAGAGCACAAGTCCCTATGGCTCATGGAGGCTCCTACCATCTATCTACTTCCCAGTCTAAGAGTAAAAGCCCCTTTCTTTTCTTGCTGTCCTTAAAGGCAGCTCCCTCTCTCCTCCTTTCCTCCTTCCTGGGAATGCCTAACATCTTATTTCCCATGAGTTCAAGCTTTCACAAAAGAAAGGAAGGTGGAGAGTGGATATGGCTCAAGCAGTTGAGCACCTGCCTCCCACATGAGAGGTCCCAAGTTTGGTTCCTAGTACCAAAAAAAAAAAAAAAAAGGCAAAACAAATCAACTCAGGGAAGCCAATGTGGCTCAGTGGTTGAGTGCAGGCTTCCCACATATGAGGTCCTGGGTTCAATCCCTGGTCCCTGGAACCTCAAAAAAAAAAAAAAAAAGAAAAAAGAAAGGAAGGAGCATCATCTTCTTGCCATTTCTTATTTGGTCCTGCAAAATTGCCCAACACAAGGGATACAAAGACTCTGGCTATGTGCTTAGAATGGGGTGGAGGGGACATTATAGTGAAAATAAATACAAATCAATATAAAAATCAAATTTCCCACCACTTATAGAATTACATATTGCTTTATTATAGTAGCTTATCTTAATAAAATACATATGGTTGTGATTCCCCACTCCTCTGCCCTCAACCCTTACCTGAAGCAAAAGAAACTGATACATGGAGCATTCCCCTCTTGCCTCAGGGCTCTTCTTTCCTTGAGTCTGGATTTACAACTTTCTGCCCTAAGAAGAGCTGCATGTCCTCCCTGCTGTTTTCACCTTGCTCCTTTCCATGGCAGAAGATTTAATGAGATCATTCAGAGCATGGAGAAACCTTAATACTAGGCAGAGAGCAAACCCAGAAGGAATGGGAAACAGAACAGGAGAATAGTGACGTTGAGAGGAGGTGAGAGAGAAAGGTCCAAGGCAGAAAATTAAGGGGGGACTCTGAAAAGGGGTAGTGACCCAGTTTGGTCTGAGGAAAGCAGTAACACGGCAGGTCTCTGAGGCTTTCCAAGATCAGTGAAAGATGTGTGACCTGGATTCAGAGGTGGTGTTTCCAGGTATGAATTCTAAGTTCTTCAAACTCTAAAATCCTGTAAGTTTGTCAAAGTTAATTGAAGAGCAAATCAATGTCCACAACTTTCTAGCTATAAAAATGGAATTGATCATGTTAAGTAAAAGTTTTATGCTGAATAGGAATCTAGGAGGGCGGCTCGTTGGTCTAGGGGTATGATTCTCGCTTAGGAATCTAGGAGGCAATACTATAAATAGCTCCTTGAGAAGGTGGGTATGGTCATGTGGTAGGTTGAGTTGTAGACCCCAGAAAAATACGTTTTTACTCTCAATCCATTCCTGTGGGTGTGAACTCATTGTAAATTGGAACCTTTGAAGATGTTATTAGTTAAGCTGTGGCCAAATGAATCATGATTTTTTTTTTTTTTTTTTTTTGAGATACCAGGGCTGGGACCTTGTATGTGGGAAGCCGGTGCTCAACCACCAAGCCACATCAGCATCCCTGAGTTGGCTTTTTCATCTGTTTGCTTGTTGTTTGCTTTTTTGTTTTTAGGAGGCACCAGGAACTGAACCCTGGACCTCCCATGTGGGAAGCAGGCACCTAACCGCTTAAGCCACATCCACTCCCCTATGATGGGTTTTAATCCTATTACTGGAGGCCTAATAGGAAGACCACAGGGAAACAAGAATTTGAAAGTCAGTGAACCCAGGATAGAAAGGAGAAGAGCCTCCATGTACGTTGCTTGTCCTGGAAAAGCCAAGGACCCAAGGACCACTGGCAGCCAGCCCCCAGGATGCCACAGTCTTCAGCAAGATAGCATCACCTTGCTGATGACTCCATCTTGGACTTCTCTTAGCCTCAAAGCTGTGAGCCAATAAATTCCTGTTGTTTAAGCCAACCCGTTATATGGTATTTGTCTTAGCAGCTGGGAAACTTGAGACAGGCTACTTATCAAGAGACATCACAAATTGTGACATTGGAAAGAATTCTTGTTTCCCTCAGTTATGCCCTAACATTTGTGGGGCCTAGGGCAAGAAAATAAATGGAAGCTCACATACAATCGCTCTAGCTCTAAATGTTTAAAAGTTATAAATCAGTCTCACAAACTGTTAAATAAAACAGTCTAGCCTCCTACCTTAGCAAATATATCTTTATTGTGCCAAATAAAAATATGTAGGTTTCGTTTTTATATGACTGATAGTTTGCCAAATAGCAAAGGCAACTGAATTGAATTATTACTGAGTACTGTTGTAGGTATTCTATTGTTGAGGTAGTGATGCTTGGAGGAGCAAAAAATAAAGACACAATTCTTAAATGACTATATATTTATTGCAAATAGTTTTCTAGCCTTCATTTCAGCAAAATTACTAATTAAGTTGTTATAATCACAATTTTCACTTATTTTGTATTCTATTGACAGAGTATTCAATTTGCTTACATTTTTAATATATTTTCATCAGAAATGCAAATGAAATGTAAAAAATTAAACTTAAAATCAATTTCAAGTGCCTTTAAATGTCATTTTTCTTAATTATCGGAAAGTATTTGTTAAAATTAAGTCATATACTAATTATAATTATAAATTATAACAAAATTATTTTAGAAACTGAAGTATTGCAGCTTATTTTAATTACATCGTATTGTCTATATTTTATAAAAATAATACTATTTGAAATTCCAGGCTTCAATACTCACCTAGTTGCCAGTATAAATCATTAGTATTACAGTTCATGTAAAATACATCTAGAATAGACCGATATATATTCACACTTAGGAGCAATATAGATAATTTAATATTGTAAAATATTCTGCAGCTGCCAAAAGATATTTCTGTGAATATCATGCTAATTTGTGAATGCGTCCAGAACCATAAATTGGAAAACCAGGAGTAGCAACAAAATGAACCTTCAAAACAAATGGAAAATAATCATTTTTTTATACATGAATTTCTTGCATTCTTGCAATCTGAGAGAAGGATTTGTACAAGTTAATTTGCCTCATCTCTTACCTAAGCTCTTCTACCTCTCAAAACTTCCCCACATTCCATAGCAGTGTTCTGTCAGTAGCAGAACCATCCACAAATGTGCAACATTTAGAAATAACAACTTTTTGTTTTGAGTACCTACGACAAGAGATGAGTGGAATCTTTCCCTGGGCCTGCACAGTTTTAGCCACAAAGGTGGATGTTTAAGGCCCTGTGGCAACAGTGTGGAAAGCTGGATGCTAAGTGATAGAAGGCCCACATGTTCTTTCTGTTTTTTAGTATTTCAATATGTGGATTCTTCTAATGTGAGGATCCCAAGGCTGGGGCCCTTCTTGTCAGGGTCCAGGGGCCTTGCTGGCTTATCTTATTGCTCTTGGGCACCGATTCTGGTGCCTCAAATCCTTCAGCTCGTATCATCCATGTTTTAAAACAGATCTCATTGGCCTAACAGGAGGGATTACATCATAGTCCCTGCACCCCAATATAAAAAATTAATTTGAGACCTGCAGATAGTCTTGTGGAGTCAAGAATGGAAGAGTCAAGAAACAAAAACAAAAGAAAAAAAAGAATGGAAGAGTCAGAATTCTCCTTCTCCTGATCCACTATCACAGGAAGGCTTATGAATCACAGAGAGAAAGCATAGTCAAGTACTTTTTAAAAAGTCATTTTTCTTAATTATCTGAAACTATTCATTAAAAATTAATCAGATGCTAATCATAATTATAAATTGTAACTCAAAATTTGTTTTTAAAAGCTGAAATTTTAAAACATTAAACTTGTTCACAACAAGTAATGGCACTCATGCCCACCATCAGAAAGCTAGTTATCTTTAGGTGCTATTTCTTCTCTCTGCTGGAAAACTTGATAGAATCCTACCAAATTCAGTGTCTGGTAACATTGGGTGGTTGGGTATCACCATAATTTGCCCAGGTACCTGGCACAGAGGTTCCGGAACAAAGATACTGGCTATTGATCAGCAAAACTGCCCAGATGAATAAAACTTGCCACATGGTATACTTTTTCTCCTTTCCCATGAATTCCCTGTGCAAGACTAGCCACCTTGAGAATTACCTTGTCATCTGACATTACCGGAATAATGTTGTGGCTGGCAAAACTTGAATTGGGAGTTGAGTTGCAGGCAGTCCCCAAGGAGAGAGTCCTTCAGCAGTCAAACAGAAATGGGATCACAGCATCCCTCCGTTCTTTTCATGTAGGACATCCCATGCCTTGTCCAGGAGAAAGTCTTGGTCCTTGTCTTCCTGGTCCAAATCCCAAGCTGCAGATAGGTAAGTTGCAGCTGCAAGCTTCATATCTTCAAGGACTGGGGTCTCTGCCCTATTATGTATCAGTTTGGTACACATGATGATACTGAGCAACCCACACAGTTCAGCTTATGCTTCTGCATGTCATGTTTCAGAAAGCTTCCAGACCACCAATCTGCCATGAAAAAAATACTTGCTCTTTAAGAATATCATCAAAGTCCTCCCCTGCAAAAGAATATGATGCCAACAAAAATTATGGCCTTTTTAACCTAGACTCCCAAATCCATAAGGGCTGTGTCTGGGCTGGTTAATATGTTTTGTGACTTATGCTTTTTGCAGAAACTCAAGCCTACAAGTTGTGTCAGCTCTGATGAACCTTACTGTGCAAATGTTACCTGCTTTCTCATTTTGAGGGCTAAGTCCTCCAGGAGGGTCAGCTGCTGGAGCTGAAGGCCTAGCTGGGCCAGAGTTCCACAGTCTTCAGGCCCATGGCCTGCTTGCTGGGGAAACACAAGAAACATATCCACACATCCCCAAGGGAAGAGAGGTCTTGAATGTCTTAGCTAAAATGGAGAACCTAAACTGGGGCTGGGAAGCACTGAAACTCAGTGACCTTCCTTCTGAGATCCACTCAGACCAAGGGAACCATTGCTTCTTAGGAGTCAGTAAGGAGAAATACCTAAGATACTGGGGTTTGTGGAGAAGGAAGCAAGGCAGCTTTGGGGGAAGTGGGAAGCTCCATCTTGCTAGAAGCATTCTAGTTTCATATTTAAGGTATGGACTCTAAGGTCAAACTTCCAGGGTTCAAATCTCAACCATTGACCTTGCACAAGGTACTTAACTCCTCTGTGCCCTGGAAATGGGGATTGTAATAAATAATAGTAATTACTTTGTAGGGCTATTATCAGAATTAAATGAATTTGTGCCTGTCTTAGAACAGTGCTTGACCATAACCAAATCCTTAATTTGTGTTATTTATCATCATCATTATTATTATCCATCATATCATCACTAGCTCTTGGAGCTGGTGCATGGAAATAACTGGCTCTGGATCCTGCTCTTTAAGCAGAATGATTACAAGTAAGCAGAGTTTCCAAGATTGAACTGTTCCAGGTCCTTGGAGGACCTTCTAAGAAACTCCTATGTAGAAGATACACCAGCATTCTTCATGTCACTGGCTAATATGAAGACCCAGGTGGCTGCCATAGGCCTCCACTTTTTAATAATCTGTCCCAGAAAGGCATTAAGATATAGGAAGGAAAGGAAAAGGAAAACACTGCTGAAATACTCTTGTAGTCTGAGCTGAGACTCCCTCAGGAACTGTTGAAGGACAAGGAGACCCAAAAGTTGCTGAACTGGGCTTCCTGATGGAGACTTCCTATCCGGGACCCCACCCCAGTCTTCATTCAAGGTTCCCAGTTTAGCGGCTTAGTACACATGAGCATCTCTACACCTGTGGCTCAGCTGCCTGCTTCAACATTGTCCACCTCAATAGCCACACAGTGACCCCCATGCAGACACTGGGACACTATTTCTTCAAAAGGCAGACCATGGAGCCCCATCTTTCAACACTTAACGGATTCCGTCAGGCAGAAAGAAAATGTTACCAGGTGGAACTGTCGCTCGACACAAATGAAGGGCACCAAAAAATGGTAAGTATATGGGCAAATAAAAAAGTTTTTCCTCATTTTTAACACTCTTTAAAATATATTTGACTATTTAAAGCAAAAAATATTAACAGTGTATTATGGGATTTATATAAACATGTAGAATTAAAATACATAAAATAGATAACAACAAGGAGTCTCGCGAGGACTGCTTGGGGAAACCCGGATGAAGCTGTGGCGTGCAGGTCACCTCCGCCATTATGTTGTTTGGGTCTCGTGGCAGGAGCCGCTTATTGAAGACGATGTCGGGAAGCTTCTGTTTTGTCATTGTTGGCCATCGTGATAATCCAGTTTTCGAAATGGAATTTTTTGCTAGGTAGAAAGGTGGAATCCAGAGACGATTCTCGTCATCTGAACCAGTTCATTGCACCCGCCGTCTTCGACCTCGTAGATGAGAACATGTGGCTAACAACATGTACTTGAAAATGGTGGACAAGTTCAACGAGTGGTTTGTTTTGGCATTCGTTACTGCGGCACATGAGATTTATTATGCTTCATGACATAAAGCAAGAAGACAGGATAAAGAACTTCTTTACCGATGTCTATGATTTGTTTGTAAAGTTTGCAATGAATCCATTTTATGAACCCAATTCTATTCGATCCAGCACATTTGACAGAAAAATTCAGTTTCTGGGGAAGAAGCACCTATTAAGCTGAATGCAGGAAAATTCTGAAATAAACAGTGTTACTACATACAATGGGATATACCCAGGAATGTGTACGTTGTAAGTAACTCTATTAAAGAGCCTGGGAAACTTATAGTCTCAGTTTTTCTAAACCTAATGAAATTCCTTTTATATTTAAAAAAATAGTACAGTTTCTTGTCAGTCATCTAAAGATCACTCTTTCTTTGTGAACAGTGTTATTTATAAAGAGCTCTTTATCAGTAATCTTGGAATAGTCTTATCTTAGAAGTTGAAAATTAACTTATTCAGATAGCTTTCTCTGGATTTAGTAATGCAAAACAAATGTCACGATCAAGATTTGGTAGACAGATTTCAAACTATAAGTGTCTGTGGTAGAAGCTGAAATTGGTAGCACACACATCAGTTTACTTATTGCTTTAGAGATGTTGTTATAAAAGTTAATAGTCAATGTGCATAGCACCACCCAAGAAGCTGAAGAAAAAAGTTTTTATGGTGCTAACTGTCATATGTCTGCTTCTCTCTGAGACTGAGAATAGTGATTCTGCAGTCATTTAAGAATCCTGGATCTTCATGTGCAAAATGGGAGGCTGGGACCAAAGTTACAGGCAGAGGGCTACAGTGAAATGTGTGACCTCTGTCACCTTTTATTTCCTTTTCCTCAGTCAAAAGTAAGGATTAAGTGAACCTTTTGTTATGTGTACTAGTTAAGTTATAAGGCTATTTTAGAATTGTAATAAAAAAGTTGGATTACATTAGTATTTGCATTCTTAGCCTTTTAGGCTATACATCAGAAAAGGGAGGGGGTGGTCTCTTTTGTATTGTAATAAGTATGAGATCTTACTGTAAAATAGTAAATATCCTCCAAAAAGTGAATAATTTAACCAGATATTTCTGTACTAATTATGGGCAGTTGAAAAATTTTGTTCCATTTTGAATAACAGGAACAAGTAATTCTAAATTCCTTGTGTGAAATTGTGACCATTATTTTTACCCTATTTATCTGATTTCTTAAAGATGTTTGCCATGTGTATATCTATATATAGATATAGATACACACACACACACAAAATACAAAAGCAGGAGGAAAGAATGGAAGTGTTCTTTTGTAAGGTTCTTTTACTATATATAAAGTGATATAATATTATTTGAAAGGAGAGTGTGATAAATACATATTTTGAATTCTAGAGCAACCACTAAAAATAAAACAAAGAGGAAGAGCCAGTAAGCTAATAGTGGAGATAAAAGTGAAATAAAAAAATACTCAAACCTAAAGAAGACAAGAAAACAGTAAAAAGAAACCAAGAGCAAATGGAACAAATAGATAAGTCTAAAGATGATAGATCTAAATATACCACATATTAATAATAACATTAAATGTAAATGGCCCAAACATTCTAATTAAAATGCAGAGATGATCAGATTGGCTAAAATATAAGACTTAACTATGCTGCCTATAAGAACTTCATTTTGAATATAAAGACACAGGTTAAAAGTAAAAGGAAGGCAAAAAAATATATACCATGCAAACACTAATTAAAAGGTAGTGAGTAGAAAGGAGCATGAGCTGAGATTTGGGGTTGAACCTTAGCTCTGGTACTTACTAGGTGAATTTGGGGAAGTCACTTAATTTCTCTAAACCTTATTTTCTTCTATCTGTTTAAAATGGGGATAAGATACCTGTCTTGTAGGATTGTGGTAAAATTTAAATGAATTCATGTAAAGCTTATTACTCAATTCTTAGTATATATTAGTTACCTAATGAATATTAGTTCTTGTTGAATTGTTATTATTGTTTCTAGGTTTATTGTAGGGACTCTAAATAGCTTACCAAATAGTCATGGTGTCCAGGATGTTTTCAATTAGGTCTAGGCTATAGGAGTTCAGCCAACATTCAGACAACATTTGCGTTTTGCTGTTTAAAAGCAAAATTCAGTCTGCAGAATAGGTTGTTCAGGCAATTGGAGTTTCTGAGCCGCGGAGCTTTTGGAAAAGATCAATTGGCCTTAACTTTAAGTGGAGCTGGGACTGTTCTGTCATCCCTGAGCTGACTAGAGGCTGGCTTCATGAAGGCCCCAAGGAGAAGGGATGTGCCTCACTTGACAAGGAGGTGGCTGAATAAGTGAGTGAAGAAATTCAGGAAAGACACCTGGAAGCTGCAGGGCGTACTCACTGTCAGTGGGAAAATGAGAAGGAAGCACCCATTCTCCCATTTCGGTTGTGACATTATATAAAGATAATGTAACACAGATGGTCGGGATAAATAATTCAGTGGGAAATAAGAGATATAAAACCTAAGCGCCATGAACAACAGCCAAGATATCTGTGGAAGCAGCTCTTGTGCATTCTTTTTCTGACACAGTCTGCTTTTGAACTTTATATCCAGATGTGAATCCTTAATAGGAACGGAGAAGCATAATAATTCCTTGGAGCTAGAAGCTATGTGATGGGTTCAGCTGAAACTGCTGCCTCAAGCACCTGTTTCCCAAGTACTTGGCCTTTTTCTTTTCTTTTTTTTCAGCAGCAAACTGCCCTCTCTCCTGGTTTCCTCTGCATAACCAAACAAGTCCTTAATTATCAGATGTCTAGATGTCTCTTTAGACAACTGATCGTAACATCCTTATTTTTATTATGTAACAATATCAATATTTGTTGAGTACTCACACTGGCACTGTGTTCAGTTCATGGCCTGCTTTATCATGTTTAATCCTCACAAAAATCCTTGGAAGAAGATTCCATTATTTTTCCCATTTTGGCACTTAAGTAAACTGGGTTCAAAGAGGTTAAGTCAGATGCCCAAGGCCATAAAGATAGTAGGGGGCAGAGCAAGAATTAAAACCTGGGTAATTAGACTCCAGAGCCTATTCTTATAATCACGGTTCCACTGTTATGCAATAGTTAGAAACACACATCTTAGAAACACTTGTTTTTATTAATCATCTGGTGATCTATCTTATTTGGCAAAATCTGCCAAACTATAGGTTATATAAATGATGACCAACTTAATCTATAATAAGTTTTAATATTTCCTTTTATATCTTTTAATAATAAAATGTATGAAAAAAGGCTTATACTTTACACACACATGCAAGAGTGTTCCTTTAATCATAGATCAGAGAACTATTTTACAAGTTAGGCTGTCTAATCAGAGGCCCTTTTCAATACTTCTATGATTAATCCTCTAGGCAAGTCCAAATGTAGCCTGATTTACACTCTCGTAAAGTCAGTAAAGTACTAGATGTGACTGTTTTTCTATGTATCCCATAGTACTTGCCATTTTCCCTCTAAATTTGATTTTTTAAGACTCTGTTATTTTGTGACTAACTTACCCCCTGCAATTATGCTTTAAGCAGTGAAAGTTATGTCATACGTCTGTCTCTATGGTAATAGCACTAGCAGAGTGTTATTTTCATATAAAGTATTCAGTAAATACTTATTGAATAAATAAGTGGCCTGGCCCACCCCTACATACATAAACTCATGTACATGTGTGCACACACATACAGCCCTCGAGAATATACTGATAAAAAGAACTATTTCATGGTAGTTACATAAACACTCAAACATTTCCATCAATTTATGCACTAAGCAGAACAATTACATCAATTTCCTTAAAACTAAAAAAAAAAAAAGCTGCCATTTAGCTAGGGACGATGATGAGCACTTGGTTTTATTTAATTTTATCCTTAAAACAACCCTGTGAGGTAGGTGCTACAGTCATCTCTATTTTACAGATGAGGAAATGGAGGCTTAGAGGGGCTAAGCGACCTTCTAAGTCATTCATTTAGTAAAACTGGAGAGAAATGATACAAATCTAAAGGTGCCTCTCTCCAAAGTTGGTTTTGTTAGTCCCTTTATTCACTTGTCTTTCTTAGAGATGATCTGACTGACTCATCACTTGTGAATGATGCCCAGAGAGGTGAAATGGCCTACCTGCTGTTTCAGAGCAAATTTTTCGTGATAAAGCTGGGACGAGACACGAGTCTCCTGATTTTTAGCTTTTTTCCTGAGTCGCAAGGATTGCTTTTTCTTTCTCCCTGAAATTCACAGATCTTTTCAGAGAGTCAAGGGCTTCAAATGTCATTTCAGTTTTTCCCCTTCCTTACCAAGAAAAATTAGCAGTTTACAATGGCCATAAGGGTACAGTGCTGGCTGTGGTGAACACTTAAAGGCTATGAGAGAAAGCAATATCACGGAGAGCATTTTGTAGCCACAGGAAATTCCCAGGGCCACAGGCTGGTAGGGTGCCAATTGCTGGCACCATCCTGAAATTCCCCGAGATCCCTCTAAGATGTCTTTGGGCACGTTTAAGAGCTCAGGCCTGCTCTTGCACGTTCTGCTACTCATGTACTAGACCAGATGCCGATCATGTGGGAGTCGACATCTGGCATTGTCAGGGTATTTAACTGTTCCTGATTGGTAATGTAAACAGAATATACTGATCACTTTCCCCTAAGCAATTTAGAGGAGAAGGAGAAGAGGGAAAGCAAAGAGAGAAAATGTTTATTTGCAGGAGTATTTAAATTTGTTTCTCACTTGATTTGACAGTCTTCCCATTAAACTGAACAGGATGCAGCTAAATAGCTTCTGTAATTATCTACTTAACGCCTGTCTCCATCACCATGGCGTGAACTCCCTGAGGACAGGGACCATGCCTGTCTGTTCACTACTGCATTCCTAGGACATACCACTGATTATTGAATCATTCAGGACAATTACCGATTTTACTTAAAGAGGCCTGAGAATGACCAAAAGAGTAATGCAGTATCATAGACATACGTACTGAAGCTGCAAAATATTGTCCTTTTGTAATAAGCTGCAGCTTGCAATTATTGCTGACTTCAGGGGTGCTGCTCGCATGCTTGCATTTGAAAGTGTGTTGCACACACAGAAAGTTCGAAAACAAGTAGTGTGGAATTTGAAGAATGAATTCATCTCAGTTTAGAGGGGAAGAGAGGGTGGAACATGCGTTTTTAAAGCTGGAGATGGATGGAGAAAAACTAATCTGAAAGGTCTTTTTTTTTTTTAAAGATTTTATTTATTTATTCATTTATTTCCCCCTTGCTGCTTGTGCTCGCTGCGTCAGCTAACCACGCCGTGCAGGCGGGCTTGCCTTCACCAGGAGGCCCCGGGAACCGAACCCGGGGCCTCCCATATGGTAAACGGGAGCCCCACTGATTGAGCCACAGCCACTTCCCCTGAAAGGTCTTTTACAACAAATTAGGAACACCTGAATATGTGCCTAGCCCTCTAGCACAGAGCAACACTATAGCAGAGGCTCTTAACAATGGGTTCCTGAGCTTGAATTGAAGTTCAAAAAAACATTATTCTTGTGGGGACGTGTTGGTGCAGGTGTGATTTGTTTATTAAATAATATACAGTATAGTGAGAATAATAATACACAGTATATGGGGTCCATGGAAAAAAAAGGTTAAGAACCCCTGCTCTACAGCTCTGGTTTTGTTTAGTCATGTACACCAAAGCCTGCGTAGTATTCATGTTGGAATAGAAGTGTTTCCTGGGTGACCTTGATAATTTGGATCTGCTAAGAAGTGGATGGAAATACATACTTAGTCATATCTAGCAGCCTGTATACAAAAATGCTGACTGTTTCAGATGATTTTTGGCAAGCCACTGGAAAAATTAACCTTGTTCAAATTCTCATGTAAATGCTCAGTCACTGAAGTCAATTGATTCCTCATTAATGCAAGAAATAGACATATGTGAGCCATGTGCAAGAGAATTCCAGAATTAGATACTGGTGGTCTTTCATTGACAGAGTGAGTTCTGTTTTGCTGTAAAAGGAAATAATGATCAGTGATTCACTTTCTTTCTCTCTTAGTACCATCTTTAAGTGCATGGTTGTGGGGAAAATATCAGACCTCTCCTCAAATAAACAATAGCAATAAAAATATATTTTAAAGGAAGATATAACTGTGGTCTTGTTTCCTAAAAGATTTTAAGAGTTTATTTTCCTGTATGAAGACAGGTTTTATTCACATGCTATAAGAAGATTTGATGATTTTCATGACCTTTCTATTCAGGGCACTATTTTCTACTAGAAAACTGAGAAAATGATGTCTTAAAAGCCTGAGCATTTACCCCCCCTCCCATTTGTCTTCATTTTGGTAGAGAATTTGTAGGAAAACTAAGAATTATGTTTTTGACCTTTTCTTATGGCTGATGGTTTTTTTTTTTTTTTGTTTTTTTTTTTAAGTCCAATCACTTTGGCAAAAGAATTCTATACTTTGGTTCCACAGTGCATATGACATGGAAATGACATTTAATGTTTCATGCCTTGCACATTAATAGAGACGGTGGAGTTAGAAAAAGATGTCCCGAGGACAAAGCTAGACTTCTGTTTTTCTTCAAATGTTCATGACTTTTAGGCTCTCATCTCAGAGGGGATTATGCGGCCCCAACAGCTGCAGGCAGACATCCCTTGAAGCTCAGCAGCAGCAAGAAGAGTTAAAATAATATTTTCTTCAGAATTCACATATTTATAATGAATCTTTTGGATTGTTTCAAGAAAAATTTAACTGTGAACTCTTTCCACTGTTATTCTTGTATGTTGCCATAACAACTAGAATCAGATTATGTTCATAAGTGACTTAGCAGAATTGCATGAATCGTCCTACCTTTCAGTAAATCACTTAAAACCTCATTCTTCCTCTGAAAAGTATTGTAGCTACTTACTTATATTTTGCTCCATCCTTAGTGGAATATGTTGTTTAATGGTTTTCCTTTGGTAGGTTTTTTTGTTTTGCTTGTGTTTTTCTGTTAACACTTGAGTTAATGACCAGACATATAATAGTTTGTGGAAAGCATTAGGGACATGTTCAACAGGGCCTTGGGAGGAGAGAATGTGGACATAGAACAAATGGAAATTAGTAAATTTGATAGAAATCAAGTTTGTGGCTGACATAATTAGCAACTTGCTCTTAACAGAATTGACTACCTTGTTCAGGTATATAAATTCACCCTTAGTCAAGTACTTAAATGTTTGGACCTGTATTGAGGCCGTATGTCATCGTGCATAGAGAAGAGAAGTTGATTGGCTGAAAAAGAAAAATCCCTATATTAGAAAGTTTTTCCCCTAAAAGGGCTTCTTTTTATTCATCTGATGGGTTCAATAAGCATCCAATTTATTAAAATGGCCATATCAGTTATAGATTTAATGTCTGAAATCTTAGTCATATTTACTAAAAAAAATTATTTATTCTCAGAGAGTAGCATAGCTTCCCAATGTACTTGGCTCATTTTACTTTTAACCTATTGTCACTATATCTGTGGTTATTTCTTTCAAGATTATTATAGAAAGAAATAGACAACCTGCTCATAATTCAAATGCCATTGCGAGTGCAACTTGAAAACTTGAGCTCCCCTTCTGCAAAAGTCATATTTAAAAGGCTTCTTTTCTATACCGAGAGAAGATAATGCTACTTATCCCTTTCATTTTTCTATATTCCTGACAGCTCTTAGGCACATCGAGTTCTCCAAACTTTTACAAGGTAACAGGATGAGTTATTTTAGCACGAACAACCACAACCAAACACTCCATTGCTAATTCGTTTCTTTTTGGGATGAGGGGAGACTGTAGACTATCAGGGAGGAATAAAATATTTTATTTCTCCTCTCCTGGAAAAAGAGGCCATTGTTGGGTTTACAGGAATTAGACACACATACACTCTATCACACGCACACATTCAGACATAAATGACATAGTTGTTTTTGTTTCAAACTCTGTAGAAGAGCAGGCTGGATTACTTCAGAGGCAGCGGTGATGGGGGCAAGGTGGAGTGCCCTGAACTAGGACAGGGCTTCCCACAGAAGAAAAAGATGATGATATCCCAGAGTATCCCAAGAGGTGGTAGCAAGTAGTAGGGCTTTTGACAAGGAAGGCACATCTGTGGCAGGAACTACATACCAAGTACCGTGTATTTGTGAATTACTTCAAAAATCTCCATGCCCAAGCTTGGCAGGCAGGTGGTAGAGTCGCTCACCTTTGAAGCACCCTGAAGATCTGTACAATGAACATCTCAGTACCACCAGGCAAACTGAGCCCAGAGGCGTTCACCAAGTTTTCTGAATTGCATAAGCCTCTTGAGATAATGGGAAGACCAGAGACAAGGGTTCAGAGCCAGGTTTAATCGATTTTAAATATTTTTATTTGCACCTAAGTGTCAGTGCAAACTTATACCAATTATACAAATAACTGATAAATGAGTGTATGTTTGCATTCACATGTGTGCTTGCACATGTCTTACAGTTCCCTAGAAGCAGATCCTGAAACAAGGTTTCAATGCAAGTGGTTTATTTGAGAGATGAATCCAGAATCCAGTAGAAGGGTGAATGAGGAGACCAATGAGAAGGAGAGACAGCCATTAAAATGTGCATTATCAAGCCAGTTATCACTGTGGGAAAAGGAAATGTAATCTTATTGGGGAACTCTAAGGAATTATCCAGCCTTAGAATTATACTGCCTGTAGAGGGGGAGCTTAGGCTTTTATATACCAACTTAAAACAGTAATTGTTGAGGAATGCTCCCAAGGGGAATTAATTCTCTGGACTTGCAACCTGTCCAGTATAGCACAAGAAAGCCCTCAAGCTATTGGAATGAAAGAATGCACTCCAGAGGTGGTCACAGAGATATGGGTAGGTCCTAAAAGGATCTGCTACAGTCTATATTGCAATACTGGTTAGTTTTAGCAACAGTGAGCCAGTGATTCTCCATTTATATCATGCCAACAAACTGATTTTTCTCAGAGGTGTGTAGTTTCTTCAAGAGGGCAATGAAGTTCTCAAATGTGCTTTAGAAACACAGTCTTAGAGCTGTAAGAGAACAAATTATCTAGGGCCATGAACTCATTTTACTGATGAGGTAATTGAAGTCTAGAGAAGACAAGTGATGTGTCCAGTTTCCCCTAGTGAGTGGCAGAGCCTGTATTAGCAATTCTGTGTAGAGATTCTGATTTCAAGTACAATATTGTTCTGACCAAATATTAACTCTTGTCTGTGGCTATTGGTCAAAGGTAGAATCCAAGCAAAATGTTACACAAGATACCATCTGAGTTGGTATTCTAGTAAGGCTGATATTGTCACTGTGTTATTATACTGTAACTTATCCACCTTGCCTCTCTTCTTAGTGTTCCTTACAGCGTTATAGCACAGGATTATTGACTACCACCACCCCCTCAAAGAGTTATAGTTCCCTGAATCTGGGGCTATGCTGGTGGTGTCTCCTCTGCTTGGAGTGTGCCTCCACATTGTACTCTCATCATGTATTTCTCTCCCAGGTAGCTTCATTTATCCTTTCAAGTAAAATAAAATGTCACTTTCTTTATGATACTCTCCCTCATATCATACCATGCCATAAGGTTATTGCTTTGGCTTCTTTTCTGACAACATTTTGCTCATATCTTTTGTGGCGTTTATGTTAAAAATTATATAGTTGTTTACCTGTTTGATTTCCTCCCCCTTACTGTGATTTCACTGTGATACTTTACTTTGAGAACAGTGGCCTTACATCAGGCAGGATAGGTTATGTTATGCTGATGTAATAAATAACCCCAAATCTAAATGACTTAAAAAACAACCTTTGATTTCCTATGCACACATTACATCCTTCAAGGGTCAGCTGAGGTCTCTCTTCCACCTTCTTATCATTCTCATTCAGGGGCACAGGATGGCAGAGCAGATGCTTTCTAGAGCATATGTAGTACTGTTGCAGAGAGAAGGAAAGCCTGGCTAAGCACTGACTTTTGAAGCTTCCACATGGCAATAATGCATGTCACTGCTTACATCATTGGCTAAAGCAATCCTTACCATGGGTCAGTGTATTTTCACTTTGACTGCCACACAATAGATGTTTAGTAAATGCTGAATAAGTGAGTACATGAATCAGTAGTTGGTTATATACATTTCTTGTATTTGTCTGAAATGTATAAAATATTTGGAATCATTTAAGTTGACATATATTGAGGTTATTATTTCTCTTTTTCCTTCACAAAGCAAAATTGTCATAATCATCGTGGTTATCATCCATTAAGCATTGTGCGCCAGTCTCCAGATCAAGTGCTTTCAGAACTCATTTAATCATGGTAACAATCCTGTGAGACACACGTTATTATTACTTCTAGTTTATAAGTTGAGGAAATTGAGGCACAGAGAGGTTATCCCTTACCCAAACTTACATAGCAAATAAGTAGTTGGAATCAAGTCTAAACCTGAGGCTGTCTGGCTCCAAAGCCCATGGTTTTAACTATTTTTGTTACACTTTCCTCCCAGAACTTCCCCATCTGACCTTTTAATAGCCTAAGTGAGGCTATTGAAATATGCCCTGGAAAGGCCATTTATTCTTGTCAGTCAATAGGAAAATATGAAATCAACAAAACTGCCCCTCCTAGCTGGCATTGTCAAAAACTCTCTTCTAATATTTGTTATTTTGCACTTTTTCTAGTTCTTGACATTGTAGTTACCAAGTGCAAAATCTGAGCTGTCCACAGTATGCTTGTACAAATTCTTAAAGAGAGTCAATTTTTTTTTTTCTGTCGAAAGTATGGGCGCTTGAGCTGCCTAGCTGCGTATTCTGAGGCTGGTCTGTTGAAGAATCAAAATCAGTGCACAAATGTTCCCACTGTAATGAGCACTCTGCCCCCTAGTGGGAGGGATGCATGTCACTATCCTTGGTGCTGAAGCACCAGTCAGCCAGGAGTCATGGCTGTTTCTCATTTTCCTCAGATCTGATGAGGGACTCTGGTCTGAACGATTCCAGTGCCCAGAGTTGTTCCTCATTTCCTTTCTCTATCTTGATAAACAGTAGAGCTGATTTCATGTAATTTTTACTGTTCTGTCACTTTTCTTATGTGTATTTTTTTTTGTCTAGGAAATTGGAAACGTGAACTTTTTTCTCTACGGGCCCACATCCCAATCCTAATGTTTGTGTCCACTCGGGTCTTGTGGCTCTAGGTTGTTGCAGCAGTTTCAATAAAAATGTATATTAGTTATACTAAAGGCAGTAGAGTAATCAGAGAATGGTAACTAAGAACACACGCTCTGGACTCAGTCTGACCGTGTTTGAATCTGAACTGTACCATTTACAAACTGGGCAACTTTTAGGAACCTATCTAACCTCTCTGAGCCTCAGCTTTGTCATATGTAGAATGGATGTATATCAGTACCTAACTCAGAAAGTCATGAGAAACATTAAATGAAACAATACTTATAAAATATTCAGCACAGATCCTGATATCCAGTAAATATGCAATAAATATTAGTTGCCACTGTCCTTTTGTGACTGCTGCTGTTAGTGTTGCTAGTCTTATTATAATTTTTTGTAAGACAAGGAATGGATTTTGATATAGCACCAGCCAAAGGTTTGCTTACTCTAGTATTTTGAGGGAGAATTCAGGTAAATATTAACTATCCATTTTCCCCAATCTCTACCCCATTATTAAATGAGGCACTCAGAATGCAGAATATATGGATCATATCATCTCAGCTATTTTCCCCCAGAACTGCCAATTTCATTTATAAGCCCATTTATTAGAGAAGGTTGGTAAATATGATTCTTGTGTTTGATCAGAAAGTCTATGCCTCCTGCATGGTTCCTCACTGTTAGCCAATGGACCTTTTAAAGGATTTGGTTGCAAGAAAAAAAATTCTCTAAAGGAAACTTCTGTACCTTCTTTTGTCAAAAAAAAGAATATTATATAACCTTAGGTGATTTTCTCAGTATCTGGGCTGCTAGGGAATGTATGGCCAAATTCGGTTTCTAACAGCAGTAATGAGTTTAAATGTCTAATATTACCTGTTCCCCTGCTCACTTCAAATGACCTTTATTCTACTTTTATCACTAATTGATCTATTTTGTTTGTTTTTTCCATGCACAGCCTACTAAAAGTTCATTTACTTATAATTTAAAATTCTTACAAATAATAATGTAAATTTTACTAAATTTTTTCAGCTGCTACAAATATTTTAATGTAGAGAGGGGTACATATTCTAGACACGTAAATAAACCATGATTCCAATTAACTTAAATCTCTATTCCATATAACTAGTGCATGTGAGGAGTTATTATTGGAAAATAAGCAGCTAATCTTTATATTGCCATGGATGAATTAAAGAAGGACTAGAAAATTAGGTTAGCACAGTTCTGTTCTATCTCTCTCAGGTAGGAAATTGCAGTCACAGCAGGGATGCCCAAAGAGAAGCATGGTGGTGGAATTAAGAGCCTAGGCTCATGGGAAGCGGCTGTGGCTCGATCAGTAGGGCTCCCGTTTACCATATGGGAGGCCCCGGGTTCGGTTCCCGGGGCCTCCTAGTGAAGGCAAGCCCGCCACGCACGGCGTGGTTAGCTGACCCAGCGAGCACAAGCAGCAAGGGGGGGATAAGTGAATAAATAAATAAAATCTTAAAAAAAAAAAGAGCCTAGGCTCAGAGTCAGAATGTCCATTTCTTTCTCTTATTAGCTGTGATTTGGAGAAGTTGTGTGGTTTTTCTGGTCTCATCTCCTTTTGTGTGAAATAGAGCAGTTATGAGGATTATATGAAATAGAAATAAAAGGGTCTGGGTATGTAGTGTGCTCAATAAATATTAGCTGCTACTATGTCTAGGAAGACACAATAACAAAAACTACTATTACTATTACTGCTACTATCCTTTCCTAACCACCCTGTTTAAAATTGCAAGACAAGCAGACAGAACAAAATTGCACTCCCTATCTCTCTTCCCAGTTTCATTTTTCTCTATAGCACTTACCACTATCATACATACTTTATGTTTTACTTATTTGTTTGTTCCTTTTCTATCTCCCTTACCATAATGTAGGCAGGGATTTTTTTCTTCTTATTCTATTTCCTCAGCACCTAGAACAGTGCCTGGTATACTATCAGTACTAAAAAAAAAAAATTTGAATGAATGAATGAATAGATCAATGAATGAATGAATAGTTGATCCTGGGTAACTGCTTGCAATAGTACTTGGTGGGAGCTGGGATCCTTTAACCCAGAAATTTTAAATTATAATAAAAAGGTTACATGATACTGCTTGAATCCCTCTGTGGAATGAGAATGTAGATAATTCATTGTAGAGCTAACCAGAGCATAATTATTTGCTACAATTACAAATACCAATAGTGAATTTTGAAGATCTGTTTCAAGATTCTCCTTTAAGTTTTTGGTGAAAACTTTAGTCAGTATGACTGAGAGAAGTTCTTACAAGTTAATGTCATGCTCTCCATTATTAGAGCATTATTAGAGCACATTTGAACAGTGTGTCTGCTTCTCTCACAAAACTCCAGTTGAAGACAGTGTTCACGGTTAGCATATCTTCTTTCAATATCTAGTCCCTGCTGATCTTTTTTTTCAAGTTTTTTGCTGTTCTGCTTAGGAATGGCCATTTCTTATATCAGGGTTGTTTTTGGTCTCTTCACTTGTAATTTCTTGAAGTTCAGACCCTGTGAATGGAGAATCCTTATTAACCACATCATTCAGGTAGGTACCCAGGTTCGACTCCCAGTACTATTTACTAGAAGGGTGGCTTATGTATGCTTAATTTGGCACAAGTTCATTTTTAATGTTCCTGGGAGTTTTAGCTTGACTCTTAGTGGTTTAGTTTGCTAAAGGCTGGCAAGGCAATATACCAGAAATGGATTGGCTTTTACAATGGGAATTAATTAGTTTAAAAGCTTACAGTTTTGAAGATGAGAAAAATGCCCAAATCAAGGCCTCATCAGGCAATAGTTTTTCTCCACGAAAACTGGCTATCATAGATCCTGGAATCCTCTCTCACATGATAAAGCACATGGAGGCATCTGTTGGAGCTCTCCCTCTACCTCCAGGCTCTGTTGCCCACACTTCCTGCTTTATGGCTTTCTCTCTGCTTCTGTGTTCCATTGATTCCAGCTTCTGGCTTCTGGGACTTTCTCAGCTTCTGGGGGTTTCTCTCTATCTCTGCAACCCGTATATCCATACTCATCCTTTTGTAAAGGACTTCAGTAAGAGATTTAAAACCCAGGTATGTCATGCCTTACTGAAGTAATCTAATTAAATGTCCCACTTGCAATAGGTTCACACCCACAGGAATAGAGCAGAGTCAAGCACATGATTTTCTGGGATATATACAGTCTCAAACGACCACACTTAACAATACTGTGACAAAAACAAATATGTCTTTATTACCCTTGTGTGTCAGTCTTTTCCTTTTTACTGTAGTTATATCCCTACTCCCAGCTCATCAAAAAAGAAAATAATGGGAAAAGATACCTCATACATATTTGTATCTTAACTTGTAAAATGGGGATATACAAAATCTGGGGTATGAGATGGGGTTTTCAGATTTTTTTCTTAGCCTTTTTTTTCAAAAATGAATATTATGTAACCCAGTATGGTTTTCTCTGTGTCCTACTGGGTCCAACTTCTTAGAGGGCGTCTGTATATAGCAAATATGAACTCATCCCAACGTGTCCTTCAAGTGCTATCTGTGACACCTAAGAGATATTTCAAAGCGTTGAGGACTTAAGAAGCTAGATTGATGATATTTACAAGTCCACATCCCATAAAAATATATTTTCTAAGTGCACTTGATTGAAGTGCTCCTGGCATGTACAAGAAGTTTGGAAGGCATTGCCTATACAAGATCAAAGTTTGGGATTCATGTCCTTTTACCTGACTTTGCTATCCTCAGAGCTATATCTGAATACAGTGGGTACAAGGAAGGAAAGAAGAGGTAATCTGTGAACTTTGAAATGCATAAGATCATGGAGAAATCTATATAATAAAATAACTTGAAAAATGATCAGCTTTGAGACCCTGAGCAGCAGTTGTGTTTACTGTACCTCCAACTGCCCTGCCATGAGTCCCCAAGTTTTACTGACCAGAAGCATGTTGTCCCATAAATCAGAAAGGTAATTATAGCTAAAGATTGTATTTAGAAATAACGTGAATCTAAAAGGAAATTATTTATCAAACATCCACAAATTACTTGTAACTAAACAAGGGTATTCAAGAATTGTATACTTGATAATAATAGCAACTGGGAAATCTTAAATGTGTCAGAGAGAAAAGGCTCATTAATAAAGTCAGCTCTTGGTAACCAAAGGTCAGGATGTGAATTAGAGAAAGTACTTTGGGAATTTTCTTTGCATTTTGCTCTGTTGTGGGTGTTGGAGGTGCTGGGGGTTGGTCGGTTGGTTGCTTTGTTTTGTTTTGCTTTTTTTCTCCTTCTATGAAATCATCTAGATTAGAGCAAGATTGAACTCTAGTGGTGAAGAGTCCAAACTACAAGCTATTTAAAATCTCTCTGCATATGAAATAATAGCCCTGGAATGCTGTACCTAAATAAAGAGGTGCAGGAGGGAGCTTTCAAGCCCAAGCGACAGCAGCAGACTTGATCCTAAATGAGGAGTCTGTCTGAAAGTACCCAGGTTGCCTCCCATATGGTGTGACTGTTATGGCTATGTCAAGGCAACACACTGTTCTAGGGCAAATGCCAAGGGACGGTATTTTTAGATTTCTTAAAAGCAAACACTGAATATATATGAATCTACAAGGATAGCATTCATGAAGTAATGTGCTGAGAATAAATTTTATTAAGGATTCTTTAAGTCAACCTTGACTATAACTATGTTAATAAGGAACAGAACCAGCCCAAATGTCATTCATTCCACAAACATGAATTAAGTCCCTTCTCTGGGCCAAATGCAGTTAGAAAAGACTTAAAGAAGTATTAGGCAAGCGTCTTGCTTTCATGAGTAGAAGATAATTTCACCCAGATGCAGAAACAGAGGTGGATTTGGAGAATTGGCATATAGCCAAATTTGACTAAAAAGCCTTCAAAGACTGCTGTGAGTACCACCCACCTTATCCCTTGAAATTGTATCCTATCAAACCTGTACGTGCTAGCCCTGGTCTTTGCACAATATCATACTGTGTCTGAATACCCTGCTCTGATTGGAATCTAAGAATGTAAGTAGATTTCATCCAAGGAGGAGGAAGTCTATATTTATAATTCTGGATGCCATTTAGAGAGCAAGGGTAGTATTTGCTCTTGTTGGCTGCTTGGTGATTTGTTGTCTTTTAAAATTGAGTGGACTGGTCAACACCTCAGGCTTATTGCTGAGGTTGCCATAGGGCAGTGCTTCTCAAAGCATAGTCGGCAGAAATGGTATTGGATATGTATTGGTAAACCACTTTGAGAAAAAAAAGGGGGGTATGGGGAATGTAGTTTCTTATATAATCAAAGGTCAGGGCTGGGATAGATCTGGCTTCAGGGATAACTGGATTTAGAGAATTAATATTCCTCCTAATTTTCCCAGTTATTTGCTTTCTCCTCCTCTTTCTCTCCATCTCTCCTCTCAGCTTCTCCCAAATGTTGGCCTTTCTCCTACCATTAACTGGCTTTCTCCATGCACCAAAGTGTATAGAACAGGCCATTTAAAATGTACCACCTTCTAGATTCATGGTCTGAGAGGCAATACAGGTTGCAGGCTGTAAGTCTCAGGGTTGTTTTCTGACAGTGTCCACCCTTTATAGCAATCATGAAGCACTCTGATTGGCCCATGCCTATCATGGTCATATGCCCACCCCTGTGCCAGGAGACCAGTGTCTGTATCAGAAGAAGGTGGGGTAGAATTGGTTGTCAGGTAACCATCCCAATTTGAGTCTACTCTTAAGGGATTCCCTCATATATTTTAAAGAATTTAAAAATAAAATTAATCCAGTTCATTTTTTGCAGGACTGCTCAGAACCTTTAGTATATTAACATGCATAGTGAATCTCCAAGAAATGGATATGAAATGTAGCATTGATTGATCTTTTTTTTTTAATACAACAGTTTTTCCCAGCAAATTTTATAGGGGATGTATTCTGTGGGACACAGTTTAGGAAGGACCACTCTAGAGAAGCATCTGTGTAGTTTGCTCCTCCTAGATTTCTATCCCTTTTAACCAGGATGTCTGTTTTTTAGAGCTATTGTGATTTCCGTTTTGCATTTTCTCATTCATTTAGCAAATGTTTAATATTGAGTGCCCAGGTAGTAAATTAAACAGACACCTTGTGGGCCTTCACAGAATAATATTCTAATAGGGAAACTAGCAAACAACAATAATACAAAATAAACATATAATGTTAGGCAATGATAACTGCTTTAAAGAAAAATAAAACAAAGTAAGGGGAAAGAAAATAAAGGGAGAGCTAGATTAGATAGAGGCTGGTCATGGAAGGCTTCACTGAAAGGGGTGAAATTTGAGCACTATAGCACAGTGGTTTACGTTGTGAGTTCTGGGCCTGGTCCCATCACTTCTTAGCTGTATGACTATTGGAAGCCACTTAATCTTTCTGTGCATCAGATTCTACATGTATAAAATGGAAATAATAATGGTACTTAGAAGAAGATTTTTATGAGAATTCAATAAAACAATTCATGCAGAATTCTTAGAACAGTGTCTGGCACTCTATAAAAAAAGAGTATTGCCTTTGAAATGGTACTTTTCATGTCCCAAATATCCACATTCCACCATGACATACCATTAGATAAGAACTAAGAGAGAAAGCTAAATTGATGCTCACAATAAAGGACAGAGAAAAGAGAAGAAGGCCACTAGACTTGGGGTTGGATAGAATTAGGGGAAGGAGGCAGAATTTGATAGTGTAGAGCTAGGCTTCCCAATATGACAGCCACCAAACACATGGATATTTAAATTGAATTGAATTGAATTGAATTAAAAATTCAGTTTCTCAATCACATTAGACACATTTCAGGTGGTCAGTGGTCACTTTTGGCTAGTGGCTGTCATAATGGATAGCTCAGCTCTAAAGCATCAAATCTTACCCCACCCCAAAATTCTCTCCAACCCCAAGTCTAGTGACTTAATAGCTTACTCATTTTTATTAGTGAACATTATTCCTCTGCGGAGTTGTATCACAGTTTGTTTATCCATTTTCTTATTGGAAAACATTTTGGTTGCTTCCAGTTGATGGTGGTTATGAACAGAGCTGCTATAAACATTCACATGCTAGATTTTATGTGGACATGAGTTTTCACATCAGTTGAATAAATACCTAAGAGCATGATTGCTGGAACATGTTGTAAACCTATATTTAGCTTTGTAAGAAACTGAAAAAAACTCTCTTCTAAAGGGACTGTGCCATTTTGCATTCCCACCAACAAGGAATGAGTTTCTATTGCTCAACATTCTCCGCAGCAATTGGTACTGTCAATTGTTTGGATTTTAACAGATGTGTACTAATATCTCATTACGTTAATTTGCATTTCCCTGACGACAAATGATATTTAGCATCTTTTCATATACTTATTTCCATCTTTGTGTCCTCGTTGGTGAGGTGCTGTGTAGATCTTTTGTCCATTTTTTAATTTGTTTGTTTTCTTATTGTTGAGCTTTGAGAGTTCTTGTATGTTGTGGATATGAGTCCTTTATCAATTTGAAAATATTGTCTCAGTCTGTGGCTTTTTATTTTCTTAATAGTGTCTCTGACAGAGCAGAAGTTTTAAATTTTAATAAACTCTGACTTACCAAATTTTTCTCTTTCATGTATTGTGCATTTGGTGTTGTATCTAAAAGGTAATCACCAAACCCAAGCTCATGTAAATTTCCTCTTGTTCTCTTCTAAAAGTTTTATAATTTTGCCTTTTACATTTAGGTCTGTGATCCATTTTGAGATAATTTTTGTGAAGCATATATGATCTGTGTCTGGACATCCAGTTGTTCGGTTGTTCCAGCATGAAAAGTCTATTCTTTCTCCACTGAATTTGCTTTGCATCTTTGTTAAAAATCAATTGACTATGTTAATGTGGATCTTTTTCTAAGCTCTGCATTCTGTTCCATTGACCTCTGTGTCTATTCTTTGGCCAATATTATATTGTCTTGATTTCTGTAGCTTTATAGTAAATCCTTTTTTTTAAAAAAAAAATCCCTCCTCTCCTTGTTGTTTTGTGCTCGCTGTCTGTTCTCTGTGTCCATTCGCTGTGTGCTCTCTGTGTCTGCTTGTCTCGTCTTTTCTTTAGGAGGCACCGGGAATTGATCCTGGGACCTCTGATGTGGGAGAGAGGCACTCAATCACTTGAGCCACCTCAGCTCCCTGATTTGTTGTGTCTCTCATTGTCTCTCCTCTTTTTCTCTTTTTTGTTGCACCAGCTCTCCACGCGGGCTAGCTGACCTTCACCGGGAGGCCCCGGTAAATGAACCCGGTACCTCCCATATGGCAGATGGGAGCCTAATCGCTTGAATCTCATCCACTTTCCTGTAGTAAATCTTGAAGTCAGGTTTTATGAATCCTCCAACTTTGTTCTTCTACTTCAATATGATTTTGGCTGTTCTAGGTCTTTTGCCTTTCCAAATAAACTTTAGAGTCAGTTTGTTGATAGCCGCAAAAAAGCTTGCTAGAATTTTCAATGGGATTGAGTTGAATCTATAGATCAAGTTGGGAAGAATCTTAACAATATTGAGTTTTCCTTTTTTTTTTTAATATACTTTTTTATTTGTTAAAAAAGATACTTAGATTATATAAATGTTACCTAAAAAATATAGGGGATTCCCATATGCCCTGTTCCCTTCCCCTCCCACATTTTCCCACATTAACAACATCCTTCATTAGTGTGGTACATTTGTTATAATTGATGAATACATTTTAGAGCATTGCCACTAAGCATGAATTATAGTTTACATTGTAGTTTACACTGTCTCCGCACAATTTTGTAAGTTATGACAAGATATATAATGGCCTGTATCTGTCATTGCATTGTCATTCAGGACAATTCCCAAGTTCTGAAAATGCCCCCATCTTATACCTGTTTTTCCCTCTCCTTCCCCTCAGTACCTCCAGTGGCCACTGCTTCCACATCAATGATAAAAGTTCTTCCCTAGCTAGAATCACAATAAGTCTATAGTAGAATACTAGTAAGTCTACTCTAGTCCATTGTTCATTCTCCAATCCTGAAGATTCTGGGATGGTGATGCCCATAATATTGAGTCTTCTAATGCAGGAACAAGAAATATCTCTCCATTTTTCCATTTTTGTAGATCTTCTTTGGTTTCTTTCATCAATATTTTGTTGTTTGTTTTTTTCATACAAAACCTGAACAAATTTTGTTGGATTTATATCTGTCTCATGTTTTTGGTGCTACTGCAAATGGTATTTTTAATTATTATTTCAAATTCCAATTGTTCATTTCTTGTGTATGGGAAAGCAGTTGACTTTGTATCTTACTTTGTATCCTGTGACCCTATTAGAATCTCTTATTAGTTCCAGTTTTTTGGTCGGTTCCTTGGTGTTTTCTAAATACGCAATCTGTTATCTGTAAATAAACACAATTCTATTTCTTCCTTTCCAATCTGTATACCTTTTATTTGTTTTTCTTGTTTTATTGAACAGGTAGGACTTCCAGTACAATGTCGAATAGGAGTGATGAGAGAGGACATACTTGCCTTGTTTATGATCTTAGAAGGAAAAGTGTGTAGTATCTCATCATTAAGTATGGTGTTAAATGTAGGATTTTTTTGTTCTTGATCAAGTTGAAGAAGTTTCTCTCTATTCTTAGCTTGCTGAGAATTGTTATAACTCAGTGTATGATTTTGTCATATGCTCTTTTGGCAGCAGTCGATATGATCATATGATTTTTCTTCTTTATCATGTTGATATGGGTGAATTACACTGATTTTCAAATAAAGAACCAGCCTTGCATACCCAGAATAAATCCAATTTGATCATGTTATATAATTTTTATATGTTGTTGGATTCAATTTGCTAAATATTTTGTTGAGGATTTTTGTGTCTGTGTTCATGAGAGATGTTGGTCTGTAGTTTCTCTTTCTTATAATTTTTTAATCTGGTTTTGAATGCTAGCTCCACAGGATATTTCAGAAGTGTTCCCTCTGCTCCTATTTTCTAGAGGAGATTGTGGAAAATTGGCATAATTCTACCTTAAATGTTGGGTGGAATTTGCCAGAGGAAATATCGACCTAGAGCTTTCTTTTTTAAATGATAAATTATTGATTAAATTTATTTAATAGATATAAGGCTACTATCCATTTATCCATGTGAATTTAGGTAATTTTTTACTTTCAAGGAATTAGTCCTTTTAATTTATCAAATTTGTGGGCATGGAGCTAGTTCATGGTATTCCTTTATTATCCTTTAAATGTCCATAAAGTCAATAGTGATGAAATCTCTTTTATCTCTGATGTTGTCATTTGTGTCTTTTCTCTTATTTTTTTCTTGGTTAGCCTGGCTAGAGGTTTATTAATTTTATTGAGCTTTTCAAAGAACTAGCTTTTGGTCTCATTGATTTTCTCTGCTGTTTTGTATTTCCAGTTTTATTGATTTCTGCTCTAATTTTTATTATTTCTTTTCTTGTGCTTGCTTTAGGTTTGAGTTGGTTTTCTTTCTCTAGTTTCCTGTGGTAGAACTTTATGTTATTGATTTTAGACTTCATTCTTCTCTGATATATACACTTAATGCTTTAAATTTCTCTCTAAGCATCACCTCACATCTTAGTGGAAAGTTGATACAAATATTCTGCAATGAAGCCAAGGATAGGAGTTAAAGTTTTAGAAAGGAAAAAAAAAAGTTTACTGGACAGAAAACTATAAGAGCAATAAAGGTACATTTTGCCTTAAAAAAAAAATTACCTTTAAGCATCGATTCACTGCATGCCACTAATTTTGTGTTATATCTTTCTGCTATTACTTTCTAGTTTAATTCCATTGCCATTTGAGGAAATACTTTGTATGAATCCCATTATTTTAAATTTGTTAAGGTGTCTTTTATGGTCCAGAATGTGGTATAGCTTGGTGAATGCTCCATGAGAACTGGAGGAGGATGTGTATTCTGCTGTTGTTGGATGGATCATTCTATAACTGTCAATTAGATCAAGTTGTTTGATAGTGCTGTTAAGATCATCAATATCCTTATGATTTTCTGCTTCCTTGATCTATCAATTATTGACAGAGGGCTGTTGAAGTCTCCAACTATAGTAGTGGATTTGACTATTTTTCCTGGCAGTTCTATCAGTTTTTTCCTCATATATTTTGATGTCATCATCTTAGGCGCATATACATCTAGGATAGTTATATTTTCATGGGGAATTGACCACTTTATAGTTATGTGATGCCCTTATTCATCCCTGTCTAAGTTTCCTTGCTCTGAAAGACTCTGTCTGGAATATAGCCAGTCCAGCTTTCTTTATATTAATGTTAACTTGATATATCTTTCTCCATGACTTTTCTTTTAACCTATTTGACTCTTTATGTTTAAAGTAAGTCTCTTGTAGATAATATTTTCTGATATTGATTTTTTTTTACCCACTCTGATAATCTCTTTTAATTGGTGTATTTAAACCATTCACACTTAAAATGATTTTTGATGTAGTTGGACAAAATCTACCATGTCTCTGTTTTCTGTTCATTGCATTTCTTCTTTGTTTTTTTTTCCTCCCTAATTTTCTCCCTTCCCTGGTTTTAATTAAGCATTTTATATATGATTCCATTTTATCATCCCTCTTAGCATATCAATTATACTTCTTTTTAAATTTTCTAATGGAAGAGCAGGTGTAGCTCAATGGCTTAGTGTCTGCCTTGCATATATGAGGCCCTGGGTTCAATCCCCAGTACCTCCTATATAAATAAATAAATATTCTAATGGTTGCTCTAGATTTAAATGTGCACTTTAAACAAACATAAATCCACCTTCAAATAACACTATACTACTTCACATGTAGTGCAGGCACCTTAAAATGGAATATTACCAATTCCTCCCTTCCATTCCTTGTGACATTGCTCTTCTTTGTTTCACTTATCTGTATGCTGTAATGATCTAATACATTGTAACTATTATCTTTTAAACAATTATCTTTTAGATTAATTAAGATTGGGAAAAATAAAATATTTTATTTTACCTTGATTTATTCCTTCTCTCATACAATTTTTTTTCTTTCTGTAGATAACACCTTTCTGAACTATATAATTTTCCATCTGCCTGAAGAACTTCTTTTGAAATTGCTTGTAGGGCAGATCTGCTGGTGAATCTGCTCAGTCTGGGTTTCTCTAGGAAAGTCTCTATTTATGATTTATTCTTTGAGGAATAATGTTGCTGGATATAGAATTCTAGGTTAGTGGTTTTCTCCTCTCAACACTTTAATATTTCATTCCACTCTCTTCTTATTTGCATGCTTTTTGATGAGAAGTCCACCATGGTTCTTATCTTTTCTCTCTATATGAAAAGCTTAATTTTTTCACTCTGGCTTCTTTCTGTCACCGCCCGTGGGACAGTCAACTGGGGCTCCTGCTCCTATGAGGGAAGAATGGTATGGGACAAGAGACACGAAGAATGACAGCAAGACAGGATTCTGATCAAGCTGCAAAAGTTTATTGAAGGGGCAGGGTATATATACTCTAAAGGAAGAGGGGGTGGCTAATAAGGACGGGTGGCGGTTTAGGATTGGTGGATGCTGTTGCTAGGGTAGTTGGCGGCTGTGGAGGTTAGGGCTTTTGGCGCGAACTACGGCTTTTTTTTTTTTAATAAAGATTTTATTTATTTTTTCATTTATCCCCCCCTTGCTGCTTGTGCTCTCTGGGTCAGCCAACCACACCATGCGGGCGGGCTTGCCTTCACCAGGAGGCCCCAGGAACCGAACCCGGGGCCTCCCATATGGTAAACGGGAGCCCCACTGATTGAGCCACAGCCGCTTCCCCGAACTACGGCTTTTGGCGCGAACTACCAATGACGTTCTAGAAGAAGGCTAATTATAGCTTAAGGTGTTGTTTCAACCCTGACGGCCATGTTGCATGTTACCGGCATCGCTGAAGGTGAATAGACATGCCGCCTTCGTTGTCCCCAACACTTTCAAGATTTTCTCATCGTGTTTAGCTTTCTGCAGTTTCTGTGTGTGTGTGCGTATTTGTTGTTTATCCTGCTTGGTGTTCCCTGAGTTTCCCAGATCTGTGGTTTTCTGCCTGTTATCAATTTTGAAAAGTTCTTGGCCCATTATTATTTCAAATATTTTTTTCTGCTTCATTGTCTCTTTTTTTCCTGATATTCCAATTATGCATATATTACACCTTTTGCAATTGTCCCACAGTTCTTAGATGTTCTGTTTTTTTAAAAAATTCTTTTATTTTGAATTACAGTTTGGTTAATTTCTTTTGACCTGTCTTCAAACTCATTGATTCTTTCTTTATCCTATGGGAGGCTAACTTCATTTCTGTTCCAATGGTTTTTATTTCTAGCATTTCCTCTTAGTTCTTTCTTAGTGTTTCCATATCCATATGTTCTTACATGTTGTCTATTTTCTCCATTAGAGTACTTAACATAACAATTATGATTGTTTTTAATTGTAGAAACATGCATAACATAAAATTTCACATTTTAATAATTTTTAAGTGTACAATTCAGTGACATTACTTACATTCATAATGTTGTGCTACCATCACCACTATCCATTACAAAAAATTTTTTATCACCCACAACTAGAAACTCTGAACCTATGAAACAATAACTTCCCACTTTCTGCCACCAACCTTTGGTAACCAGTAATTTACTTTATGATTCTATAAATTTGTTTATTCTAGATATTTCATTTAAGTAGAATCACATAGTGTTTTATTGAATTTGGCATAATATTTTAAAAGATCATCCCTATTGTAGCATGTATCAGATCGTCATTCCTTTGTATGGATGAATAGTATTCCATTGTATGTATATGCTACATTTTTTTTTTTTTAAATCCAGTCATTCATCAGTGGATACATGTGTTGTTTCCCCCTTGTGGCTATTATGAATAATGCTGCTTTGAACATTAGGGTACAAGTATCTGAGTCCCTGTTTACTATTCTTTGGGGTATATATCTAAGATTAGAATTGTTGGGTTATATGGTCATTCCATGTTTAACTTTCTGAGGAGCCACCAAACTGTTTTCCACAGTGGCTGCACAATTTTTACATTCCCACTAGAAATTCATAGGCATTCCAATTTCTCCTCATCTGTGCCAATATTTGTTATTTTCTGTTTGTTTTCTTCTAAATAATAGTCCATCCTAGTGGATGTGAAGTGATAGCTCATTGTGGTTTTTATTTGCATTTCCTTAATGGCTGTTGATGTTGAGCATCTTTCATGTGTTTATTGGCCATTTGTATATCTTCTTTGGGGAAATGCCTATTTGAGTCCTTCACCCATTTTTTATTTGTTTTTTTTTTTGTCTTGTTGCTGAGTTTTAGGAGTTCTTTACATATTCTGGATATTGAACCCTTATCTCCATATTATGATTTCCAAATATTTTCTCATATTCTGTTCATTGTCTTTTCACTTTCTTGATAATGTCCTTTAATGTTCAAAAGTTTTTTATTTTGGTGAAGTCCAATTTATCTATTTTTGTTGTTGTTGCCCGTGATTTTGCTGTCATCCTTAAGAACCCATTACGTAATACAAGGCCCTGACTGGATTTTTAAAAAAAATGTAGCATATACATACCTTGTGGTTTTTCTAAGAGTTTTATGGTTTTAGCTCTTATATTTAGGTCATTGATTCATTTTGAGTTAATTTTTGTATATGGTGTGAGGTAGGATAATCCTAATTGTTTTAAATTTTCATTGTAAGCTAGACATGTTGAATCAATTAATAGAACTGAAGTAAATAGGCCTTTAGTGTGAGGATTTATGTTAATATGTCCAGGAATTAGACTGTGTTTAGTGTTTGCTGTACCTATAGGTGACAGAGGCTTCAAGTTCCTCTGGTGTCCTTATTTTGGTCTCCCCTCTTGACTTTGAGCTTCTCTAAATATGCCTCCTTAGAGGGAGTTGTCAAATCACCATTATGATACCTGAGACCTGTTAGTATACTAGTGTTGTATGGGTGAGGAAGAGAATTGTATGGTCTTCTGATTAAATCTCAGTGTTTTAGTGGGTCTGTGTCTTGTACTGTGACCTTCACACGTTTCCCCTGGACTATAGCATTTTTTTTGCCTCCTGCTTCTTGATGTCTTTCCTGGCTGCAGTGTTCCCAATCTATTTCCTTGAATTCCTGACCCTTGTTGAATATATATATTTTTTTGTTTGAATGAGAAAAGAAGGCTAGAAGGAACTGAAAGGAATGTACTTACTCCAACTAGGGTTAGGCTCTGGCAAAGCTTTTTACCCATGGAGAATAGAACTTTGTTATGTAGAAGGCTATGGACATATTTCACAAAGATTACTCTTCCTCTATCCCTCCTAGAGCCACAGGGAACTTTATTGGATCTCCATGATAACCTGGTGGGTTCCTGGAGGTAAAACCCATGAAAGTGTAAGGTCACCTCTAAGACTGCAGCTCCCAGGAGTTTCTCCCACTCACAGTAATCCATACTCAGCCTCCAGCAATTCATTAAACTTATCATTTCAGTGTTCCAACCATTTTATGGTTCTAGTGGCTCCTGTTCCAGATAAGCAGATCTTGGCTGCCTCTCTGTGGATGAGCCTGTCTCTCCAGACTTCAGGATGACAGTTAGTCATGCAATCTCAGTTCCCTGATGGGTCCCCAAAAAGCCATTGATTTCCAGTTTGTCCAGATTTTTCTCATAAGGATGTGAGGTTGATTTCTGAACTCTTTACGTGTTGAAAGTGAAACATAAGTGATGGTACATATTTTAATGACATCCCCATAGCTTTTATGGAGCTGAGATGAGTCTCATGGTATAGACAAGACACCACAGAATCCTCATGTCTCCCGTGGCCTCTATACAATTGGGAATAAACAACTGGACACTGAAACAAAGAACTGTTTCATTCATTCATTTGGGATCCTGTTAACAATAAATTATTTAGGAAAGGAACTCTATTACCTTTCCTTTCCACTCTGAAGATTGTAACCCTGAGGTTAGACAGATGGTTGTTAACCTTGGTCCACAGCAAATGGTTTCTGTGAGTCATTTTCTGCTCTCTATACTACTCTAAACAGAGGACTGAGGGAATTTATATTTATATGATGTTCTGAGACTCTCCTGTTGTTTAACAAGGTAGTTAGCCCCAAGCAGTGTTCTCTTTCCACCAAATGGATTCTAGAGAAACCTTGGCCTTGACTCTGACAATGACAGATACCTAATTCAAAATTTCTGGATTTTCCTTGTGCTCACCAGCAGTTTATATGGAGCAGAAATACATTTGGGAGTCTACCTTTTATTAGCTTTTTATTCACATATTCAAAAGTTACAAGGACATTATCACAAAAGGTAGAATCACATGCAGTAACCTCATCTATAAAAGCAGTCTCCATGGAACACAGCCATGTGGGGCTCAATATGTGTATTAACTGGGGTGGGGCATTTGTTATTTGCAAAAAGCCGCAGGGATCACATAACAGAGAACAGACATAAAACCCAGACTCCCGGCGCTCTATATAAAATAAAAGGAAAACAACAAGAGATAAATAGTATCCATCACTTATGCTTTACTCTTAAGTTGTCCAGGTGGTTTATGATCACTCATTACTTATTCTTCACAGCATGCTTATACGAAAAAGCATTGGCGGGAGCAGTGTATACCTTGAATCCAGACATTGTAGATTTTCTGCTCCTTTTCCATCTGGCCCTGCAAGAGACCCTGGATGGGCATAATCCTTACATAATGGAAACACTCAGATTAAGAGAAAGGTAGGAACTTTCTGCTTACAGTTTGCATCTGGTAATAGGAATTCTCCTTCAAAGAAATAAATGTACATTTAAATATGGCCTACTGGTATCGAAGGCCTCTAACAGTTAGGCTTCTGGATTTGGGCACTGACATTTCTTTCCAGAGACATACAGCTGTTGCACTGTTTGTAGTTGTTCCCATGGTAGAAACTCTCTCTATGGACTCAATTAAAAAAAGTATCAAGGTGAGGAAATTCCAGCAAGTCAAGGATTGGAAAATTACTTGGTTAATGAGGACATTGTAGGACATTGGGATCATTTGTCTGAAGGGTTTGCCTGAGCTGTTTTAGAAAATTGTTTCAACTCTCCATTTTAGTCTACCTGATAAAATGCCATTCTACTCTGAACAGGGGATGTGTGCTGTGTGACTGTTTCTGAGAAGTGCAAAATGTGCTCTGTTCTGAAGGCTGATCTCAGAGGTAGACATTCTGGGGGAACAATGTTGCCTGTTTTCAAATTAGATCAGATCTGCAGAACCAGTAAATAACAGAGACAGAGCAAATTCTATGAGCTCTGGATTGAATCAAGGGCTTTATGAGATGCTTGGGATTTTGTAGGAGAAGAGAGGGCTGTTCATTCTAGGAGTCCCCCTTCCCTCCCAATTTGGCATTTGATCTGACTCAAAGGCAAATCAGCTCCTCTTAACTGTAGGCCTTAGACATTTTTCTTAACACCTTAACTAGTCAACTAGTCAACACATGCCCCACTGAGAAAAATACCTGCCCCAGGGATGGGGAGGTTTTGGCTCTCTGAAGTCTGTATTTGCTCACTCAGAGCACCAAATCATTTCCTAGTTTTGCCATGTATTATGTGTGCTTGAGTAAGTTATTTAGCATTGCTAAACCTCAGTTTACTCAGCTTTTAAATGGGTTAATATTAGTATCTCTCTTGGAAAGCCGTAAGATTTAAATGGCATGAAGGCAGTGTTTTGCTTGACACAGTAAATATTAAATGCTTTTGTAGTTTCATCATCACCATCAGCATCGTTGTTGTCATCTCATCTGAATGAATTACCTTGTAAAAATACTTGGTTTTACACTAGTTTTGGTACACCTAGGTAGTTCTAACCCTAAATAAAATTGAGAAGTTGGCATTTTGATCCCCATCCTTCCCTCTATTCTTTTATACCTTCAGCCTCTCTCTTGAGGAAGAAAGCAACTCTAATAAAGTGCCCATAACTTATTGTAAAATTACTTTAAGTGAAAATCATTCTGGACATATTTGCATTTGATTTTAGAGGGAACCTCACCCCCCCACACACACATCATCCCCACATAAGTGGAAGTTTAGATACAGTCATCAGAGAGGGGGAATGTATTCTCAGTCTGTCAATTCATGCAGGAATGGCACATTCCTGTAGGATTAATTCTGCATAAGATAACATTTGCTGACTGTTGCTCTATTGCTTATTTCTAGGAGACAGGTATGAAGTTAAGATTCTGTTGAAGTTTCATGGGCTCATTAATTTCCATATCCTTGTAATAGGTTTAAATAAAACCACATTCTTACTTTATGAATTCACTTTATCAACCCTATGCCCCTAAAACACCCCCATGTAAAAAAAAAAAGTTGGCTGAAGACCATATATTAAGAAAAAACATAGCTTTGGAATTTAGCACTTTTGTGGAACTTGCTCTATTTTTGCATCTGTGCACATTTTGGCCTTATATAAAGTCTTCAGTGTTAGGGCCATACAGAGGCAACTACCATGCCAATCTAATTTGAAAAAGCAAAAGTTATGTAAGTAAAATTATCTCACAATTGAGTTAATTTGGATGACAGAAACAATGAGTACACCAAAAGATCCATATACTTTATTGAGGCTTTGAAAATATTGTTTGGATGATTTGAAAAGAAAAGAATGCTTTAGAAGTTGTTCCTAATTGGACATATATTTTTTGTCCAATTTAGTTCATAGCTGAATGATTTTAAATTACCCTAACTCCTTCTTCAAATTGGGGGAAGTTTCTGCTTTGGAGCTAAGACACATAAACACTCACAAAGTCATATGGCTTGGGCCCCTCTGGAAGGCATCAGTTGTGGTTGTTGAAATTTATTTATTTATTTTTTTTTTTTTAAGATTTTATTTATTTATTCATTTATCCCCCCCTTGCTGCTTATGCTCGCCGGGTCAGCCAACCACGCCGTGCGGGCGGGCTTGCCCTCACCAGGAGGCCCCGGGAACCGAACCCGGGGCCTCCCATATGGTAAACGGGAGCCCCACTGATTGAGCCACAGCCACTTCCTAAGATTTAAAATATATTTCTAGACATTTTTCAATGTGAGACTATCTACATTTTCAGTTTGAAGCTATGTTCATTTTGTTTTTTTTTTTAAAGAAACTTTAGATTACATAAATGTTACATAAAAAATATAAGGGATTCCCATATGCCCACCTCCTCCCACATTTTCCCACATTATGTGGGAAACATAACAACATCCTTCATTAGAGTGGTACATTTGTTACAGTGATGAACATATATTGAAGCATTGCCACTAACCATGGATTATAGTTTACATTATAGTTAACACTCTGACGCACACAATTTTGTAAGTTATGACAAGATATATAATGGCTTGTATCCATCATTGCAACTGAAGCTGTGTTCTGACACAACTCCCCACATAGACATATTGGGTTAATATGTTGATATCATCCATCCATCCAGAATTGCTGGTTAGTTCAGTCAAATAATTTATCTCTCCAGGATATTGAGGTACTGACAAGAAACAGAGTCTGTTGAGCTGTGTCAGGGCCCAAGTGTCAGACTCCTGCCTTGAGTTGTGGTTGTCAGTTGGATCAGGTTCCAGCTCTGTTGATAAGTAAAATCAACAGACACTTGGGGAAAAGCACTCTTTGGTTACAAAAAAGAGAGCAAACCCAAACTCCTTTTCTTAAAACACAAAAGAGGATCTATTTGATTAAACAGAAGAAGATGCAGTGCAATAGGGTTCATCTGGTCTGCTGGTCCATTCCTTCACTATCCCTTGACTAAATTTTCTCCATAGGATGCCCTAAGACCAGGGTATCTGTTTCTGGAAACATGATCGAGACAATGATATAGTGCATAGTTTGCCTTCAGTTATTATGTTTGACTGTTTGTACAAAGGAATTTTGAACAGCGTCAGAACCAGGGAGGAGTACATTATTGGCTACAGGTGCCCGCTGGTAACACAGGTGGAAAGAATGCTAGGCATGAAGGGAAAGGAGGTATAGTTACCCACTCCCTTCCCATCTGGTGTGCCAAAACGTGTGCCCTGACTGGATTGCAGACCTGCTGAGAAAGTGACTCTAGGTCACTGGTCCTCAACATTTAGCATTCTTCACTATCACCTGGCAGACTTCTTAAAACACAATTGCTGCCCTTCCCCTAGATCAAGGGTTCTTAACAAGGGGTTCGTGAGCTTGAATTGAAATTCAAAAAAACATTATTCTTGTGGGGACGTGTTGGTGTGGGTGTGATATATTTATTAAATAACACACAGTATAGTGTGGACTTAGTGAGGGGTCCGTGGTTTTCACTTAACTGGCAAAGGAGTCTGTGGAACAAAATAAGGTTAAGAACCCCTGCCTAGAGTTTCTGATTCAGTAGGCCTGGTATGGGGCCTGAGAATTTACAAGTGTCCAGATGATACTGTTGTTGCTAGCCCAGGCAATACACTTTGAAAAGCATGGCTCTGGATTTTCTTGGAAACCAAAAAAATCTAGTTTGGTAAAAGAAGCAGAGGGTTAAAGAAGCAGAGTCATCTCTTGCCTTACCTTGAATTGCTATGTGGATATTAAATGAGAGGTTACACTTAAATGATTTCTTCAAACCTCCAATTCTGGGAATCCTGTGTAGTGAGCCTGAAGTGGCTCTTAAAATTCACATGTTTGGGGGTAAACAAAACCATTTATTTCTGAAGACTTTTCATCTCATCTTACTTCTGGGAGATTAATTCCATGAACTTTCCTAAGACGGTATGATTGCCAGCAGCAGGAAAGTGTATCAAATTAATTATAGATATATGTTAAATTACTTTCATTACCATCCCTGTTTTAGGTATAGGCTCACATGAGTGGAATGACTGATCAAAAAGCCTTTTGATCCATCCCCATAGCAATAGCCACTTTAATTCTGCTTGTAATGCTATTCTCAGAAAAGGGAGGAAGCTGAGTTCTGATGTGAAAGGCTGTTTGCCGATTTCTGAGGAAGGAAAATGGCTGGTCAGTACTGAGGTACCTGAGTATAAATGTAGATGTAATCTTCAGTTCAATGGGGTACACTAGCCTGGGGTTGCAGAGATCAAGTACACAAATACTAAGGTTTTTTTTATGACTCAGGTGAACTTCTCAGTCTTTATTCCTTGCCATCCCTTTTGAAGTTTCCTCAATTATCTCTGGATGGCCCTGAGGTCTCTGAGGTATGTACACAAGCAACTATCTCCAGTTCTCCTGCCCTGTCTGCTCTTCTTTTTGCTACTTGTAGGTAGTTGTCTGGAGAAATAACTTTAGCTCTGTACAGTTGAGCTAAGGCTAGAATTCACAGATGTGGAGTCTTGCCTCAGACCCTGTGTGTGGGACCTCGAGCAACTTAATCTTCTTAAGTCTCCGTTTTTTCTCCTCTGTAGAAGGAGTTGGAAGCAAAGAAAGAGCTGGAAGGGACATTGGGGATCATTTATAACAACACTTGGAACACTCAAATCTAAAGAGCCAGAGAAGTGACTTGGCATCAGTTAGAGGCTTGAGATAGGCATCTCTGAGGCCCAGCGGTTCACTCATCTGTTTTACATATTGTGATTCTATGGAAGCTTAGATAGGAGCTTTTCACAGCTGAAACAAAAATTTTGAACTGTTAGAGTACAATTTTCATAAAAGCAAAATCATGACTCTCATGTAAATGTAAAATAAATACATGTCAAACATTTTATTCAACTCATTAATTAACAAGAGAGCCATTTGAGATATTAACTGGTCCGAAGACAGTTTGAGAAGCTAGATGTTTATAGGCAATGTTAGCATAAGATTGGTAGGTTACCTACAAGACTGGTTATTGTCCAAGAGTGCGATAATCTGTCATCTGTGGGGTTATCTGTTCTACCAGACAGAAATTTATATCTTTACTAGACAAAATCTAAAAATTAACCTCTGCTCCCACAGAATTGTAAAATAGTCCAGAGAGTAGGAAAAAATCAAGATCAGTACTGCACTGAAGGAACATCTAATGATCATTTTGCCTACTTCCAAGTTTCATATACTTTATCTGACAAAACTGAGGTTCAGGGAGGTTCTTTAACTGGCTCAATGTCACACAGCCCTTAGTGATAAGACTGGAGTCATAACTTGGTTCTGGGCTCTATGGTCTCTGTGTATGTATTATACATATTAGACACAGAAAATTTAAATAACCTACCCAAGGTGACTCAGCTAGCAAATGACACAGCCAGGTTTTGGACCCAGGCAGTCTTGCTCCAGCATCCATGCTCTTAACCTACTCTATGCAGTCTGTCTGAAAGGAGCTTGATTCCAAAATTCTACACTGCGTTTTAAGTCCATCAATCTAAAAGGAGCTCTAAAGGGTAACATTTTCACTTTTCTGATGGGAGGCAGTCAAATTTCTTGCTGAACTAACAGTTAGCTTAGGTACCATAGTTTTATAAGTTTCAATGAGAAATAGGGGAAATGTTTTTTATGAGCAGCTATCCAAGGTCAGATGACTCTGTCCTAGGTGCTATGAATAGAAGGAATGTTGATGAAGGTTCTCATTTAATATTTTAAAAATCAGAAAAACTGATTTGACTCAGAGAACACATAGTAGAAATGGATTTATCAAGATCTACCATTATCACTGGGTAATTTTCACTGAAGTCAGCAGATACTGAAAAGTGTAGATTCATTTGAAGTGCACTTAACTTTAAAAGGCTGCTAATAACATCAAACATCATCTGAGCTGTTGCTACAATAAAAGTAACAAGCATTGTACCCACTCCTATATTCTAGGCGTGCTACTTGATCATTTCATTTAATTCTGACAAAACTTGATTATTTACAACCATTTTATAGATGAGGAAACTGAGACTCAAGAGGTTAAGTTGCCCAAGTTGGTGAATTTCAGAACTGGACTCAAACTCAATTATGTCTTCAAAGTCTGTATTCTTTCAGGTATCTCCTGGTGCTTCTGAAGCTTAATAAAACAGAAAATCAATTCTGGGTTTAAAGATGGCCTTGGTGTAGCCACTTTGCAATTCGGTCTTACACATGTTGTAGTTTGCTGTAGGTCTGAGTGGACTTGAAATAAGACTGGCATTTGGAGTGGGAATGCACAATCCCTTGAGGTTGTTGTTGCAAATAAGTCTCCTAGGGAGTCCCTGGATGGATACTGGGCATTCTATAAACCCCGAGCCTGAGTACAAAACGGTGTATGTGAATATGTGGATTTTCCTGGGTCGAAGGTTTCTAGGATTCATCAGATTCTCAAAGTGATTTGAGTCCCTCCCCCGCAAAGGTCAAAAACACCTAGGTATATAAGAAATGTGAAGCATTTCTACATAATCTACATAATTATTTTGTATTCTTTATTTGTATATATGCACTTGATGTATCCTGCAAACTCTTATTTATCTGTAGCCATTTTTATTGCTGTACCCCTGGAAAAGGGACTGCTTGTGATACTCTGAAATCTTGGTGGAAGGTCAGCATCATTCAACTAGTGGAAAATAGTTTTGATATCCTTGAATCGTGGACTGTGTGTTCATTTTCACATGCTGAGACTCTATCAGTAGAAGCAAGCAATGCATGCTTATCATAACTTAAAAGCTACAAACAAGAAACTGAGTGTCATCTGCTACATTGCAAAGAAAATCATTTGAGCCCCTTTCTGGGTTATCCCAACAATTTTTCTCTTGTTTGATCGGGCCACATTAGTTAACTCTGCAAAAATATCCCTTCTTCTGATGTACTTATGCATAGGCAGAGTAACCTAATTAGAGTAATCCTGTAGAAAACCCATAACCTTTCCTACAATACCCTACTTCTTACCCATCTTCACCAGTCTTATTTGGAACTCCCTAAATGATGGGCCTCACTCTCCTGTTCTTCTTTATCTCCAGTTCTTATAGCCTTTCCCCATCCATGGCTCTCAACATGGACCCAAACTATCCAGTGAGTGGTATGCCAGCTATATTTAGCAAACCCAAACGTGACACAAGTGGATTTCAGTATAGGAGACTGAGTTGAAAATGTAGTCAAATTATTACTACTTCTCCCTTACCACATCTTGTTCAACGCAGAAGGCATAGTCAGTGCCTCTGTCCATATCCAGAGGTCTCCTGTAGACAGCTTCCACATATAGAACATCTTCTGCTTCACTCTGCCTGTGGGCATGTGTGGCCTGCCTATGGAGATGGCTGGAGATGCCTGGAAGGTAGTGCCACTGGAATGACCCTTAACCAATGCGGGATGAGAGCTGGTGGGTAAATAGGATTAATACCCCAGCGTCCCCTCCTTGCCAGCCAAGCATGTGTTACATTCCATGTTCCTCATCAAATAAACTTGCTTTTCTCTGCAAAAAAAAAAAAAAAAAAACTCCAGCATCCTTGACATTTCTGCGGTGTCCCGTGAAATCTCTCACAGAGTGTCCAGCAAGGATGAGCTCAGTTGCCCTCAGAAGTATCCTGATCATTATATCTGCTTGGTTGGCCCTCCTTTCTTCTCTGTCTCACCATGTCTCCTGGGATTGCCTATCAAATAAGTTACTGGCACCCAAAACCTTAGCTTAAAATTTGCTTTAGGAGGAAGCCAAACCAAAACAGAGAGGAAGCATAGTTTTAGAGCTAACTCAACATCTAGCTCCACTAATCAAAACATCCATTGTCTATAATAGTTTGGATGAGATACATTCATACATTATAAACTGGCAGGAAAAGGACAGATGTTGCAGAGAATACAACATGTCAGGAAAGATTCCTTTTAATTATAAATGATTTGTCAATAAATTATATAGCCTTCCTTACAAGGGTTTTCAAACAGAAATTACAAGCCTGTTCTCTCTGTCTCTCTTTCTCTTTCTGTTTCTGTTTCCCTCTCTCTCTCTCTCTCTCTCTCTCTCTCTGTGTGTGTGTGTGTGTGTGTATGTGTGTGTCCCCAAATCCTTTAATCCTATATAAATATTCAAATTTCCAGATTGGAGGAATTTAATTAACCTTTGAAGATTGCACATTTCACTTACATTGTGAAAGCAAATACTTTAATATTTAAAATATGAAAGACAGGAAAATCAAATTTTCAGAGACAATATAAAATACTTTATTAACACTTTAATATATCGGGCCTAAGAAATAGACATAAATAACCCTAAAATCATAAGGGAAGGAAATAAAAATTAGAGATGAAAAAAGTATTTAATTACTGAAATGAAACAATTGCACTTGAAGAACTATATCTTTAAATAAAACATTAATAATGGTGAGTAATGACGGATAAGTGCCAGTGAAGAATTAATGAGTTCCCTAAATCTGTCTAGTGGGAATTGGTCCTCTTATGAGAAATATAATTTATTCTTATTCAGGTGCTTCATATAAAATGTCTAATATGAAATATTTTTCCCAACAATTACTCTCCAAAGATCAAATAGTGAAATAAATCAGAAAATACATGTTCATTTGTATGAATGTGTACATATGCAAGTGTGTGTATATACTAATTACAAAATATACCCATTTTAGAAAGCATAGAAAAGTAGAAAGAGGAAAAGAACAGTGACCTTAGGATTAAACTCTTCAGAATTAATTGTTAACATTTTTGCATGTATCTTTCCTGACATATTTTAAAATAATCCCCATTTATATACATGTAAAGGTACATATTAATATTAATAGAATTTTCATCAGTTCTGATCATTGTATTGGTCAGATACATTTTGGTCAGATATGTTTTTCACTTATTATACCATGAGTGTTGGTTTCCATGTCATGGAATATTTATTGAAAATAATATATAGTTGACTTCTTAATATCTCTTTGTATTTACATCCCATAAATTATTTAAACTTTCCCTATCATTGGACATTTATGGTGTTTGAAATATTTGCCCTTTATTAATAATGCTGCAATTAACAACTTTATTATCTTTTTTAATCTCTTGATTGATTTTTTATGACAAATTACCATAAGTAGGTTTTTCTGATACATGGTTATGAACATTTAAGACTCAACACACATTTCTGCGTTGTTCCTTTTTATAACTTACATATTTTTGTCAGCAGCTACCATTTAACCACATCCTTAACTTTGGGTATTAACAGTTTTTAACTTTTATCACTTTGATACATGAAAAAAAAGGTCTCTCAGTTTTTAAATTTATCTATATTAGCTTACTTGAGGATATTTGTGTCATGTGTCCATTTTTCTTTTTAATTTTAAGAATTCTATATATTCTTACAATATTAACACCTTATATTCTTTTAACAAGTATTTATTGAGCATCTACTTTATGCCAAACTTCATGCTAGAAACAGGAGACCTAATATTGAGTAAACATAATTAGTTTCTTCTTTTCTCATAGAATTTACACTCTGCTTTTCTTCCTTTTTCATGCAGTTTACAATCTGTGTGCAACATAGGCAATTGAACTAGTGGGTTTGGAAAGTACAAAATGCTATGGAAATTGAGAGGGGCAAGATGGCAGTTGAGTAAGGAGTGTGGGATGTGGTGGGAGGTGTGGGAGGTGGGCAACATGGGAATCCCAGTGGGTTCCGTGTAGTATTTTGGGTAATCTAAGCACCTCTTAAAATATATGTATATATATATATATATAAATAACATTTTTGTAAGCAAATACACATATATGTATATATATATATCATTTTGCAAATGTTTGTATGTATTGTGAGAATTTTGATTTTTACCCATAATAAAAAAATAAATAAAAATAAATAAATAAATAAATAAATAAGCATAACAATGTGCTTTTTATTTAGGATTCCCAGATAAAATAAGGGACACCCAATTAAAATTTTATATATATATATTTTATAAATATATAATTTTATAATATGTATATATGTATATATATATTTATTTTGAAGGGTGCTTGGATTGCCTAAATATTACATGGAAATTACAGGGATTCCCATGTCCCAATTAAATTTTAACTTTAGGAAAGCAACGGATTACTTTTTAGTGTAAGTATGTCCTGAGCAATATTATGGAACTTATTTATACTTTAAAAATGTGTTACTTTCCTGAAATTCAAAAAAAAAAAAAAAAAAAAATTAATTAATTAAAAAAAAAAAAAAAAGAGCTCATCCTACAGGGCAGTTAGTAATCACCCAGAGCTATCTAAAGCACCAGTTTGGGGGGTCCAGGAGATCCGAAGAGTATCCTGCAACATCCTTGAATGAATGGAAGGAGGAGATTGCCCATCTGCCATGGAGGCCAGTGCCCATACTCCACTGGTGCTACAAGCTGCCTCGAGAGCTATTCTGTGGCTGGAGCTGGAAGCTCCTTCCTAAAATGGAGCAGGAAGAGATGGTTGGCTACTGACTTCAGTAAATTCTGCTGATTTAATCCTAAGAACAGCTAATGTTTGAGCCTGCACAAGTCAGAAAGAAGCTGGTAGCCACCATTTTAACCCCACCCCCGGCATGAGGGGAAGTGGGGCTGATTGAAAATTACAGTGATGGTAGGGACTGGCTTCTTTCCACCCCGACTGGATTGCAGCCCTAGCCTAGGTTTCAGTCCCAACTCTGGCAGGGAGGAAGCTGGTGGAACCTGCACTAGCCTCTCAGAATAACTGCAGGCATTTTGGCCAGCACAGACTAAACAGTTGGACACTCAATGAGATGGCTAAAGAGATTAAGGATATTAAGAAGACACTGGGGGAAGCAGAAGTGGGTCAACCAGTTGGATGCCTGCCTACCACATGGGAGGTCCCATGTTCAGGTCCCGGTGCCTCCTAAAGAAGACGAGCAAACGCTGCACCTGCCACAAGTCAGATGCCACACCCACCACAATGAACAGATGCCACAAGCCAGAAGATGCTGCAGTCAGTGGGGAGTGGATGTGGCTCAGACTGATGGGCACTCGCCTCCCAGGTGGGTGGTCCTGGGTTCAGTGAGCAAACAAGGAGCATACAGACAAGAGACCCATCTGGGGAGGGAGGGATTAAAAAAAAAAAAAAAGAAGACACTGGGTGAGCACAAAGAAGAATTTGAAAACATGCATAGAAAAATAGCAGATATTATGGGAAAGAAAGGCACAATAAATGATATTAAAATACACTAGGGATGGAAGTGGCTCAAATGGTTGGGCATCCGTCTCCCATATGGAGGGACCCGGGTTCGATCCCCAGAACCTCCCAGTAAAAAAAAAAAAAAAAAACACTAGAAGCATATGACACAGATTTGAGGAGGCAGAAGAAAGGATCAGTGAGCTTGAAGAAAGGAAAGTGAACATACAAAAGAACAAAAGTGAACATACAAAATAACAGGTGAAGAAAAGAGTGGGAAAAATAGAACAGGGTCTCAGGAAACTAAATGATGGCAAGAGATGTTCAAGCATACATGTCATGTGTGCCCCAGAAGGAGAAGAGAAGGGAAAAGGGGCAGAAGAAACATTTGAAGAAATAATGGTGGAAAGTTCCCAGTGCTATTGAAGGACATAGATATCCATGTCCAAGAAGTACAATGTACTCTCATCAGGAGAAATCTGAATAGACCAACTCTGAGACACATACTAATCATAATGTCAAATGCCAAAGACAAAGAGAGAATTCTGAGAGCAGCAAGAGAAAAGTGATGCATAACATATAAAGGATACCCAATAAGATTAAGTGCCAATTTCTCATCAGAAACCAAGGAGACAAGAAGGCAGTGGTATGATATATTTAAGATACTGCAAGAGAAAAACTGCCAGCCAAAATCTTATAGCCAGCAAGATTGTCTTTCAAAAATGAGGGCGAGTTTAGAATATTCACAGATAAACAGAAACTGAGAGAGTTTGTAATCAAAAGAATGGCTTTGCAGGAAATACTGAAGGTAGGGCTACAGCTTGAAAAGAAAAGACAGGGGAGAGAGGGTTGGAAGAGAGTCTAGAAATGAAGATTATGTCAGTAAAAGTAACTAAAAGTGTAAAAAGAGTGTTGAAAATAAAATATGACATCTAAAACCCAAAGGTCAAATGGGTGAAATAAGAACTGCCTTTACAGTAATAACATTGAATGTTAAAGGATTAAACTTTTTAATCAATAGGCACAGACTGACAGAATGGATAAAAATATGGTCCACCTATATGCTCCCTTCAAGAAACTCACCTTAGACCTAAGGATACCAATAGATTGAAAGTGAAAGGCTGGAAAAAGATATTCCACACATGGAGTAACAAAAAAAAAAAAAAAAAAAAAGCTGGAATAACTCTACTTATATTGGTTGAAATAGACTTTAAAGGCAAAACTGTTATTAGAGACAAGGAAGGAGATTATACGTTAATGAAAGGAGCAATTCACCAGGAAGAAATAACAATCTTAAATGTATATGCACCTAATCAGGATGCCCCAAGATGTATGAGGCAAACACTGGCAAAACTGAAGGGAGAAATAGATATCTGTACAATAATAGTTGGAGACTTCAATAAAAGAGTCTCCGCATTTGATAGAATATCTGGGCAGAGGATCAATAAAGTAACAGAGAGCTTGAATAATATGATAAATGGACTAAACCTAATACACATATACAGACATTGTACCCCAAAACAGCAAGATATACATTCTTCTCAAGTGCAAATGGATCTTTCTCTCGGATAGACCATATGTAGGATCACAAAACAGATCTCAATAAATTCAACAAGATTGAAATTATACAAAGTATTTGATCATATGGAATAATGTTGGAAATCAACAAGAGGCAGAAAAAGGGATAATTCACAAATATAGAAATTAAACAACAAACTCTTAAATAATCAGTGGGTCAAAGAAGAAATTGCCAGAGAAATCAATAAATATCTCTAGATGAATGAAAACAAGAACACAGCATATCAGTACCCATGGGATGTAGCGAAGGCAGTGCTGAAAGGGAAGTTTATAGCCCTCAGTGCTTACTTTAAAAAAGAAGAAAGAGCTAAAATCAATAACCTAACTACACAGCTGGAGGAACTAGAAAAAGAACAGCAAACTATTTCAAAAGCGAGTAGAAGGAATGAAGTAACAAAGATCAGAGCAGAAATAAATGAAATTGAGAACAACAACAAAAAACAATAGAGAGAATTAACAAAATTAAAAGTTGGTTCTTTGAAAAGATTAACAAAATTGACAAACCCTTAGCTAGACTGATAAAGAAAAAAAAGAGAGAGATACAAATAAATAAAATAAAAAATGAAAGTGGTGACATTACTACTGACCCCACAGAAATAAGAGAGATAATAATAAGATACTATGAACAACTGTATGCCAACAAACTAGACAATGTAGATGAAATGAAAAAATTCCTAGGAAGGTGCAGACAACCTAAACTGACCCTAGAAGAAATAGAAGACCTCAACAAACAAAACACAAGTAAAGAGATTGAAACAGTCATAAAACAACTCCCCAAAATGAAAAGCCCACAACCAGATGGTTTCATAGCTGAGTTCTACCAAGCAGTCTAAGAAGATTTAATACCACTCTTACTCAAGTTCTTCTGAAAAATTGAACAAGAAGGAACACTACCAAACTCATTCTATAAAGCCAATATCACTCTAATACCAAAGCCAGGTAAAAATATTATGAATAAAATAAAATTACAAATCCATTTCCCTAATGAATACAGATGCAAAAATCCTCAACAAAATACTTGCTAATTGAATCCAACAACACATTAAAATAATTATTCATCATGATCAAGTGGGTTTTATACTAGGCATGCAAGAGTGGTTCAACACAAGAAAATCAATCAGCGTAATATACCACATTAATAAATAAAAGAAGAAAAATCACATGATGCTATTGATTGATGCAGAAAAAGCATTTGACAAAATACAGCATCCTTTCTTGATAAAAAAAAAATACTACAAAAGATAGGAATTGGAGGAAACATTCTCAACATAATAAAGGCCATATATGAAAAACCTACAGCTAACACTACTAAATGGTGAAAGGCTGAAAGCTTTCCCATTGAGAGCAGTGATAAGAGAAGGATGCCCACTGTCAGCACTGTTGTTCAACATAGTGTTAGAGGTTCTAGCTAGAGCAATCAGGCAAGAAAAAGAAATAAAAGGCATCGAAATCAGAAAGGAATACGTAAAACTTTCACTATTTGCAGATGATATGATCCTATACCTAGAAAGTCCAAAAAAATCTATATCAAATCTGCTAGAGCTAATAAACGATTTCATTTAGAGTGGCAGGATACAAAATCAATATGCATAAATCAGTGGTGTTTCTATACACTAGTAGTGTACAATCTGAGGAGGAAGTCAGGAAAAATTTTTCATTTACAATAGCGACTAAAAGAATCAAATATTTAGGAATAAACTTAACCAAGGATGTAAAGCACATGTATTCAGAAAATTACAATGCACTGCTAAAAGAAATTTTTTTAAAATGACCTAAATAATTGAAGAACATTCCATGCTCATGGATTGGACAACTAAATATCATTAAGATATCAATTCTACCCAAATTGATATACAGAGTTAAAGCAATCCCGATAAAATTCCACCAGCATTTTTAAACAAATGGAAAACATGATTATCAAATTTATTTGGAAGGGGAAGGGGCCCCGAATAGCCAGAAACATCTTAAAAAGGAAGAGCAAAGTTTGAGGACTCTCACTTTTGGACATTAAATCATATTTCCTAGGTATAGTGGTAGAAGCAGCATGGTACTAGCATAAAAATAGACATATAGACCAATGAAACCAAGTTGATAGTTCAGAAACAGACCCTCACATATATGGTCAAGTGATTTTTGACAAGCCTGTCAAACCCAGTCAGCTGGGGCCGAACAGGCTATTCAACAAATGGTGCTGGGAGAACTGGATATCCATAGCCAAAGGAAGGAAAGAGGACCCCTATCTCACACCTTATACAAAAAATAACACAAAATGGATCAAAGATCTAATATAAAAGCAAGAACGGTAAAGCTTCTAGAAAAAAATGTAGGAAAACATCTTCAAGACCTGGTGGCAGGTGGTACATTCTTAAACCTTACGCTGAAAACACGAACAACAAAAGAAAACATAGATAAATGGGACCTCCTCAAACTTAAACACTTTTGTGACTCAAGGACTTCTTCAAGAAGGTGAAAAGGCAACCCACTCAATGGCAGAAAATATTTGGAAACCACATATCTGATAAGGTTTGATTTCCATTCTGTATAAAGAGATCATACAATTCAACAATAAAAGAGCAAACAATCGAATTTAAAAATGGGCAAAAGACTTAAATAGACATTTCTCCAAAAAGGAAATACAAATGACCAAAAAGCACAAGAAAAAATGTTCCACATCACTAGCTATTAGGGAAATGCAAATCAAAATGACAATGAGATACCATCTTACACTGCATAGAATGGCCTTTATTAAAAAACAGAAAACAGAGGAAGAATTTCAAGATGGCGTTAGTGTAGGAGGGCACACACTGCAAGCTCCCAGAGCAAGGCGGATTGTGGATGGGGTCCTGCCCAGGGGTCTGTGCTGTGCACGCGTGGAGTGAGAAGCTTGGGACATCTATCTGCGTGGATCAGCGGCGTGGACGGAACGGTGGAGATTCATGAGTTTTGAGGCTGTCGGTGGAGGTTGGCACGGGCGGCTGAGCCCTGCGGTTAGGGGAAAAAAAACAAAATTAAATAAAACGGCCATTTGGAGCCGCGGGCGGGGCGAAAAAGTTTTATTTTCTGGGGATCTGGCTGCCTGGCGCCCCTTGGACCTTGTGTGAACAGAACAAACGAGCTAATCAGCACCCAGTGAACCGGAGGGCGGATTTTGGTTGGGGAACGGAGCTGATTTCCCTAGCCACCCAGGGATAAGACCCGGGCCGCTGCGGAGCCAGGAGGAAGGGACACTTCCCAAAAAAGGGAGGATTCTGTTGGAAGACAGGGAAGGGTATTTTATATTTTTAGACATCGATCTGGCTGCCTATACCACCCCACAGCTTTGGGGAGCAGATAAGCCGACCTGAAGCAGCGTTAGTCTGAGAGCAGACGCGAATCTGCACTCAAACTGATTTACTGAGCAGCCCGGTGACGCTCGAGCTCGGCTCCAGAAGGGGTGGAATCCACCCTCTTTAGCACTCCTCACTGACTAAAAACAGAGCTACAGCTAACCTGGGAAGTCCGGAAAGTGGGACGTGCTTGATTAATTTCCACGGGCCCAGCTAGGGTCCCTTCCGTAAGGGGATTGGTCTAGAGGAGGAATTATTTTGGGTCCTCCATTTGGCTAAAAAAAAAAAAAAAAAAAAGTGAGGTCACCTCAACAAATGAAAAATAAATTCTTTTTAATTTAGTTTAATAGCTAAAAGCCGCTTCAGGACCTGCAGATAGAACCCTGTGGGGAAATTGATTGATAAACACAAGTAGGCAGGAAGGATCCACGTGGACCCTAGGGTAATCATTGACCCCCCTTAGCTCTGTTTGACTGCTTGCCTGTGTGGATCTTTGGTTTCTCTCTGTTACTTTCTGGTCTATTGCTATTATTTCCTCTTTCCTCCCCCCTTCCTTTTTCCTTCTATTTTTTTTTTTTTAAAAGGTGCTGCCAGCTTGTCGCTTCTTTGCTGGGCTTCTTTTTCATTAATTTCCCACTCGCTGTATATATTGATTCTGTATTACAAACTATCGCTTATCCTTCCTGCATTTTTCTGCCTGCTGTTTTCTGTTGTGGCTCTTAGAGACAACATTTTTTCATAGGCCCACAACTTAAGGGTGTCAATTTCTATTCCATCTACTTTGTTTTCTTCTTCTTTTTTTTTTTTTTTATTAGTATTAACTTTTTCCTTTCAGACCTTTCTTTACTATTTCTCTCCCTCCTCATAATTCTAGCCTTCTAAATCACTATATATAGGGAAGCGGCTGTGGCTCAATCAGTAGGGCTCCCGTTTACCATATGGGAGGCCCCGAGTTCGGTTCCCGGGGCCTCCTGGTGAAGGCAAGGCCGCCCGCGTGGCATGGTTAGCTGACCCAGCAAGCACAAGCAGCAAGGGGGGGATAAATGAATAAATAAATAAAATCTTTAAAAAAAATAAAATAAAATAAAAAAAATAAATCACTATATATATTCCTCCATTTGTTTTCCCAGTCCATTGTAGGAACTCCATATTTTTTCCTAGTACTCTACACTGCCTACACAAGTTAAATATTCATCTCATTAAGTCTCATTTTGCCCCTCTTCTAACTTTTATCAATATTTCTATTATCCTTCTGCCTTCCTTACATCTTTTGATTCCTCTGGCCCTAACCTTTTGCCTTCAAGGGAACATAGAAAGAAGCAAGGAAATAAAATAAGAAGAAAAACTGCCAAAGAGAAAACTTAACTCACACGCAGAACCAACAGCTAAATAAAATTCTAGAGCATAGAGAAAAGCTAATCAACTGAACAAACCCATCAAGATAATATGATGACCA
>JAKSZT010053825.1:10540329-10590255 GCA_026826555.1 Tolypeutes matacus
TTGGTGGTCATGGGGAAGGTTTTTCATTACCTTACAGTAATGGACACCGGACACGGTAAATATCATCAAAATTATTAAACTGTATCATCTAAATTGTAAACTATACTGTAAATCACTGACAATGTTTAGCTGCTATATTTTGCTATCTGTATAACAGTTATAACAATGCTAACAACCAAAAAAAAAGGTGGGGGGGGGTTTATATGGGGTGGGGAAGGGGGGGTGGTTTGGTATCTGGGAGTCTCCGGCACTCGGTGTGTGACTTTGCTGTGACCTAAAACTTCTTTGAAAATTAAATGAAAAATTGGGAGACAATGCGGATTGAGAGGAGGAAGGTGTCATGGCACACCAGACATCCCATAACACAGTGATAAAAGGCAGAAAAAAAAAGAAAAGAGAAAGGAAAAAAAAATGAATATATATATATATATATTTTTGAAGGCATTTCCTTTGCTTTTTTGCCCATTTTTTGAATGTCCCAATCCACTAATTATATTTTATTTTGTTTTGTTCTTTGTTTGATTTTTTTTTTTCCTTCTCTTTTTTTTCCCCCTGAGTCTCCTTATGTTTGTCTCTTGCATGTAAGCTTATCATACTTGTTTCTTTTTCCTAGTAAGTGTATTTGATTATTTTATGGACTAAATGTTCATGGAGGATTTGGATCACAGAAGGGTTACAATGGGTACTGCGGGGGATTATTGGGGGGGTGTCTGGGGGGGGGTTTGTGGGGATTGTTTAATCCGAATATACATGAAAGATATACAAAATCATTCAAAGGATCGGGGGATGGGGCATGGTCACGATGGGTGGATAATCACACAATAAATGAGGGAATCTGAATTCCTAGCCTGGAGAGCTCTGCCACAATCTCCAAGGGAGCAGCAATAGTCCTCTGAGTGTAGGGACAGTGCCTGTCAAAATAGGATGACCCACTGATGTGGTTTTTTTTATTGATGACTACCCTTGTGAGTCTTTGCTCTTGTAAATGAGACTTAGCCTGCAGTTGTGGGGTGCCTAAGGGTTGCCACCTGAGAGCCTCCTTGTTGCTCAAATGTGGCCTCTCTCTAAGCCAAACTCAGCATATCATTGCATTACCTTCCCCCCAACGTGGGACATGACTCCCGGGGATGAGCCTCCCTGGCAACGAGGGATTAATACCAAGTGCCAACTGGCAACACAACTAGAAAAAGACCTTGAATAAAAGGGGGAAATGGTAAAGACAAATGAGTTCAAGTGGCTAAGAGACTTCAAAGAGAGTCGGGAGGTCATCCCAGAGGTAACTCTTACGCACACCTCAGTAGGAGCTCATAGAACATCTAAGTGCCTATCACCCCACACAGAGGGTTTCCTGAGAGCTCTGGAGACACCCAGGTCCTATATAAGGGGGGATAGCCCCAGAGACTGACGCCTTATCAGTGGGCTCTATTTTGGAATCTGTGCTCTTGAGAGTGACAGAATTGGACTCAAATAAGTCCTCCCTGCACATGGTTCACCAGTCCCTTCTATTCAAACCTATATGTGATGCTGGAGTTTTTAGGTATACTTCCAGAGACTGGAGCCTCTGGTCTACCTATGTGCCAGGTGTGCGTGAAATCTCGGTGGAGCTGCAACTCCTACCCTATAGCTCAATGGACTCATCCAGGTCACCTGGTGAGGAGACAACGATGGGCAATGGCCATCCCAGGGAACGGAGAGGGCCTGCATCTGCAGTCAGGATCATCCCACCCACCATATCCATGGGATATAAGCCCTCTCTCACTTGGAGTTGGAGTGGACATTACCATCCCAGTCCCCTCAGGATTGGGGGAAGAACTATGGACTAGAGTGGACTTGATGGTATTCTCTTGTTCACATATGGTGATTCTAGCAATGGAAGAAATTATAACAATGAGGTGGAGCCAGTGACCACTTGACACTTTTGGGGTAGGGAGGGGATGAGCAGTTGAAATACAGGGGCTTCTTTGGGAGTTAGAGGTTGTCCTGAGTACCGTTGTGGCAACGGATGTAGGCCATTTTAAATCAGCACACACCACTCAGAACTGAGTGGGAGAGAGTGTGGTCTATGAGTGTGAACTGTGGTCTATGGTTGGTGGCAAGGCTCCGGGATGTGTAAGTTCATTGAGGGTGGTGGGCCACACTTGTGGGAGATGTTTGTGTGGGATGTGGTGGGAGGTGTTGGTGGTGGGCAACATGGAAATCCCAATGGGTTCCGTGTAATATTTTGGGTAATCTAAGCACCTCTTAAAATATATGTATATATATATATATATATAAATAACATTTTTGTAAGCAAATACACATATATGCATATATATTTATATATCATTTTGCAAATGTTTGTATGTATTGTGAGAATTTTGATTTTTACCCACAATAAAAAAAAAAGGAAAAAAAAAAAAAAAAAAAAACCCAGAAAACAATAAGTGCTGAAGAGGATGTGGAGAAATAGGAATGCTTCTTCACTGTTGGTGGGATTGTAAAATGGTGCAGCCTCTGTAGAAGACAGTTTGGCTGTTCCTAAGGAAGCTAAATATAGATCTGCCATATGATCCAGCAATTTCTCTTAGTAATATATCCAGAAGAACTGAAAACTGTGACACGAACAGACATCTGTACACTGGTGTTCATAGCAGCATTATTCACAAGTGCCAGAAGATGGAAACAACCCAAGTGTCCATCAACTAATGAATGGATAAACAAAATGTGGTATATACATACGATGGAATACTATGCTGCAGTGAGAAGAAATGAAATAGCTACACATTTGATAACATGAATGAATCTTGAACACATTAGTCTAAGTGAAGTAAGCCAGACACAAAAGGATAAATATTTCATGGTCTCATTAATATCAACTAAATTCAAAGAATAAACACATGGAGTTAAAACCTAGAGTATATGTTATTAGGAGATAAGAGGTGGGCTGTGAATGAGAACTGATGCTTAATGTATGTAGAAATTTTAATTAACCTGACTGTAAATGTGTGGAAATGGATAGAGTTGATGGTAACACATAGTGAGTAGCAGCTGGTTCATAACTAGGATTGTGGCTGAAAAGTCTAGAGATGTAAATGTCATTTGAAAGAAAGCAATAGAATAATCTAGGGACTGAAAAACACAGTTAACCCAGTGGTGGATGAGTATTGTGGTTAATAGTACAAATGCAAAAATATCCTTCTGTGAACTAGAATGGATGTATGTCACTGTTGCAGGGTTGTGGGAATGTGGAGAAGAATGAGAAACATACAGTTAATGTAACCTATGGATTATAGTTATCAGCAATACTGTAATATTCTTGTAACAATGCCAAAGATGTACTGTGGTAATGATGGGGGGGGTATGGTAAAAATATGCCATATATGCACTTAGGACCATAGTTAGTGGTAATAGTCTGATGATACTATCTCAAAATCTGTAACAAATGTTCCACAACAGTGTGGTATGTTGGTCAAGGGTTGTTGTATGGGGATTCTACACATGTGCAGGATTGTTTTGTAAGTTCAGAACTTCTGTAATAAAAATATATTTTTTAAAAAATGAAAATAAAATAGCTGTGGAAACTTAAAGGATCATCACTGTGCAGAAATGAGTTAACACAGCTGGCTAACACAGTTATCCATGAAAAAGGTGGCGTACAAAGTTGGCCCTTGGTTGGTGCCTGAGAACTTGGATTTCAGAACGGTTCTAACCATTTCCTGATAAGAAAGGCTCAACGTGCCTAAACTGTACACATAATGTGGTTTATGCAGAATACGTGCTTTCCTTCTGGAAGTCTGGAATTTGGGTATGTGCCACTCAGAGGGTGGCTACATGACTGGTCCCCTGTGAGAATCTTGGGCACTGAACCTCTAATAATCTTCTTTGGTAGGCAGCATTTCACACATTGTCACAACTTGTAGCTGGGTGAATTAAGTGTGTCATGTGTGACTCCAACTAAAATCCAGCAATGCAGAAAAGCATTTGGGTTTGGTGGAAAGAAGGTGAGGCAATTTTCCTCTGATGGCCTTTATTTTTCTAATATGATATTGAAATGAGGATTTGAAGCCTTGACAAGAGTGGAGAATATTTGAGGTAAATACTGTGGAGAATGGGAATGAACTGTCTAAGAACAAAATGTAGGATTCCTGTAGCAAATGCACAAGCCATTTGAGCTCAGTAACCAAAATATATATTGGCCCCATTTGCACAGCTGTATCTAGCATTTCTCAAAAGTCTAGATAAGAAGGTGGATTCTTGGGCTCATTCAAATGTGGGGTTTTGGTCAGTCAGGTGGAAGAGAAGGATAAGAGGCGAGTGGGTTTAAGTGTATTTGTATGACAGTTATTGACAAAAGACAAATTCTAAGCTGGACAGTGCAAGAAATTAAGAGAGGGGGAGGAGGGGATGGGAACCAGAAAGGAACGAAGTTCTCAAATTTGTCAAAGAACTGAATTATCAGGAAGAATCAAGAGAATTGGAATAATAGGATGTTGTTTTGTGACCTGAGAATAGAATGTCTGAATTTATAGTATCAGAAGTGGAATTTTTTTTTTAAGTGGAAAATTTTCACTGACAAATATAGAAGTATGATTATAAAAGTATAGCTGAGGGAAATAGATGTGGCTCAAGCATTTGGGCACCTGCCTACCACAGGGGAGGTCTCTGGTTTGGTTCCCGGTGCCTCCTAAAGAGAAGGTGAGCAGACACAGAGAGCCCACAACAAATGGACACAGAGAGCAGACAGTGAGTGCAAACAAACAGTGGGGGTAGGGGCGTGGGGGGAATTAAAAAAAAAAAAAAAAAAAAAAAGGCACAGCTGAAATGGTGCAAAGCCCAGAATTCTAAAAGTTATAGACGATGTAAAACAAAAACTAGAAAACTAGAACTAACTCTTTGGAATATTTTATTTATCTTGTCTTTTCTTTTTATGTTCTTTAACAAGGCTGCTTACTTTTAAGATCAAATATTGACTTTCTACACTAATTTGTCTTCACATATCATAAATACTAGCTTGAGTTCAAAAGAAGTAAGTAGAAGTTGAAATGTGTGGAAGAAGGCAGGAGTAGGTACACCTTTATTGGCAAGGTCAGGAGGGGCAAGTGAAAGCTAAGTAACGTTAAAAGAGTTACCCTCTCTAGATCTCATTTTCCTCATATGGAAAATGAAAATAACAATACTATTTATAAAGTTGTTTTGAGGATTAAATTAAGTGAAATAAATTAAGTAAATAACACTTGGCAAATGAAAAGAACTTTTATATAAGAACTTAGTGTGCATCCAAATGCACATGTATTTAAACCAAGTTCTGTTAGTATTGATTTATATTAATGTAAGGCTTTAATGATAGATTGCAAATGGTCATGAGCTGTTATTTGAGGTGCAAAAGGAATGATAACCACAATAACTATGTTATTGTAGAACTTTCATAAGATGTATCAGGCTTAATTTGGAATAAACAGTGTCAGACTTATTTATTTCTTAGGCTGTTTTCTTTGGCAACCCCTATCTGCGAGTAATATCAACCAGTTTGAACGTCATACTTTTCAGAGTCTGATGTGGTAAATAATTAATTCCTGGAGATTGTCTGGAGATTCCTGGAGATCTGTTTCAAAGATCTGTGTTTTTCTGTGGTATTTGGGCTTTCAGCTGTTGCTTGACAGGAGCCATCTTTCCCTACTTTAAAAAAAAAATCACTCCATAAAACAATCTAGTTTACCAGATGGGTTTCTTTATATTGTCAAGTAAATTGTTTCCTGTTAACTAGAGTCATTTTCCCCCAAAGTAAAGAAAAAAATACATATTGAATGCAAAAGAGGGGCTACTTTCATAGATAGGGTAAGAAGTAGATTTAATTTGAAATGAGTATCTAACCTGGCACATTTAATTACAGTACTAAAGACCCAGGGATTTACTTGAAAATAAGCCAAGTATATTTTAAAGTCTTATTATCCAGCAATGGGCAGTTGTGAGTTACATGCATATTAATCAGCAGGGACTGCTGGGGATCCAGATGTGCTGGTGTTTTCCCACATAAATGTGAGTGTAAAAATGATTTGCATATTCAATTTCTCATGGCAACTCATTGACTCAGCCCACAGTTAATGCTTTCCTGAACATCCCAGCTGAGAATTTCACTTCTTTAGGAAAGTAGCCTTCTGATGGTCCATAGAAAGCACCAAAATATGAAAGTAGTCTCCAAATATAAAGTGATCCTTAGTTTCTTTGAGAGTCACTGTGGTCCATGATATTTCTACAAAAATGTTCATGTCACACAGGATAATAAAAGTAATCATGATGCTACAAATATAAATAAGGAAAAACTAGACAGATGATGAGTACATTTTATAAACTATGGATAAAGTGTGAATTTTAAACTAACAGTAAATATGGTGGCAAGTGATTTTTGGCTTCAACAATTTAGATGTGCTCATTGAATATGAATGGACCAAGAAATTGCGTATAGGATTCTCACTGAAGACCCTTTACAGTGTACCATCAAATATACAGCACATCCAAAAGCTGTAGGATTCAACCAGCAACCTGGAAGATGATGGCTTATGGATTCTTAACCCACTCTAGGGTTGTTTGGAGCTCTGGAGAACATTATTTATACTCTTTTGAAGCATTTGTGTGTGTACTTTTTTCTTCTTTATTAGAGAAGTTGTAGGCTTACAGAGCAATCATGCACAGGATTCCCACTTTGTATGTATACCAGCAGTATCACTGATTTCTCTATTAAGTATTTGAGGGGTAAAAAACCTTATTTGTGGGAAAGATTCAGACCCTTGTCAATCCAGGCATCTGACCCACAGTTGATTTCTTAATAAACCCTGGTGTTTCAGTTATGAAGTGAAGAGTTTAGGCATTTGAGATAAAAATATTCTGCTTAAATTCTGCTCTTGAGCATACCACATGAACTCAAAGAAATAAACCCCACTGGCTTTTAAAAATACTATTTTATCTTAATCTTCATACATAATTTCACATATATTTGAGAAGAAGCCAGTTTCCAAAGTACACATGCTATATGACATTCCAGAAAAAAAAAAGCTGTTGGGTCAGAAAAAGAGCTCAGTGGTTGCCAAAGACTGGGAATGAGGGGGAGGAATTGAATGAAAAGGGGGCACAGGAAGCTTTGGGGGGTATGGAAACGTTCTATTTCATAATTGTGATAGAAGTTATATGATGATGTATAAATTTTACCTCAATACACCTGACTTAAAAAAATTCACATAAGTATTTTGCCATTGATAAGCAAAGTGATTTAATGTGGAAAAACGGTCTTGAACTCATTGCCCATTTCTTTGCCCACTAAACATACATTCTCTCATTGGTCACGATTTGATCATATCCACAATTATTCTCATCAATGCTGAGTCAAGATCAGTAGGCACATTATTGAATGTTCAATATTCCCTGTGAATTGAGCAGTGTACAGTTTGCGCTCAGAAGTTAGGTCTTTTGTTCCCAAAGCAGGACTCTTTGTAAAGGTTCTTAGCTTGCTGTTGTTCCATCAGTACTGACCACCAAGTATCTTTTCAGTCTACATCATAGAAAACAAGCATTGGCTCAATGAAAAACCTCCTCTTATGTGGCATGGATGACAGGTGGAAAGCAGAAAAACTCGTTGAGTTCTTCTCCATCATCTATGCATGAGGTATGTGTGCACAGAGGAGATTCATATTTTGCATTTTAATGGTTTCATTCAACTTAGTATACACACATTCATAATAGTGTGTGATACATATAGCATCTCCTGCCTGACGGAGGATTGACCTTGCCCATGGCCCCCCTCCCCAGACAGTCCTCTCCGTAACTCCTTGGAAGCATGCAGAACTTTGGCTGCTATAACCTTGAATGCTGCCCACCCTGAGTCCATCTTGTTTTGAGAAAAGAGCACATATCAGAATGTTTTCCCACTACATGCATACAAGTCGCTGGCACTTAGCCTCTTTTGTTCCTCGGCCATAGATAATCTTTAGAGTGGTTGCCTTAAGTGCAGATGTTCTCTAATGAACTTCTTGCTGTCTTGCTGTCCATCCTGAAGTAGCTGTAGCTCTCTGTATGGAAATTCCCCTAATAAATGCTTAAGGCCCGATCACCCTGGCAGTCAGTGTCTCCTTCAGAATCTCAGCAGGCCCCGTTGTGGAGCATTTGGGGGCAGTCCCGGGTGGGTCTCCCTCTACTGCTTCTTTCAGGGCGAGTCCTACTGCTGGTTCAGTGGGACCCAACAAATGAATCTTCCACATCGTGCACTTCTGGGATTGTACTATTGCCTAATACTGTCATAAAGAACCTGCCAGGAGTTTTTATCTCCTTTCTACCTAATATTATGTCACTAATGTTGTATTTCCACGCTTCTTTGAAGTAATATGGCATTTATCTCTTTTAGCAGTGAACAAAGCCACAACATCTCTGATGCTTTCTCTGCCTTTAAGGACATAATTTATTTTCATATTTAAAAACACTAATATGCAGTTATTTTTCTGAGAAACTTGATTAGTCTACCAGAGCAATCAATGGACTTTGTCTAAAAGTGAAAAGATAGCTTCAGTGGCTTCATGACATTATTCACAAAGTTTCATAACAGACAACATGGTGAGGACAAAGAGAAAATTTTCAGATTATCTTTTTACTTCATATTCATACTCTGTCTCCCGCTTGAGCAAAATCGTCATATTGATGACTCACTTGTGGTTCGAGTCCTACATTCACACCAAAGTGCTGTTTGCTACGTTCACAGGTTATTTAAAATGGCATTTATATTGCTCTTTTATTGGCACTCTTATGCATCAATGAATAACTTATGACCCACTGAACCATTTTTATAAATTGGGATTATAATGTAATATATATATAGTTACAACAAATAAAAATGGGAAACTAACAAATGTAAATGGTACCAAGTAAATGATGTGAAGGCACGTTAGTGAAATGGATTGCACCCTGCTGTTAACTGAAAGTTACCTGAGATTAACCGCTCAGCCTTGTTCAGCCCAGTCCTCACAGAAAATGTGCAGTGATATTTAATAAGGTTATCCTGTAACATTTATAGCTTACATTTTGAATCATTAAACATTTAAGCAAAATATATTGTTGCTTATTATTGTTATTATTTCTTATCTCTGAAACAACTAAAGTGCCTACAGGGCTTTCAATGAACCACCTGGACCCCCACAAGGCATACTTTGAGAATAATTGCTCCAAGGAACTTATACCCTTTTCTCTTTGCAGGTGAGGGAACTAAGTTAACTAGTCAAGTGACGTCCCCAAGGCCATAGGGTTAATTAATTGCAGACTGTCAAGAGGTCCAGCATCCTTTTCTCCTTATTGCTGTAGCAGTGCCACTTCATTACAACCAGTGCCTGCAGCCTCCTGATTGATGACTGGCAGTCTACATAGCTACAGGTACGTGGTTCTTAAACATTAGGGAGCCTCAGCGTCACCTGAGGGGCTTGTTAAACACAAAATAATGGACCCCACCCCCTAGAGTTTCTGATTGTTAGGTCTGGGGTAGGACCTGAGCCCAGGTGATGCTAGTGCTCCTTGTACAGGGACCACACTTGGAGAACCACTGATGTCTTCATCTTCTCTGATGGTCCTCTAAGATAGTACTTCCACGTTTTACCATGCATACAGTTCTCTTAGGGCTCTTGATAAAATGCAAATTCTGCATTTCGAGTAGAGACCTAAGTAATGCAATGCTGCTGGTCCTTGGTCTAAGCGCTGAGGAAACCTCTAAAACATACTCATTCACCAAGTAAACATCAAGGACAAAAACTAGAAACATGCAGACTGAACTAGAAAAATGTAGAATTCCTCAAAAGCATCATTTCCATGAGGACGGGTTTAGATCCACACAAGAGCCACCCCCCACCCCCAATTTGAGGAGGCAGGTCATGTCCATTCATTTCCAGCTCTTCTAGGACTTCTCACCCGCCACTTCCAAAGAGCCTCTAGGGCTCACTAGTTTGGTCTCTTGCCCTACTCTTTCTCATTTCCTTTGAGCTGGGCTGGCAATCTTAAACGTCCCAGGGGCACGCAAACCAAATGCTTGTGTGAAGGAACAGGGTGTAGAAGATGCTAATCTATTTGTATTTTGACTTGGCACTGAGATGCCTGTTATGTGAACAAGGATTACGCCTGCATTGTAATACAGTTTTTTTAAGCTCAGTTGTGATCCATAACAAAATGAATAAGTAAAACAGGTGTGTGATTATATACTTCCAGGTTATAAGCCTGGACTTAGAATCAGATGTCCTTCATGTAATATTTACCCCATGACTCGAATAGTATAGTCCCTTCCTCCCTGCTCCTTCCCCCTTACCAATTGCCATTTTGACATCCCAACTTCTCCATCCTAAAATGCTGATACTTTTGCCTTTTGCAGAATAAATTGGAATGAATGGCTTATGCCTTGGCATACTCCCTCTCGTTCATTCATTTATTCGTTCCATAATACCGTGTGTCATTCATCAAGCAATACTTACTCAGTGTCATTTGACCAGCAATATTTTCTCTGTTTCGTGCTCTGTGCTAGACACTGGGGATTCATTGGAGTATAGCCAGATGTAACCTCTGTCTTCATAAAGATTTATATCAGTATAGAGGGGCTATGGAAGGAGAGGAAGGTCCAGGCTTGTAAACCAACAGCATCAATTCATCTCCCATTGTGTTACCTTATAGGAAATACAGATAGAATGTGTGGAAGAGGAAAAGCTTAAAGAAAAGGTGACCTCGAAATGGCTTTATCCTGAGGGTGACAGGGAGCTATTAGGGTTTCAATATGGGGGCGGGGAGGGGGTAACTTGATCTGATTTGCCTCTGAGAAAGATCACTCTGTCTGCTGTGTGGACCTGCTGGGGAGATGGAAAGACAGGAAATAAGTCAGGAGAAAAGAAATCCAGATGAGAGATATCCGTGGCCTGGACTAACGTGGGATGGAAAAAAAGAGACCATAGTCAGAAGGTTGAATCAAAGAGACTTAGTAATTGATTGGTTTGTGGATGGTGAGGGAGAACTCAAGGATATAGTAAGAGAGTCCGTGTGTTAAATGCACCCATGCATGCAAGATAGAATTGACCATTTTACAGATGAGGAGATTGAAATGCTAAAAGGTTAACTGTATGCCCAAAGTTCAAAAACTTAATGAATAAATGATAGAACCCAAGACATCCCGACACTACAGCCATGATCCTAACCAGTATGTGTTAATTTTAATATCAATAAATTGTCAATTTCCTCTGGCTCAGAAGGTGGACCGCCTGAGTTTTTTAATCCAAGTTCACCAAAAGCAAGTTATTTAATCCCTTTGATCTACACTTTCCTCTTGTATAAAATGAAGATAAAAATAGTTCCAGTTTCCTGCTTTTGCTTAACACAATTGCTGACACATGTAAACACTCAATAAAGATGAGCTACTGTCATTATTTTACTAGTTAGCAACTACCCTTCTCTGGTATTCCCTTAGTGGAGATATTTTTTGCAGGTGTAAGGTCATTAGAATTTATGCTGCCCTCAGATGACCCAGCTCCTTAGTGCCCAGAGGTGCAAACAATGTGGCAAGTGCCCTTGACTCTCACTCTGTCCACCCATTTCTCAGTGGATCACCTAGCTCTCTTCATCTCTCAGACATCTGAAGGTGGAGTCCCCCAGGACCCAATGCTTGGATATCTTCCCCTTTCTATATATACCTCTCCCTATGTGATTGCAACGGTTTTCATGACTAAAATTTCTGATGGCTCTACCAGTTCTCTGCCTTATAGTCCTGTATGTCAAACTGCCTTCTTGACATGTCCACATGCACATCTCACAGCCACAGACAGAGCTGACTTTCTTTCCAAAGCCCACTCCTCCAGTAGCCTATGTCTTTTTACTTCATGGAAGTTCTTTTCTTCTGTTTGCTTAGGCCAAAGCCGGCAGTGCTATACTTGACTTCTTTCACTTGCATCTGGTCCGTTAGAAAATTCTGTTAGCTATGCCTTCAAAATATACCTAGCCACATGCCACTTCCCATCACCCTAGTCTGAACCATCTTTGTGGCTCACCTGGGTTAGTGTGATAGCTTCCTAATTTATCTCCTTGCTACTCTCCTTTTTAGCTGCAGAATATTTTCAACAAGGTAGCCTGAGTGGTCCTTAAAAACTCAAGTCAGATCTTGTCAATCCTCTGCTCTAAACTCTACAGAGGTGCCCCATGATTTAAATACCCCACACAATCTGCAACCTCTGTTACCTTTTTTTTCTCAATTGCCCACTGCTCTCCCCTTCACTAACTGCACCAGCCACATAGGCCTCGTTGCTGTCATGGAACTTACTGGCACCCTTCCATCTGTCAGGAAGGCTTTTCCTCCAGTCCTTCACACAGCTAATTTCCCTCAAGTCCTTCAGTCTTTACCCCATCATCTCCTAAGGGGAGCTTTCCTGGTCTCTGTATAAAACGTGGGCCACACATTTATCCCACTTCCCTGCTTTATTTTTAGCTTTTATCACTATCTAATGTTCTGAAAACACACTCATACACAAACATCTTTATTGTTCCATTTCCCTATTACAAGTCAGCCACATGACTATAGACATTTTATGTTTTGCTCACTGCTATATCTTCATGATCTAGAACAATTCCTTGTACCTTGATAAATATTTGTTGAATGACTGAAATTTTCTGCTGTGAGTTTACCCCTATTTTATATTAGACACCCATTTGACTAATTGTGTAGCTCAATACAGCCCATTTTATATCTTCAGGGAAACACCAAGGTATCCGTCAGTAACTGGCCCACTTTCCTATCCTGGGCATACTCTGTGCAAAGTTGACTTTATATCCATCCCATGCTGTCAGCCAGTTTGATCTTTTCTAACTGCTGCTTCTCTACATTCCTTCCTGTGGCTTTCCTAATCAAAACCAGCTTTGGATGCAGGATTCCCAAAGCTGTACTCCACCTCTTCTTAAATGTTGCCTCAAACCATTCTGCTTATTAGGGTTCTATTAAGCAATGTAGGGAGAGTGGTGTGTTTTTCTAATTTCCCATTGTACCTATTGATGTCTCTTATGCCACTTTAATTAACCATAGAAACCCTTTCGTTCTCAAGGGTCCAATTTTGGTGATAAATTACACAGTCACTCTACTTAAAATGTAACCGTATCTGAGATTTGACCCTTTGTCCTTTTTGCCAAATAGTTTTCTGTACAGGTAGTTAAAAACTCTTCTTCCCCTTCATTCTTTTATTGTTGGTGGGTTTTAAAAATTTATTGTTAAATTTACATATATTAAAATTCACTCTTTTTGGAGTATAGTTCTCTGTTTTGACAAATGCATCAAGTCACATAACCACCACCACAATCAAGACTTCCTGACCCTTATCCCCTGGTAACCACTCCATCCCTGTAGTTTTGCCTTTTTTACAATGTCATATAAATAGAATCATGTAGGCTTTTTAATTTGGCTTCTTTCATGTAGCATAGTACACTTGAAATGCATCCAAGTTGTTGCATGTAGTAATATTGTCCCATTTTATTTCTGAGTAGTATTCCATTGTATGGATGTACCACAGATTATCCACTTACCCATTGAAAGACATTCGAGTTGTTTCCAACTTTTTACTATGATTAGAGCTGCTATGAGCATTCCTGAACAAGTTTTGGTGTAAACATGGTTTTCATCTTCCCTGCGTAAATATCCATGAGTGGAAATACTGGGCTATTTGCTAAGTGAATGTTTAACTTTATAAGAAACTGCCAAACTATTTTCCAAAGTTGCTGTACCATTTTACATTCCCAACTGTGTATGAGAGTTCTAGTTGCTCTGCATGCTAGCCAGTGCTCAGTGTTGTCAGCTTTTTGTTGTTGTTGTTTGTATTTTAGCCACTCTAATAGGCATGTAGTAGTATATCATTGTGATTCCAGTTTGCACTTTCCTAACGACTAATGGTGTTAAACATTTTTTCATGTGTTTATTTATCATCCTTCTATCTTCTATGATGAAGTGTCTGTTCAAATCTTTTGTTCAAGTTTTGGATACAAGTCCTTTATCAAATATATAATTTGCAAATATCTTGTCCCAGTCTGTGGCTTGTCTTTGCATCCTCTTAAGAGTGTCTTTCCTACAGCAAAATTTTTACTTTATTTGGTGAAAATTATAAATTTTTAAAAATGGACTGTACTTTTCATGTCATATCTAAAAACTTGATTCTTAATCCAAGGTCACCAAGATCTTCTCCTAATTGTTCTTCTAAAAATTTTATATTCTTAAATTTTGCATTTAGGTCTATGATCCATTTTAAATTAATTTGCATATAGTATATGAGTTATAGGATATAGATATAGGATCCCAGAGGGAGAAGAGAACAGAAAGGGGACAGAAGGAGTGTTGGAGGAAATAATGGCTGAAAACTTCCCAACCCTATTGAAGGAGATGAAGGTACAAGACCAGGAAGTGCAGCGCACCCCTAACAGTATAAATCCCAACAGGCCTACTCCAAGACATATATTCGTCCAACTGTCCAATGCTCAAGACAGAAAAAATACTGAAAGCAGCAAGAGAAAAGAGAACCATCACATACAAGGGAAGCTCAATTAGATTAAGTGCTGATTTCTCATCTGAAACCATGGAGGCAAGAAGGCAGTGGTATGACATAGCTAAGGTACTAAAAGAAAAAAACTTCCAGCCAAGAATTCTCTATCCAGCAAAGCTGGCATTTTAAAATGATGGAAAGTTCAAAATATTCACAGATAAACAGAAATTAAGAGAGTATGCCAATAAGAAACCTGCCCTACAAGAAATACTAAAGGGAGTTCTGCAGGTTGAAAGGAAAAAACAGGACAAAGAGAGTTGGAAGAGAGTGTAAGAACAACTAAAAAGACAAAAAAAAAAAAAAAAAAAAAGAAATAAAAACAACATATGACATACATAAAGCCAAAGAAAATATAGCTAATGTAAGTAATTCATTGAGAGTAATAACACTGAATGTTAATGGATTAAACTCACCAGTCAAGAGACACAGACTGACAGAATGGATAAGGAAATATGACCCATCTATATGTTGTCTATAAGAAACCCACCTTAGACCCAGGAATTCAAGGAGGCTGAAAGTGAATGGCTGGGAAACAATCATACAAGCAAATAATAACCAAAAAAAATGGGTGAGAGTAGCTATACTAATATTGGACAAAATAGACTTTAAATACAAAACTCTTCTATGAGACAAAGGCAGACACTATATATTAGTGAATGGGGTAATCTTTCAAGAAGAAAGAACAATCATAAACATTTATGTACCTAACAGGGGCGCCTCAAAATACATGAGGCAAACACTGGAAAAACTAAGTGGAGAAAAGTTGCCTCTACAATTATACTGGGGAACGTTAATATGCCATTACCACCATTAGATAGAACATCTTGACAAAGAATCAATAAAGAAACAAAGACTTTGATTAATACATTAGAGGATCTGGATCTAATAGAAATATACAGAAGACTATACACAAATATAGTGATATACATTCTTCTTGCATGCACATGGATCATACTCCAAGATAGACCACATGCTAGGCCACAGAAAAAATTTCAGTGAATTCAGAAAGATTGAGTTTATACAAAGTAATTTCTCTGACCACAATGGAATGAAATTGGAAATCAGTAAGGGCCAGAGAACCAGATTAGGCACAAAGATATGGAAGTTAAACAACACACTCTTAGACAAACAGTGGATCAAGGAGGAAATCTCAAAAGAAATCAGTAACTCCCATGAAATGAATGTAAATGACAGCATAACATATCAAAACCTATGGGATGCAGCAAAAGCTGTACTGAGAAGAAAAGTCATAGCCTTAAATGTATATATCAAAAAAGAAGAAAAAGCAAAAATTGAAGACCTAACTGTGCTCTTGGAGGAATTGGAAAAACAACTAACTAACCCCAAAGGAACTAGAAATAAAGAAATAGCAAAGTTAGAGCAGAACTAAATGAAATAGAAAATAAGAAAGCTTAGAAAAAATAAAATCAAAAAGTGGTTCTTCAAGAAGATCAATAAAATTGAAAAAACCCTAGCCAGACTAACAAAGAAAAAAAGAGAAAGATTCCAATACACAAAATAAGAAATGAGGAAGGGGTTATCAGCACTGACCCCATAGAAATAAAGAGTATCACAAGAGGATACTTTCAAAAACTATATGCCAAAAAGAAGGGTAATTTAAAGGAAATGGACATATTCCTAGAAAACTCACAAGCAGCCTCCCTTGATGAAAGAATAAATTGATGAATTCAACAGACCAATTACAAGTAAAGAGATAGACTCAGCCATCAAAAACCTCCCAACTAAGAAGAGGCCAGGACCAGATGGCTTCACAGGTGAATTCTACCAAACATTCCAGAAAGAACTAACACCAATTCTGCTTAAACTCTTCCAAAAAAAATAGAAGTAGAAGGAATATTGCCTAACTCATTCTATGATGCCAACATTACCCTAATACCAAAGCCAAACAAAGATGCCACAAGAAAGGAAAATTACAGACCAGTCTCTCTAATGAACCTAGATGCTAAAATCCTCAACAAAATACTTGCTAATTGCATTCAACAACTTATCAAATGAATTATACACCATGACCAAGTGGGTTTCATCCCGGGTATGCAAAGATGGTTCAATATAAGAAAATCAAATGAATGTAACACACCACATAAACAGATGAAAAGAAAAAAAATCACATGATCATCTCTATAGATGCAGAAAAAGCATTAGACAAAATACAGCACCATTTCCTGATAAAAACACTGCAAAAGATAGGAATACAAGGAAACTTTCTGAACATGATAAAGGGTATATATGAAAAACCCACAGCTAACATCATCTTCAATGGTGAAATCCTAAAGGCTTTCCCTCTAAGATTGGGAAAAAGACAAGGATGCCCACTATCACCACTCCTATTTAACATTGTCTTGAAGTACTTGCTTGAGCACTGAGGCAAGGAAGAAGTAAAAATTTCACTATTTGCAGATGACATGATCCTATACATAGAAAGCCCTGAGAACTCTACAACAAAGCTTCTAGAACTTATAAATGAGTTCAGTAAAATTGCAGGCTATAAGATCAATGCTCAAAATTCAGTAGCATTTATGTACACCAATAATGAGCAATCTGAGGAGGAAATCAAGAAAAAAATACCATTTACAATAGTAACTAAAAGAACCAAATACCTAGGAATAAATTTAACTAAAGATGTAAAGGACTTATAAACAGAAAATTACACAACACTGTTAAAGGAAATCAAAGAAGACTTAAATAAATGGAAGAATATTCCCTGGTCATAGATAGGAAGACTAAACATCATTAAGATGTCTATCCTACCCAAACTAATGTACAAATTTAATGAAATCCCAATAAAAATCAACACAGCATTTTTTAATGAATTGGAAAAACTAACTACAAAATTTATTTGGAAGGGTAAGAGGCCCCAAATAGCCAAAGACATATTGAAAAAGAAAAATGAAATTGGAAATATCACGCCACCTGACTTTAAAACATACTACAAAGCTACAATGGTCAAACTGCATGGTATTGGCACAAGGATAGACATACCAACCAGTGGAACCAAATTGAGAGTTCTGATATAGATCCTCGCATATACAGTCATTTGATATTTGACAAGGCCACCAAGCCCACTCAACTGGGAGAGAATGGCCTCTTCAACAAATGGTGCTTGGATAACTTCATATCCATATCCAAAAGAATGAGAGAGGAACACCATCTCACACCTTATACAAAAATCAATTCAAGATGGATCAAAGATCTAAATGTAAGAGCCTTGGAAGATAATGTAGGGAAGCATCTACAGGACCTATAGGAATTGGTTTCATGAACTTCACACCCAAAGCATGAGCAGTGAAAGAAAAAATAACAAAAGAATCTCCTCAAAATTAATAACTTTTGCACCTCAAAGGATGTTATCAAGAAAGTAAAAAGACAGCCTACCCAATGGGAGAAAATATTTGGCAGCTATATATCTTATAGGAGCCTAATATCCACCATATATAAAGAAATTCTACACCTCGAAAATAAAAAGACAAACAACCCATTTTAAAAAATGGGCAAGTGACCTGAAAAGACACTTCTCCAGGGAAGAAATACAAATGGCTAAAAAGCACATGGAAAGATTCTCAACATCACTAGCTTAGGGAAATGCAAATCAAAACTACAATGAGATACCATCTTACACCCATTAGACTGATGGCTATAAAAAAACCAAGGACTGTAAGTGTTGGAGAGGATGTGGAAGAATGGGAACTCTCATCTACTGCTGGTGGGGATGTAGAATGGTTCAGCCATTGTGGAGGACAGTTTGGCAGTTCCTCAAAAAACTAACTATAGAACTGCCATATGATCCAGCAATTCCACTGCTGGATATATACCCAGAAGAATTGAAAGCAAAGACATGAACAGATATATGAACACCAGTGTTCATAGCGGCATTATTCACTATTGCCAAAAGTTGGAATCAACCCAAATGCCCATCAACAGAGGAATGGATAAACAAAATGTGGTACACGCATACAATGGAATATTACTCAGCTGTAAGAAGGAATACAGTGCTAACACACAGGATAACATGGATGACTCTCGAGGACCTTATGTTGAGTGAAGCAAGCCAGGCATTGAAGGATGAGCAGTATATGACCTCACTGTTATGAATTAAGCAAATTGAGCAGATTCAGAGAGCTATTGTCTGGAAGATAGGTTTACAGGAAATAGAAAGGGAAAAGAAGGTTGTGAGTCAACACCCATACCATAATCTATGGTAAGATGAAAGTGTGTAGTTGCGTATTGAAGGTATATGACAAGAGGGTAGTGATATTATTGGGTTGGTGGTGCAGGTTTGACAGGTGGGTAGATTGGGGAGGGTGGGTTGGAAGGTCCAGGGAACTGGGGCGAGAGTTGGGGGAGGGACCAGGTGAACACCGGGGATTTGCGAGTATGTGGTTGAAGTACAAAGTTGGGAATGCTCTTATGACTAAATGACAAGGAAGGGTTACTGGTTTGGGGTGTTGGGTGGGGGGGCATTTGGGACAATGCGCACCTAGAGCAGGCTTCTAGGGAGTGTGTGAGTGATCATTTTGTCATAATGTGTTGTATCAGTGGGTGGAGACCCACAAAATGAGCAGGAAGGAGTTGGACTCCCATCCTTGGGAGGATTGATTTGTTCACAAATAGAGAGGCGGGAGTCTCTGGAGAGCATGGGCAGTTCCTAATAGGGGAGGACAAACCAGTGTGTCAAGACCTCAGTGTTGTTGCATGTACCTATGAATCTTGTCATCCAAGGAGTGAAGCCAGGGGGTTGCCGTGAGCCCCGAGGGGAGGGGGAGGGAGGAATAGAATAGATGGAACAGAGAGTATTTAGTGGGCAATGGAAGTGTTCTACATGATCTTGCAATGATAGACACAAGCCATGTTAAATATCATCAAAATTTATACAAGTGTACATTCTAAAATGTAAACCATAATGTAAACCATTGACCATGGTTAGTAGCTATGTTTCACTATGTGTATATCAGCTGTAACAAATGTACCATCCACATATAAAAAGGTATTAATATGGGAAGGAGGAAAAGGTGAGGATGTTGAGTATATAGAGTCCCCTGTATTCTGTATGTGACTTTACTATGACCTAAAACATCTTTGAAAACAAAATTGAAAATAGTAAGACACTGGGGAATAAATGGAAAAAAAATGTCACTGTACAGACAGGACTCCAGATATTACAGTGATGAAAGGCAAAATGTCAAAAAAAGATTTTTTAAAAATAGTTTTCATTGTTTTTTAATATCCCAATCTTTTTTTTTTTTTTAAAGATTTAAATATAGAAGAATATATATATATTTATTTTTTTATTTTATTTTATTTTTTTTTATTTTTATTATGGGTAAAAATCAAAATTCTCACAATACATACAAACATTTGTAAAATGATATATAAATATATATGCATATATGTGTATTTGCTAAAGATTTTATTTATTTATTCATTTATCCCCCCCTTGCTGCTTGTGCTCGCTGGGTCAGCTAACCACACCGTGCGGGCGGGCTTGCCTTCACCAGGAGGCCCCGGGAACCGAACCCAGGGCCTCCCATATGGTAAACGGGAGCCCTACTGATTGAGCCACAGCCGCTTCCCCCAATCTTTTTATTTAGTTTTATTTTTAGCTTTTTTGGATTTTTATGTGTTTTGTTTCTTATATTTGAATTTATCATTATTGTTTCATTTTCCTATTGATTGTGTTTGGCTGTTTTGATGGCTTCGTTTTGGGGGAGGCTTTGGATTGCAGAGGGGTTGCAGCTGGGGTGGGGGAGGATCATTGGTGTGGGCTGTCCGTGATGGGGGTGCATGGGGGCAGGTTCATGTGGGTATACATGTCGAATGTTCGCGGGGCATTGTCGCAGCGGGTGGAAACTCACACAATAACCGAGAGAATGTTGAATTCCCATCCTGGAGGGCTCTGCCACGTTCTCTGGTGGAGCAGCAGCGGACCCCTGAGAACAGGGGCAGTGACTGGTGGAGGAGGATGGTCCTCTGGTGGGCCCTTGCTGTTGACCCCTGTGCTTGTGAGCCTTTGCTCTTGGGGTTGGGACTTGGCTTGTTGTTGTGGGGTGCCTGAGAGTTGCCTCCTGGGAGCCTTTTTGCTGCTTGGATGTGGCTCTCTCTGGGCCAGGCTCAGCATATGAATGCATTGCCTTCCCCCTAGGATGTGACTCCCGGGGTTGGGCCTCTCTGGCACCAAGGGATTGCTGCCGGGCACCAGCTAGCAATGCAACTGGAAAAGGACCTTGAATGGGGGTGGGAAAGAGTGGGGACAGATGAGTTTATGTGACTGGGAGACTTCAGGGTGGGTCTGGGAGTCATCTCAGAGGTAACGCTTGTGCGCATCTCAGCGGGATCTCATGGACTGCCAGGGTGGATGCTGCCCCAAGTGGTGGGACTCCTGAAGGCTCTGGAGACACCCAGGTCCTGTGGTCAGGGCGGATGGCTCTAGAGTTTGGTGCCTTGCCAGTGGGCCCTGCTTTGGAGTTTGTGCTCCTGAGGGTGGCAGAGTTGGACTCAGTTGTGTCTTCCCTGCACATGGCTCATCTGTCCCTTCTATTTGAACCTATACTTGGTGCTGAAGTTTGTGGATGTGTGTCCGGGAGACTTGGGTCTTTGAGCTGTCCATGTACCAGTTGGGCCCGGAGCCTCAGCAGAGTTGGAAGCGCCTGAACTACAGCTCGGTGGACTTGCCCGGGGCGGCTGGCAGGGAGGTGATGATGGACAGCGACATCCCAAGGAGTGGAGGGGGTCTGCAGCTGCAGGTGGGATAGTCCCATCCATCTTCCCCATGGGATATAAACCCCCTCTCAATTGGAGGTGGAGTGGACATTGCCATCCCAGGGTCCTCAGGACTGGGGAAGTAGCTGTGAACTGGAGTGGACTTGCTGGTATTCTGCTGGGGACATATTGTAATTCTAGCAATGGAAGAAATTACAACATTGGCGTGGAGCCAGTGGTCACTGGAGGCTCTGGGGGTGGGGAGGGTGAGAAGCGGTTGTAGTGCAGGGCCTTTTCGGGACTTGGGAGTCATCCTGAATAGCATTGCAGTGACAGATATAGGCCATTTTATATCATCACATAACATACAGAACTGTGTGGGAGAGAATATGGACTACAGTGTGAACGGTGGTCCATGCTTGATGGCAAAGCCCCGGGATGCATTTATCACTTGCAATGGATTTGCTGCATTGATGAAGGATGTTTATGTGAGGGTGTGTGTGTGGGAGGTGTGGGGGTGGGGCATGTGGGAATCCCAATGTTTTTTTGTGTAACATTTATATAATCTGAGTATCTTTATAAAAATTTTTTAAAAATTGTTATTAAAAAAAGAAAGAAAATTATTTTAAAAATTGTATATTCTTAAAATTTATATTTAGGTCGATGATCCATTTTAAATTAATTTGCCTATAGTATATGAGGTATAGGATTTGATTTCCTTGCATATGGATGTACAGTTGTTCTGGCACTATTTGTTGATAATGCTATCCTTTCCCCATTGAAATGCTTTTGCAACTTCATAAAAAAATCAATTGATTGTATGAATTGGGCCTATTTCTAGACTCCGTATTCTACTCCATTTATCTATGTTGGTAGAGATTTTAATTAGACTTTTAAAAGCTGAAACTAGTATCTTTTGTTTATTTATTTTTTTTTTTTTAAAGATTTTATTTATTTATTCATTTATCCCCCCCTTGCTGCTTGTGCTCGCTGGGTCAGCTAACCACGCCGTGCGGGCGGGCTTGCCTTCACCAGGAGGCCCCGGGAACCGAACCCGGGGCCTCCCATATGGTAAACGGGAGCCCTACTGATTGAGCCACAGCCGCTTCCCTATTAACTCATAATTCTATGTTTTGCAAAAAGATGAAATGTCCTTCACACAGTAATAAGGAGAGAGAAATGACTATTCGTGGAGGAAAGAGTTGAAACTCATGTGCTATTACTTCACTTTCCTGAGATTTAAATTAACCTCATTAAGTATATTTTATAATAAAGTTGGTCACATAAAAATTTACAAAATTTCCCAAAGCATTCCTCAATATATCCTCTATGAGTTGCATCACCAAAAAAGGAAAAAAATCCATAGGCAAAGCTGTCTCAGAAACCCTGCCTACTACATGTGTCCTCTCGGTAATTAATAATGTATCTATTGCAGACTCTGAGTAGTCTTGCAGTGATGGTGTTATTTTAATGTTGGTTAGCCCAGAGTGTCTCATACATATATCCTTGCCCAGGGAACCCTTTATTCAATGATACCAATTAGTTTCCCAAGGAGCATATTTTATGATGTGCTCCTTCAAGAACTGCACCTATTATTACTCTTATCTGCCATCTGCTCTTACTAACATTTTCTAAAAGACTGCTTTTGGTTCATCTTCCCAAGTCTGTGGTTATGTGTTCTCTCCAGTGGAGCATCCCCAATATGAGGCTATTTTCATATCTTCTTAATGTTTTATGCTTCAGGCATCCTTTTTCTACCTGCTTCTCTTCTATTGATTATTAATTGAATGCTTCTTTATACTTAGAACTTTTCTGTGGGAAACCATTGAATCTTGTATGATGCAACAAAGGACTTGAACTTGAAAATTTTTATTGGAAATTCATATTTTATACAAATATTTACTAGCTTTACTTACATATCAAGCTCCTAAAATTGCAGACCTCGTAATGTTTCGTGAAATCAGCTAATGCTGATATTTTAAGACATAATATCACAAAAGATTCTTAACTCTCTTTGAAATTATAAATAGGAAAACAAAATGTAGAATACTGCTAACAAATTTAACTTTTCTTGAAAAACTGACTACTTGTCATAAAGTTTCAAAAGTAATGAAGATTACCTCTATAAGAAATAACAATAACTAGAACCTTTTGTATTTCTATCCACAAATACGCTTCATGTATAGCTGACTAAAATTAACAAAATTGTTTCTGGAAACCTTCTTTTCTAAAGAGCAACTTTAAATTAGGTTTAGGTAGAAAAGTTATGGTGTTCACACTTCAATGAATAAAGCAGATAATATTTGTGGAATCATATACAGTTTTTTTCATATTGTTTTATTAATATAGATTGGATAGAAAAATGCATGTTTGATAAGAAAATGTGCATGCATTTCACATGGTAAATATTTCTAACCAACTGACCAAGATATGCATTTGAAAAGGTACCAGATTATATTATAACTTGGAATGGAAAACAAAGTCTACTTAAAAGTGTTGAACACTTAGAAATTGAAGTTAGCAAAGATTCAAGGATTGCCATACTACCTGAAAATGTCTGGAATCTAAAATATTTCATAGTGAAAGTTTTAGAGTATTGGGCTTATCTGTAAGCTGGAATAGTATAGTTTTAATTCCAAGGGAGCTCTGATATGTCAGGACTAACTGTTCGCTTACATACAGAGCCGGTGAATTGTTACTAATTCTATGTAATTTGACTATTAATCTCAACCCAGATTTATGAGTATATTATGTTTGTATCATATCCCTCAATTCACCGTAGTTCTAATAATATCATATTCGTGCTGTCACACTTTTACTGTCTAACAATGGGAGGCTATGACATTATTGATAAAACACTTAATCCATGGTCACTTTCCTGTGCATTTATCCCTTGTACATATAAAATGTCATCTTTTCATGTAAAGTTCAATACTTGACTATGTTAACACATTTTAGGAATCATTAATACAGTCATATTTAATTATAAAATAATAACTGTAGATGTAGAAAGGCAATACTTTAAAGCATTCTGAAGATTTCTCTGGTCAGAAACCAATTTCAATTTTGTGTTAATGTCATTACATGCTTAGAGCAAAATAATTGCAATACATTTAAATTTCTTTTAGATAATAGCTTGCTTTTATCATCTTTCTCAACTATTCATATTCACATTTGTGCTTTTGACTTATGATTTTTGCCATCTTGTATTATTTCATCATTCATTTAAATTTCTCTCCCTTTTTTTTCCTTTTCAATCATTCCATTATAGAACATCCCAATACAGAAGAATATTCCACAATATAATTCAACTAGGACAGGACAAACAAACAAATAGCAATAAGATCCATAACAATCTAGAATCACTTCTATTAGTTACAAAATATAGTTGGCATTTAAGATAGAAAATGTTCCTTCAAGAGAAAAAAAGGTGTTTTCTATATATCTTTTTCTAAAAGACTTATATTGATTCTTCTTCACATATTATAATTTCATGTTCTCTCTAATGGAAGATAGTCAGCATATCACATGCAAAAAAAATGTAGGATATGCCTGTTTTCCTCTAGTGGATTTCATTTTAACACATGCACTTTGAATTGTAAAACTCATTGGTAGAATATACAACTCTACAAATTAACATTTAAGTTTTAAATGTTATTTCAAAGTAATTTTAAGGAACTTTTAAGTTATAAAGTTTTGATAGATCCTGGAAATATAATTTGCATACTATTCTGCAAGAAAACCTCAAAAAACTTCACATAATGTTTCCTGTTTTTAGATTGTAAATATAGGTGTTATACCTTTAAAGTTGAAAAAAATCAAAATTTTAGAGTTATGATCAAACATATTCTCATGTCAAATACCATTCTATCTTTTCCTTGTAAAAATGTTGTTAGGTACTGAATTACAAAGTTATAACCCCATGGCTATCTACTTTATGAACCACCCCAGGTTATTTCAAGAGGTGGGATGTAGGAAAAACCATGTTCTAAGACTGGATGACCCAGGCAGCCATCTTCCTCCCCATAGGCACCTTTCTGGCTCAGGTTCTGCATATGTATCATCCATTGTGTGATACATATGTATCAACCAAAGATCTTTCTTATCCTCATTATAACAGTGACTCCACCTTGCTGACACAGATCAAACTTCCATTGATATAGGCAGTGGGGCCTCCTCTTCATGAGCCAGTGGCTAAGATTCCAGACTTACAGAGTGGCTAGACCAAACCTTGGAGTATACAGGATTGTACTGGACAAAACATGGCCTCTGATATCAGACTATTTGGGTTCAAATCCCAGTTCATGTGGCAGGGGAGGATCACTGGTGCGGGGTGTTAGTGGTGGAAGGATGTGTGGGGAAGGGTACACCTGGAGCATACCTCTAAGGAATATGAATGTGTTCAAGTGGTCATGGGGCATTACCTCGGTGGGTAGAGACCCATACAATAACCAAAAGAATATTGAATTCCCATCCTGGGGAGTTCTGCTACGTTCTCTCATAAAGTGGCAAGAATTCCTAGAGTACTTAGACGAAGGAGGATGGACCAATACTCCAGGTCCTTGATATTGATGCTTGTGCTTATGAAACTTGTCCTTGTGAAATTGAAAGTTAGCCTAAGAGTTACCTCCTGAAAGCCTCCTTGTTGCTCAAATATAGCCTTTCTGTAAGCAAAACTCAGTATATAAACTCACTACCTTCCCCCCAGTGTGGGACATGACTCCCAGGGATGTGCTTCCCTGGCACCAAAGGATTACTACCAAGCACCCTGTAGCAATGCATCTAGAAAAAGACCTTGACAAAAAGGGCGAAATATTAAATATGAATGATTTTTTATGGCTAAGAGATTACCTAGTAAGTTGGGAGATCATTCCAGAGGTTACACTTATGCACATCTCAGGAGGATCTCACTGTCTGCCACAGTAAACAGTGCCTCAAGCAGGGGTGCTCCTGAGGACTCTAGAGACATCTGGACACTATAGGCAGGGCAGACAATCCCAGGAATGCAGCACTCTGTCTCTGGGCCTTACCTTGGAATATATGATAACCTATCCCCCCAATATATCAGAGTTGGACTCATTTATAATATTCCTACACATGGTTCTTATACCCCTTTAATTTGAACCTAAAATTAGCACTATATCCATTAAATATGTGTCCTAGAGACTTAAATCTTCTGGCTGTTCATATGCCAGTTGAGCCCTGAATATCAGCAGAGATGAAGCCAATACCTACCCTCCAATTTATCGGACGCACCCAGGATAACTAACAAAAGGATGATGATGGACAACACCCATCCCAAAAAACAGAGAGTATCTACAACTGCCAGCAAGGTAGTCCCATCCATCTTCTCCATGGGATTTAAGCTCCCTTCCAATCGGAAGCAGAATGGGCATCACCATCCCCAAATCCTCAAAACTGAGAAAGTAACAAACATAAGGGGAGAATGCAACTATGGACTAAAGTAGACTTCTTATTATTCTAGTAATGGAAGAACTTGTAACAGTAATATAAAGGCAGTGATCACCAGAAGTTCTGAGGGGAGAGACAAGGAAGAATAGGTGTAATATGGGGCATTTTTGGAACTTTGGAATTGTTCTGCATGATATTGCAATGACGGATATAGGCCATTATACATTTTATCAAAGTGTATAAAATGGTGCCGTGCAAAGTGTAAGCCATAATGTAAACTACAGACCATGGTTAGAAGCTTTAGTATGTGTTCATCAACTGTAACAAATGTACCACACTAATGAAAGATGCTGTTAATGGGGGAAAGTGGGAAAGGGGGAGGGGGTGAGGTAAATGGGAATTCCCTATTTTTCTATGTAATATTTATGTAATCTAAAGCTTTTTTAAAAATAAAATTTAAAAAAATCCCAGTTCAGTCACTTTCCAAGTTCTTTTTGCAAATTAGTTTACACATGTGTAAAATGGAGATAAATCTAGTAGTTGCACAGGGTTATGGAAAGTAAATGAGTTAATTCATATAAAGCACTGAAAGCAGATCTTGGCATATAGTAAGTACTCAATAAATGTTAGCTATTATTGTTATTATTATTTGTTGTGACTTTGACACCTTCTTTGCTTTTTAGTCCAAAACAGTCTTATCTCATTATTACACTATCCAAGATATTTTAGGCCATGAGTGTCAGCCCCAGGAAGTCCTCTGAGCTTCCACAGACATATGTAAATATATCCAGGGTAGGTAATACCCTGGCAGTTTTCAAAATTAATTTAGGGTTTCTAAAGAACCAAAAAAGAGATTGCAAATTTTTCTAATTCACTGACAGAGATACTTTGGGAAGCAATGTTTGTATTGTTCTATTTTCAAAGGAACCAATTCCTAAGGATTGTCCACTCTGCTTTTATCTCCAAATATTTTTTTAAAACAATTTATTGAAGTATATCATTCATACATGAACATACATAAACTATAAGCGTTCAGTAAACATTGTGAACATACAAAACAAACATGCATAACATCATACAGGGCTCCCACGCATCACCCCACCACAAATGCTTTGCATTATTGTGAAACATTTGTTAACAACTTATCAAAGAGCACTGTCAAAGTATTACTACTAACTATAGTCCGTATCTTACTCCCTTATACATCTTTTAAAAGGATTTATTTATTTACTTTTATCCATTTTTACCCCCCCCCCATTTTTGCTGTTTTTTTGTCCATTCGCTGGGCAACTCTGCCCTCTCTTATCATCCTTCTCCCACTGTCTTCGCTGGGATTTGATCCTCAAAACCTCCGATGTGGAAGAGAGGTATCCTACCGCCTGCGCCACCTTAGCTCCTGGTTTTTTGGTGCGTCTTGTCTTGGCTCTCCCTGTTGTCACTCTCCTGTTACGTCATCATCTTGCTGCATGGCTCAGGGGGCCTGACAGCACACTCGCACATGGGGCCTGGTGGCTCACCTGCTCGCGGGGCCTAGTGGCGCACCCGTTCACGGGGCCTGGCGGTGTACTCACTCATGGGGCCTGGCGATGCACCCACATGCAGGGTTTGGGGGGCTCACCCGCTTGTGGAGCTGGACAGCACACCCGTGCATGGGGCCTGGTAGCCCATGCGCATTCTATATTTTTCTTTTTTTTATTTTTACTGAGAGGTCCTGGGGATAGAACCCAGGTCCCTCCACATGGGAGCTGGACGCCCAGCCATTTGAGTCACATCTGTCCCCCTGCTATATCTCCTAAGATTGACCAAAGATACCTAGAGTTACAGTCTTTTCCCATACAGGATGGTCATATAATAAATCAGGCTTAGTTTATCACCAGCATTCCAAAAACCAGACCTAGGGAGAAAAACTAGGTCTGGGGACACATGCATGGTTTCTAATATAACAAATGTTTAGCCTACCCTGATTATCACAAAATCAGGACAGCAAGAATATTTGCATCCAAATATTTTAATTCACTAAATAAATGTAAGCTCTGTATCTTGGAGAAAAAACCCTGAACTTCATCCATATAATGATCTATGAGGCTTGCTTGATCTGGAGCCTGCCTATTTCCCCAATTTTATCTCATGACACTCGCCTGCCCACTCTACCCCAAACCCCATCCAGTTTACTTACTATGCATCCTTGGCCTTTTCTCAGTCCCTGGAATGCTCCATGGTCTTTCCAACTTCAGGACTTTTGCTCATGTGGGTTCTCTGCCTAATGTGGTTCTCTTCAGTCACCCAGCACTTTTCATTCACTAGGCCTTCCCCTGGGAGGGGCTTCTCGTGGCTACATGTCTCCAGTTCATAGGTACTTCCCAACCATCTCCACGCCTGTTGTTTTATACCTGTTTCTTTTGGTGCATTTGCCTCACTTACTTCAGCTCAAATTCACTTTATTTCTGCTGCCTTTAGGAAGATGGAGCAAGGAAGAGAACGGGTCTTCTACCATGTTCCATGAAGGCCATGTTTGCCACTGTTGTATTTCTATCACAGAGTTGACATTAAATAACTATTTATTGAGTGGATAAATGACCAAATAAATACCTTGATACAAATTATTAAAGTTTTTCCAAATGGAGGATCTTTCTGACCTGCTTTAAAAGATAAATAATAATAATTCAGATTAGTATGTTAATGACTTATATATTCTTACATTTTATAGTTAATTCCTGAGAATTTACTGATTCAATTAATTTGCTCAGCAAACACTTTTTTTTTTAATATCAAGAGATTAAAGGTAACTTCAGCTCAGCCTTATGAGAATAATGACATTCTAAATTACTGTGGTCTGAATTTAGTTGCTTTATAGAATTAATTAAGACACTTCATTATATCACTTTCCTTTGCTCCTAGCTTAAAAATAGGAAATGTCTTACCAAATAAGAACTGTGGTGATCAGTCTGATAAAAAATCTCCACAATCTCTAAATTTTATGGAGAGATTGGCTCTCTTAAATCATAAGAAATACTACCCAATAATCTTTCTTATTAAAACATTGCTAAATTATTATTACCATTTTTAATATAATTAATTCCCTTAAGTCCAGCCTGGTCTTAAAAAATATTTGTTTAATTGCAGTATATAAGCTAGCATCAAAATAAGAGACCTAAAGACAAAATCTTAATATCTTGCTATTTTAAAATAGACAAAACTACTGAATGTTTTTAAATTAAGAAAAAAGCAAAAACAATTACTTTGCCTTCAGTCTGATACACATGATCTTGCAGTAACCTCTATTTTGAAATGTTACATAGTATATTCATTTCAAAAGCTTTTAGAAGGAAAACTACATCCACCCAAAAATGATGACAATTAAATCTTTTAATTTTTTTGGACCTGAAGGGATGATAAGTTTCATTCTTGGGAGTTTCTTATAAATGGATTTAGCCTCCATTCCCTTGTTCCTGGCAGAACTTCTTTCCTTTATTCTCTATTTAAAGCTACATCTAAGAAAAGAGACATGAGAAGAAATAGAGTTAGGAAAACAAAACATTTGAATAGCAAGATGATGTCCCAGCAGTGCTTGAGTTTCTTTTAGTTCTCACCATGGTTGCGAGAGTTTAAAATGGTAGTGAATCAGTCATGCCAAAGCATACGCCATTAGCACAATATAGGAGGTGCACTTCCAGAATGGCAGAACAAGAACTTCCAAAAATCTACTCCTCCATAAAAGCAATGAGAACACTGGCAAAAATAATTAAAATCAGCTTTTTCAGAACGTTGGAAATTAACCAAACACTTTAAATAATCCAAGAAACATTTATGCAAAAAGAAAAAAAAGGCTGAATCTCAGTAAGAATCGCAGGTCTCATGGTTTTTAACTTGGCCTATTCACATCTCCCTCTCCCCAGCTCTGCTGTAGTCTTGAAAAACAGCCTAGAAACCACAGTAGCTTTGAAAACCTGTAGCCTAGCAGGCACTAGAGGAGGCAGAACAGGTTTGGAATTGTCAGCATTTGACATGTCTGATAGCTCCCTAGAGAAGCTCCATTTTCAGAGCTTGTCTTTATTGGACCTGACTCAGAGCTTACTCTACAAAGAGCCCATTCCTAGGACATTGGTCAAAAATAACCAGCAGCAATTGTTTAACATCAGAGTTGTCAACATATTACAGCTTAATGAATTATAAGGCAACACACTTGTAATTATCTTTAAGGTCAAGAAATAAAATTTTGAGGGTCACCCCAGAATGCTCTTCATTTGCCCCATTAAATCTCACCTTCTCTTCTTCCACCAAAGTAACCACTATCCTGACTTTCACAGCAAATACTTTCTTCATTTCTTAATAGTTGTATCATCCAAGGTAGCATCCCTCTTGCCCATTAAAAAAAATTGACAGGTCTTTCAAGTCCTTTTTAATCTACAGGTTCATCCCCCATTCCTTTCTTTTTCTTACAGTTTATCTTTTTAAAAAATTTTATTATAGGGGGGCGGATATGGCTCAAATGGTGGGCATCTGTCTGCCATATGGAGGGACCTGGGTTCGATCCCCGGGACCTCCCAGTAAAATAAAAAATAAAAAATAAAAATTTATTATAGCAACATATATACAACTCATAATTTCCCATTTTGACCATTTTCAAATGTACAATTCAGTGGTATTAATTACAGTCACAATATTGTACTCCCATCACAACTATTGATTACCCAAACTTTTTCATCACCTCAAACAGAAATTCTGCACCCATTTAGCAATAGCATCCCATTCTCTACTTCTACTCCTACAAGCCCCGGGTAACCTGTAATCTACTTTCTGTTTCAATGAATACCTCATTCTAGGTATTTCATATAAATAGATCATACACTATTTGTTCTTTTGTGTCTGGCTTATTTCACTCAACATGACATCTTCAAGGTTCATCCATGTTATTACATATATCAAAACTTCATTCCTTTTTATGGCTGAATAGTATTCCCCTGAATGTATATACTTCTTTTTGTTTACCCATTTATTTGTTGGTAGAAACTTGAGTCACTTCATCTTTAGGCTATTGTAACTAATGCTGATATGAACATTGGTGTACAAATATCTGTTTGAGTTCTTGCTTTCAGTTCTTTGGGGTATATACCTAGAATTCTAGACGTGACATTGTCAGGTCATATGGTAATTCTATACTTAAATTTCTGAGTAATTGCCAAACTGTTTTCCACAATGACTACACTGTTTTATAATCCCACCAACAATGTACAAGGGTTCAAATTTCTCTGCACCCTCACCAACATTTATTTTGTTTTTCTTTTTTTTTTAATAACAGCCATTCCAGTGAATGTGAAGTGGTAGATCATTGTAGTTTTGCTTTGCATTTCCCTGATGATCAATGATGTTGAGCGTCTTTTCATGTGCTTATTGGCTGTTTGTATATCTTCTTTGGATGAATGTCTATTCCAGTCCTTTGCCCATTTTAAAAAATTGAGTTATTTGTCTTTTACTTGTTGATTTGTAGCAGTTCTTTACATAGTCTGGATATTAAACTCCCATCAGATATGAGGTTAGCAGTTATTCTCTGCTGTCTTGTAGGTTGTCTTTTCACTTTCTTGATTGTGTCTTTTGACATACAAAAGTTTCTAAATTTTATGAAGTCCATTTTATCTAATTTTTCTGTTGTTGCTCATGATTTTGGTGTCATATATAATAAATCACTGTCAAATCTAAGGTCATGAAAGTTTTTGCCTATGTTTACTTCTACAAATTTTATGGTTTTTAGCTCTTATGTTTAGGTCTTTGATCTATTTATATTTAATTTTTATATATAGTATGAGGTAGTGTATTAGTCAGCCAAAGGGGTGCTGATGCAAAATACCAGAAATCTGTTGTCTTTTATAAGGGGTATTTATTTGGGGTAGAAGCTTACAGTTACCAGGCCATAAAGCATAATTTACTTCCCTCACCAAAGTCTACTGCCACGTGTTGGGGCAAGATGGCTGCTGACATCTGCGAGGATTCAGGCTTTCTGGGTTCCTCTCATCCCAGGGCTTGTTTCTTTCCGGGATCAGCTGCCCTGCTCTCTCCACATGGCCAGCTGTAGACTTTTAGGCAGCCAGCTCTGTCTCTCTCTCCCTGCTGCTCGATTCTTCCTGAGCTCAGCTGCTCTGCTCCTCTGTGTGCTTACTTCCTGGGCTCCAGCTCAAAAATCCCACATCAAAACTACAACTCCCTCCTGTACTCTGCTGTGTAGTCCTACTGATATGGCCCAATCAAAGCCCTAATCATAATTTAATCACACCCAGTTACAGACCAGTTTACAAACATAATCCGATATCTATTTTTGGAATTCATAAATAATATCAAACTGCTACAGGTAGGGGTCCAAATTCATTCTTTTGCTTATTGACATCTAGTTTTCCCAGAAGCATTTGTTGAAGAGACTATTCTTTCCCCATTTAATGTACTTGTTGAAAATCTATTGGCCATATGATTTTTGACACAGTGGTTAAAACAATTCAATGGGGAAAGAAGAGTCTTTTCCAAAGTGCCAGGACAACTGAATATCCCCAAACAAAAGAATGAAATTGGGCCCCTACTTTATACCATATATAAAAACTAACTCACAATAGATCATTGATGTAAATGTAAGAACTAAACCTATTCAATTCTTAAAAGAACACACAGAAGTAAATCTTCATGAATTTGTTATTATATATTGATTTCTTAGATATGATATCAAAAACTAAGGACAGAGAGGTGGATAAGGTGGCAGTAGTGGCTGCAGAGGGCGGGAGAAATGGTGGTGGCAGAGGTGGTGATGGACTGGTGGTGGCCCCAGCAGCGGGACAGGCAGTAGCCACAATAGCTAGTTGGATACGTGGAAAATGAATGATAAGCCTATAAAAATTGACAAGTGGGATGGAGGATCAGCTGTGAAAAATTCTTTGGATGATTCTGCCAAGTTTCCTCTGGAAAAGTACAAGTATGTGGAGAATTTTTGATTAATTGATGGTTGCCTCACCGTTTGCAAAATCTCCTGAGTTGCTGTTATTGTTTTTTCCAAAGTACCTTTGATTAGGGATTATATGCACCCCTTTCCGGAGTCCAAGTCTGTTTTGGCTTTATGTGTCATCTTATTTTGTGTTGATGGGAATCCTGACCACTTACACCTCATATAAGAAGAGCATCTTTCCTGTGGCTATTAGAAAAGATCCCACAGGGATGGATCCTGATGATATTTGGCAACTGTCTTCCAGTCTAAAAAGGTTAGATGACAAATACATCCTGAAGCTGACCTTTATCAGTGGAAGAACAAAGCAGCAGCAGGAAGCCAAATTCACCAAGTCAATTACTAAGTTCTTTGAACATGGCGGGACACTGGTCATGGATGCATAAGAGCCTGAAATATCCAGGCTCCATGACAGTCTCCCCACAGAAAGATAAGTAAAATAGTCAATTCTAAAAGCAGCTGTCTTTCTGCTGGATCATGCTGAATTATGGGGTGGGAGTAAAAACAAGCAGAGAATGTAAAATGGGTGGAGTAAAGTTAAAATACCCCTGTTTTGTCCTGAAATTTTAGTCTGTTTTAGATAAATAAGCTTTTCTAGCACAGGTGTGAGAAGTTGTAGCTCTGCTGTCTAGCTGTAGTCTCCTTGATCTGCTGATTGCATTTTTTTAATTTGCTTTCCTGGAAAAGCATTTTTGCTAAAAGCCATACATCATACATCCTTCATCATAGCAGTACTTTATATGATAGAGCTTTGTGCCTTGCAGCATTTAAAGAATCAGCTTTTAAAATTATTAACTGTTGCTGGCTTTATTGTGTTAATTCCTGTTTCAACGGCTGTTCCCCTTAGGAATTCAGGATACAACTTCTAGTGCATGAAAGCTTTCTTTCATACACTATTTTTGTGGGTGTGTATACATTTGACTTGGGGAGACTTAAAAAAAACGAGCTTTTTAATTTATTTAAAACGGACCTTCTGTCTGTTACATTTTATGCTTTTAACCAATTAAAGAAGCCAGTAGCATTTTTAATTTTTATTGTCCTTGTTTTCCACTAATATATCCTTGTTTCTTTGTTTGTGCCCTTTATTATTTGTCATTTTCTAAAATTTTTTCAATAAAAAAGGTGTGAAAAAAGCATAAAGGCAAAAGAAAAAATAAAATACTAGTACTTCAACAAAATGTAAAACATTTATGCTTCAAGGGATGCTATTAAGAGAATGAAAAGACTATGCATAGAATAGGAGAAAATATTTGAAAGTCATATATTTGATAAAGGACTTGTATCCAGACTATATAAAGGACTCTTAGAACTCAACAAGAAAAAGACAAATAATCCAATTTAAAAATGGGTAAATGATTTCAATAGAAATTTCTCCAAAAAAAAAAAAAAAGATATAAAAATAGCCAATAATCACATCAAAAGATGTTCAACATTATTAGTCAGTAGACAAATGTGAGTCAAAACTGCAATGAAATACTATTTTACACCTACCAGGGTGGCTAAAATTAAAAATATGGACAATAATAAATCTTGACAAAGATGTGGAGAAATTGGAACCCTCATACATTGCTGGAAGGATTGTAAACTAGTGGTTTCACTTTGGAAAATATTAAACAAAGAGTTACCATATGACCCAGTAATTTCACTCCAAGAGAAATGAAAAACCTATTTTCACACAGAAACTTGTACATTAATGTTTAAAACAGCATTATCCATAATAGCCAAAAGGTGGAAACAACCCACATGCCCATCAATGGATGAATGGATAAACGAAATGTGATATATACATACAATGGAATATTATTTGGCAGTGAAAAGGAATGAAGTATCAATACATGTTACAACTTGAATCTTGAAAACGTTATGCTAAGTGAAAGAAGTCAGACACAAGAGAACACACAGTTTATGATTGCATTTCTATGAAATGTCCAGAATAGGTAAATCATAGAAACAGAAATTAAGTTAGTGTTTGCTAGGAGATGGAGGAAGGGGGAAATCAAGAGTGACTGCTAATGGTAAGGGCTTATTGCAAGGTGATGGGTGATAAAAATGTTCTGGAATTAACGGCGATGGTTGCACAAGTCTGTGAATATACTAAAAGCCACTGGATTGTGTATTTTAAAAGGTAAATTTTATGACATATGAATTATATCTCAATAAAGCTGTTATAACAAAAAACACAGTATACTACTGAATGAGTATAGGTTCTAAAAATTTCACTATACTTAATTTCCCTCCTAATATTACATGGAATAAAAGGCTGCCCTTTTAGAGTGGCTTGGATGGGCTGTTATGGCTCAGGCCTCTGCCAAAGTTGCAGTCAGCTGTTGGATTGTAACTATGTGAAGTCTCAACCGGGGCAAGAGGATCCAATTCAAGGCGGCTCACTCCCGTGGCTGGTGAGCTTGTTCCTCTTGGCATGGCCCCTTCACAAGGCTGCTTGAGAAGAGCTCCAAGTCCAATGACCTAGCCTCAGGTGCCACTCCCTCAGCCTTCCATGGATCCCCACATCAGCCCTAGCTCAATGGGGGTGAGGTCTAGGCAGAGCGTCAAGACCAGCTGGCTAGGTTGGCTGCCTTGGAGGCTGGCAGCCACACAGACTGTGAGAAAGTGTTTGCAACAACACATAGATTTGACAAAGGACCTGTATTCAGAATATCTAAAGATCTCCTGCAACTCAAGAATAAACTCAATATTATTAGTCATCAAGGAAATGCACATTAAAACCACAGAGACCACCTCATAACCACCAGATTGGCTAACATTAAGAAGAGGGACACCACCACATGGGGCAAGAGGAACTCTCACACATCATCGGTGGGAGTATAAAATGGTAAAATCATTTGGGAAAATCATTTGGCAGGTTTTTATAAAATTAAATATGCATCTACTCTGTGATCCAGAAATTCTACTCCTAGGTGTTCATCCAAGAGAAATGAAAAGATGTTGACTAAAAAGCCTTGTACAAGAATGTTCATAGCAGCTTTATTCATAATAGCCCCAAACTAGAAACAGCCCAGATATCCATCAACAGGAAAATTGATAAATAAATGGTAGGAGAGGTCTCAGCAATACAAAGGAGCACTACTGACATCTCAAACATGGCTAAACCTCAAAAATTTATACTTTAGGATTCCATTTATATGCCTACAATAGGCAAAATTAACCCGCAGTAATAGAAATGAGATCAGTAGTTGCTTCTGGGGACAGGGATTGATTGGAAAGGGGCAAAAAGGAACTATCTGGGTTGGTGGAAATATTCTGTCTTCATATAATTTGTCAAAACTGATTACATGATTCATATAAGATCTGAGTATTTCAATGAAAAATGTTATGTTGTATGTATGTTACTACAATAATTTTTTTTTCAAGTTTACCCTTTTAGATTTTGCCTGTATGCCAGTGAAAGATCTGGAAACCATATCCAACAATGCAGCAGACCTATGAAAAGAAGTTGCTATAAATGGTTCAATTCCAATGCATTAGCCAAGCTCTATCAGAAATAGGATTTGGGGGAAAACACTTGGAATGATCTTTGCATCTGTACATCTTCAACCAGGAAAATTAGAGAAGTTCTATGCCTAAAAAGGTAAAGTCTAAGAAATTCCTGCTATCAAAGGAATCATGTGTTGTTCAGCTGGTACAGTTTTCTTGGTTTCCTCGGCTCCATTGCCCACAGGATTGACCTTGCTTTCTTTGCCTTCAGGTTGACGAAGTCCTAAGAATCCCTATTGTGCAACAATTAAAGAGAATTCTCGCTAAGATGATAGAGCTCCCCATCCAGCTTTAGGATCAGCTAGTTTAGGGGAAGCAGAAAGGCCAGAGTCACCCAAATTCCCATCATTGCAATGCCATCAGCAAGTGCCTTTTTTTTTTTAAGTATTTCAAAATCATTGTAAGTGAAGGGTATACACAGAAACACAGACCAGTTGTCAGGAGGGGAAAAAGTACAGCCTGTTAGGTTGCTGCATGTTAATGCCCTTTATATACAATTGTTGCTTCTAAATCAACTGATTTTTCACAAAAATCTGATTAACAAGATTGATTGCAGTCTTCTACTTTAATCATCAGGTTTATACCCCAAATTCTTTTTTGGTTTACAATTTTTGCTCTACTTCTAATGCTTGTAGAAAGAAAACAATTAAAGCTAAGAAGCAGGGACAGGTAGAGAGAAGTCAAGAGGTAAGTGGGTGTTTAAAGGCCATATGTTTGGTTATTATTATTTTATAATACCCTGAAACTCAAAAAGTGATGGTGGGAACTAAACATGAGTGGGCACAACCTATGTTTTGGAGGCAGAGAGTTTTAAGAACATCGCCCTAATGTGAGATCAGTGCAAAGAAATTGTGATAGTTCTAGAAGAGAAAGGTAGCTTTCTTGTGCTCCAGCCTTTCTGCCCCTCTTCCAAGGCAGTGGAGGAAAGCAATAGAGAGAGCCAGAAAGCTGAAGTCAGGGGGATGAGCAAGGGGGTCTGAGTCACACAGGGCTTTATACTTCATGTGAAAGATTTTAGCCTCAACTTACACATTTTGTTCAACACACTTCCAGAATTCTTACCTTATTTTGCATTCACCACATCCTTATTAGATGGCTAAAGCAAGTGAGGATGTATTTTACAATGCTGAGACCCAGAAGAGCTAATTTAAACATTATCAGAATTTGAATTTGAGATAATGTAAGATTTTATTACTTCAAGCTAATGGCAGAAAGGTATGGGACTAAGAAATGTTTTCTCCTTTTAATTATTTATAAATAGATATTATTTGTAAATTTGGGAGGGTCTCCAGCTTTTAATGAATAATTAGGTAACTAAAATGAGTTCGTAACCCATTTGTTATATTTTGTATAAATGAATGCTTTTTCTTAAATATTGGGAAATGTTGACTCTTTTAAGTGTTTAGAGATAGCACTCCAAAATTGATATTCTTACATCATGAAATCATTTATTAAGAATTTCTTGACACTTTCATTTTTCTAGTTGACCCTCCAGTGTTGCTTATGGGTTGTCAATAAATCTTAATAAAAAATAAGCAAGATACCGTATTTATTCTCATATTTCTCAGAGCTGCTTATTACCCACCTCTTTCCCCTTCTCTGAATACTTTCATATTTTAGGATGATAATTTAAAGCCCTCTTCACAGATTCTTATGTCTCCTGATTTAAAATAACAGTGCTATTCCCATATTTTGCTTCTTACATTATTGCATAAACAAACAAAAAATGTTGAAAATGAAAGTACTACATCCACACTTATCTAACACTTGAGCAGGTGAGAAGAGAAGCATTTTGCTCTCCCTTTTGCACCGCTGGCCCTCACCCCTTTCCTTTACTGCAGTGTGTCCTATTTTACTTCCCTCTCCCAGACAGTTAACACTTCCCTCAGTGAACCTCCAACCCATGTAGATACGTAGAGATTCTGTAGAGACTTCTGGCTCCTAACCAGATACTGTACAGTCTCAAACCTGGAATTTAAAATGGAAGGAAACCTTAAATGGAAATATCACCTTGTTGTCAGCTGTAAATCCCCTCCTCTATTGCCTTTTGTCTATATCTCTGCAGCCTTTAACAAGTCTTGTGTTCCCAGTGGTACTTTTTAAGTAATGTGCTTATATATGGGAGGAAGAGGGAGGTTAGGAGATTTAGAATCCAATTAACTTTGCACCTAAGGATTGCTGGATAACTCTGAACAAGTCACTCTGCTCTAGTAAACCAAGTAAGAATACTAAAGATTAATGAAGCTCGTAAACGGTGTTAATGAACTAGATAGGTGCCAGGTGCTATCATAAATTTTCCATTTCTGTGTCCCATTGAAAATATCCCATTGTGAATAGCATCCCACACAAACCGCACAACCCAATATGATGGCTCTAGTTAGAGATGTGGAGTTGTATGAGTAAGGTTCACATTAAACACAAGATTAGTTAACTTTTGTCAAGTCAATTGACTTTCAAAGCTTTTTAGACTGTCTAGGGAAGATATTAGAAGTTACATATTTAAAAATAGAATTAATACCTAAAACTTTTTTTATCCAGATATATAGCCTATGATATTGGAGCTGAATGTCAAAATGATAGAAAAATCCCACTCCAGTGATGAGGCCACCTGCAGTAACTACTGGCTTGCAACCAAATATGTTCACCAAAATGCAGACATGAGAACCTAATTAAAAGAGAAGAAAATGCGAATATTCTTACTTTCCTGATTTTGTGATAATCAGGGTGGGCTAAACATTTGCTATATTAGAAACCATGCATGTGTCCCCAGACCTAGTTTTTCTCCCTAGGTTTGGTTCTTGGAATACTGGTGATAAACTAAACCTGATTTATTATATGACCATCCTGTATGGGAAAAGACTGTAATTCTAAGTTACAACCTTAAGACATGTAGCAGGGGGACAGATGTGGTTCAAATAGTTGGGCTTCCGTCTCCCATATGGAGGGACCGGGTTCGATCTCCGGGACCTCCTGGTAAAAATTAAAAAAAGAAAAATATAGAAGGCGCACAGGCCACCAGGCTCCACGTGCAGGTGCGCTGCCAGGTCCCACAAGCTCAGGCCCCATGCGTGGGTATACTGCCAGACCCATGGGCAGGTGCACTGCCGGGCCCTGCAAGCGAGTAGGCCCCCCAGGTCCCACGCGTGGGTCTGCCGTCAGGTCCCACAAGCGGGTGTGCCACCAGGCTCCATGCGCGGGTGCGCTGTCAGGTCCCGCAAGCCACACAGCAAGATGATGACATAACAGGAGAATGATATAATGGAGAGCCAAGACAAGATGTGCCGAAAAACCAGGAACTAAGGCCTCTGTCCCACATAGGAGGTTCAGAGGATCAAATCCCAGTGAAGACAGGAGGAGAAGAATGAGAAGAGAGGGCAGGAAACAGACACAGAGAGTTGCCCAGCGAATGGACACAAAACAGCAAAAACGGGTAGGGGGTGGGGTAAAAATGGATAAAAAATAAATAAATAAATCCTTAAAAAATGTATAGGGGAGGAAGATACGGATTATAGTTATTAGTAATACTTTGGCAATTCTTTCATAATTTGTTAACAAATGTTTCACAACAATGCAAAATATTTGTGGTAGGGTGATGTGTGGGAGCCCTGTATGATGTTATGCTTATTTGTTTTGTAACTTCACAATGTTTACTGAACACTTAGAGTTTATGTATGTTCATATATGAATGATATACTTCAATAACTTGTTTAAAAAAAGGAAAGAAAATAAATTTTAGGGGGGCAGATGTAGCTCAGTGGTTGAACACCTGCTTTGCATGTACGAGGTCCTGGACTCAATCCCTGATACTTCCTGAAAAAAAAAGAAAGAAATTTTGAATTCAAATATGCTTAATTGGGAAGCGGCTGTGGCCCAATCAGTAGGGCTCCCGTTTACCACATGGGAGGCCCTGGGTTCGGTTCCTGGGGCCTCCTGGTGAAGGCAAGCCCGCCCGCACGGCGTGGTTAGCTGACCCAGCGAGCACAAGCAGCAAGGGGGGGATAAATGAATAAATAAATAAAATCTTAAAAAAAAAAATATGCTTAATTGTGCTCAATAACCAAAATGCCATTGAAAGTAAAGAGTGGAGACTTCCACTTCTGAAAAGGTGAAGAAGACAATTTTCTCTATTCCTCCTGCTAAATACATCTAAAAACCCTGGATATTATATATATATTTTTAAAAACAATAAAATTCTGAAAAGTGGGGAGAAAAAGGCAGATGGACTGGAGACTTCATGGCCTCAGAAATGACACAGTGGTTTCAATCAAAAATCAGTCATCAGCGGGGTGGATGTGGCTCTAATGGTTGGGCGTCCGCCTGCCATATGGAGGGACCTGGGTTCAATCCCCGGGACCTCCCGGTAAAATAAAAAATATATATATAGAAGGCACATGGGCTGCCAGGCTCTGTGTGCTGGGAGCCGCCAGGCCCCGGGAGCCATGCAGTAAGATGATGACGTAACAGGGGAGAGACAAGACGAGATGCTCCGAAAGCTCTGAAAACCAGGAACCGAGGTGGTGCAGGTGGCAGGACACCTCTCTCCTACATCGGAGGTCTCCAGGATCAAATCCTGGTGACGACTGGAGGATGAGGATAAGAAGAGATGGCAGGAAACAGACAGATACAGAGAATTGCCCAGTGAATGGACACAAAACAGCAAATGGGGAAGGGGGTTTAAAATGGATAAAGTAAATAAATAAATCTTAAAAAAAAAAAAAAAAATCAGTTTCTACTTATAAAGTGATACCACTAAAAAAAAAAAAAAAAATCAGTCATCATACCAAGGACCAAAAACATCTCTACTAGAAGAAAAGACAATCGATATATGCCAACTCCAATATGATACAAATGTTAGAATTATCAGGCAAAGGTTTTTAAAGGAAGCATAGTAAGAATGTTTCAATGAGCAATTATGACTGCACTGGAAAAAGATGGAAAAAAAAAAGTCTCTGAAAGAAATAGAAAATTGTAGCAAATGAACTGTGATCTAAACACACCTTATGTAAAAATTAACTCAAATAGGATCATGGACTTAATGTTAAATGTAAAAAGACAAAATTTTTTCTAAAAACATAGGAGAAAATCTCAGGATCTAGATAAAGATTCTCAGATGTGACATCCATATCACAGTCAATAAAGAAAAATAATCAGTAAATTGTACTTCATCAAAATTATGTTTTTTGCATTGTGAAAGACCTGTTAAGAAGATGAAGAGACAAGCTACAGACTTAGAGAAAATATTTGCAAACCATATATCTGGCAAAGGACTCATATCTAGAATAGTCAGAGAACTCACAGAACTCAACATAAAGAAAATCAATCCGATAAGAAAATGAGCAAAAGATATTGCCAAAGAGGATATGTGGATGGCAAATAATAAGCACGCAAGAAGATGTTCAACATCATTGGTTGTGGTATTTAGAATAATGCATACCCCCTCCCAAAGAGGTACACGTCCTAATCTCAGAACCTGTGATTATGTTACCTTACATTCAAAAGGAACTTTGCAGAAGTGATTAAATAAGGAACTTGTTTAATGGGGGGTCATCCTGGATTATCCATTTGGGCCTAGTGTAATCACAAAGGTGATCCTAAGGAGGCAGGAGTCAGAGGGGAGAAAAGATGCCATGTTGAAGATGGAGGAAAGGGCCGTGAGCCAAGGAATTCAGGTGGCCTCTAGAAATTGGAAAAGGCAAGGAAAGATTCTCCCCTAGAGTTTCCAGAAGGAATCAGCCCTGTGGACCCATTTTAGACTTCCGACCTCTAGAACTGTAAGATAAATTTGTTTTAAGCCACTAAGTTTGTGGTAATTTGTTATAACAGCAATAGGAAATTAATATAACTAGCCATTAGAGAAATAAAAATTAAGACCATAATGAGATATTACCACACACTTATAGAAGAACTAAAATGAAAAATAATTGCAATTCCAAATTCTGGCAAGGATGCGAAGAAACTGGATCTCTCATACATTGCTGGTAGAAATTTACCAACATTACCCAGAGGAATTGTACTCCTGGGCATTTATACCAGAGAAATGAAAACTTAAATCCACATGAAAAGCTATATATTATTGGTCACAACAGGTTTGTTTGTAATAGCCAAAAACTGGAAACAAATAAAATGCCCCTCAAAAGGTGAATGGTTATCAAAGTCATGGAATACCTTTTAGCAACAAAAAAGAATGAACTGTTGATATACTCAACAGCTTGGGTGGATCTCAAGGGTATTTTACTAAATTTTAAAAAGCCATTCTAATACTGCTTGATTCCATTTACATAACATTCTTGAAATCACACAACTATAGAGATAGAAAACAGATTAGTAATGGCTAGAGGTAGATGTGGCTATAAAGGGATAGCATGAGAGAGCTCTTTGTGATGATACAGTAGATCTGTGTCTTGATTGTGGTGGCATTTACAAAATTCTACACCTGTGATAAAATGACATAGGATTATACACATACATTGTACCAATGTCAAATTAGTGGTTTGATGTTGTATTATAATTATGTAAAATGCAACCATTGGGGGAAACTGGGTTAAGGATACATCTGTACTATCTTTGCATCTTCCTGTGAGTCTATAATTATTTCAAAATTTAAAACTGCAAAATAATTTGTGGCGAAATATGAGGAGGGGTCAACTAATATCTTTCAAACAATTTTAACTTCGATGCTATGTTTAGAAAAATGAAGATGTAGGTATTGTAAGAGAGAAGGGTTTTCAGATGTGGCTCAAGCAATTGAACACCCACCTCCCACATGGGAGGTCCCGGGTTTGCCTTCTGTGTGTGTGTGTATTGGCTGTTTTTGAATTTTATGTAAATAGAAGCATATTGTATTCCGTGAGTTTCTTCTTTAGCTACTTGTATATCTCTGAGGTTTATCTTTGATGAATGTGGCTGTAGTTCATACCTTTTCAATGCTGAATATGATTCTATGCCTGAAATTACCACTGCTGGATTTTCTGTTCTACTACTTATGGACTTTAGGCCCAAGTCCTTTTTCTGTCTTCGGAACAAGTCTGATCATAGAAAATGTCTTCGCAACTGTCCTCATTTGTCCTCTCAATCATCCAGCTTTGACTGAGGCTACTTCAGTGATGCTGATACTGGACTGCTATGTTAGGAAGGACAATGGCTTGAATTATGGCAGTCACATTCATCAATATCAGTTTTTATCAGTAATAAAGACACTATTTTGGCCTTTATTTTGGCAAACTCTTTTTTACTTATTTTTCAACTATTTCATTGGGGAGGCGGGCGGGGGAAGAAACGGATCATATGTTTGTTTCCTCTTTTGAGCCCCCAAATAGACATCCTAATTACCAAATGTATTCTCTTTTTCTGGTTCTTTCAATAGGGTTGATTATTCCCTTTCTTGAAATCCCCTTTCATAGTTCCATGCCACCATATTTGTGTGGTTTTCCTCCTCTTTGTTTAGTTTTCTTTTTGCAAGCTCTTCTAACAGACATTTAGTATTTACTATGTACTAGGCAGTGTGCTGGATGCTGGGGGTGGAAGATTGACAGGCAAAGCTTTTCCTCAAGGACATGATGCTCTCCTGTTTCAGGTACTTTACAGTAAAATACAATTTATCTAGTCCCCGTTAGCAATACTCATCTTTTTAAAAAATTGTTTTGCTGACTTCAGTTGTTTAATCTTCTAGATCAATTTTAGAATCACTTGCCAAGTGAAAATATGTTTTGTTATATTGATGCATTAATTTGGGAATAATACATCTCTTTCCAATATTTATTTATCTTGTATTAAAATCTGTGATATGCACTGTCTCTTAGTGTACACAGTTTTTTAAATTACACAATAGGGATTTTTCCCATATATTTATTAATATTGCTATTTAAGTTTATCCCAAGATAGTTTTTTTTGTTATTGTTAATGGAATATGTCCAGACAGATAGATGGATGATATGTATATACATGTATAGATGTGTGTGTGTATATATGTATATATTTGAGTGTGTATTTATATACATTTATGTGTCTTTCTCTTTAATTATATTTTCTAGCTCATTTGTTGAAAAGCTATTAGGATATACATTTTTTATCCAGTCTCTCTTTATTATATTTTCTTATAAATACTAATTCAGTTAGTTCTACTGGGTTTTTAATAAACATTTAAACTTCAAATAATAAAGACAATTTGTTCTTTCTATCTGAGATAGAAATATGTGCTCTTATTAAGGATAATTCATTTGATTATTAATTTTAAAGAGATACTTAGATAAGCAATGAACATTAAATTTCATCAAAATGCCCATTAAGAAACTATTGGTGGGGAATGGTTGTAGCTCAGTGGCTGAGCACCTGCTTTGCATGTACAAGGTCCCTGGTTCAATCCCTGGTACCTCTAAAAAAAAAAAAAAAAGAAACTATTGGGACTGCATTATTGCTTATGGCTTTTCTTATTTAGTCTATTGCTATGGTAAGTTAAGGTATTGATATCTTATGATGAATTATTTTAATATACTAGTTCATTCTATTTCTAGTTAATTTTTTAAGTGTACCCTTGTCTTAGTTTGCCAAAGCAAAAACACCAGAAATGGGTTGGTTTTTGTAAAGGGAATTTATTTGGGGTAAAAGTTTATAGGCTATAAAATTGTCCAAATCAAGGCATCAACAGAGATGCTTTCTCACCAAAGGTCAGCTGCTAACAGATCCTGGATTCCTGCCATGTGGTGAGGCAAGACAGTGGGTCTGCCAGTCTCTCTACTTTCTCCTCGAGCTCAGTTGTGGGACTGGGCCTGGGCTTCTTGAGCCTCTCTGGGCTTCTTTGTCTTTCTGTAGCTGTAAGCGAACCTGGAACCCTCTCTCTCACATTGGCAGGGTCAAAATGGCAGAGCTCCCTTTCTCTGTCTCTTCTTTCTCTCTTTGTTTTCTCTGTTTCTATAAGACCGAGCAAGAGGGTAAAGACCCAACCTGGGTCATGCCTCACTGATGTATTCCAATCAAAATCCCTAAAGCAATCTAATTGAAAGTGGTCTAATCAAAGGGTCCCTTATTGAATATAATGCAATCAAAGGACCTCTCACTGACAGGAATGGACTAATTCAAAAACGTAATCTTTTCTGGGATTCACAGAATTCAAACTGTCACAACTCTATACCCATAAGTGAGACTGAACCAAAGAATATATTTTAATGTGTTTTTTGACACATATATATTAGGGTTTATTAATTTTAGAAAATGACCTATGTAGCATTCCATATTTTTTGTAAGCCAGAAAAGTTTATAATGCACAGGAATTATCTATTACTGTAGTCATAATGAATTCATTAATCCTACTTGGATCAATAGACCTTACTGTCTTCTTTAATTTCTTCTTTCATTATCTTTTATTTGGGTTTCATATTTCTTCTTAAGTCAAGATTATATATGTATATTTTTAAAGAAAAAAATCATCACTTTTATTATGTTTCCAAATGTATTGGCATACCAGTGTGCATAGTATTTTCTTTTCATTTTTACATCCCTATTATCTCTGTAGTTATAACCTTCTTTCTATCTAATCTCACTTATTGGAATTTTTCCTTACATTCTTAGATTTTCTGGAAATTTTTCTATTCTCTCTGTTTTCCCAAAGTCCCAGTTTTTGTTTTAAAGCAGTTGTAGGTTTATGGAAAAGTCATACAGAAAGTACAGAGTTCCCATATGCCACCCCTCAAACCTTAGTTTTCCCTACTATTAACATTTTACATTATTGTGGCAACTGTTACAATTTACTAAACAATATTATTATAATTATACTGTTTACTATAGCCCATAGTTTACATTAGGGTTCACTTTTTATGTTTTACAATTCTGTTTCTTTTTTTCTTGTAACATATACAATCTAAAATTTTCCATTTTATCCACTTTCAAATAATAATTCAGTGGTGTTAATTACATTCGCAAAGTTATGCCTTCATCATGATCATCACTGCCAAAACTTTTCCATCATCTCAAACAGAAACTCTACACCAATTAAACATTGACTTCCCATTCCCAACTCCCACCTATCTCTGGTAACCAGTATTCTAGTTTCTGATTTTATAAAAATTGCATAGTCTACTTATTTCATTTAAGTGAGATCATACACTATTTGCCCTTTTCTGTCTGTTATATTTCACTGAACTTTATGTCTCCAAGGTTCAAACATGTTGTAGCAAGCCTCAGATCTTTACTTCTTTTTACAGCTAAATAATATTGTATTATATGTATATGCCACATTTTGATTACCTATTCATCTATTGATGGACATTTGAGTTGTTTCCACTTTATGGCAATTGTGAGTAATAATGCTACTGTGACATTTGCATGCAAATATTTCTTCAAATCCCTACTTTAATTCTTTTGGATTATTTACGTAGAAGTGGGATTGCCAGGTCATATTGTAATTCTATACTTAAAGTCATATGGTAATTCTATACTTAAATCTGAGGAATTGCCAAATTGTTTTCCACTGTGTCTGTACCATTTTACATTCCCACCAACAATATATGAGTGCTCCTGTTTCTCCACATCCTCTCCAGCATTTATTATTTTTTGTTTTATTTTTAGTAGCAGCCATTCTAGTAGGTATGAAATGGTAACTCATTGTGGTTTTGATTTACATTTCCATGATAGCTAATGACATTAAGCATCTTTTCATGTGTGTATTGGCCATTTGGATATCTTCTTGGGAGAAATGTCCACTCAAGTGTTTTCTTCATATTTTAAACTGAGTTTTGTTTTTTTTTTTCAGTTATTGGGTTATAGGAGTTCTTTATATAATCTGCATATTAAGCCCTGATCAGATGTATGGTTTCCAAATATTTTCTCCCACTCTGTATGTTGTCCTTTTATTTCCTTGATAAAACCCTTTGACACACAAAAGTTTTAAATTTTTATGAAGTCCCATTTATCTATTTTTGTTGTTGCTGGTTCTGCATTTTTTTCTTTATTTTTAAAGGAATTTAGATTACATAAATGTTACTTCAAAAATGTAGGGATCCCATATACCCCACTCCCCCCCCCCACAATTTTCCCCATTAACAACATCTTTTATTAGTGTGGTACATTTGTTACAATTGATGAATACACATTGACATATTGTTACTAAGTATGGTCCATAGTTTACATTATGGTTTATACTTTACACCACACCATTTTATAGGTTTTAACAAAATATATAATGGCTTATATTGTCATTGCAATATCATGCAGAACAATTCCAATGTCCCCAAAATGCCCCATGTTACACCTATTCTTTCCTCTCCCTCCCTCAGAACCTCTGGTGACCACTGTATTTATATCAATGTTGCAAACTCTTCCATTGCTAGAATAATAATAAGTCTACTTTAGTCATAGTTGCCATTCCACCCTTATGTTTGTTCATTCCTCTATCTTGAGGATTTTGGAATCTTGATGCCATCTCTGCTTCCGGTTGAAAGGGGGCTTAGATCCCATGGGGCAGGTGGATGGAACTGTCTTGCTTGCAGTTGCAGATACTCTCTGCTTCTTGGGATGGGCATTGTCCATCATCATCCTTTTGTTAGTTGTCATATGTGAATCTGATGAACTGGAGAGTAGATGTTGGCTCCAACTCTGCTAACAAATGTTAGCAGATGTTCAGAGCTCACCCCACATATGAACAACCAGAAGATTTAAGTCTCTGGGACATATATTTAATGGGTATAGTGCTAATTACAGGTTCTAATAAAAGGGGCATAAGAACTATGTGTAGGGAAATTATAAATGAATCTAACTCTGATACACTGAGGGAAATGGGTTATCATATATTCCACAGTAAAGGCTGCTTAATGGTGTGCTGATTTCCTGGGGTTGTCTGCCCTATATAGTATCTACATGTCTCTAGAACCCCCAGGAGCACTCCTACTTGAGGCACTGTTTACTGTTGCAGACAGTGTGTTTCTGCTTTTAGCGTAAAGTCTAAGAAATCATTGCATAACACTAGGTCCTGGAGATGTTTCCTTATGCTTTCTTCTATGAGTTTTATACTTTTTGTTCTTATAATTAGGTCTTTGATTTATTTTGAGTTAGTTTTTTTTTTTTTTTTTTAAGATTTTATTTATTTATTCATTTATCCCCCCCTTGCTGCTTGTGCTCGCTGGGTCAGCTAACCACGCCTTGCGGGCGGGCTTGCCTTCACCAGGAGGCCCCGGGAACCGAACCCGGGGCCTCCCATATGGTAAACGAGAGCCCTACTGATTGAGCCACAGCCGCTTCCCTTTGAGTTAGTTTTTGGATTTTGTTTAAAGTAGGGGCCCACCTTCATTCTTTTGCATATGACTCTCCAGTTCTCTCAGACCCATTAGTTGAAGAGACCATTCTTTCCCCACTAAGTGGAAATGGCACCCTTCTCAAAATTCAGATGGCTACAGTATGGGGGCTTATTTCTCAATTCTCAAATTCATTCCGTTGGTCTATATGACAGTGCTTGTGCCAAGACCACACTGTTTTGATTGCTATAGCTTTGTAATAAGTTTCAAAATTGGGAAGTGTGAGTCCTCCAACTTTGTTCTTTTTCAAGTTGATTTTGACTATTTGGGGCCCCTTACTCTTTCATATGACTTTGTTGATTGGCTTTTCCATCTCTGCAAAGAATGCTATTGGAATTTTTACTGGGATTGTGTTGAATTTGTAAATTGCTTTAGGTAGAATTTACATCTTTTTTTTTTTAAGCCGCCAAGTTTGTGGTAATTTCTTTTTTTTTTTTTTTTATTATGGGTAAAAATCAAAATTCTCACAATACATACAAACATTTGCAAAATG
>JAKSZT010053825.1:10595255-10776352 GCA_026826555.1 Tolypeutes matacus
TTTTTTTCTTTTAGTGTTTTGACTATGTCATACCACTGTCTTCTTGCCTCCATGGTTTCAGCTGAGAAATCAGCACTTAATCTTATTGTGCTTCCCTTGTATGTGATGGTTTTCTTTTCTCTTGCTGCCTTGAGTATTTTCTCTTTGTCTTGAGCATTGGACAGTTTGACAAGTATATGTCTTGGAGTTGGCCTGTTGGGATTTATAGTATTTGGGGTGCGCTGTGCTTCCTGGATCTGCACATCCATCTCTCTCAATAGAGTTGGGAAGTTTTCAGCCATAACTTCCTTCAACACTCCTTCTGTTCCCTTTCCCTTCTCTTCTCCTTCTGGGATGCCCATAATGCGTATGTTTGTGCGTCTTGCATTATCGGTTAATTCCCTGAGACCATACTGGATTTTTTCTATCTTTTTGTCTATCTGTTCTACAATCTCTTTGATTTCAACTGTATTGTCTTCCATATCACTAATTCTTTCCTCTGCCTGTTCAATTCTGCTGCCATGTGAGTCCAGCGTCTTTTTCATTTCTTGACTTGTGTCTTTGTTCGCCATCATATCCATTACCTTTTTAGGTGTGTTAGCTATTTCTTCAGTATGTTCTCCCAGTGTCTTCTTTATATCCTTAATCTCTTCCTTCAGTTCTTTAAGTTGGTCCATGATATTTGTTTGGATAGCTTTGATTAGTTGTTCGATGTTCTGCATTGCTTCTTGGTTTTTATTTTGTGCACTGGACTGGTCCATGTTTTCCAGTTTCTCAGAGTCATTTGTATTTTTCTGTTGCCCTCTGGTCATCATATTATCTTGATGGGTTTGTTCAGTTGATTAGCTTTTCTCTATGCTCTAGAATTTTATTTAGCTGTTGCTTCTGCGTGTGAGTTAAGTTTTCTCTTTGGCAGTTTTTCTTCTTATTTTATTTCCTTACTTCTTTCTATGTTTCCTTGAAGGCAAAAGGTTAGGGCCAGAGGAATCAAAAGATGTAAGGAAGGCAGAAGGATAATAGAAATATTGATAAAAGTTAGAAGAGGGGCAAAATGAGACTTAATGAGATGAATATTTAACTTGTGTAGGCAGTGTAGAGTACTAGGAAAAAATATGGAGTTCCTATAATGGACTGGGAAAACAAATGGAGGAATATATATATATAGTGATTTAGAAGGCTAGAATTATGAGGAGGGAGAGAAATAGTAGAGAAAGGTCTGAAAGGAAAAAGTTAATACTAATAAAAAAAAAAAAAAGAAAAAAGAAGAAGAAGAAAACAAAATAGATGGGATAGAAATTGACACCCTTAAGTTGTGGGCCTATGAAAAAATGTTGTCTCTAAGAGCCACAACAGAAAACAGAAGGCAGAAACATGCAGGAAGGATAAGCGATAGTTTGTAATACAGAATCAATATATACAGCGAGTGGGAAATTACTGAATAAGAAGCCCAGCAAATAAGCGACCAGCTGGCAGCACCTATTTAAAAAAAAAAAAAAATAGAAGGAAAAAGGAAGGGGGGAGGAAAACGGGAATAATAGCAATAGACCAGAAAGTAACAGAGAGAAAACAAAGATCCACACAAGCAAGCAGTCAAACAGAGCTAAGGGGGGTCAATGATTCCCCCTAGGGTCCACGTGGATCCTTCCTGCCTACTTGTGTTTATCAATGAATTTCCCCACAGGGTTCTATATGCAGGTCCTGAAGCAGCTTTTAGCTATTAAACTAAATTAAAAAGAATTTATTTTTCATTTGTTGACGTGACCTCACTTTTTTTTTTTTTTTTTTTTTTTAGCCAAATGCAGGACCCAAAATAATTCCTCTTCTAGATCAACCCCCTTACGGAAGGGACCCTAGCTGGGCCCGTGGAAATTAATCAAGCACGTCCCACTTTCCGGACTCCCCAGGTTAGCTGAAACTCTGATGTTAGTCAGTGAGGAGTGCTAAAGACGGCGGATTCCGCCCCTTCTGGCGCCGAGCTCCAGCGTCACCGGGCTGCTCAGTAAATTAGTTTGAGTGCATATTCGCATCTGCTGTCAGCCTGGTGCTGCTTCAGTTCGGCTTATCTGCTCCCCAAAGCTATGGGGCGGTGCAGGCAGCCAGATCAATGTCTGAAAATATAAAATACCCTTCCCTGTCTTCCAACCGAACCCTCCCTTTTTTGGGAAGTGTCCCTTCCTCTTGGCTCCGCAGCGGCCCGGGTCTTATCCCTGGGTGGCTAGGGAAATCAGCTGCGTTGCCCGACCAAATTCCCCCCTCCGGTTCACTGGGTGCTGATTAGCTCGTTTGCTCTGTTCACACAAGGTCCAAGGGGCTCCAGGCAGCCAGATCCCCAGAAAATAAAACTTTTTTTCACCCCGCCCGCGGCTCCAAATGGCCGATGTATTTTTTTTTTCCCTAACCGCGGGGCCCAGCCGCCTGTGCCAACCTCCACCAGCAGCCTCAAAACTCACGAATCTCCACCATTCTGTCCACGCCACCGATCCGCGCAGATAGATGTCCCAAGCTTCTCACTCCACGCTTGCGCAGCACAGACCCCCGGGCAGGACCCCGTCCCCAATCCGCCTTGCTCTGGGAGCTTTCAGTGTGCGCCCTCCTACACCAACGCCATCTTGCCGCCCTCTCCCCAGAATTTACATCTTAATATTTAGACTTCCAATCCATGAACATGGAGTGCCCTTCCATTTATTTAGGTCTTCTTTGACTTCTTTCAGCAGTGTTTTGTAGTTTGCCATATAGGATGTCCTTTACATCCTTGGTTAAATTTGTTCCTGGATATTTGATTCATTTAGTTACTATTGTAAATGGAATTATTTTCCTGATTTCCTCTATGTACTATTCATTACTAGTGTATAAAAGCACCACTGATTTTTGCATATTGATATTATACCCCACCACTTTGCAGAATTTATTAGTCCTAGGAACTTTGTTATAGACTTTTCAGGATTTTCTATATATAGGATCCTGTCGTCTCCAAATAGGGAAAGCTTTATGTCTTCCTTTCAAATTTGGATTTTTTCCCCCTAATTACTCTGGCTACAATTTCCAGTACATTGTTGAATAACATGGTGACAGTGGACATCCTTGTCTTGTTACTGAGTTTAGGGGGAAAGCTTTCAGTCTTTCACCATGGTGTATGATGTTAGCTGTGGGTTTCTCATATATGCCATGCTAAGGATGTTTCCTCTATTCCTAGATTTCTAATTGTCTTTTTCAAGAAGGGGTGTTGGATTTTGTCAGTTGAGATGATCATGTGACTTTTGTTCTTTTTTTTAATGTGGTAAATTACATAATTGTTATTCTTAAATTGAACAACCCTTGCATTCCTGAGATAAATTCCACTTGATCATGGTGTATAATTCTTTCAATGTGCTGTTTTGGATTATGTTTGCTAGTATTTCCTTGAGGATTCTTGCCTCTATATTCATAAGGGGGATTGGTCTGTAATTTTCTTTTCTTGTGATATCATTATCTGGTTTTTGTATTAGTGTGATGTAGCTCCATAAAATTAGTTGGAAAGTGTTCCTCCTCTTCATTTTGCAGGGTGGGATGGAGAAGAGTTTGAGCAAGATTGATGTTAATTTTTCTCTGAGTGTTTGGTGAATTGACAATTCACCAGTGAAGCCATCTGGTCCTGGGCTTTTCTGTTTTGGGAAGTTTTTGATAACTAATTCAACCTCTTTATTAGCCATTGGTCCTTTGAGATCTTCTATTTCATTTTGAGTCAGTGTTGTCAGTTTGTTGTGCTTCTGGGAAATTGTCCATTTAGTCTAGGTTATCTAATTTATTGACAAAAAATTGTTCCTAGTATCCTCTTATAATCCTTTTTATTTCTGTGGGGTCAGTAGTAATGCTCCCCCCTTTCTTTTCTGATTTTAGCTATTTGAGTCTTCTCTCTTTTTTTCATTCAGTCTAGCTAAATATTTGTCAATTTTATTGATCTTTTCAAAGAAATAACTTGGGCTTTTCTTGATTCTTTATGTTATTTTTATTCTGTTTCATTTATCTCCACTCTGATCTCTTTATTCCCTTCCTTCTACTAGCTTTAATTTTAGTTTGCTCTTCTTTTTCTAGTTCTTCCACATTTGAGGTTAGATCTCTGGTTTGAGCTATTTCTTCTTTTTGTAAGCATTTAGAGCTATAAATTTCCCTCTCAGCACTGTCTTTGCTGCATCCTATAAGTTTTACTATGTTGTGTTTTCATTTTCACTTGTCTCAAGATATTTCCTGATTTCCCTTGAGGTTTATTTTTTGATCCATTGATTGTTTAAGAGTGTGTTGTTCAGCTTCCATATACTTGTGGGATTTCCGTTTCTCCTTTTGTTATTGATTTTTAGCTTCATTCCACTGTGGTTGAAGATGCTTTGTATAATTTCAATCTTTTAAAATTTATTAATACTTGTTTTGTGATTTAAAATATGGTCTATCCTGGAGACTGATTCATGTGCACTTGAGAAAAATATGTATTCTGCTGTTGTTTTTTTTTTTTATATATATTTTAAAAGATGCTTAGATTACATAAATATTATATGAAAATTACAGGGATTCCCATGTTCCCCACCTCCAACACCTCCCACAACTTCCCACATAAACATCTTTCATTAGTATGGCATATCACCTGCAATGGATATACACATCCTGGGGCTTTGCCACTAAACATGGACCATAGTTCATATTGTAGACCACACTCTCTCTCACACTGTTCTGCATGTTATATGCTGATGTAAAACGGCCTATATCTGTCATTGTAATGTCACTCAGGATAATTCCCAAGTCCCGAAAAAGCCCCTGTATTACAACTGCTTTTCCCTCTCCCTGCCCCAAAAGCCACTGGCTCCACCTCAATGTTGTAATTTCTTCCATTGCTTGAATCACAGTATGTCTACAACAGAATACCAGTAAACCCACTCTAGTCCATAGCTCTTCCCCCAATCCTGAGGAGTCTGGGATGGTGATGTCCACTCCACCTCCATGTGAGAGGGGCTTATATCCCATAAGATGGATGAGATTATCCTGCCTGCAGCTGCAGACTCTCTCCATTCCCTGGGATGGCCATTATCCATCCTCATCTCCTCGCCAGGTGTCTTGCATGAGTCCATTGAGCTGTAGAGTAGGAGTTGCAGCTCCACTGATTTGGATATCCAGTTCTCCAAGCACCACTTGTTAAAGAGGCCATTCTCTCCCAACTGAGTGGGCTTGATGGCCTTGTCAAATATCAGATGACTGTATATGTGAGAATCTATATCAGAACTCTCAATTCAGTTCCATTGGTCAGTACGTCTATCCTTGTGCCAATACCTTGCAGTTTTGAGCACTGTAGCTTTGTAGTATGTTTTAAAGTCAAGTAGTGTGATACTTCCAACTTCATTTTTCTTTTTCAATATGTCTTTGGTGATTTGGGGCCTCTTACCTTTCCAAATATATTTTGTAATTACTTTTTCCAGTTCCTTAAAAAATACAGTGTTGATTTTTATTGAGATTGCATTAAATCTGTAGACTAGTTTGGGTAGTTGATGATGTTTAGTCTTCCTATCCATGACCAGGGAATATTCTTCCATTTATTTAAGTCTTCTTTGATTTCCTTTAACAGGTTGTATAGTTTTCTGTATATAAATCCTTTACATCTTTGGTTAAATTTATTCCTAGGTATTTGATTCTTGTTACTATTGTAAATGGTATTTTTTTTTTCTTGATTTCCTCCTCAGATTGCTCATTATTGCTGTACAGAAATGCTACTGATTTTGGAGCATTGATCTTATAGCCTGTGATTTTACTGAACTCCTTTATCAGTTCTAGAAGCTTTGTTGTAGATTTCTCAGGGCTTTCTACATATAGGATCATGTCATCTGCAAATAATGAGATTTTTACTTCTTCTTTTCAAATTTGGATGCCTTTTGTATCTTTTTCTTGCCTCAGTGCTTGAGCAAGTACTTCTAAGACAATATTAAATAGGAGTGGTGATAGTAGGTATCCTTGTCTTGTTCCCGATCTCAGAGGGAAGGCTTTTAGGATTTCACCATTGTAGATGATGTTAGCTTTGGGTTTTTCAGATACACCCTTTATCATATTCAGAAAGTTTCCTTCTATTCCTATCTTTTGCAGTGTTTTTATCAGGAAAGGACACTGTGTTTTGTTGAACGCTTTTTCTGCATCTATAGAGATGGTCATGTGATTTTTTTCTTTCAATCTGTTTATGTGGTGTATTACATTGATTGATTTTCTTATATTGAACCATCCTTGCATACCCGGGATGAAACCCACTTGGTCATGGTGTATAATTCTTTTGATTGTTGTTGAATGCAATTAGCAAGTATTTTGTTGAGGATTTTAGCGTCTAGGTTCATTAGAGAAATTGTTCTGTAGTTTTCCTTTCTTGTGGTATCTTGTTTGGCTTTGGTATTAGGGTAATGTTGGCATCATAGAATGAGTTAGGCAATATTCCTTCTACTTCTGTTTTTTGGAAAACCTTAAGCAGGATTGGTGTTAGCTCTTTCTGAAATGTTTGGTAGAATTCAGCTGTGAAGCTATCTGGTCCTGGGCTCTTCTTAGTTGGGAGATTTTTAATGACTGAGTTTATCTCTTTACTTGTAATTGGACTGTTGAGTTCATCAATTTCTTCTTTTGTCAATGTAGGCTGTATCTAGAAATTTGTCTATTTCCTCTAAATTATCATTTTTGTTGGCATATAATTTTTCAAATTATCCTCTTATGATACTCTTTATTTCTGTGGGGTCAGTAGTGATATCCCCTTGCTCATTCCTTATTTTGTGTATTTGCATCTGTTCTCTCTTTTTCTTTGTTAATCTGGCTAAGGGTTTGTCAATTTTACTGATTTTCTTGAAGATCCAGCTTTTAGTTTTGTTTATTTTTTCTAGTGCTTTCTTATTCTATATTTCATATAGTTCTGCTCTAATCTTTGTTATTTCCTTCTTTCTACTTCCTTTAGATTTAGTTTCCAATTCATCCAGGTGTGCAGTAAGGTCTTTAATTTTAACTCTTGCTTCTTTTTTAATATATGTATTTATGGCTATGAACTTCCCTCTCAGGACAGCTTTGGCTGCATCCCATAGGTTTTGATATGTTGTGTTGTCATTTTCCTTAGTTTCAAGGTAGTTACTGATTTCTTTTGAGATTTCCTCCTTGACCCACTGTTTGTCTAAGAGTATGTTTTTTAACTTCCATATCTTTGTGCCTAATCTGTTTCTCTGGCCCTTAGTGATTTCCAATTTCATTCCATTGTGGTCAGAGAAATTACTTTGTATAATCTCAATCTTTCTGAATTCATTGAGAGTTGTTCTGTGGCCTAGTATGTGGTCTATCTTGGAGTATGATCCATGTGCACTCGAGAAGAATGTAAATCCTGCTGTATTTGGGTATAATGTTCTGTATATGTCTATTAGGTCCTGGTCCTCTAATATATTATTCAGAGTTTGTTTCCTTATTGAGTCTCTGTCTAGATGCTCTGTCTAATGGTGATAATGGTGTATTAAAGTCCCCAGTATAGTTGTAGAGGCGTTTATTTCTCCACTGAGTTTTTCCAGTGTTTGCCTCATGTATTTTGAGGCGCCCCTGTCAGGTGCATAAATGTTTATGATTGTTCTTTCTTCTTGAAAGATTACCCCTTTTACTAATATATAGTGTCCATCTTTGTCTCTTACAATAGTTTTGCATTTAAAGTCTATTTTGTCTGATATTAGGATAGCTACTCGTGCCCTTTTTTGACTATTGTTTGCTTGTAAAATTGTTTTCCAGCCATTCACTTTCAGCCTCCTTGAATCCCTGAGTCAAAAGTGGGTTTCTTGTAGACAGCATATAGATGGGTCATATTTCCTTATTCATTCTGCCAATCTGTGTCTCTTGACTGGTGAGTTTAATCCATTAACATTCAGTGTTATTACTCACAACAAATTTCTTACTTCAGCCATATTTTATTTGGGTTAATGTATGTCATATGTGTTTTTATTTCTCTTTTTGTCTTTTTAGTTGTTCTTACACTCTCCTCCAACTCTCTCTCCCATGTTTTTTCCTTTCAACTTGTAGAACTTCCTTTAGTATTTCTTGAAGTGCAGGTTTCTTATTGGCATACTCTCTTAATTTCTGTTTATCTGTGAATATTTTGAACTCTCCATCATTTTTGAATGCCAGTTTTGCTGGATAGAGGATTCGTGGCTGGAACTTTTTTTCTTTTAGTACTTTAACTATGTCATACCACTGTCTTCTTGCCTCCATGGTTTCACATGAGAATTCAGCACTTAATCTTATTGTGCTTCCCTTGTATGTGATAGTTCTCTTTTCTCTTGCTGCTTTGAATATTTTCTCTTTCTCTTGAGCATTGGACATTTTGATAAGTATAAGTCTTGGAGTTGGCCTGTTGGGATTTAGGTTTGGGGTGTACTGTGCTTCCTGGACATGTACATCCATCTTTCTCAATAGGGTTGGGAAATTTTCAGCCATTATTTCCTTCAACACTCCTTCTGTTCCCTTTCTCTTCTCTTCTCCTTCTGGGATGCCTATAATGTGTATGTTTGTGCGTTTTGTGTTGTCGGTTAAATCCCTGAGTCCCTGCTGGATTTCTTCTATCTTTTTATCTATCTATTCTACTATCTGTTTGATTTCAGATGTATTGTCTTCCACATCACTAATTCTTTCTTCTGCCTGTTCAAATCTGTTATGTGAATCCAGCATCTTTTTTATTTCTTGGATTGTGCCACTGATCACCATCATATCCATTATCTTTTTATGTATGTTTACAATTTCTTCAGTATTTTCTCCCAGTGTCTTCTTAATATCCTTAATCTCTTCCTTCCCTTCATTAAGTTGGTCCATGATATTTGTTTGGAAAGCTTTGATTAGTTGTTTGATGTTCTGCATCTCTTCCTTGTTTTTAGTTCATTGGACTGGTCCATGCCTTCCTGTTTCTCGTGTGGTTTGTAATTTTTTGTTGCCCTCTTGTCATCATTTTATATTGATGGGTTTATTCAGTTGATTAGCTTCTCTCTCTGCTCTAGAATTTTATTTAGCTGGTGGTTCTGTGTGTCTGTTAAGTTTTCTCTTTGACACTTTGTTCTTCTTATTTTATTTCCTTGCTTCTTTATATTTTCCCTTGAAGGCAAAAGATTAGGGCCAGAGGAATCGAAAGATGTGAGAAAGGAAGAAGGATAATAGTAATATTGATAAAAGTTAGAAGAGGAACCGTATAAGACTTAGTAAAGTGAATATTTAACTCATGTAAGCAGTGTAGAGTAACAAGGGAAAAAAGTGGAGTACCTACAATGGACTGGGAAACCAAATAAAGGAAAAAATATATAATGATTTAGAAGGTCAGAATGATGAGGAGAGAGAGAAAGAGTAAATAAAGGAATGAAAGGAAAAAGTTGATAATAATAAAAAAAGACGAAAACAGAATAGATAGAATAGAAATTGACACCCTTGAAGTTGTGGGCTAATGAAAAAAGGTGGTATGTAAGAACCACAACAGAAAGCAGAAGGCAGAAAGATGAAGGAAGGAAAAGAGATAGCGTTGGGAGACAAAATGAATATATACAGAGAATGGGAAATCACGGAAGAAGAAGCACAGCAAAGAAGAGACAAACTAGCAACACCTAATTTAAAAAAAAATGAAAAGAGAAGGGGTTGGGGAGGAAAGAGGAAAGAAAAGCAAAAGACAACAAATAAACAAAGAAAAACCAAACAACCACACAAGCAAGCAGTCAAACAAAGCTAACGAAGAACAGTGTTCCTTCTTGGGCCCTTGTGGAACCTCTCAGCCTGCTTGTGTTCATCAATCAATTGCTCTGCAAGGTTCTATCTGCAGGTTTTGAGGCAGATTTTAATGATTAAGTTTTTAAAAAATTCTTTTTTTTTTTTTTAACTGACTGTCTTCTTTTTTTTTTTTTTTTTGGCAAAATAAGGGACCTAAAAGAAGGCCTCTTCTAAACCACCCCCTTCACTGAGGGGACCCTAAATTAAAAAGGCTTGTGGAAACTAATCAAGCACTTCCCACTTCCTGGCCTCCCCAGGGGAGCTGAAGCTCTGATACTTGTCAATGCAGAACGATAAAATTGGCTGACTCCGCCCCCTCTGGAGCCAAGCCTCAGTATCACCCGACTGTTAGGTATTTCAGGCTTCCTCAGCAGATTCCCCTCTCCCCTCAGCCTGGTGCCACTTCAAGCCAGCTATTTTGTTCCCCAAAGCTGCAAGGGGTTCCAGGCAACCAAATCCACGGAAAGGAAACCCCTCTTGACCCTCCGCCAGAACACTCCCTTTCACCAAGTTGCGGGTGGGAGTCATGGCTCCTCCCAGGCTTTTTTCCTGAGGGTGGGGCTCAGCCGTCTGTGTCAACTACCACAGGCAGGGGAAAAACTCATGAATCTTTCCTGAGCAATCCACCTCACGGTCCAGCTCCCTCCAGATCAATATCCCCAAGGTTCTTGCTCCGTGTGCCCCCAGCACAGACCCCTCAGGCAGGATCCTGTCCCCAATCAGCCGTCCTTCGAGAGTGAGTTAGGGAGTGCCCTCCTAAACTGACCCATCTTGCCCACAATCTATTCTGCTGTTTTTGAGTGCATAGTTCTGTATATGTCTGTTAGGTCTAGTTCTTTTATAGCAGGGCTTCTTAACAAGGGGTTTGTGAGCTTGAATTGAAATTCAAAAAAACATTATTCTTGTGGCAACGTGTTCGTATGGATGTGATATATTTATTAAATAATACACAGTATAGTGTAGACTTAGTAAAGGGTCTGTGGTTTTCACCTGACTGGCAAAGTCCATGGAACAAAAAAGGTTAAGAACCCCTTACTTATAGTATTATTCAAATTATCTTTTCCTTACTGATCTTCTCCATAGATATTCTGTTCATCAATCAAAGTAGTGTATTGAAGACTACATCTATTATTGTACAAGTGTCTATTTCTTCCTTCAGTTTGCCCCATGTATTTGGACACTGTAGTTAAGTGTATAAATGTATATAATTGTTATATCTTCTTGATGGATTGACCTTTTCATTAATATATAGTGCCCTTCCTTTATCTTGTAACAGTTTTTCACTTAAAGTCTATTTTATCCAATAGTAGTATAGTTACCCCAGCTGTCTTTTATACTATTTGCATGGAATATTGTTTTCTATCCTTTTATTTTCAACCTACTTGTGTCTTTGGATCTAATGTAAGTCTCTTAGAAACACATATAGCTAGATTGTGCTTTTTTTAATCCATTCTGTGTTTTTTTTTAAAGATTTATTTATTTATTTATTTATCCCCCCCGCCAAGATGGCTCCCTCATCTGTCTGCTCATTGTCTGTTTGTTTTGTCTGCTCACTGTGGCTGCTTTTCTTCTCTAGGAGGCACCAGGAACCGAACTTGGGACCTCCCACGTGGGAGGTGAGTGCCCAACCGCCTGAGCCACATCTGCTCCCCGCTGGCTGTGTCATCTGCTGGTTGCAGCATCTGCTCATTGTGGCGATTGCGGCCTTTGCTGGTTGCAGTGTCTGCTGGTTGTGGCATCTGCTTGCTGTGGGTCTGCTTGTTGTGTGGGTCTGCTTGTTGCGTCTACTCTTTGTAGTATCTACTCGTTGCAGAATCTGCTCCTTGTGGTGTTTGTTTATCTTCATTAAGAGGCACCAGGAACTGAACCCAGGACCTCCCATGTGGGAGGTGGGCACCCAACTGCTTGAGCCACATCCACTCCCCAATCAGTGTTTTTTGATTAGAGGGTTTAACACATTTATATTCATTGTAATTACTAATAAGGCAGGACTTACATCATCCATTTTGTCCTTTATTTCTTATATGTTTCATATCATTTTTGCCCATCTTCTCCTTTATTGTAGCCTTCTTTTGTGTATAGTTTATCTTTATGATGTAGCTGATTAATGTTTCTCATTTCTCTTTTGTATATATTTTAAATAGTTTCTTTGTGGTTAATCTAGGGATTGTATTAAACACCCTAATTCTATAACCTACTAGTTCAAAATGATACCAATTAACTTTGATAGCATACACAGTTTCTGCTTCTAGACCCCTCCATTTCCATTCTTTAGGTTGCTTTTGTCATATATTACCTCTTTATATTTTGCATGTCCATATCGTAGACATATGATTATTTCTTATTAATTGTATTCTAAATCTTATAGAAAATAAATATTAGATTTAAGTACTGAGGATACCATACTACTGAGTTTTGCATTTGCCCATGTAGATACTCCTTTACTGGAGATCTTCATTTCTTCATACTGCTCCAGTATACTATTATCCTGTCCATTCCTTTCAACCTGAAGAACTCCCTAGAGCAGTTTTTGTTTATCTATGAATGTCTTAAACCCTTCCTCATTTTTGAGGGATAGTTTTGACAGATATAGAATTTATGGCTGGCAGTTTTTCTCAACACTACCTTAAATATTTCATATCACTGCCTTTTGCCTCTGTGGTTTCTGATGAAAAATTGGCACTTAATCTTATTGAGGATCCTTTGTATATAACAAATCACTTTTCTCTTGCAGCTTTCAGAATTCTCTTATCTTTGGCATTCAACATTTTGATTAGTATTTGTCATGGAGTAGGTCCATAAATGTCTATCCTGTTTGGAGTTTGTTGTACTTCTTGAATGTGTATATTCATGCCTTATGTCATGTTTGGAAATTTTTTACTCACTATTTCCTCAAATATCATTGCCTCTTTTTCTTTCTCCTTTTCTCTGGGACTCTCATAATGTGTATGTTGGTATGCTATATGTTGTCCCACAGGTTCCTTAGGCTCTGTTCTATTTTTTCATTCTTTTCTCTATCTGCTCTTCAGATTATATGATTTTGATTGTCCTTTCCTCTAGTTCACTGATTCTTCTGCTTTTTCAAATCTGCTGTCAAATGCCTCTAGTGTATTTTAAATCTTTATCATTGGGTTTTTCATCCCCATGAATTGCATTATGTTCCTTTTTAAACTTCCTAATTCTTCTTTTTATTCATGCATGGTCCTCTTGATATCCTTTAATTCTATATCCATATTTTCCTTTAGCTCATTGAACTCATTTAGGAGATTTGACTGAACATCTTTGATTAGTTGTTCCAATGTCATGCTTCCTCTGTTGCTTTAATTTGTTACCTTGAATGGACCATCTCTTTCTGTTTCTTTGTATGACTTTTGATCTTTTGTAGGTGTCTAGGCATTTAATTATTTTGATGTTCTGACTCTGGAAGTCAGTTTCTCCCTCTTCCCTAAGGTTTTACTGTAGTTTGGATGTGTGCTATAAGGCTCTTTTTCAATGCTTGATCCATTTTATATTGAACCTTTAGAGCAGTCCAGTTTTCATCAGGTCAGTTTTTATTAGGTCTTCCTGTACCTGCTTCTTATTCTGGGCTTCTTATTCTGGGTTCTTCCCATAGACCCAGTATTGAAATCATTAATTTCTACAGTTATCTTATTTCCTTTAGCTATTTTCCCAAATTTTATTGTAGTTGTTCCGAATTAACTCTTGAATTAAATGCATTGAGGACAATCAATTTTTGTCTGAAAAAATATTTTGGCCACAATTCATAGTCCTGCTATGTATTGTTTAGATTGTATTATCTTTGTCAGTTATTTACTTTTTAAAAATACAATGTTTTACCAAAACATTTTTTATGTAATTGGGATTTTATTAATTTATCTTTTAGATGTATAGCTACAATTTTATTGTTTAGTGATTAAATAATTAAAATAAACAGAAAAATGCAGAGAAAAATATGATATATACTCATGCCCCAGAATGGATAGATGTTAACTTGCCATGCTTGTTTCAGGATTTGTTTTTGTTTTTTTACTGGGAGGTCCCGGGGATCGAACCCAGGTCTCTCCATATGGGAGACGGACGCCCAACCAGTTGAGCCATATCCGCCCCCCTCAGGATTTGTTTTTAACAAAATAAAATACTACAGTTAAGCTTGAAATCGCCTTTGTATGCCTTCTTAGTTATGGTCACCTTCATGTTTCTCTCTTCAGAGGCATCTTCGACCCTGACCATGGTGTGTTATCTTTTCTATCCATATATACATATTTTTTACTACATAATTATGCATAAATATTTTTATATAAATGGTATAATGAATATACAACTTGCTTTTTCACTCAACATTATATTTCAATATGTATAAGGTAAATTTATTTATTTTAGCTTTTATATGGAATCATTATATGGAATTCCCTTATCTGTGTATCTATTCCTCTAGTTGTTTCCATTGCTGTAGTGGTCCTTATATAATTGCTCCTTATATATGCATGGAAGAGTTAAGGTACATGCCTGAAAATGGATATGTTTGTCTTCAACTTATCTTCAACTTTACTAAATATTACTAAATTACATCCCCAAGTGGTTGTACCAATTTACACTCCTGCAGAAGTTAATGAAAGTTTTCTGTGTCTTCACATGCTTGTGAAGCCATGGTATTAATAGACTTACATTTTGAAGTACGAAATTTGTCATTGTAGTTTTAATTTACATCCCTCAAATTCCTAGTGAGGTTGAGCATTTTTTTGCATGCTTATTTAGGTTTTATCATCTATGAATTACCTATTCATATCTATTTTCCTATTTGTTGTCTTCTTATTGATTTGTGGGGATTATTTACAGGTTCTGGATAGCAATGCTTTATCTGTTAAATATCTTGGAAATATCATCTCCCCATATGTCACTGTCTTTTAACTTTGCTTATAGTATCTTTTTGCATGCACACGTTTTTAAATTTTTATGCAGTCAAATGTATCAATCTTTTCTAATATGTTCCTTTTTGCTTCAATATCATAAAAATATTCTCTTCTGAACTTTTTTTTTTTGAAAGTCTTTCTTTTTCTTATTTCAGTCTTTGATCCACCTGAGGTATTTTTTAATATGTTGTGTGATGCAAAATAAGGGAAAATGAATGGAAGAAATCATTATATCTCCATATTACCTGTCAAAGATGAGATAAATGAGGCACAGCCTATGCTCCTCACCTGTGGATAGAATATCTCATTGACCATGTTAAGTCATGCCTTCAAATTTTATTGTGCTATCACCTGCTCCACTTATTTAAATGCATTCTAATGCATATAAATAGGTTTTTTCATGGAAACTGGGAGATATAGCAAAATACTTAATTTTTCTCACATGTTATATAAAATTGGAATTAGTCAATGTATAGAAAGAAATCAACTTTTTCTCAACAGCTGCTTTGTTTCACTCAATGGTATGTTGCATTGGAACTGAAAATAACTGTTCATCAAAGAAATACTAGAGAATTTAGATAATTTTGTAGTTTTTTGAGTGATATAGTCATAGTTTGACTACTATTTAACTTCATTTTACTGTGGCCTTTTAAAATTTTAAGCATAGTAAATTTCCAGAATCAAAGCCACATTTGAATATATATGTATAAATACATTCCAAAAACAAGAATATATATTTATTTAGATTTTTCCCACTGGGATTAATAGATGTTCTTCTAGTCCTTACTAAGTCATCAATAAACAAGAATTAGCTGTATGGATGAGTTTTTTATGACACATTGGTGAAAAATAAGGTTTATTTAGTGCCAGGAATTTGCTAACACAAATTCCCATATCTGATATGTGGATTGAATAGATAATTCATAAGCTTTTTCTATGTAGCTAAAGTATATCTGAGCAAGAAGACTAAACCTGGCTGATCAAATTTGACCGTCCAGAGAACCCATAAATTGTATGTACTTTTAACATAATAGTCTATCACCCCTGTACCTCAATTAGGGTGTCCTCTGAAGTACATTCCTTCTAAAGTTGTCTTCCCATGGCCCTCCCCATCATGCCAGATAATGACACACCCTATCAAGAGGCTTGTTTGGCCACTAAAATACAGAAGTGAAAAAAGAATATATGTCATTTAGTACTTGCACCAACCAACATAAAGACCAAACAGGAAGAATATGGGAGAATGCAAATACAGCCCTCACAACAAGCACTTAATTAGAGGAAGTCGGAGTTGTAATATTAGCTTTTGTGGATTGCATGAGAACTCATCAGAATGAGGAAAATGTCAGTAAAGGTCAAGACTCAAGAATGGTTATCTTTAAGAGAAAAAACTTATTAGCATAAATGCTTCTGAAGAAAGTGACTAGTTGTACATTGACTTCCTATGAATAGGAGATGCTATTCAGAGCTTATGCCTCTTCCAAAATAGAATAACAGGAAGGAAAGCAAACTGAAATGTGAAAGTGTATGTTTTTAAATGGGTTTCATTTCACATTATCTTATTGACACAGAGAGTGAAATAAGACCCCAGTAATTTGCCTCGTTAAGTCAAATGATGATTGCAAAAGGACATATTTGTTAATGCTTGTTATGCTTCCACGTGGATTACTAGCCTACTGAGAAAAGTTAGGGTGCTACAGTTTATAACATCTTAAGTAAAATGCCTTTTGTTGACATAAACGAAGGTTAAAATTAACTAAAGGCAAAAACCAGAAAAATTTATTGAGCGACAATCATAGAATGCTCTCTATTATTAACTTACAGGTTTAACTTTCCATGTTTTAGAAAAGAAATTAAGCCTTTTTCTTATAACAATATCAAGATATACTGTCATAACACAGCCTTCTGTAGAAATAAATTTAACATGATTATTAGGCAAGCTTGGGATACATAGTGATTGATTAGAAGTATGTGAAGCCTGTCCTCTAAAGAGCATCAGCATGCCCTAATTCAACTCCAAGAATTGCTTTGATAACTCTCTCTCGAGAAAATCAGATGAAAGCTTGCTCTGGGAGTGATTAAGAGATTTATACAGTTTATACACCAACATGAAAGCTCAGGATTTCAGGCTTGTACTAATTGTTTCCAACCCTAGGTCTCAAAATACTTACTCTACTATTGAGATATCTTAAAAGATACTTTTTAATTGTGTCACAACTGTTTCATTCAAACGTTATTTTATATATTTTCAAAATACATTTTAACTGTAACATACACAATCACTTGTTCAAAAGTGTTAAATACCAAAGTTTAATATGGTAGAGAACCTTAACAGCTGACCTTGTGCTGTCAGGTGAAATTATTTAGGGACAATTTTCAAAATAATGCATTTGTTGAACTTCTTATAAATGATATAGTATTTTTTACAAAAGGTTTACATGACCTTGCACAGGTCTTTTTATTGAATATTCAGGCTTGTACATGTCTGTCACATTAAATTATACCTTTTGCATCAGCTTTTGTGTCTTGCCAATGAGTTTTATAATATGAACAAGATTAAGTAGTCTACTCAGGTTGCAGAGTTACCATCCTTAGAGGTGCAGAAAATATTAGCAGTGAAACCAAATCTTGCACTTAACATGCAAAACAAAATCCATTTTACTGTTTTGAAATATTAAGTCACTATTTGATGAAACAAGTGTTGAAATATCCAATATATTTTTTTAAATAACTGCATCAAACATTGCATTATGGTATAAGATAAGTTTTTAAAGTATTTTCACCAAAAAAAATAGATTAAATCTTTTTATCAACTTTCTGAAATTTGTACACTTACCCATTTAATCATGTGAGCAATAGTTAGATAATATTAATGAATAAATGTAGGAAAACAATCCATCATCCTTTGTGGTTTTCTTGATTAGTTTAATTGTCCAATACCCTGATTCTGCAAAATGAGTGGTTTAGAAATTTGCTGTTTGCTTCTATTTAATGAATTAGGATTTCCTCTCTATTCTGCAAACAAAACAAAAATCAAAATTAGTTGAGTGTTGAAGCTGATAAAGACTACAGTTGTCACAACTACTTGCTTTCAAACTATCAGTTTGTCAAAACAGGCTACTTGTTTTCTCTCATTTTATAAATAAATAATAACTGTTGTAAAACAGGTTAAAACTTATAAAATAGGTTAAAACTAATAAAATTCCATTTTTTTGTTTGTCATATGTATTTAGGCTCTGTAAAAGATTTTATTTGAGAAAATGAGTTCCACTACTGTGTTAAAATATAAAGATCAAAATCACTGGCTTTTAAGTTGCACAAGTAAGCATTAAAAATCTCAGTGATTTTGTTTGCTTTTCTGTTTTGTTTTGTTTTAGTCTGTGAAGACCTAAGCTCTAATTCTTAGTTTGAAAGCTAAATCTGCCCAGATAGCCAATGTCAAAAGCTGTCCTCTAAGCAATTATTATTTTTTTAAAAGATATTTTTACTATCTATGGTATTTGCCAAGGTTATTTTATAGGTTTACATGTTCAAACTAGCACTTCAGGGGCCTCTAAATTTCTCTTGATACTCTGCCCGCTGTTTGAATAAATTGTCACTCTATTCATAGTGATATCTAAATTTTGGCTTCAGGTCCGAATAGCTGCTAGCCTTCCCACAGGGTTGATGAAGTTAGTCACAGTACTTAGCAAAATTCTCTACTCAGATTTTATCTAAAATAGAATTTTCTACTAAACAAGAAGGCAAAAGTATGAAGAAATAATCTCTTTACACAAGATGCACAACTTAGAGAAAACTTGGGGAAGACATCCGAGTAAAATTGGGTATTTTTCTATATCATTTTCAATTCCTATTGGTCATTGCTTGATTTAGCCTTGGATTTCCCTTCAGAATTTGAGTGAGTCTCTTTAAATCTGATTTTTCCAGCTTTTCTGGGGCTCCTTTAAAGAATTAAACTTTTCCTACCTTGGTCAGTTATCAAAACCACCATAGCCTTAGTTCTTTTTAGGCCATTTACCATAACCTCATCTCAACTTCAGCCAGCCTCTACTTACAATTTATAAAAAGAAAAAGTTTCATTTAGTTTATCAAGTTATTTGCCTTCCTTCTCTGCTTCTTTATATGCCTCTCACCTAATAGAAAAGGAGAGATTAAAACAACAGGCATCACAGTAATTTTAGCTTACTTGAGGTGCCTCCAAGGGGTCGTTTTCTAATTGGAAAGGAATTTCATTTATTTTAAGCTCCCTTCTGTCATCTGCTCTCTGTGTGTACCTAATTGGTCTTCAGAGTCACAACTTGCCCTATTTGAAAGGATCCAGGCCTTTTTCCCCAGAACCTAACTTCTTAAAGAAAGACCCACCTAAATACAATGCACACAGAAAACTAGAAGTCAGTTTCTCTGAAACATCTCAACAGAAAATACTATTAGTATACATAACACCTGAAAATGGCAATTTTCTCCCTCTCTATCCAACCTCCTTTCCCTCTCTCTCTCTTTCTCTCCCTCTCTCTCTCTCTCTCTCTCTCTCTCTCTCTCTCTTTCTCTGATACCATGTGGACACTAATAGGGTTCTTGAGAATCAAGAGGCCAGAGTAGACTTACTAAGGTGGGGAGAGGGGAGCAAAGAAGGAAATGCAGAATGGAGGATCCTGCCCAGTGTTTGGGCAGTGGTTCCCCTATACTTGCTAACTCCGTACCCTACTCATCCCACCTAGATTGGCTCAATTCCTGGCACCAAAGCCCACAGCCTGTCCCACCAGATCCCTACATCTTATTTTATAGACCAATGGATGGATTTCAGAGTTACAAGCTCATGACCAACTATGCACAAATGGCTATGACAGCAGGGGAATAATATATTTTGGAGTATTTTCTACAACAGTATATAGAAGATGCCCTTATTCTTTTTCACCACAGCACAGTATTCCATTCTATGAATCAAACATAGTTTATTTAACTGGTCTTCTACAGGTGGCACTTAAATTGTTTCCTTTTTTTTTTTTTTTTTTTTTTTGCTATTACAAATAATGCCACAAATATACTTAACAGTATGTTAGCTTATGTTGCTCTTACACACAAAGAAATATTTTTATTTTTAAATTTAATCAAACATACCTTTTATATTTTATCTGATTTTCAATTGCTACTTTAAATGGAATCTTTTTTTCTATTATATCTTCTGTTTGTTTGTTTTTTTTTTTCATCTTTAGACTTCTCTAATCATAATACACAATTATTTTCGTGAATGAAGGGGGAAAAGGGATAACCTGCAAGCCATTCACATTTGTGTTGAAAATAGGCTTTTAAAATGATGCTTAAACATGAACATCTTCACATCGTAAAAATACATCAAAGCCTGGATTAGTTTCATAGGCCTCCTGTAACAAATTACCACAAACCGAAGGGCTAAAAGCAACAGAAATTTATTCTCTTGCAGTACTGGAGGCTAGGATTCTGAAATCATGGCGTTAGTTCTAGTAAAGAATCCTTCACTAGAACTCTTCCTTCATCCTCACTTCTGGTGGTTGCCAGCAATCGTTGGCATTCCTTGGTTTGTAGCTGCCTTGCTACAATCTCTGCCTCCATTATTATATGGCCTACTTCTCTCTATGTCTCCTCACAGCCTTCTTATAATGACACCAGTCACTGGATTTAGGGCCCACCCTAATCCAGTGTGACCTCATCTTAGTTAATTACATCTTCAAAAACCCCATTTTCAAATAATGTCACATTCTGAAGTTCTGGGTAGACATGAAGTTTTGGAGGGTAGGGTCACTATTCAACCTATTATAAAGCCTTCATAGGAAGAACATACATAGGAATTGCTAAGGGGTACCTTTTCTGTATTAGCTCCATCAATTCTCAGACTTTTCCCACATTACCCATCATACTGGTGACATACTATTTCCTGTTGATGAAATATAACAACCATTGCAGGATTGACATTTCTCAGAATTTACTTACAGAGGTTAGAAATTTTTTATTTCATTTTTTATTTTTCATTTTTATTTTTCGTTTTCATTTATTGTTTTTACTTAAAATATAGGTGATATGCTTAATAAGAGTTGAACTGTTGAGCCATAGTTTAAGATCCTCTACTCCCTACATTTTCCAACCTACTTTTTCATCTTCATACCCAAAATTTGGCTACTCATTTGGAAAATGCATTGGTTAATAGTGACGGCATCAATAAAATAGGAAACTTTATGTAAATATGTATTAATCTCCTCCAAAGCACTGAAGAGGAGGGGTATAGGGTATGTGTGTGTGTGTGTGTGTGTGTTTAAAAGAATGGTGTGAGTGTTCTGGGGGCAGTTATGTCCTGCCTAAAGTAATTGGGACATCTGTGATGAAAGAGGATGAAAGGAATTGAGATATTTGGTTATAAAAGAAAAGAACTATGCTGAGCTCAACTTTTCTTTGTATTTACAAGAAAATGTGTCTATAATCAATCATTAGTTTTAGAGAAATGGTTAAATACGAAGGAATTAGCAAAAAGCCCATGCTTTACAGAATTGTTTAGCACAGAGGATATTGTAACCAGAGTAACATGTTGCCTTCATTATCGATCATAAGAAAAGTTGGTCTATCTGTACATCATTTGTTATGATGCAATATTAATTACATTTTGCAGGATGACCCAAATGATATCTTGGTGAATATTTTTCAAAATAGCCCTCATTGGTTACAAAATGCAAATCAGTCTCTGGCTGATTCTAAATTATGCTATATTTCTTTTGGCAGATGTTTGTGTTATAAATCTGGCCATTAGCCGTTTCTGAGAGCATTCGGGTTTCTCAGCCTCAGCACTATTCACATATTGGACTAGATAATTCTTTGTTGTGGGAGTGTCCTGTGCATTGTAGGATGTTTAGCAGCATCCGATCTCTATCCACTATATATCAGTAGCACATCACTCAGCTGTAGCAACCATAAATGTCTCTAGGCATTGATAAATGTCTCCTGGGGTGGCAGAGTCACCCCTGTTTGAGAGCCACTGATTTATAGTCTTATACCCCCTCAGACTTGACTATTACACCATAATGAACTTTTTTCAGTTTCAGAATGGTCCTCTTCTTTCTCCTCAGTGCCTTTGCCTCCTCTTAGTCCCTCTCTGTGAAATGCTCCTCTCATTTCTTTCTGCCTGGTGAACTCCATCTTATCTTTGGGGCTCAACTTAAAAGTCAGGGTTAGGTAGGTACAGCTTCCACCTGCATTTCCCTCTCACAATGTGACCCTGCAGTATTGAATAGTGGAATGTTTGCTTATCTCTCTTTCCTGTTTAACCACAAGTTACAAGGGAGCAGGCATCATTACTGAGGTTCACTAATATATCCCCATTGCCCAGCACATAGTAGGTGCACAATAACGAGTTGAATAAAATAACTCTTGAGCCAAAACAACCACTACTATAGTGTTACTTGAAAAATTGCATTTCCTAGTGTAATTATTAAGCCTTAAGATTTCAAATTTTGACCTTGGAAAAACCTGGTACAACATGTATCAAACACAAATCACTGTTTCAACTTAATTCTTCCATGCTTTTGACCTATATAAATCTTAGTTTAATTCATTTTATATTTAAAACCTATAGTTTATCACAATTTGGCAGATTTTTGTTGCTGTCTATTAGCACAGTAAAGGTCACATCGTTAGATGAAGGCTGGTGGCAGGAAAAAAAAACAACAACAGTAATTTGCCAATGAGAAACACATGAAAAGTGACTTCATTTTTTATGCTGTCCTACACCTTTTACCTTGGGGTTGGCCTTAAATGTTATTATTCAAAATTGAAAATTATGTCTGAAACAAATTCTGGAAAGTACACAATAGAGAAAAATTACTTAGAAGTATAACTCTAAACTATGCTTATTGTCCACAATCAATAGTGGAAAGGTCGATTAAAGGGCTACTAAATAAAAGCTAATTTAGAGATAGACACCTTAGGCCATGCGTTTCTCCTTGGTTCTTATCACTAATATTTTTTCTAATAAGGAAAGAAAATAATTTCTAGCAATAGTTGTACTTCAGCCAGATAACTATTTGATATGTACTCAATTGGACACAAACTACAGTCCATTCTAAGTGCTGTCTGGAATGTAGCAGTGTTCACGGTAATTCTCTGTGCACTGGTTCTCATTTCAAGGACTTTTCCCTATAACTTGTCAAAATGATTTGCTGAGTCTCCAATCTATGCAAACACTAGAAAAGATAACAAGAGAAAAGTGAAACATAGCTCATGCCTTGAGGAACTACCAGCCTCGTAAGGGATAAAGGACATGCACACTAAGGATTGTACTTAAGTAAAGAAATCCCCATTCATGAAAGAAAGGAAAGAAGGAAGGAAGGAAGGGAAGAAGGGAGGGAGGGAGGGAGAGAGGGAGGGAGGGAGGGAGGGAGGAAGGGAATGTTACGTGAATTCAAAGATAGGAGAACTTTGGGGAGTGGGTTGTGTGTGTATGAAAGATAGAAAAAAGGAAAGAGAGGGAGGAAGGGATGCAAGGAGGGAGAGGAGGATAAAAGGATGGAAGATAGGAAGGAAGGATGGAAGAAAGAAAGAGATGTTTGCTAATATGCATAGAATAAACTGGGAAAAAGGAGATTGTGGCAAGATATAACTGAAGCTTCTAGATAAGAAAAAATGAGGTCCTGGCTCTGTGCACAGCCATGGTGATAAACAAGAGGAGACTGATGGGAAAGGTATTTTATAAGAAGGCTTTCCAGAGTGTGACAAGTTACTGAATCAGGGACAAGCAACATGGACTTGGCACCATTCTGAGGTTTCATGCCTGGGTGAATTGGCAGAGGAGCTATTAGTATAAATGAAGAAGGAGAGAAAATGAAGAGTTCAGATTTTGAAAGGGTGAACCGTCAGGTGTTAGCATGTCTCTGGGCATAGACGACCAGGTTTAAAGCTCAGGAGAAAGGCCAGGGCTAAAGGTACACCTTTGGGACCACTTGCATGGAGGAGAAGATCGAGAAGACATTAGTTTGGACGAGGTAGACTAGAGTGGAGAAAAGGAGGCACTGCTGGGGCAGGGGATTTGGTGAGATGCACATTTAGAATATCAAAGTGCTAAGGAGAAAATGAGCTAAGATATCACTGTGAGAAAAGTCAAGGCAGAAGATTTAAAAGAGAATGAAAGGGGAGCTGAAATCCTCACTCCTTAAGTATGGGTTGCACATAATTACTTGCTTCCAAAGATTATAGAATGGAAGTGGGGTGGGGGGTAACTTTAAATTGGAGAAACCTGATACACACGACCTCAGCCAGGTGATCAAGCCCAATATCAACAGTGATGTCATGTTGATAGTATGTACACCTGATCTGTTGTGATGAGACTGGCACTTTTCCTCTATGATTTTCCTCCCCCAAACCCATAATCCCAGTCTAATCATAAGAAAAATATCAGAGAAATTTCATTTGAGAGGCATCCTACAAAATTCCTGGCCTGTACTCCTCAAAACTGTCAAGATCATCAAAAATAAGGAAAGTGTGAGAATCTGACATAGCTAAAAGGAGCCTAAGGAGATACAATGACTCAATGTAATGTGGTGTCCTGTCCTGGATGGGATCCTGGAACAGAAAAAGGCATTAGGTAAAAACTAAGGAAATCTGAATAATGTTATGGAATTTAGTTAATAATGATAGAGCAATATTGGTTCATTAATTGTAACAAATATAAGATATTAATAATAGGAGAAATTGACTGAAGGAGTATAAGGGAATTCTCTGTACTATCTTCTCAATTCTTCTGTAAATCTAAAACTGTTCCAAAAAATAAAGTCTGTTTATAAAGGAGAGAGAGAATGTAGGCCAAGCAATCCATTTTATCAAAGGCTCCAGAGACACTTAGATTAGACAGGAGTCGAAGGATAGGCCTATGAATTATAAGTTTATTAGTTACATTCCAGAGAGAAATTTCATTGAGCATTGGGCAAGAAATTCAGTTTACAGGGAAGTAAGTAGTGAGTGGGTAATAAGGACATAGAAGCAGTAAGAAGGTTGAGTGAATAAGGAAGGGCCTAAAGAATGCAAGAGCTCAAACTCCAGGGAAGTTCGAGTACATTTACAGATAGAAAGAAGAAACCAAGTTAACCAAGAGGGAACCAAGAGGGAGACTAAAACAGCAAGTGAGAGCAAGCATATTGGGTGTGTATTAGTTTCTTATTGCTGCTGTAACAAATAACCACAAATTTAGTGGCTTAAAACAACATAAATCTATTATCTTATAGTTCTGGTGAATGCTTTAGTTGATGGAAGTATTCTATATCCTTATTATTATAGTGTTTATATGAATATATATATATCTCAAAACTCATGGGACTGTGCACTTAAAATGGATGCATCTTATTGTATGTATCTGAAGAAAGTTAGTTTAAAAAAATAGTTATCTCAAATGTTATTCTCCTTCCTTTTTATTTATAAGATAAGATCTAAGGATTTACCATCATAATTGTTCTGCTTCAAAATTCAATTAACATGACGTTTAAAATGCAATACCATTTACTCCAATAAATGAAATATCTAAGTATTATTCTAGGATCTTTATGATGAAAATTACAAAATGCTGATTAAACAAATCAAAGAATTTCTAAATAAATGGAGAGAATGCAATATTCATTGATTAGGAAACTCAATATATTAAAGATGAAAATTGATCTATATATTTAACAAAATCCTATCAATTTCTCTCCAAGAATTTTTGTACATATAAAGAAGCTTATTCTAAATTTTACATGGAAAGAAAAAGGAACTAGAGGAGCTAAAAAACAAGTTTGAAAAGCAAAGTAGGGGAAATCACTCCACCTGATGTTTCTAAATAGCTGCAGAAGTAAAGACAGTGTGGTACTGGTAAAGAAATGGACACATATATCAATGGAACTAAATAGACAACTCATAAGTAGACCCATATACCTAACTGATTTGTGACAAAGGTGCAAAGGCACTTAAATGAAAGAAGGTTAGTCTCTTTAACAAATGGTGCTATAACATTTAGACAATCATCAACCAAAAAAAGGAGCCTTGATCTAAACCTCACACTATATACAAAAAATTAATTTAAAATGGATTTAAATGTAAAACATAAAACTATAAAACTGTTAGAAGAAAACATGGGAGAATGTCTCTGTTACCCAGAGCCAGGCAAAACGTTTGTAGACAGGACACAAAAAGCATGATCCATAAAAGAAAATATTTTAAAATTAAACAGTTAGACTTCATCAAAATTAAAACCTCTTGAACTGTGAAAGACCCATTAATTAAGATGAAAAGACAAGATACAGACTTGAGGGAAATATCTGCAAACCACATATCTGACAAAGGCCTTCTATCTGTATATAAGAACTCGCAGAATTCCACAGTAAAACAAACAATCCAATTAGAAAATGGGCAAAAGAATGAACAGATATTTCACTAAAATTATATAGACCTACACACACACATTAATGACTGAATGCAGAAGACAAAATTAGTAAATACTGAATATGGTCTGTAGACTATTTGAATGCAATGTACTAATGTCAGTTTCCTGGTTTTGATATTATACTACCAAATAATAGTATAAAGCTAAATAAGACATTGTCATTGGGGGAAGCTGAGTGAGGAGTATAAGGCATGCTTTTATTATTTTGCTACTTCCTCTGGGTCTATAATTATTTTATAATAAAAAACTTTAAGTCAATTATTGCTTATAAAGAGAGTGCTCTTTTCTATTTTCATTAAAATTATATTGGCTCAGTATCCAGTGGCCTGGTTTACTTTCACAGCAATGGGAAAATTTTTTCTGTACATGAATTGTTCTTTGGGTGTAATTTTAGGTTTGAAAACATCATGCATTAGCAGATATCATCTTTTTCCAGTTAAGTGTCGATTTATTCTGATAAACTTTTGGCAAAAATATTTATTTAATTACTATCATAGATTTGGAAATATACAGCTCATCTTCTTACAATGTTTTATGACATTGTACTTGAATTTCTATATGATGTCTGAAACAGAACTAAATACCCAAGATGGATCTGTTTATGCTCAAAGAAGTTTGAGCAATAACCCTAATAATTGTGATTTATCCTGCAAATATAAATGCTTAATAATAGTATTTAAAGCTTCAATATGTGAAAAAATAAATAATGGTTTTTGACAATTATTCTCTCATTTACTAAGAATAGAATGGAATAAATTTGAATATCATTTACTAATGAAAGTTTAGAAGTAGATAATTGATAAAATAATTTTTAATTATAATTAAGGCCAAATATTTATTAGACTGTTTCCAAAAATAAAGTATATTCTGGGCAGTGCTATTTTTCACTGAGTTAATAATTCACTTGAAGTCCCTTCCAGTTATTATTAACTCCAGGCTTTACTTATCAGCTCACAGCTCATCCTTGGAATTCTAACCCTAGTGGTTTACTAGATATATGCACATAAATGAATCACTGGCATTTTAGGCTTAATGTTCATAAAACCTATGATTGTTTATTTCTGTATCCCAATGCATCCATTCAATGTGTCAAGTTGGAAATTTTGATTTCTTCTCTTCCCTCATCCCCCATGTCTAATCACCACATCTGTCCATCCAGCCCTCTTAATATCTCTCCTATCTTCCCCCTACTCTTCATTTTCAAAGCCATTGTCCTCACTCAGGAGTCATCATCTCCTACCTTGTCATCTACCCCACCCCTCACTTCCATACTGTGACCACAGAAAACTTCACTGATCCTCTGTGACTCAGAAAAATTCCAAGCCCCTGATCATTAGTGAAAGCCACTGTGGCCCACCCCACTCCCTCACCCACATACCTCTCCAATCTTCCAGTTAATAGCTATTGGGTTGCCCACGGTCTGAACACCCATGAGAAATTGAATCCTGACAATATCACATGAGTCTCCCCCAACTGAGTCTTCAGATGAAAGTGCAGCCCTGGCCAACACCTTGCTCGTAGCTTTGTGGGAGAGCTTGAGGAAGAGGCATCCAGCTAAGTCATGCCCAGATTCCTGACCCACAGAAACTGAAATAATAAATGCTTATTGTTTTCAGCTGCTAAAGTGCAGAGTAATTTGCTATGGGACAATAGATAACTATAGACTCCCATATTACTTTCTGCTATGTATGTTAGGCATTTTGCACTTATCACACAGCATTTTAGTTATGTATATAATCACCTTCCCTCCAGACTTGATTCCCTCAGGCAGGAATCGCTGTGCATCTCAATGCCTAGCATACTTCTGACACATAAGCATTCAAAAACTACTGATGATAGAACTGAACTGAATTGAACTGTATTATCAAATGGTCAGAGCAACATAGGAGAGACACTGTGGTATAAGGTGGAGCTAGATTGCCTGGGTTCAAATTCGGCCACTTCATTCACCAATTGTGTGATCTTTGGTACGTGTCTTAATCTTTCTGGAAGTCTGTTTCCTCATCTGTAATGAGAATAATAAAAGTGCCTACCTCATAGTATGGTTGTAAAGCTTCAATGAGTTAATGTTTCAAGGTCTTAGAATAGTATCTGGAGTATAGTTAATATTCAATAAATATGAGATATTTCTTAAATATTTCTGGGATTTATTAAATAAAGGAGCTCAGGATGTGTAATTTGGAAATGACATCAAATTCATATGGATTGCAGTGCTCTAAATAGCAGTAGTATGTTACAAAATTCTCTTAAGTCTCTCCCACAAATGTTTTTGAACACTCACCTGTGTAACCAGGAACTGTGCTAGGAGTTGGAAGTAGAGCTATGAGTAGGTCACATTCACTGCCCATAAAGATGTCTTAGTTACTGTCCTCAAGGAGGTTACAGAGACAGACACACAAAGCAGCCAGTGGTTTGATGGAGTATTCAGAGGGTGCTCTTAACTCAAGATGGGTCACTTAACTCAAACTAGGGATGGTGTGGGGAAGGTTTTTAAAATAAGGTGACACTTGAAGTTTGCCGTGAATGACAAGCACAGTAGCCATGCAGAGACAAGGAATGAGGAGGCACCAGTGGTAGCAGATGCAGGCATGAAAACACATGGAAGGTTCACAGGAATGTGGGTCACTTGGTATAACTGGAACTTAGAGTGCTTGTGCAGGCATGGTGGGCAAAGAAACTAGAAGTTGTTAAAGGGCAAGAGTGTCCCATAAAAATAAAATGAAGTTCAAAAGAAACAAATTTAAGATGGTACTTTTAGGGGGGAAATAACAATAAAGGAAGTGGAAGGTCTGGAGTTAGCAGAGAAGGAAAAGTATCATACAGATCTACAAAGTGATCCTGGTAATGCACGAAAGACCAAAGTGATACCAGGCTTTGTTAAAAGGGACAAAAGTGCTCAGGAGAATTCCTGTTACATTCTGCATAATCAAACTCTTAGTTTACAATCAGCACACTTTTCAAGTAATTTGGAGAAAGTCCAGAATAGGGGGAGGGTGGATTATTCAGCATGTAAATAGAGGAAAAGAATAAAGAAATGGCAGTGTTATCCTTTTCAGTTATGTGAAGGGTTCATAGTGAAGAGATGCTGATTAGCTGTTCTCCACATCCATGAGTTGTAAGTGAGAAGGAATGGGCGGCTTGTCCAGAAATCAAGAATGTAATACACTAAAGGGAGAACTTGGGTTCTGGGTGATAAGGTTTTAGAATAGACTGCTAAGAAACAACCATGCACTCTCCTTCCCCAGAGATCCTCAGCTCTTTTTCTGGATAATTAGGTATTCATTCATCTGAAGACCTTGAGCTGCTGTCTCAAGCACCCTTTGCAAAGAGCCATGATTTGAAGATCAAAGATCAAAATGCACTACTTTCAAAATCCTCTCTATGTCACTAATGCACAATCTGGTAAAATATGGAAAAGAAATAGAAACTTTATCATGCAGTTTAAAATGAGTATAGGATGACCATGTAATTCTATTAAAAAGGTTTGAAGTGCATCTCTGAAGCAAAGAGCACAAAAAAAAAGCAATTAATAATCAGAAGTTTTCATATATTTTACTCTTTCTTCATTTTTGAACTGTAAAGAATTCCTTTAGGGTAGGTATGATTCTGCACTAAACATTTCTTAAATGGAGATATTTCATAAAAATTCCCACCGTTAAATTCCTGCAGCTAGAATGGCTTCATTTAGCCTGACCTCCTTAAAACACTGAAAGAATATAGATAATGCTTTCTTTAAAAAGTTAGAAAAGAATTAGAGATTATTTAAACACACACTACACTCTTCAGTATATATATTACATTTGAAAAAGTACGGGGTATTTGTTTACTGATGTGCTTTCTGTCAGCCCCTGAGAGAGGGGAATGGAAATCTAAATAAAGTAACTGAGAAGGGGAAAAAATCACAAAGCTTTGACAAAGTTTTGTTTCCTAATTAAACTTAACAAGTTAAATGCTCTTGAGATTCACAATATAGTTCTTCAAACAAAAGAATAAAGTGATACTATGAGATCTAATTTGGAAAGTGTGATTAAAGTATTCATTCCCACTAACTTGCCCCCTTCTTAGAACTCTCATTCCAGAATATGATGAAAACACATTATTTTTTCTAAACCCAATAGAAAACACCTTGCTAGAATGACCCAGTTAAGGTTCACACCAACTCTTAGATAGAGGGGAAACTGTTTTTTGAAAGCTACTAATTAATATGGGGATAAAAATATAGTCCCAGAATATTTATTAACCTTCTCTACTTAAATAAATGCATAAGAATATATGCAAAAGAAGCTCAGAATATTTTTTTTACAAAAGCTAAATGTATCCTTTTCTCACAATGGGCTCCCGAAAGAACTTATGCAAGGTTTTGCAGCCTTATAGCAGTGAGAGGCTTAGATAAAATTAAAGAGCAATAAAATTGGGGGGAAAGATTAAATGAATAAAGATTAAAAGGGAGATGAAAATTCTATATCATATTTATTTTTAAAAAAAACAGGTTAATATGTGAAAAGAGTAACATAACTTAAGTAGTGCATTATATCACCTTCATCACATTGTGTAAAAATGAAAAAAATTGATATAAAAATCAATTTACTCAGTTGAGCAGTAGGGAAGTATAGTTTTATAAAATATATGTAAAATATATTTAATGTGTTACTTGTAAAATTTAACCAGTAATAAAAAGGTAATTTAGGACCAATAATTCACAACTATTAAACAGGTGCCTAAGTAAAAGTTAAACTTTGCAGCTTACTTACTATGTGCCAGGAACTTTTAAGATGCTTTACAGATATTCATATGTTAATCCCTTTGACAATGCTGAGACAGGAACTATCATTATCCCAAATTAAAGATGAGGAAACCAAGACACTGAAAACTCAGGTAACTTGCCAAATGTCATATGAGCTAGTAAGTGGTAAAGAGATTTCAAATGCAGGGAATTTTAGTGTCAGCTTTATTTAGTTTGCATAATTTTATAAAGCCATACATTCTCCTTTTTAAAAGAAACAAAAGCCAAACATATAAAACTACTCCGAAGTTTATAAAACACAGCAATGAAAGTACTTCTCTATCCCAGACACTAAATGTAAACAATATTGAGAGTTGAATGTATGTATGTAATCTTTCCAGACTTAAGATACACTTTAATGTAAGCACACAGCATTTTTACAAAAATGAGATCGTACAGTTTGTAGAGTTCTGTAACCTCCTTTTTTCCTTAATAGCTAAGAATGCATTTTTTCTGTCTTTAAAATACATCTTTCCATGTGCTATTACAAATAATACAGCAATTAATATTCTTATACATACAGGTTTTTTATATGTGTTATATTTCTCTAGGACAAATTCCTAGGAGTGGGACTCTTGAATCCAAGTTTATGTGCCTTAGAAAATATTGACAGATAATGAAAAATTACCCTCCAAAAAGCTTAATTTATACTCCCACCCTCAGTATAAATTTAAAGTCTGATCATCATTTTGAAAAAGTCTTTGAATGCTCCAGTGTTTTTATTCCTGTATTAGTAATCATCTACTATCTCTGCCCAACTCACTGAACTGTATAATTAGTTCTACTCTTTTAAGTTTGACTCTCTTAGACTTCTATATAGGCAATCCAATCACTCACAAATAATCTTGTCTCTTTTTGCCCACAAAATCTGTTCTTATTTTGCTCCCTTGTCTAATTTTGCGTTGGTTAGCACTACCAGAAAAGGGATAAATAAAACCCTTTCTTCTGACTTTAATAAAATACCTATCCAGATATTCCAAAAAAAATGCTTGATTTGGGTTTCTGCTAAGGTATTCTTTATCAATGAAAGAAAACTGTCTTCTACTCCAAGATTACTGAGTATTTTTATTCACTTTAAGTATTGAATTTTACATATATCAGTTTGAGAGTATGGCTTTTCTTTTTGTGTGATTTTCAAAAGTCTTTTCTCCATGGCCCAGGGCTCTGTTTTCAGTGGTTTTTCTATTTTATGTCTCTTCTAATGCTGCTTTTTTTCAATGATTTGATTAACTCCTATTTCTTTAGTAAGTTTCTCCTGGCACATTTTTCATCTCCTTTCTTGCCTTCTCATCACTTCTTTTATCTCTTTTTTTCTTACAGTATATGTTTTCTATATAGGAATATAGATCAGTGTTTGAAAGTTTCTTTTGTTTTCTGGGAAAATTCTGCCATGTTTAAATCATCTATATGTTTGTTACATTTTTTCTTCTCTCTCTTTATTTCTTTACACTATTATGCTCGGATCTTAAAGCTGTTCCTTTTCCCATGTTACTCTTCTTTAAATGTGCACAGTTTATCCTGGCCATCTGTTTGACTCAAGAGAGTGGGGATGAATGAAGTGGGAGGAGAAATGTGCCAGGACCTTTGATTTGGACATTTTGTTTTGAAATACTTTCTCATCAAATCATCTATGTTGTCTGTCTTGGAGATAATATCATTCCTCAGTTTCTAGGATTACTCAATTTGGGGTTAGCAGGACATTAGAGTTGCTCCCTATGCCACAAACTTTACTGACTCCGTGTTTCTTTGTATTTGCTCAGCTGATAAGCTCAACACAAGCAAAGGTAGTCACTGCTTCTCTTCTTTCCCTCCCTCCTGCTTTGCACTTTTAAGTATTTTTCCTGGGAAAGGCATCTAGTTCAGAGTGAATATAGTTTATAAGCCCATGCATTTTCTCTTCCCTCCTGGAATAGGTTCCTCATGGCAATGCGTTCTTGTTTGGTTATGGCCTATCCTGGTCCCTAAACATCACACTTCATTTAAGGGGCCTTTCAGATTACTTTCAGGATATTTTCACTTATTTTTGAAGAAAATACAGATATAACCAGCTAGTCTTAATTTGTCTCTAGATAGCACATGCTATTTCCTTGATTCCACGTTTCTACATTTACCTAGGAACCACTTGAATCTTCTCCTTAAGGCAGAGATGAAAGTTGGATTTTAGTGGTATGTTATCTCTATTCAGCCATTTAGCTGGGTACAACCTGGACTATATATAGCCACAGCCAGCAATCTTGGCTACTCTGTGCTTTGTCATTGAGTGTGTTGCATCCCTTGCCGTAAGGGTCAGCTCTGCTAGACTGTGTACTGTTAACGGCCTATGCAAGGGGAACTCAAATTTGAAGATCCTTTTGCCATCTTGGTAAAACGTTGGATTAGAATGACAGCCAGCAGGTTTTTGTTAAATGGATCAACAACTATTTTATTCTGTATATTTCTCTGCACAGCTGTGCCCTGCAGTTAAAACAGCGGTGGACTCCCACATTTCCCTCTCAAGCCTCACTTTCTCTCTGGGAAGTTGAGATCCGAAAGGAAATATGCACCAGTGCCTCATGGTTTTCTTTAGTCCTGCTCCTGCTTCTGATTCATGCAGAGGTAGTGGGAGTCTCGTATCTTCCCCACAGCTACCAGCTCCACTGTAGGCTTTCCTGACATTTTAAATTTCCAGGATGAAGTTAAAAATCCAACATATTTTAGAAAGAAACAAACACTGGTTATTTGTAAAGGAATAAGAATTAAACTGGCATTAGTCTTCTTGTTTGTGACACTAAATGTTAGAAGACAATGTAGAAATGCCTAAAACATTCTAAGGATTATGAACCTTCTAATCAAGGGTAAGGCAAAGAAATGGCAAAGAAACATTTTCTGGGACACAAGGATTAAAAAACCATACCACCAATGTATCCTTTCACCCTATATGAACATATCATTTGAAGATACTCTGACACAACACAAAACATTGTAGAAAAGAAGTGAAGAAAATGACAGCTTTCTGATGAAAACGGTATATCGGCCATGTATATATTTCTTCTCACCATCCTCAAACCATACTAAAATAATGGTAAAACACTTCTCATAGATAGATAGGTAGATAGATACACACACATATATTTTATATACATGCCATAACCCAAGAAGAACAGAGAAAATGGAATAGGGGAGATCTGTGAAAAAGAGATTTCAACTAAATTTTGCAAGATAGGAAAATAGATGAAGGAGTAGATTTAGCTCCTTTAGGTTGGAGGCCACACATAAAAGCCTGGAAGGGGACTGAAATCTTCCTGAGAGAAATCAAACAATCTCAGAGAAAAGAATTTTACATGTTAATGTAGGGGAACTCAACTATACAGCCACTTTCCCCATCAGATCATTCGAAGTCTGCAAGTCAAAAATCTTGACCATGCCCACCAAACTTTCAATCAACTTTTTAGGAATTCACTATTAAATGTGAATGGATAATCTAGGATCACAGTAGATTATGGGCAACCTGGAGGATGGGGAAGAGTGGTAAAGATAAACAGCCACAAATGGATCGAAGCTAATCCAGAGCATAGAAAAAAAAAATCTTTTAAAAAGTGTTAGTTCAATAGATGGATACATATATGATAAAATAAATACACAAAAATTGTAAAATTTAATTATGAGGTATAGGCCATGAGTATATTAGTATTTTTGAAATTTTTCATGGTAAAATGTTGGGAAAAAAACATGATTCTCAGAGAAATACAAGAAAATATTCCACAGATAAGAAAAGAATGTTTGTTAGAATGTTATAAAGAAAGACTAATCAGAAAACAAATCAACCTGGAAAATAAAAACAAATAGCTGAATTATTAGAAAGATTGGACATTACAATCAAGGAAATCATCTGGAGAGCAGAAAACAAGAGAGAAAGAGAAATATGAAAGCAAATATATCTAAGAGATCCATCATCTGACTAATAGGAGGTCCCGAAAGAAAGAAAGCAAAAAATAAAGGAGAAGAAATTATCAAATAAATGACACAGGAGAATTTCCCAGAGTGCTAGTATATTGAATAATAATAATAAAAAATACATACACCTAGATTGTTGTGAAGTTTTAGAAACACCAAGGAAAATAAAAGATCCGAAAAGCTTCCAGACATAGAGAGATGTCATTTACAAAGGTCAGGAAAGCAGGTTGGCTTAGGATTTATCAATGGTATCCCTGGATGCTAGCAAGAAAGCAATGAAACAATGGCTTTGATAAATTGGGGGAAATTATTTCCAATCTGGAATTCTGTACTCAGTGAAATTATCAATCAAATGTCAAAGTAAAATGAAGACATTTGCTAGTATACAATGATTTAATAAAATGTATCTCCATGTGTTCTTTCTTAGAAAACTACTAAAGGGTTTGTGCATGTCAAATTAGGGAGAGGCCAAGAAAAAGGAAATAGTAAATCAAACACAGTAGGATAGAAAAAAGTCCTAAAATTCACAGTTGTGCAGTGCACTTTGGGAGCAGAAGTATGGAGAACTCTGGAATACTGGGTGGAGGTTGCCAGGAAAAAAGGGAAATAAGAGAGAGAGAGAAAGATTTGTTAAAGAAAAACAACAGAGAGAAAAACTAGAGCAATATTTAGCTTCTGACATAAAAAATTGGATTATGCAGCAAGAAAATAATCTTTCAAGCCCAGCTTGAGGGAAAGTACTTCCATACCTAGTTTACTTCCTTTCACATTACCAAGCACAAGGCTCATTGGCCTGGGCTACAGAGATGTATAAGGGAAGTAAAAGAGCTGAGTGGGCAGAGTGTCCTGATTTCCCCTCTCAAAGAGGAGAAAGGGTGTGTTGTAGATGTGAGAGCAACAATAAGAGCAGAGCTCATCCCTAATCCTTGTTTAAGTCTCAACAAGATTATCCCTTGAGCTGCTCCACACCATCATATGACACAGCCACATTAAATTGGTCAGACAGAGATAAATCTTCAGGCTTGGCTTTGTTGCCTCGCTTGTTATGTGATGTAGACAGGAGTAAAAAAAAAAAAAAAAAGAAAGAAAAAAGAAAAAAGATGGTTGAAGAGGCTCCCACTGGTCAAAATTGGGACAATTTAAGCATCATAATAAATGATAGTAACAGATGATAACCCAGTATGAATCTATACTGATATATTTAAAGAAATAAGAATTTTAAGTTCCTTCTCATAATAGACTCTCAGCTGATAAATGTAGTAGGGATGGTGGAATTCAAAAATTATCATCAGCATTTGACAATCATAGTAATAATTGTTATAGGCAAAAACCATCAATTTATGCTAAAATTAATGGCTGAAAGTTTGCTGAGTAAAAGATATTTACAGAGTTTCAAAGAACCCACAAAATACATATTAATTACCAAGTGATCAAAGTTAGTATTACTAGTAATGGGACAATCAACAATATGTGCCTCCTGATATGAGGCTGTGAAAAGAGCAAAGCATTAATTCTGTGTTATTCCTGCCAAAAATTCATAGCTTGAATCTAATTAGCTACAAGAACACATCCAACAAACCCAAAAGGATAAACATTTTATAAAATAACTGACCTATACTCATCAAACACATCAAGATCATGAAAAGCAAGGAAGCACTAAGGAAATGTTCCAGACTAAAGGAGACTAGAAACATGATAACTGAATGCAACTTCTGACTAAGATATTCTTTTCCTATAAAAGACATTATTGGGACAACTGGAGAAATGTGAGTAAGGTCCATAGATTGGCCAATACTATTGAAATTATATTGATAATTTCCTAATTTTGATAATTGCACTGTGATTATGTAAAGTAATATTCTTAATTTTAGGAAATATACACTGAAATATTTAGAGGCAAAGTAGCATCAGTTTACTCTGCAATTTACTCTGAAATGATTTTTTAATTAAATATTTTGTAAAAGAATAACGTGGTAAAATGTTAACATTTGGAGAATCTGGGGAGAAACATATAGGAATTCTTTGTACTATTCTTGAAACTTCTCAGTAAGTCTGAAATTTGTAAAAATAAATAAAATTTAAAAATTTCTGTTTAAATTGCTGAGGGTCTTATGGGAGAGCAAGGTAGCTTTTGACAAGGACTGTAGAACAGGTGGCCTGAGCCAGGCCATATGACATCACAGCAAGGTCACAGGAGACCTGAAATGACCACAGGAGCCAAGGTGAAACCATGTCAACCTTGGGCCATCAGATTCCCACCACGCTGAATCCTAGAGATCACCAACGTCAGCCACAAGTGTCACCCACAAATGCCAGGCAGGCAGGCAGCTCTCAAGTGGAATAGGAACATGACCAAGTGGCCAGAAGATAGAACACAACCCTACATGGACCTAAGGATACTGCCTGATTGAAGGAGCTGATTGAAGAGGCTCCCACTGTTCCAAATGTGGGATTGTTTGAACATCAAAATAAATAATGATAGTAACAAATTATATATATATATATATATGAAACCTAAATTCATATATATATATATATGAAGGGAAAGCTCTTTCTTATAGTAGAATGTCAAATAATAAATGTAGAAGGAATGGTGGCATTAGAAAATCATCATTTAACAATCATAATAATAATCATAGGACCATTCATCATCATCATAGTAATAACAGTAATAATAGACCAAGGGTAACTAAAGTCACCCCCCACCCACCCACCCACAAAGACCTGTACACCATATTAATGGGGAAAGGGAGAGTGCCTGAGAACCTGGGCATGTTTATCCAAAAGAGATTAAGACCTCCTAAAGGGAATTGTTAAACTTACCAGATCAAACTTACCTCTAAAGGAAAGTGGATATTTTATTAATTTCCTCCCACTTCCCAGTGAGTGGGGATCCAGAAGGATGGCCTGATTGGTTATATTCAAATAATGAAATTATATCCACCCTGTGATGTTTAAGTTCAATGTGAACTTGGCTAGGTTATGTTGTCCAGTTGTTTGGTCGAGCAATCACTGGTCTGATTGTTACTGTGAGGATAATTCATGGACGTAAATCATCAGTAAATTGATTGGATCTATGGCTGATTATATCTACAGTCAGCTGAGGAGTTTGCCTTCAACAATGAGAGATGTCTCATCCAATCAATTGAAGGCCTTAAAAGGAGAACTGATGATTTCAGCAGTCAGAAGAGAGAATTTCCATCTCTATTTCAGCCAGTCAGCTTCTCCTGGAGAATTCACATATTGTAGTTATAATGAGATTAAAGTTTTGCAATCTGTTTCATAAGTAACAGTTCCCTTACCCTTCTCCCATCTCTGTTAATTTTATTTATTCTTTACCCTCCTACACTATACATACAACATGATAAAACTTATGGAATCAGGCAACTGTACCATTGTTTGAATGAAATCAAAATCTAAATTCTCCCAAGAAATTTGATAAGCCTTCGGAAAAGTGAACAAAATCCAACACCCATAAATATTCCACATATACATCAGGAGGTAATATTATGCTCCAAAACAGAATACATTCTTGCTGAAATCCAGTAAACCAAAGTTCAAGTGTAGCACAATATGCAATAATCTGATTCTGCAAGTGTAGAAAAGCACTAGATATTTCCATCTGTCCATCTTTATCTGCATCAAATTGATTTCACAACTTTTCTGGGTGTTAAATGCCAAGCCCCATATAAAAATGTTTACCAATCACAGCTAAGCCTGAAAATGTATCTTTCCAAACAACGAGGAAATGTGGAGTCAGAACAAATGAATTCTTCCAGCCAGGCCTACCCAGAGATGAAAAATAAAGCCATGATGAGTAGAAGAGGGGCATTCATGCCATCATTCATCAAAGAGTTGAAGGATTCTTGTCTGTCAGTCACCATGCCCCATGCTCAACATACACTGGAGACGAAATCCAGTGGACCCTGTCCTTGAGAAGCTTCAAATCCAAGCAGAAGTGGAGAAGGATCAGTGTCCTGCACCAAGGCAGTACAGAAGCTTAAAAGGCCAATTAGACAGCATTCATTAAAAAATAAAGTTCTTAGATACCATATCGGTTAGCCAATGAAGTGTTCCGTTAAATTATCTGGTTATTCTTTTTAAATGAACAATGTTTAGGAGGTAGAATTTAAAACCTACACTCAGCAGTGAAGAGTCAACGAACAAAAGGATTTATTGAGTTTTCAGGAGTCATTTCAGGAGTCATTGTCATTCTGAACATCCATTTTCACTTGACAATGTTGTCTCTTTCCTTTCTCCATGATACGTTCCTGGTACTTTCAGTACCTCCCAGTTCTTGGCTCTTTTGAAAGATTCCCCTTCCTTTCCTGCTGCCTCACATGGGCCCTCAGAGGCCGGGCTTTTGCCCCCACCCTTCTCCCCACACTCCCTCCGTGAGGACTCACATGCTGCAGGTGCTTCTAGCTGTAACCAGGATTTGGGTGACTGTCAAATCCAAATCTCCAACCTTCGTTCAGTTTTCTGTTTCCACACTCAAGCTGGCTGCTTCTCTGTATAACAGTGTATGCACAGTTATCCCACTGATAGCTGAAACTCAGCAATTCCAAAAGTGAGCTCACACACTTTACATCCAGAACTGACGTTCCCTCTCCAGCACTATCCCATTTCTGCCTGCAGTTCTAGCAACTGTCTCCACCGGCCTCCATCACCCTGGATTTCTTTATTTCCTCAACAGGAAAATAGAGACAATGATACCTGGCTGCAGGATGAGTAATAAGATCCAAAAAGATAGCATTACAAAAGCATTTTGAAACATATAAATTTTATGCAATAATAAGATGAACAAGTATGATATACAAGTATGACAAATAGGATATATGGACTTAAAATAAAGGGTCTGTCATGCTGAACAGCATATCAAACTTGTAGGGCTCAGTGCCCAATAAAGTGTGTAAAGTATTTTACTTGGGGAACAGTGAAAGGTAGAGAAAATTGTATCATCTCTTAGAAACTTTCAGGAAAATCATACATCTACCTATGCACAGTTTTGCTGTATATCACATTTTTGTATGCCTGTAAAAGCATATAACGACATGCCAGATTTCCACCCCTCTTTCTCCTACCCTTTGTTATATATAGTTCTACTGTAGTAATATAAACTGTGGACCAAAACTGTGCCAGGTCTAAATGCTCCAGGCACACACATATACAGCTAGAGTTGAGCTCGGTGAAACTGCCCACTCACTGGGGGCTGGTTCCTCAGTGACAGGTATCAGTATCACTGCTCTGGCCTCTCTGGCTACAGGCCCTGTGTGCGAGGACAAGGTGTTTCACATATGCATGCTCTGATTAGCTCAGTCATTCTTCTGCCTGAGACTCCCGCCACTGCCACACCCACCACATACTTTAGAAAACACAGGATATTCAAGGACTTATCATAAACCAGATGTTTTGGGTCAGAGGTGGGTACCAGATATTTCTCACTTCCTATTTTTATTGAAAAGAGATGAGCGCTCTGATTTTTTTAACTCCATTGTTCTCTGTCAAATAAAAAACAACGTTTAAGAATTTAGGAAAGAGAGACAGTCTACTTATCAAAAGGAGACAGTTCAAATTGGGGCATGCTCCATGCCAAGACAGAGGAGTTCCATTTTTCCCTGAGAAAGAGGCAGCTTATATAGTAAACATATTGAGGTTACACAAAGAAAAATAATAAGAAAAGCAGGCTTTATAAGGGGATGGAATGCTAGCTAACTAAACTTATTTACCCCAATAGAAGTTGTGGGTTTGGGGAAATCAAGACCCAAATTCAAAAAATGTCAGAACGTCCTAACAGTTGTACTAGCTCAGAGAGCCTCAGATAGCTTGTCTCACTGATAACTTGCACATGTGGCACATGTGGGCAATTTCAACATGAACGACAAGTTAGCTTTTACTTTAGTCATGTATGGATAAGTTAGCCTTTGCTTTACACATACATGGACAAGTTGCTTGCAGGCCCTTGCCCATTCATTTAACATCCTGTACCGCCTGTACTGGGAGTCTACCTGCCTCCAGGCTTCCTGGTGGAGGTTCTACACCCCAGCCTACTCACATCCACTTACCCGATTACACCTTAATTCACAGAAATTTGAATTCTTTCTCTAGCACTCTGCTGAAACTGCTCTCTCATTTCTAATCTCTAAATTGCCAGATCCAGGAGGCTTTTCCAGTCCCCATGTCATTTTTGAAATTGTTTCCTGCAGTACTCCTCCTCCTTGGTTCCCCTTCTCTGATAACTTTTCGGTTGCCTTTCTCCTGCCCTTCACCTGAGTTCAAGATTTTGTTCCTAGCTAGTCTCCCTTCTCCTTTTACACTATCTCTTTGAACTAAATCATCCACTCACTCAAATTCAACTAAAACTGGCTCTGTGGATGCCAGCTTCTAATTTCTATCACTAACCTTTACCTAACCCTTGAACTTTAGACCAGTTGTCAGCCAAGAGCATCCATGGATCTCTTGCCATCTCAGGTGCTTAGTGATGACAAGGAAATGGTTTCCTATGTTGTGTCGAGTTCCACTTGGCATACACTTAACTTTGGCCATCGGCCTTATGGCCTCAGACATCCTAACCTAAGTGTTGGTATAAGGTGGTTTCTTTTTATCCTCAAAGGATGTCTTACCTCTGTGTTAATAACTGCAAACATAAAAATAATTTTATAAATCTCTGGGAAAGTATATTCCATAGTGAAAACATTTAAGCCAATTTTATTTATGATAATTTTCTCTAGAGTTAACATATCTCTAATTTTATTTTTCTGTTTTTTAATTTTAATTTTACTAAAATCATTTCATCCATGTTAATTCTTTTGTGTAAATATTATAGAAATTTTACTTGCTTATCAGTCTTTTCTTTAAAAATATTAAATTATACAAATGAAACATACAAAAAGAAGATATTTTTGTGTAAAGCTTAATAAGAAATAAACACCTATTTTTTAAAAAACAATAAGAAATAAGATTTCAAGATCTAAACTATGTGACCTGAACTCTTTGAAATCCTTACCTCTAAATGAGAACAGTGGAAAAGATAAATCTGACAGGCCCTTTACAGCTCTTAAAAACAAACAGACAAACAAAAACCTTCCACTACCCTATTTTTATTTTGCAGACAGAGGCTACAAGCCTTCTTAAATTTATTTTTAAATAACATTTGTTTAATTTCAGTCCTTTAGAAAGGCACAATCTGGAAATGAAAGTGAGAACTGTGTAACTATAAGACTGTGAAAATTATTTTCATGCATAGTTTATAGGCACGTCTCATTACTAACATTATATACTTCTCTTTAGCATTTACCTTTTATATTAGCTATTAAGTAAATATTGTTCTACTAAATTATGTTTTAAGTATATATAAAGGACAGCAGTTTAGTTAATATAACAACCACAAATGTTTATTGCGTGCTCATTGTGTACCAGCACTGTGATAGTGCTTTAGGTGCTTATTTGATCCTCAAAAAACTCTATAAGGTAGGTTCTATCATGAACCCCATAATATAAATGAGAGAACTGAAGCTCAGAGAGGTTAAGTAATCCACTCATAGTCATCAAAGACACTGTAATACCTGATCATAAGACCAATATAAAATACTTAGAAAATATATTAACATATTTTCTATTTGTTAATATTTATGTGTAGCATCTTCTTTTCACCAAATCATACTATTGTGCATATATTCATGAAAGAGAAAAGACAGGAAGAAAAGGATCTATTAAATCCCATTGCTTTTAACAAACTAGCCAAGGGAAGAAGTTCTGTATATATAAAATAAGCATAAATTAAAATGACTACATTGTAATTTTCAGTTTCGTTTTTTTCCCATTATCTTCTTTTTTTCATATAAAAAACTTTATTTTTAGAGAAGTTTTAGATTACAGAAAAGTTACATCAAAAGTATGGGGGGGGGTGGATGTGGCTCAAATGGTTGGGCGTCCATCTCCTATATGGAGGGACCTGGGTTCAATCCCTGGGACCTCCTGGTAAAAATTTTTAAAAATTAAAAAATTTTAAAAAAAAGTATAGGGGACTCCCATATATCAGACCCCATCCCACATTTTCCCCTATTAATAACATCTTACATTAGTGAGGTACATTTCTTACAATTGATGAATATTGAAGCTTTGCTATTAACTAAAGTCTGTAATTTGCATTATGGTTTACACTTTGTACTGTACAATTTTACAGGTTTTGACAAAAATGTGTAATGGCCTATATCCATCATTGCAATGTTGTGCAGAACTCTTCCACTGCCCTAAAAATGCCCTGTGTTCTACCTATTCTTCCCTCCCCCACCCCTCAGAATCTCTGGTAACCACTATCTTTATATCAGTGTTACAATTCTTCCGTTACTACAATAATAATAAGACTACTTTGGTCCATGGTTGCATTGCCCCCTTATGTTTGTGTATTTCTCAGTCTTGAGGATTTGGGGATGGTGATGCCTGCTCTGCTTCAGATTGAGATGGGACTTAGACCTTTGGAGCAGAAAGACAGAACTGTTCTGCTTGCAGTTGTAGATACTCTGATTTTGGCGATGAGAGTTGTCCATCATCATCATTTTGTTAGTTGTCCTGGGCAAGTCCGATGAGCTGGAGAGTAGGTATTGGTCTCAACTCTGCTGAGATTCAAACAGCATATGGACAGACCAAAGATTTAAGTCTCTGGGACATATATTTAATGGGTATAGTGCTAATTATAGGTTCAGATAAAAGGAGTAAAAGAATTATGTATAGGGAAATTATAAATGAGTATAATTCTGATACATTGGAGAAATAGATTATCATATATTCCAAGGTAAGGCCCACCAATGGGGTACTGATTTCATGGGGCTGTCTGCCTTGTCTGCCATGTCCAGATGTCTCTAGAGCCCTCGGGTGCACCCCTGTTTAAGGCTTTGTTTACTGTGGCAGTTAGTGAGATCTGCCTGAGACATGTATAAGCTTAACCTCTGAAATGAACTCCTGACTCACTTTGAAATCTCTTAGCCATAAAATCTCTTTTGTATTTAATGTTTCCGCCTTTTGGTCAAGGTCTTTTTCCAAATGCATCACTGGTTGGCATTTGGTTTTAATCTCTCAGTTCCAGGGAGGCTCACCCCAGGAGTTATGCCCCATGGGGGGGGGGGCGCAGCAGGAAGGCAGCGAGTTTATTTGCTGAGTTTGGCTTAGAGAAAGGCTATATTTGAATATCAAGGAGGTTTTCAGAAGGTAACTCTTAGACAATAGATATTATTAGGCTAAGTTTCAATTTTACAAGAATAAGGTTCATAAGAACAAGCATTAATATCGAAGGTTTGGCATATTGGTCTGTTTTCTTTCATTAGGTACTACCTGTGTATACTAGATATTCTTGCCACTCTATTTGAGAACATAACAGGACTCCCCAGGGTGGGAGTTTAATATTTTGTTGGTTATTGTGTGGATCTCTACCCACTGAGACAACATTCTGTGACAACATGAACAGATTCATATTCCATGGAGGCATGGCCCAGGTGCACTCCTTTCTACACAGCTCCCCACCAAGAACATCCTGTACCTGTGATTTTCCCCTGCCGTAGATACCAAAAGAATACTCCCACAATTGTATTCTCAACCACAGTCCTCAGCCTCCCCAGAGTTCACCAGTTTCTTCCTCCAGCCCTACCCCCAGCTCCATGGATGGCCCACCCCACCCCCGAACTCTGCTCACACGCATACTCCAGTATCATCGACCTCCACTTACATTGTTGCAGCACCATCACCCCTGTCCACTGCCAATCTGCCACCATCCACCTTATCATAGATTCTGCCCAGATTGAGCATTGACTCACCACTCTCTACTCCCTTTCTATCTCCTGGTAACCTGTCTTCCAGACTCTACCTCCATAAGTCTGCTCAATATCCTTAGTTTATATCAGTGAGATCATGCAATATTTGTCTTTTAGTGACTGGCTTACTTTACTTAACATAAGGTCTTAGAGGTTCATCTATGTTGTCACATTTGTCAATACTTCATTCCTTATAGCTGAGTAATATTTGATCATGTGTATATACCACATTTTGTTCATCCATTCATCCATTGATTGCACACTTGGATTGCTTCCAACTTTTGGCAATTGTGAATAATGCCATGATGAACATTGGTGTGCATGTATCTGTTCGTGTCCCTGCTTTCAATTCTCTGGGTATATTCCTAATAATGGGATTGTCAGATCATATGGCAAATCTATACTTAGCTTCCTAAGGAACCGCCAAACCATCCTCCACAGTGGCTGCACATTCTACATTCCCACCAGCAGTGGATGAGTATTCCTATTCTTCTACATCCTCTCCAATACTTGTAGTTTTCTGTTTTTTAATAGCAGCCAGTCTAGTGTGTGTAAGTCAATATATCATTGTAGTTTTTATTTGTATTTCCTAACTAGCTAGTGATGTTGAGCATCTTTTCATGTGCTTTTTAGCCATTTGTATTTCCTCTTTGGAAAAGTGTCTATTCATATCTCTTGTCCATTTTTTAAAATAGGTTGCTTATCTTTTTATTATTGAGATGTAATATTTCTTTATATATGCTGGATATTAGACCCTTATTGGATAAATGGTTCCCAAATATTTTCTCTCATTGAGTAGGCTGCCTTTTCACTTTCTTGACAAACTCCTTTGAAGCACAAAAATTTTTAATTTTCAAGAGGTCTCATTTTCTTTTGTTGCTTGTGCTCTGGGTATAAAGTTTATGAAACCATTTCCTACTACAAGAGCTCATAGATGCTTCCCTACATTATCTTCTAGGGGTATTATTGTCTTGGCTCTTACATTTAGGTCATTGATCCATCTTGAGTTAATTTTTGTATAGGGTATGAGATGGTGATCCTCATTCATTCTTTTGGATATGGATATCCAGTTCTCCCTGCACCATTTGTTGAAGAGACTATTCTGTCCCAGTTGAGTGGGCTTGGTGGCCTTGTTGAATATCAGTTGGCTGTATATGCACGGGTCTGTATCAGAGCTCCCAGTTCAGTTCTGTTGGTCAGTATGTCTATCCTTGTGTGAATACCGTGAAGTTTGACCACTTGCAGCTTTGTAGTATGCTTTAAAGTCAGGTAGCATGTTTCCTTCAATTTCACTTTTCTTTTTCAAGATATTTTTGGCTATTCAAGGCCCTTTGATAACTGGCTTTTCCAGTTCTGTAAAAAATGCTTTTGGAACTTTTATTGGGATTGCATTGAATTTGTGAATCAATTTGGGTAGGATAGACATCTTAATGGTGTTTAGTCATCCTATCCATGAACATGGAATATTCTTCTACTTATTTAGGTCTTCTTTGTTTTCCTTTAGCAATGTTGTATAGTTTTCTGTGTACAAGTCCTTTACATCCTTAGTTAAGTTTATTCCTAGATATTTGATTCTTTTCATTGCTATTATAAATGGATTTTTTCCCTTGATTTCCTCCTCAGGTTGCTCATTATTAGTGTAAAGAGATGCTACTGATTTTTGCATGTTGATCTTATAGCCTCCCACTTTACTGAACTTGTTTATCAGCTCTAAAAGCTTTGTTGTAGATTTTTCAGGACTTTCTACATATAAGATCATGTCATCTTCAAATAGTGAAAGTTTTACATCTTCTTTTCCAATTTGGATGGCTTTTATTTCTTTTTCTTGCCTAAGTGCTTGAGCAAGTACTTCTAATACAATGTTAAATAAGAGTGGTGACAGTGGGCATCCTTATTTTGTTACAGATGTTAGAGGGAAAGTCTTTCACCTTTTATCACTGAGTATGATGTTAACTGTGGGTTTTTTATATATGCCCTTTATCATGTTGAGGAAGTTCCCTTCTATTCCTATCTCTGGAAGTGTTTTTATCAGAAAAGATGCAGTATTTTGTTGAATGCCTTTTCTGCATCGATATAGATGATCATGTGATTTTTCCCCCTTCAATCTGTTAATGTGGTGTATTACATTGGTTGATTTTCTTATGTTGAACCATCCTTGCATACCTGGGATAAAACCCATTTGATCATGGTGTATAATTCATTTGATGTGTTGTTGAATTCAATTAACCAGTATTTTGTTGAGGATTCATTAGAATTCATAAGTTCATTAGAAAGATCAGTCTGTACTTTTCTTTCTTGTGGCATCTGTATGTGGCTTTGGTATTAGGGTTATGTTGGCATCATAGAATGAATTAGGTAATGTTCCCTTCTCTTCAATTTTTTGGGAGAGTTTTAGCAGGATTGGTATTAGTTCTTTCTGGAATGATTGGTAGAATTCACTCGTGAAACCATCTGGTCCTGGGTTTGTTTTTTTTTTTTTTTTTTGGTTGCAGGTTTTCATGACTAATTCAGTCTCACTACATGTGATTTGTCTGTTGAGTTCTTCTGTTTCTTCTTTGATAAATGTAGGTTGCTCATGAGTTTCTAAAAATTCATCCATTTTATATAAATTGTCCATCTTGTTGAAAAACAATTTTTCAAAATATCCTCTTATGATACTCTTTATTTCTGTGGGGTCAGTGGTGATATCCCCTATCTCATTTCTGATTTTATTTATTTGCATCTTCTCACTTTTTTCTTTGTTAGTCTAGGTAAGAGTTTGTCAATTTTATTAATCTTTTCAAAGAAATAGCTTTTGGTTTTGTTAATCTTAACTAATTTTTTTTTTTTAATTCTCAATTTCATTTAATTCTGTGCTAATCTGTGTTATTTCCTTCCTTCTGCTTGCTTTGGGATTAGTTTGTTGTTGTTGTTGTTTTTCTAGTTCCTCTAGTTGTGCAGTTAGGTCTTTGGTTTTAGTTCTTCTCTTTTAATGTGGGCATTTAGGCTTATGAATTTCCCTCTCAACATTGCTTTAACTGCATCCCATACATTTTGATATTTCCTGCTCTCATTTTCATTTGCTTCAAGGTATTACTGATTTCTCTGGCAAACCTCCTTGACCCACTGATTGTCTAAGAGTGTGTTGTTTAACTTCCATTTATTTGTGCCTATTCAGATTCTCTACCCCTTATTATTTTCTAGCTTCATTACATTGTGGTCAGAGAAATTGCTTTGTATAATTTCAGTCTTTCTAAATTCATTGAGACTGTTCTGTGACCTAGCATGTGGTCTATCCTGGAGAATGATCCATGAACACTCTAGAAGAATTTGTATCCTGCTGTTTGGGGGTGTAATGTTCTGTATATGTCCATTACATCGAGTTCCTCTAACATATTTTTCAAGATCTCTGTTCGTTATTGAGCCTCTATCAGATATTCTCTCTAATTGTGATAATAGTGTATTGAAGTCCTCCCTATGACTGTAGAGGCATTTGTTTCTTCCCTTAGTTTTGGCAGTATTTGCCTCATGTATTTTGGGGCACCCTGGTTAGTTGCATAAATATTTATGATTGTTTCTTCATGATAGATTACCCCTTTTATTGATATAGAGTGTCCTTCTTTGTCTCTTACAACAGTTTTGATTGAACTTCTATTTTGTCCTATATTAGTTATAGCTACTCTTGCCCTTTTTTGGTTACTGTTTGCATGTAAATAATTTTCCAACCTTTCACTTGCAATCTATTTATGTCCCTGGGTCTAAGGTGATTTTCTTGTAGACAGCATATAGATGGGTCATGTTTCCTTATCCTTTCTGCCAATCTGTGTGTCTTTTGATTTGAGGGTTTAATCCATTAACATTCAATGTATTAGTGTAAGGGTAGTACTTAATTTAGCCATTTTTTTCTTTAGGCTTATATATGTCATATTTTATTTTTATTTCTCTTTTTGTCCTTTTAATTACTCTTACTAATAATCTTCTTTTCTACACTCATCCAACCCTCTCTCTTTTGTTTTTTTCCTTTCATCCTACAGAACTCCCTTTAGTATTTCTTGAAGGGTAGGACTCTTGTTGACAAATTCACTCAATTTCTGTTTATCTGTAAATATTTTGAACTCTTCCTCATTTCTGAATGACAATTTTGCTGGATACAGAATTCTTGGTGGACATTTTTTTTTTCCTTTCAGCACCTCACCTCCATGGTTTCAGATGAGAAATCAGCACTTAATCTTATTGAGCTTTCCTTATATGTGATGGATCTCTTTTCTCTTGTTGCTTTCGGGATTCTGTCTTTGTCTTGAGCATTTGACAATCTGATAAGTATGTGTCTTGGGGTAGGTCTGCTAGGATTTACTGAGCTTGGAGTATATTGCACTTCCTGGGCATGTACATACATGTGCCTCATAAGAGTTGGGAAATTATCAGCCATTATTTCCTCAAAAACTCTTTCTGCCCCTTTTCTCTTCTCTCCTCTTTCTGGGATGCCCATAATGCATACCTTTGTGTGTTAAATGTTCTCATTCAATTCCCTGAGTCCCTGCTGAATTTTTTCCACTTTTTTTGTCTATCTGTTCTATCTGTGCAATTTTGGATGTCCTATCTTTGACATTGCTAATTCTCTCCTCTGCCTGTTCAAATCCGCTGTTATGTGTTTCTAGTGTATTTTAAATTTCTTGCATTGTGCCTTTCATCACTCTAAGATCTGTTATCATTTTTATGTATGTTTACAATTTCTTCTGTATGTTTCCCAGTGATTTTTTTCCCCCTTCAAGGGGGGATTGAACCTGGGACCTCATACATGTGAAGCACGCATTCAACCACTGAGCTACACCCACTCTACCCCAGTATCTTCTTGATAGCTTTTATCTTTTCCTTCATTTCATTGAATTGATTAAGGATATTTGTTTGGACATCCTTGATCAGTTGTTCCACATTGTACATCTCCTCCTGCTTTTTAGTTTGTTCATTAGACTGGGCCATGACTTCTTGTTTCTCAGTATAGCTTGTAATTTTTGCTTATGTCTAGGCATCTGTTTATCTTAATGGGCTTATTCAGCTGGTTAGTTTCTCTTTTTAGTCTAGGGTTTTATTTTTGTTTGTTTTTGTGTGGAGTCCTCTTTAACACTTGATTCCACTTATCATATATCTTTTTAACTGCCCAAGTTCAAACTGAAAAAAAATATTAGATCCACAAAAAAGGAAAGAAAGAAAAGAAAAAAGAAAAAGAAAAAATATAATAGAACAAAAAATAGACAGAAAAAATAAATAATAAGAGCAAAAATATTAAAAAGGAACAAAAATTTTAAAAGGTAAAAAAAGGAAACAGGAAAAAATAAAATATAATAAAGTACCAGATAAATGAGAAGAAAGAAATGAATATAAAACAGGAAAGTCAGGAAGGAAGAGGGGAAAAAAAAAAAAAAGAAAATAAAAAGAGAAAGGAAAGAGGGAAAAAAAAGTTCTCCCTCTCAGGCCACCAGCAACCATGTCGGCCTGCCTGTGCCCACCAATCAATCACCCCTGTGACCTCCCTCTCCGCAGGTATCTGGATGGAGAGGAAAAAAATAAATAAAACAAACCAAAAACCCCTCTTTCTAGGTGTCCCCTCATGAGCCTGCTTGTCCTGTGGCTCCCCTCCCCCCCAGGAGCTGGCTGGGTACTTGTCAGCTTGGCTGATCACAACCCCAATCCCCTCTTCCCTGGGGGCCAGCTGGGCACTTGTCAGCTGGATCACTCCCCTGGCTTCCCTCTCCCCCTGCATGGATTGTGTGCCTATCACCCCACCAGATCATTCCCCAAGGTCCTCTCTCTCCAGGGTCTGACTGGGCATGTCAGTCTACCCGATATCCTCTAGCCTCCCCTGTCCTTGGAGCTGGTTAGGTGCTGGCCCGTGGCTCTCCTCTTCCCCAGAGCCAGCTGGGAGCTGGTCCACCTGCCCAATCACACAGCCCCTGTTCCCCTCGCTTCCTTAGCCTGCTGGGTGCCAGCCAGCACTCCCAGTTACCCTGTATCTCCCCTGCCCCTGAGAGCTAGCTGGACACCAACAGCACACCCGATTGACCAGCAGCTTTTCTCTCCCTGGGGCTGGCTGGGCGATGGTCCATCCCCTGGTTGCCCCCGCCCCTGCTTCCCTCGCTCCCTGAGCCAGCTGGGTGCTGGCTCCCATACCTGATTGCCCTGAGGCTCCCCTCCCTTTGAGAGCCTGCTGGGCACTGGCACACACACCTGTTCACCCAGTAGTTTCTCTCACTCTCAGAGCCGGCTAGGTGCCAGACTTCCAGCCAGATCACCTCCCAGGCTTCCCTCTCCTTTGGAGGTAGCTGGGCACCAGCTTGCCTGCCCTGTTGCCTATGGCTTCCCTCTCCCCCGAGCTGACTGGGTACCCCCTTTCCACCCACCTTCTCCAATCTCCTCAGTCTGTGGCTTCCCTTATGCCAGGCAAGTCTGCCTACCTTCCCGCAGTTTCTGGAGAAGTGCAGTCTGCTACTCCCTACTCTGCCATCTTGGATCTCCTCAATTTAGTTTTAATACTATGGTAAAAATATCTCAAAATGACTGGTGTTTTTAATTAAACTATATCATGAAATTTTAACTTAGTCCTAGAAGCTGGGTTATTAGATACTTAAGAGTCAGCATTTACTGACCTATATGTTAAATAATTTCATGACCATATAAATTATAAGCAAAAGATACCTAAATATGATTACGTATATGAACATATTTTACAAGGGGAGACTAAACTTTTTTACTTTATTTTAATTTTGATATATATCATGCCTTTAGAAGAGGATATAAAATACTTAAGTACAAGGAAAAGAAAAATTCATTCATTCATCCAACAAATATGTATTAGAAGCTTATTATAAGGACTTCCAGATTCAGCACTGATATGTAAAGGGCTTGGAAATCATCACTACCAATCTTACAACAAAAGAATGCTGGACAAACTGAAAATCAATGACATTTTTTTGACCCATCAGAGAAATTAAGTTGTTATCACCCTGAAATATGGAGTATAGGTGACTCCATAAAGACACAACTGAGAATTACTTTCCTGTACAGGAAGCCACAAGGGCCATTAACTGGTAAAAAAAACAAAAAACAAAAACAAATAAACAACAACAACCAAAAACAAAACAACAACAACCAAAAAAAAACCACACTTTAATGGTAATTTTGAAGAATTTCGGGGTTAGATGTGGAATTATGTTAGAGTGAGAAACTTCTGGGAACTGCAGTCATTGGAGTGGGTGGCTAAGTTTTTATGGGTTTTACCTATAAGAACCCCAACAGGTTCTCCCAGCAAAGATATCCTAGAAAGATCCTCTAGTGGTTCTGGTGGGAAGAGAGGAAGAGTTTTGCAAAATATATCCAGTCTTCTCCATAACAAAGGCTTACTCTCTAGGAAAAAAATATATTTTGCTCAAGTATGGTAACAGCTGGGCAAAAGACATTCCTGCCCTCCTCCCCCATGGGAGGCTGAGTTATGTACACCAGTGAAAGACATGTTTTTAATATTAATCCACATTCCTGTGAGTGTGACCCTATTGTAAATAGGACCCTTTGAGGATGTTATTTTCAGTTAGGTATGGCCCAACTGAATAAGCGTGAGTTTTAATCCATATTACTGGAGGCCTTATAAAGAGAAGAAACCAGAAGTTAGGAGTCAAAGAAAGCTATAGGGAGAAATCAGAAGCTGGAAGTCAGTGGAAACCTGAACAACAGACACGAGGAGAGATCACCATGTGATGGGAGGCAGAGAGGCAAACCAAAGAATGCCAAGGATTGCAGCAAACCAGCACCAGAATGCTACAGACTTGGAGGAGAAAACATGATCTTGCCAACATCTTTATTCTGGACTTCTAGCCTCCAAAACCATGAGTCAATAAATTCTTGTTGTGAAGACAACTCATTGTGTGGTATTTGTAATAACAGCCTGGCAAACTAAGATACCCTTCACCAATCCTCTCTAGCCTTCCTGTCTTACCTAAGGGGAAAGGGAGAAAACATAGCAACAGGGGTTGATGCTTTAAGGAAATAGATTGGAAACAAGGCAGCCAGGGAAGGGAGGATAAGGGAGAGAAGAAACAAAAACTGTACTACTGGAGAAACACCTGTGAAAGCCACAGTCCTAAGGCCCAGGCCCACAAAAAGGCTGAGATTTAATTGGACAACTATAAAACACTCTTCCTCACCCACATCATGCCACCACACCAACATGGCTCCAGCATAAGAGTGGATTACATCTGAAAGAGGTTCAAGATCCAGACTCTCTGAGGAGTATTTAGAGCAACCAAAAGTCAAGAGGGGAAACAAAATCAAAGATACTAGAGCAATTTGAAGCCTCTGGTACCTATAGCTACAGCAGTCATTAAACACAGCCCTCCTAGCCAGATTAACATAAATCCTCATGGTAAAAGCTTATTTACTTCAGTTCCTATTACTTGACACACAATGTCTGCATTTCAACAAAAAATTACAAGGCATGCTAAAAGGCAGGAAAATACATGGTCTGAAGAGTGTCAGCAAGCATCAGAATGAGACTCAGATATGGTAGAATTATTAGAACAGGAATTCAAAATAATTATATATGCTAATTGCTTTAATGGAAAAAGAGGGCAACACGCACGAACAGATGGATAATGTAAATTGAGAGATGGCAACTCTAAGAGTACCAAAAGGAAATGTTAGAAATCAAAAACATTATAGAGAAATTTAGAATTCCTTTGGTAGCCTCTTCAGTAGAGAGGACACAGCCAAAGAAAACTAAGTGAGTTTGAAGATATAGCAATAGAAACTTTGCAAACTGAAATACAAAGAGAAAAAAAGAATGAAAAACAGAACAAAACAGAACAGAGTATCCAAGAAGTGTGGGACAAGTACAAAAGGTGTAATATGCATGTAATGTGAATACCAGAAGGAAAAGAAATAAAGGAAAAGAACAGAAGAAATATTTGAAGTAATAATGGCTAAGAAATTTTCAAAGTTAATAATAGACACCAAACCAAATCCAGGAAGCTCAAAGAACACCAAGCAGGATAAACATTTTTAAAAAATCTTCTCCTAGATATATCATATTCAAATTGCAGAAAAACAAAGAAAAAAAAATCTTGAATAAAACCAGAGCAAAAAACAAAAACAAAACCTTATCTATAGAGGAGCAAGGGTCAGAAAGTGTCAGAATTACATCAAACTTCTCTTCAGAAACCATGCAATCAAGAAGGGAATGGAGTAAAATATTTAAAGTCTTAAAAGAAAAAGCCCAGCTAGCTAGATTTCTAGATCCAGCAAAATTACCCTTCAAAAGTGAAAGAGAAATAAAAACATTATCAAACAAACAAAATTTAAACGAATTTGTTGCCAGAAGACCTGCCCTGCTAGCAATGTTAAAAGAAGTTCTTCAGGTAGAAGGAAAATTACATAGGTCAGAAACTTAGAGCTACATAAAAAAAAATGAACATCAGAAAAGGAGTAAATAAAGGTAAAATAATTTTGGGGGGTTTTCTTATTCTTAATTCATCTAAAAGGATAAAAATTTGAAGTAATAGTGACAGTGTATTGGGTGATTACAGCATATGGATAAGTGAAATGTATCATATCAATGTCACAAGGTGCAGGAGGGAGGGATTAGGAATACTCTGTTTTAAGGGACCTACACTGCACATAAATAAGTATAGTTTTATTTGAAAATGGACTTAGATTAGTTAAAAATATATATTGGAAATATAGGGCAAACCTATAACATTTTTTTTCAAGAAATGTAATTGATATGCTAAGAAAGGAGATTAATTGAAGTCATAATGGTACGTGTTTTGACAAAGGAACAAATGTAATTCAATGGGGAAAGAATAGCTTTTCAACAAACGAGCTGGAAAATGTGGATGTTCATATGCAAAGACAAAGGAAAAGAAAAACCCACACACAAAGAACCTAGACATAGATTTTACACCTTTCAAAAACGAATCTCAAAATAGATCATAGACCTAAATGTAAATTGCAAAACTATAACATTTTTAGAATAAAGCATAGCAGAAAATTGATGTGACTTTAGGTTTGGTAATTTGTTTTAGATATAACATCAAAAACACAAAACATGGAAGAAAAGATTGATACAATGGTACATGAACAGTACTATATCCATACAATGGAATGCTTCAGCAATAAGAGGAATGAGCTAGGAATATGTTAGCATATGAACCTTAAATGCATATCACTAAGTGAAAGATGAGAGTCTGAAAAGGCTACATATTATATGATTCCAATTATATGACATTATGAAAAAGGCAAAACTCTAGAGTTGATAAACAGATCATTGCTTGCCAGGGCTCTAGGGTGGGGAATGTTGAATAGGTGAAGCACAGGAGATGTTTTATGGCAGTGAAACCATTCTGCATGATCTTGTATTGGTGAATACATGACACTCTGCAGTCAAAACTCTTGAACTTTACAGCGCAGAGTGAACCTTAATGTATGCAAATTAGAAAAAAATCATTTAGGGATTGGAAGAATGTGACAAAACAATCTAACTGTATTACAACTGTATGAAACAGCCTCATTGAAGGAAAGGGTGGTGGTGCTGACCTAAATTACTCACTATTGGAGAGAGAGGTTATGTATGAGCAAGGAGAAGAGTCTAGAATGATCTATGTGGTAATAGATTAGAGTAGGAGACAGTGTGAACTCATGTTTACCTTAACATTGATGAAGATGGCTAAATATAGAATTGTTTATAGATATGTGTATATACACAGGTTAGAGAACACACACTTCCTTGCTGACTGAGGAGACACAGATTAGCAGAGAGGGCCCAGAAACAATGAGAGTGTAGTAGCAATGAGCACACCTAGTACCCAGATCTTGGTTTCTATTAATAAATGCTATTCTCCCAGGAAAGAAACCAGGGATCCTTGGGAAAATGGCTACTTCTAGGACTGCAGTAAGACAAAAGATGAGTCTGGAGCATCTTGTAGGGCCATAAAGTAATGAAGGGCTCAAAAACAACAACAATAAATACAATCCACATTGATGGGAGTATGTCAAAGGGACACTAGAGCCAACTAAAGAGTTCCCAGTGGCTAAAGCTCTAACAATTTGAGCAAGAAAATGAAGTAGTATTGGATTATAACCCAAAATATGAAATAAATACCTAAGAGTTCAAGCTGATATAAATAAGTGATTGAATAAAGAAATTGGGGGTGGGTGGTTATAGACAAATCTCCCATGCATAAAAATCCAAAATAATTTATGTAGATATTTCGCCTTCAAGGAGGTAGAATATAGCTCCACATCCCTTAAGCTGTGCATAATGTGTTGTTTCCAATGAGTACAGAATGGAAAAGGGGGAAAAAGTAACTTTACATTGGAGAAACCTGACAATCACAGCCACAACCAGGTGACCAAGGTCAACATAAACAGTGATAAATCATGTTGATGGTATGTACCCTTGATACAATGTAGTGAGAATGGCACTTTACCTCTGTGGAGTTTCTCTCAAAAACCCATAACCCCAGTTTAATAATGAGAAAAACACCAGACAAATCCCATGTGAGGGGTATTTTACAAAACACATTACTATAATAGTCTTCAAAACTGTCAAGGTCATCAAAAGCAAGGAGCAACTGAGAACCTGTCACAGCCAAGAGGAGCCTTAGGAGACACGACAATTAAATGTAATGTATTCTGGATAGAAACAGGAAAAAAACAATACATTAAAACTAAAAATTTCTGAATAAAGTATGAAACTTAGTTAATTATAATGTATTAATATTGGTTCATTAGTTGTGACATGTACCATACTAATATAAGATGTTAATAATAGGGAAAACTGGATGTGGGGTATATGAGAACTCTGTACTATCATCACAACTTTTATGTTAATTAAAACTATTTTAAAATTAAAAGTTTTTTTTTTTTTAAGTTTAATATATGCCAGGCATGTTTTCAGATACTGGGGACACATTCGGTAGCAAATAGATGCAGTCCCCACTCTCATGGAACTTACCATTTAGAGGGAAAGCAGGGAGGAAAAACACAAATTTTGGAGCTCCAGGGGTACTTATTTTAACTAGGATTCTCAGGGAAGATATGTTTGAGAATTGAAAGATATGAATGACATGGCCATGGAAAGAACAACAGTGAAGAGAAGAAATTTCCAGGTTTAGGAAACCGCATGAGCAGAGGTCATAAGATAGGAGCTTTGAGCAATTGAAACATGGCCAATGTCTTATGTTGGGTTCTTGCAGAAGCCAATTCTGAGCAAGGACTTGAGTGAAAGTAGTTTATCTGGGGGTGTTCCAAGTAGGGGAAAAGGAAAGTGAATCTAAGAAGACAACAGAATTGTGTTTATCAAGTGGTTTACTGCTATGGGCAATTAGGACTCATTCACACTTGGGAACTCTGGGAATCGGTGTAGAACATGCCTCAGTTATCCCACCTATGGGAAGAAGCTGGGGTCTGCTTCCAGGGACTGTTGTGGCACTGCCTTACTGTGGCCCAACTAGAGTCCAGCACCCAGAGAAAGCCCTCAGACAAAGAATTGCAGGTATTTGCATTTGCAAGTAATAGAGGCCAATTTGCATGGGAATAGTGAGTGCCAAGGCTGTATGGGAGGAGTGCTGAAATGGTCTGCAACAGCGAGTGTCTAAAGAATAGGCAGCAAAGGGGAAAGTGGCACTGAATACACTTGGAGAAATAAGCAAGGAGCCATTTATACAGTGCCTGATGGAAAGTAATTGCCAGGTTCTACGCTGGGCAAGGACTTAATACCATTAGTTTTAAGATCATTCTGAATGGTACAATTACAAAAAAAAGTGCTGTAACCAATTGTAACAAATGTTCCACACCAATGCAAGGTGTTGGAAGTTTTTGTTTATTAAGTGGACAGTAAAGAACATTTTTGGGTATACTAGTAGAAATGATCCAATCAAGAGAATATGTTGGATAATTCAGGAAAGGGGTGACTAAAAGAAGAACAAAGTCCTTGAGGGGGAAGTGGATGGAGACTAAATACAAGCAGAAAGCAACTGTGGGTGGAAACAGCACACGTTCTCCATTGTTTTGTGGCAGGTACAGATTATGTTTTATAGATCTGATGGTGGGGAGATGAGGGAGCACCTATGTGATAGCTTCTATCTTCTCAGTACATCATGGGGAAAGATAAAGAGCTAAGAGGGATAAAGGGTATGGTGTTTTGAGAAGAGAGAAGGTAAAAATTGCTTTACCATGTTGAGAACCTGTGGGAGGTACATCACTTAAGAGTAAGTCAGCTTGACCATGTAATTCCTCCAGCAATATTCTCCTACTCAGGCACAGGCACAGGCACAAAAAAGACTCAAAGTTAGGATCATTCACTGTTGGGGTTTTGTCAGGCATGTATAGCAGTAGGAAAGAGAGGCAAGGGACTTGAGGAAATGTAAAAAGATGTTATTTTGAATGGACCATGGAATTTAAGTTGAACAGGCTCTGAAAAAGTTCTTAGGTAGGGGCTGATGGCTAGTAGGAAAAGTAGTGGGGCCAGCATATCAGTGCCTCGGTGAGATCAAAGAAACATAATAGCAGGGTTCTTGAGCAAGTGAGTTTAAAACATAGAGGTGGTGGCCAGTGGGAGTTATTTTATTGCATATCTCATATCATTTTAATATTTTAAAATACATCATTAAAAAGTAGAAGTAAATATTGTGCCTAAGGGTACCTAAGTCATACTGGACTACATCCCTTTCAGCAGTCATAAACTACTCTGTACTCTCATAGATTAAAATTTTGCCTTATGGTATAGCAATTTAAATCTCCAAGTGCTTACTTTGTGACTGGAAAGTCGCCACTCTTTTCTTTCTGTGGTATTGCAGCCATATCAATATACCTGTCTAAACATGTAGAATACCTTTCTCATGTACATATGCAGAGAGGAAAATTAGTACACCCATAAACCAGATGACCACATTCTAAGGTTCTGGAATTTTCTAACAAAGAGATATATGTAGTCAAAATGAAGTGTGGAGGGAGTGGATGTGGCTCAAGCAGTTAAGTGCCCACCTCCCACATGGGAGGTCCTGGGTTTGGTTCCCAGTGCCTCCTAAAGAAAAATAAGGAGCAAACAATGAGCAGACAATGAGTGCAAACAGCAAGCAAATACAATGAGCAGATGGAGCCATCTTGTGGGGGGAGGGAATGAAGTGTGGAGAAATGAGGTCATGGACACATCAGCTCAACACTTACTAGAACTTATAGTAATTAATGTTATTTCTTCATATTTACTAGTGAAAAGCATTTCCTCTGTCTACCAAAGTTCCAAGTCAGGAGCCTTTAGTATATCCTGGAAGCATAAAATAAGAGGGCAATATTCCCCTCTCAACCCATTATATAAAATTCCAAATTTTACTTTAAAACCTAGTAGGCAATTATTTACAATGTTTTCTTAAAGAATTAGAAAGTAACTTATATTTATTATATTTGCAAATAATTTTTCATTAAGAAACACAGGTATACAACCAAGAATTTAAAATGGCAAGCCATTTTAAGTTCACCTAAGAACCAAAATAACAGTATTTTAAACCAGTATTCCTCAACTTTTTTTTCCCTTCAACTTGAGGGACAGAACTCATAGCAGAGGCACAATACTATATTGATAAAATGCTGGAGTTGGGAGTTGGGGAATAGATGGGGCAACAAAGGGAAGGTATCCCCCCCACCCCATCAACTCCCTGATTGGGAATCTGTTATAAATTACAGTAGTTTTAAATAATAGTGTTGGAAGAAAGGTGGGACTCTAAAAGGCCACCATTCATCACAAAATACAGAGCATCTACCTTTTCTATTAGTTTTATTCAAAACGAATGTGGCACATAAGAACTAGATTGAGGTGAAAATGGAAATCTTGATTCTAATCCTAGTTGGGTACTTCACTAGTTAGATGACAACTCTAGCAACTCACTACGTCTATTTCCTATACGGTAAAATAGAGATGATAGTACCCGTTCTACCACTTTTTAGGTCCTACCACTTGAATTGAAAATTCACTCCTTCCTACAAGTATTTTTTGAGTTCCTGTTCTGTGCCAGGCACTGATATGAGGTACAGCAGTGAATAAAACCAATTCACTGCTTTCGTCTCTGTGGGAGTGGAGTGGGGTGTGAAGACACATGAAAACTAAAGCACAAAAAGAAAGATAGGTGGTACGGGTAGGGATAGTATTGAACGGTATTCTAGTTAACTAAGGTGGTCAAGGAAGGCCTCTCTGGTAAGGTGAGGTTTTAATAGGAACTTGAATAAAGTGAGTTGTCAGAGCTTCCCATGCAAAAGACAGCACAAAGGGAAAGGCCCTAATGCTGGAAGTGCTTGGCATGTTTGACACACAAGGTCAGTGTGGCTGGAAGACGGTGAGATGGGGGAGTAACAATGAGGTCCGAGGGGTAGGGTTAAGGGGTGCATAAGCAAAGATTTTGGCTCTCATACAAAGAAAAATGGGAAGCCACTGGAGGGTTTCGAGCAGAAGAGGGTCATGATCTGACTTAGTTTTAACAGGAGCATTCTAGCCACTGTACTGAGAACAGAACAGAATAGATTATGGGAAGGTAAGGATGATAGGAGAGAGACCAGCTCCTTGGCAATTGCAATAATCCAGAAATAAGTTGTCTTAGACTAGCAGGATAGTGGTGGAAGTGGTACATGGTCAGAGTCTTGGTATATTTCAAAGGTAGAACAGCCACGATTTTCTGATGGATTGGATATGAAGTGTAAGAAGGGGAGTCAAGGATATCCACAAGGAGCAAACGGAATAAAGGGGTTACCAATATAAGTGAGCTTGTTTTATAATCTGAAGAGCATAATATAAAGTGATTATTATACCAACTAGATTTATACCAGAGGCCAAATATTGAACAGACTCCATTCTACCAAGCCATGAGGTTTTCATGATTTTCATAAAATTTTAATTCTGTAAAACTCAGTCAGAGGTCAGTTTCAATCAGAAAAGGTTTTATTATAAGAAACAATGACATCAGGTAGAAAATGCAAAAAATTGTGCAATTATGGCAAAATGTTTAAAATATCTACACATTTGCCCCCATAGGACTACAGTACTTACTACATACCTGAGCACTGAACATTGAATGCCATTTTAAATTGCTTTACATAGGGAATCCTGATTCCTTGCAGATCACATCCACTTTGACTCATGCACCAATGAAATCAGCTTGATGCTTAAACATCAACTTTGTAGGATAACAGACAATAGAGATGGAAAATAAAAGTACAATTTCTTCTTTCCTGTAACAGTTATACCAAGTCCAGTTTTCAATGTGTAAAAAAATATATAGGAAAGTGCTACATATATTTGTCAAATGTAAAAACAAAGTTAAAGGGAGACTGGCATAGGTTAGAACTCTATTTTAAATCTGTAGTACCCATTGTGCCTTTTACTGTTTTCATCATACTATGCAAATGTACCTTAAATATCTAAACATAAACACATCACTAGTCTTATTTTCTAGGACCTCCTCTGAAATAATTTTAAAAGTGGCAAAATGTCCCAGCTATATAATTTAAACAAATAGTTCATACAAAATTCAATATATATTCTACTTTCATAGCAAATCCTAAGCCTTGGCTTTGACACACTATACTTAGATCATACCCTCAATATAAATTGTTTTCACAAAAGGATCAATTGTTGTGCAGATTGACAGAATAAATCTACTGTAGAATTAAACCACAGTATATTGTATTCCTGTATATCATACAGCACATAAATATTGCTAACTCAATGTTCTATGTCATGTTTTCAAGTAATACATTTTTCTAAATAAATAGATTGTCAAAAAGTGGCAGGAAATCTTAGATATGCAATGAAGCTTTCAAAAAGAAATTTCAAGAACACCTCTTGCAAAAGTTGCTTACTTTTTTTTTCCTCCCTCAGCAATGCAACACTGTAAAGAAAGCATCAAAAAACTCACAGAAACAGCCCCCAAACAAGAATGAAAATAAAGAAAACAATAGAAAATAAAGAAAAACTGAAGAGGAAAATAAAGATTATTGATTAAGTTTGTAATGAGATTATAGACACACTATCAAGGCCAATAAGAGGAAACCATATAGCTAGCTTTCTAAGACTAAATTTAAAATTGTTAATTCTATAAATGCTGTCCACTTTAAATTTTGCTTCAGAAAACTTTCCCTACTTGTAGAGGTCTATGACAAGCAGTTTGGAAAGTTTCTGAAAACTGAGGTATGTGATGCAAAGAGGCAATGTTTTAAACTTGTTTCACAGTAAAACATTATGATTTGTGCAAGATTTTTAAAATACAAACCATACCAGTGCTTTCTTTAAGAGAATAAAAAATGTTCTGGGTTAAGGACAGACTGGGCTATACTTATATCCTTTATCAATTATTTTGAAGCATAGTAAAAAATAAGTTACTGATCCAAATATCTGCCTTACAGATTAAAATGAGTTGGTTTGTCCTTCATGTAAATGTTCCTAATGACTGTTAGAAATTCATCAGTTAAATATGAAAAGTGATTGGGTACCTACAATGCTACAGCTCTATTCACTTTTTTCCTTCTCAATCACCTTCAGCGAAGTAATTATCCTAGAACAAAGTTTCAATGGAAAAACAATATTCATCACCAGTAAATGCAAAAAAAAAAAAAAAAAAAAAAAATTAAATGAGATTTTAATTGTCATATGTAACTTAAAAGTCATTAAGTTAGACTACTGCAGGAATTTTAAAGTTTCTGGAAAACTAAATTTTAAACTAGGGGTAAAACTTCACATTATACTCTGTGCAGAAAATAAATTACCTTTCATCGTACCTATGACTGGATAGGTAGAGGATGGAAAAGAAGGTCAGGCAACAAAATGGGTAGTTAGTGCAAACTGAGTGTAATATTTTCTAACTCTTCTAAGACTGAGTCCAGTTGGACCAATAACTGGCCATATCCTGCTGTAAGTAGAGAATTCTGTGAGATCACAAGAGTTCAACAGGTAAAGTACTATGGTTGTAAAACTAACTTAAAACCTGAAAGATAAGCATAGGCTCAGACAACTTAAGTCTTATCTAGCCACACATGAGCGAACTTATACTAGCACCAACCACTTGTGAATCTGAGCCCTTTTCAGGATTTTAAACATGAGACAGTGTTAGCACTTAAGGAAGTTATTGACAGAAAACTGCCATTTTACATTAGCGTAACTGAAAGTTACATAAGAAACATGAAACAATTAGACTAAAAGCTCATTCTGAGACCGATTTGTTTTTCCTTCAATCTACTCTAATGGAACACATTTAACTCTCAGTATATTTGAAGACAGTACATAAAAATATAAATATAAATATTAAGAATGAGGATCTAAGTTAGTGCTCCTCTGTGTCGAGAGGTCACAGCTAAAGTAAAGTCCTAGTGATATTGTCTCAGATTTTTACCCGTATTTAAAATAAAGAGTCATATCAAACTAGTTTGGATGTCTCTACCTAGTAATACCCTATCTGCTCTTATAGGAGTGCATAGTTTTCTTGGTTCATCTGGTGTCTCAGTGATTATCACAAAATTCTAGAATGCTATGATTACTTTTATACCAGAAAAAAAAAATGCTGATAATTGCACTTTGTTACCTTGTCCTTGCTGAAATGAAAACATCACAAAGATGAAAACAGATCCCTCCCAATGCTATAATCTTTAAGAGCACCCATTCCTGTGTAGACAACCCTCTCAGCTTTCTTAAATACTGACAGCACTTCTTTGTATCATAAGACAAGTTTCCTCAAGTATGAGATGTCAGTGAGCTTACTAAGGCCTGCTACTCATTAAAGAACTTTCTGAAGACATTGAGGATAGAGTTTAGCAACAGCACATTCAAAATGCCGGCCAAGGTCCCAGAGCCGATCCGGGGTCTCATACACTTTCATCCACTGGTCAGCAATGTCATCATATTGGTAAAGAGAATTTTTTCTACTGGTTCTGAAGACATGTTCTTCCACGGTCACTTGAGTAGCTCGAACAAACAAATGGAGTTTATTCTGGAAAAGTACCAGTTTAAGGTATGGATTTATGGACTGATCACATGGAAAGTCCTTTTTGCGAGTCCATTTATTTAGTTCAATATCATAGGCCTCTACAGTAAACATACGTTGGTGATTTCCACAGGTTCCAGCTATGTAGTAGATAGAGTTCTTGTATACAGCTGCTAAGCCCTGGATTCTAGGCACAGTCATGGGAGTTAAAAAACCCCAGTAGTCTTTTTGAGGCTCGTAGAACAGGAAAAATTCTCCTAAAAAAGGGAAAAGAAAACAAGATAAGAAAATAAGAATACATACATTTTCATGTTTTGTTTTTTTTTTAATTTATTATATGTTATCATTCCAACCACTAAAAACTAACGAGCCTAGTTTTCCAAATAGATCACTTTCTAAAATGTTTCTTTTATAATCTGCAGAAATACATTGATAAAAGGTTACAAAATGCCTTAAGACTTTTCATGCCATGGCAATATATAACATAATAGGTGTCAATCTGAATTGGGTTGTTGAGATAGAGGGTTTTTTCGTTCTCATTACTTTGGCTTAAGGGGAGAAAATTAGTCAAGAGTCTATTGGATAATCTCCTTTTGTACTAAAACTTTTTTTTGGCCAGCTCATAAAAAAAGAGGCATTATTTCTAATGGTTAGCCAATGAGACCAATAAACAAATATATAGTTTCATCATAAATAAGCCACTATAAATTGTGTGCTAAAACAAAGTAAGAACACAATTAATTAGAACATGACACATGGAATTGTAGAGATTTGTAGCTCTGGGTTACTGATGCTAGTTGTTTACTCTACTTTAGTGTTACTGTAATACAGACAAATATTCCAAGACTACAGGAGGAAATGTGGGTTTAATAAGATAGAAAACGTGCATATGTGGAGTTGACGTTGAGTCAGTTTCTATTCTATTTTGACAACAAAAGAATGTGCTGAGTCAGACTGCCAATAAGAAAATGTCTGAAAGAATTAATCTAGTGAAGACTTACCAGAGTTTTGCTAATTATAACATTTGTATAAAATCCTAGTCATAAAAAATTTGAACCTTTTATGACCCAATGATACCTCAATAACCACAGATAGTAAAACTTGAATTTTACTTAAAATAGACTTTTGAGGCCCCAGTTTCAGTTTGCACACCATCTGCCCTCATTGACTAACTTGTAACAGGACTCCTAATAAAGAAGACAGGAATTAAAACTTTCTCAAGTGTATAAACCCTCTATTAATTTCTTACAGAAAGGCAAAGTGACACATACACACAAAAAAGTTGATTTTTTCAATCTAAAGTCCTCTTTAATAAAATAAAACTAGTGATGGGTAATTGAGAAAGCCTTAGTGCCTCAGATTCCTCTTTTATATAAAATATAACCTCAGACTAAACAATGCTTATTCCACCCTGAAATTCTATTAATTGATTGCTATTTTGCTTTAATACTTATATTAATACACAACCCTTTACCTTCCAACTGAGTTTTATAATTAATTCTACCTCTATCTACTAACAGCATATTTTGCGTAGGTTATACATCCATTCTTACATTCCATTTTTTCAGCAAGACCAACAAACCCAAATCATACCCATTCCTCTATTTAATTAAAATAAGGCACTATAGAGTATACCTCCTTCTGGAGAATTAACTTTATATTGAACTGAAAACAAATGACTTCAGGCATTTCTAGGAAATTTTAAGTCAAGTAAAGGATTAGAGAAAAGAACAATTTTAAAAAACCAAAAACAATGGGATAAGAGGTAGAAAATTATATATTCAAGAAAGCTGATTTTTCTTGTTTTACTAAAATAGAGTGAAGAAAACATTTATATATAACGAATTAAGAAAGAAGAATAAGGATGTTGGTATTATCTATGTTGCGTTTAACATTCAAGCAGCTAAAATGTATAAGAAACCAAACACTGGGAGAACATTAGCTACCACAAATCAGAACGTTGGGTTAAATGTCTTACTGAGTCCATACCCAACCACTCTCTGTACTGCTACGCTATCATCTTTGTCAGATAGTTTAAAAATATATTAAAAACAAAAAAACAAAACCCCACTAAGTACATGAGAGAGCCTCCTCTTACTTACAGTGGTAAAAGTACAAAAAAAAAAAAAAAAAAATTCAAAACAAGGTATTATATAAGGAAGGCAATATAAATTGCAGTGGAATTAAAATCTGAAGACACTAAATTTCAGTCTTTCCAATTAAGTTTCAAAACCTTTGCAATCACAATGCTTATATAAAATTCTTTGATAATTGAATGTTATAACTTTGGTCTCTTTTTCTCTTTTAAACTAATCTAGCAAGTTCCATAAAGAAAAGTAGTTGCTACAACATGCCTGATTATTACAGAAGAACAAAAAAAGTCATACCTCAGACTTACATTCTTGTTTCAAGCCCTAAAAAGTGCTCTGCAATAGTGGCTCTCCAAAAGCACTCAACTATTATTTGTTAATGAAAGTTTTCAAAAATAATTATTCCATATATCAAAACAAAGTAAGAATACAAAAACTTATAGGATCATTTTAGTAACGTAAAAGGACCTGCCTTTTTTTTTAACTCAAAAGTTTATCTTTCTTTATAGATCCTTTAAAGAACAGAATTGTTAAAAATAATTTATGATACAGAAGCCAGAGTTTCCTCAATTAACAGGATCAAACATTTTTTCAGCATACTTAAGTTAAACCACAACTTGATGTGTCATCTTCCATGAAGAACTAAATCACTTAGGCACCTACCCTGTAAAACATAGATCTTCTCTTTGTACTCCACAGCATTATGAAACTCCATTGCAACAGGCATTGCACAAACAGTCGTCCAACAATTCTCTCTACTGTCGTAGCACTCCACAGATTTCAGTGAGTTTCTCCCATCACCTTCGTAAACACGACCTCCAATTGCATACATTTTACCACAGCAATATACCAGTTTGCAGCCTATTCTAGCTCGAAGCAAGGACGGCTTGGATAGCCATCTATTGGTGGAATGGTCATACATCCAGAAATCATTTTCTGCCTTATGGTCTATGGAGACCTCACTGCTGCTTGGTCTGTACCCACCTGCAATATAAATGTCATTATCTGGTGATATAAGAATCCCAACTTCTCTCAGGTCATTTGGTGGTTTGCATAGTTTAAACACTCTTCCTGTGACTATATCTAGACAAGGCACTGTTTGCTTCTTTCCTGAGTGTTTGTGGGCAGCATCAAAACATATGATCATTTCAGAAGCAGTCATTCCTAACCTCTGTGTGCAGCCATTGGTATTGGATGGTCCTCTTTCTACACAGCTTTTGGCTATAGCCTGTGCAAACCGAGGTGGAATCTTTTCAATGAAAGTATCTTCCATCAGAGGAAAACGTATGCATTTGGCAAAAATTTCTGGAAGATGCACTTCTCTTTCATTCTGTTCATGCTCAAACCACCTTATAATGCTTTCATAAACATGCTCTTCTCGGTCTACATTTAAATCATCACTGTCTAGTATACTTATAAGTTGGTCTTTTGTCAACTGGAGAAACTCTTGTTCTTTGGTGACACACAGAAACTTTTTTCGAATGTATTCTTTTGATCGATCTCCAAGTTCCTGATGACCATAATGATCAGCAAAGATGAAAACCCCAATAGAGTTTTGTGGGTCCAAATGGCTGATCATATACTTAGCACATTGGTCTTGAATGGAAGGAATCTGGAAGATGCTAGCTGAAGTGAACAAGGCTTGAACGTTGGCCTCTGTTAGAATAACCCTGGAGGTATAGGCATAGTTCAACACTAAATCCATCGATTCAGCTTCAACACCGACTATTCGAATTTCTTTCTGAGTACTTTCTGTAAGGCCGCTAGTGAACATGGATCTAAGAAGAAAAGAACAGTTAGTATTATACATATATTACAAATAAAAGTCATTGTGGCAAAATTTAAAAAGCATAAAGTTACCAAACATTTACCCCTTTGTAACTGAATGAACATTTCTTAATTTGTTTCCCAACATTCTGAACAGGTATAAAATGAATCTAGCTGAAGGATTTAGTCTCAAAAACTTTATTCTCAGGGCCAGTCTGCTCTGTGCCAACTCTGAGAAGAGGAGATTATACCTAATTAAAACAAACTAAAAGGTGTCCTGGCATATTCCAGGACATTTTATTTTAATCAGAGCCCCTATCCAGGTTTCTGGTCAAGAGGCCTCAGGAAAATGAGCTCAAAAATGCCCACCTAGTCAGAAAGTTTAAGAGTATGGATAGGATGTCAGTGTGACACATTTACATACAAAAAGACTGATAAAATTTTTCATGTCCCAGTAGAAATTACAACTTGAGCCCAAAATAGATCTTTAAAAATTTCATCTTAGAAAATCAAGATGTTTAAAAGTGCATAGTCTCTACCTATTCTTTTTAAAAATGATTAATGTTTGAATGCTTCCTTAATCATTATAAGAACATCATTTCACTTACCCTTGGACATTTTGAAACCCTTAAAATGATATATTTGATTTACTCAGAGTTGACACGTTTTACCTATTTACATCTGGACTAAAGATAAAGATTATGGTTAATAGAAAGACTTCTTCTAAAAAGACTTTAAGAGTTAAACTCTTAACAGAGATAATAGTTTTCTTAATCCAAAATTTTAACTTTGACAAATGTTTTTTTTTTAATTAAAATATCAGGGCATTTATAGGACTCTCTTGGTCAAAATATTAAGTAGCCATAAACCTAGCTCTTTATTTAAGAATTAGTCCTTTACAAACATCATTTGCCTTAAAAAAAAAAAAAAAGTGTTCCTTTAAGGTTTCTTTCTAGGCTGCTGTTAAAATATAAAAATCAAGTCAAAAGCTCTTTTATAAGCCTTTTGAGGAAAGGGCTGTGTACTATTTATCTTTAAAAAAAACCCAACAACTTCTTACAGCAGTTTTAGGTTTACAGAAAAACTGCACAGAAAGTACAGAGAGAGTTCCCATATACCCCCTATGCTATTTAATATTGTTTTCAAGATACAGGTGTAACTGAGGGTTAAGAATTAACAAATCATTATGATTAGTAAATTATATAAATGCCTTTATATTATAAAATAGCCAAAGGTTGTTATTTTAAATTATGAAACTGGCTAGACTGACCTCATACTTGTGTATGCTTACTATTGTGATGGTAAGTCTAGACTGGCCTTACCCTTGTTTATTCCAAACCAGACTCACCCTTTGTATGCTAACTGTTATAATGGTAACCACTCCACCCTTCCCTGTTTGAATCCATAAAAACCCTAAAATCCTAAAGCTCAGGGAGACAGTTTGGGGCCATTAGGCTACTGTCTCCTTTGCTTGTACAAACAAACTCTTTCTCTCTTAGAAACCCAGATGTCTCAGGTATTGGTCTTTAAAGTGCATTAGGAGGAAAAGAACCCACTTTTTGCTCAGTATCACAGGATGCTTAAAAATTGTTTATTGAAGAAATTAAACTAACATTGATGATAAAGTTGACTATTCAGATCCAGACCGCTACCATTTTATTTTTAAGTGCTACATGATGAAAAATATACTTAAATGGGAAAATTTCCAGTCACTTTTTAAGTGTTCATCAAATATATGGAATTAATTTCAAAATGCAATATGAGAAATATTTGGTGTACACAAGGGCACAAAAACCAGGCTTGCTGCCCAGGTCAACCATAGATGAGTCCTATTTTTACTTCTACAATGTAATTTTATGTTTAATATCACACAGGCTTTTTTGATGGCTAACACCAGCTGTTCCTATATATGAGTTGATTTTCAATTCAAGTGCCCAAAGAACAAGTTATACAGCTACCAATTAAAAAGAAAAATGAAGTCCTTCATTAGGCAGAGATTAACTCCCAAAGGAAGACATTACCACGTATCCCTTTATCATGGGAACTACTACTGATTTGAATAGGCTGGTCACACACTGGAACAGTCTGACACTTGAGGAGTTCTCCTCTGTTCTAATAAATTATTTATGTACACTTTATACAATGGGGGAACACTTCAAACAAAATCCCAAGTAGCAACAGCTTATAATAAACCATACAAATTTTAATTCTGACAAGTCACTGGGATCATAAAACAACCACACCAGATTCCCAGCTATTCTAATGCTTCCACTAGTGATGCAAGACTTAGAAATGATTAAGTATGACTTTCTAGATTCCATATAAGGAGCAGCACTGATGCCAAGAAACTTCTGTTAAAAAAAAAAAAAAAAACTCTCGCAAGAGATAAGAACATAATTCTAAATTTTCTAACCAAATATCCTCATTTGAATTCACATTGCTTATGTTCAGAAAATTTAGGCATTTTCTTAACTTCCTGAAAATTAAGAATATCTATTGTAGCATATTTCTTTTAAAGTGATTTGTCTAGTCTTCAATACTAACTTAAAGTATGACATTTAAATAATATAATTCAGAGTATAAAATCTCAATAAGATATAGACATTTCACTTTGAAGTTTCAATGTTTTTTTTTTTTTTTTTATTTTTTACTATTCAAATCTAAAATACAATAAAAACCTTTCAAAGGGTAACTTTAAAGAGAATCCAGTTTACTCACTCTTGTTTCTTAGGCATTTTGTGACTAAGAACCCTGGCTCTAGAATCAAATCCTGTGTCTGTCACTTACTGGTAAAACATGATTTAGGCAGGTAAATTTACCTCCCTGAGTCTCAGTTTTTCCATATGTAAAATGGGGATAACAACTGTGCAGAGATAGGATTATAAAGACCATATAAGGCAATACATGAAAAGCAAGTATAAGTAGTAAGTATGATAAATATTTGATAAATAGTATGACATACATTTATACACATTAACAATCCATCCATATCTAACTGATAGCCTGGTAAGTAAAATCTTACCACTAGTTTTCATTACCAGGTCAAACTTCATACCTTCTGGGTATGCAAGTTTCATCTAGCTTTTTTCCAACTGTCTTATGATAGTTAATATTTAATAGTCCAATGACTTACCCTAAATAGTTACATCACAAGCAGGTGTGAAGTGACTATATTTACCCAGTATTCTGAGAAAGAGGAACTAGAACTCCCCTTGTGGAACACTACACTGCCATGTGCCCTACAAGGTAAGCACCTTCAAAATGCAAATCATAGGGTGTGGTTAGGAAGATGATTTAACTGTCATTCATGCATCATTTTGTACTACTGAAAGACTTAAAGTAAGCCCTTGAAGCAGGAAAAGAAGTTAAACAGGAAACTGCCTTTACTGTTACTCTTTTCTTAGAGTGTGAAATTTTTCTTTGGACCCAACTTTGGAAATTTTACATTTCAAAGTTTTGATATACAAAAAAACTAATATAAATGAAAATGAAATTTTAGCTTAAAAAGTACTCCTGGAAATATTGGAAATAATCACTAGTCTGGGGCCTAAGGCAAACAGAAACAATATTTCACTTTTTTTATTCCACTGGTTTTACCCCATAGCATTAAAACAATATACTGACTGGTAATTTGTTTTTAAAGGAACAGGCTCTCATGTTTTGAACTCTGTTACATGCACTAAAGGAATATACATCAAGGATAACTTTTTGGAACAAACTCTAGACAGCACTGTCCATGAGAACTTTTTTTGTTCATTAGAACTTCTAATGATAGAAATGTTTTATATCTGTACTGCCGAAAATGGCAGCCACTAATCACATGTGGCTAATGAGCACTTGAAATAGGGCTGGTGTAGATGGAAAACTGCATTTTAAATTTTATTTAGTTTTATAATAATTTGGATTTAAATAACCACTTGTGGCTAGGGGCGGACATATTGGGCAGCGCAATTTTAGTTTTTTTAGTCATTTACCAAAATCAAAAACAAAAACCAACCACCTGAATTCCAGAAGAATCCCTTAGGTCAGAAACAAGGGCTATACTAATAAGGTAGTGCTTGCTATCTACTTACTCTTCAGCAAACAAACTCACTGATTTCATTCATTGTCGCTTCTCAGTAGAATAATCAAGTGGACAATACTGAGGGGGAAAGGGAGCTCCGTGCGGATACCAAGTTTCTACCATCATCATACCTGAAGTAGGGGCTGATTGCAGCAAGAACGTTTCTATGACAGGAAAATGTTTTCCCGTGATCCACTTCCACTACAATGTCTGTCAACTGTCCTTCATCGTACATTGTTTTGAGTTGCTTAAGAATACCGCAAGCATGGAAGGGGTCCATGGTTTCGCTGGCTGTGTCTGAAGATGGAATCCCATTCGGTGTTGGGGAAGATTTACTTAAATCTAGGAGGAGAAAAATCGTACAACCACAAGAAGTTCCGAGCCAGTTACGGGGTCGCGGTTTTTTGTTTGCTTGCTTGCTTGGCTTTTTCCCCCCCTACAAATACATATATAAGTATATACCCACCACCTCACGGGACCGCGAAGTAGGATCTGAGATACTGAGAAAGAGCAGAGAGCGAGCTGTGGAGCAAGTTCAAAGGCCAGCCTGCTCCTCCGGGAGCCCGGCGAGCCCGATGCTCCGCGCTCGCGGAGAGACCGTGCGGGCGGGACACGCGAGGTGTCCGCGGACACTCCGTCGAGAGCCAGGACGTCCCAGCCGAGAGCCGAGGCAGGAGCCTCGCGAGGGCGTTTCGACCGACGGCGGCCGCCAGTGCCCACTCAACCGCCTCCCGAACTGGTCGGCGCGGCGGCGGGTACCCGGCCTCTCCATCCCTGCCCGGCCAGACCGAGCACCGCCCTCCACGCCATCCATCCCTCCTCCCTCCCTCAGCCCCTCCACCTCGCCATCCCTCCCTCCATCAACCCGTGTCCTCGTCGCCGCCACCTCCTCAGCTCGCAGCTTGTGCCTGGTCCCCGGCCCAGCTCCCCCGACACCTCCCTAGCAGCCGCACGACCCACCTGCCGACGCGGCCATTTCTCGACGGGGCCCGGGATCCAGCTATTTAAAGAGGAAATGTCATTTCGCTTCCCTCTCTCCCGGGTTCCGGCTCTTCTAAGCTCCCCCTAGCCAATGGGGAGGTCTATGCGGTCGGCTCCGCCCCCAGCCTCCGAATTCCGAATGCCGATTGGTCATGACGCGCGCAGGTGCGCCTCGGGAAATGTAGTTTCATTGCCCTCGTGCCCGCGTGGTCGCGGTCGGGCGGAGGCCCAAGTCGAGTACTCCTATTGGCTGGTTCGGGCAGAGGTGGAGAGCTGGGCGCACGCCAGCCTGTGTCTGTGGTGCGCGCGGTGTCTTCCGGGAGAGGTAGTCTTCTGGCTGAGGAGACCTGTCATTCTGAGAGACTGGGGTAGGGAAAGCTCTGGAAGTCCAAATTTACCCGTTTTAGGCCTCTCTCCTGGCCTTTGGCTCAGGTTTTACCTTGTTCATTCCCCAAACCTCCTGCCAATGACTAACTTCCCATATGAAACCGTGCTTTGCATGAGGGCTATGAAACCAGAAAAAATTGGAAATGGACAAGGGGGCTGCTGTCCAAAATTGTGAAGGAAATCTGACACCCCACCCTAAAGAAAAATATGAGAAGGCCCAAGAGCAAGCCGTCTCTGATGAGTCACCTGTGATACTCAGTTAACTAGCATCGCCTTGGCCAAATGCTCTGCTTTCCACAGATTAATTTGGTTTGGTTACAGTGGCTGCTCAGGATCTTTAACTCCCACTCGTGTCTTGCTTTTCTCACACACACACAGAACACCTGTTCCACATTTAAAACCACGTGAACATAGAGGGATTCAGGATGCCTTCCTTTTTGCTCCTGGAAAATAGGATTTCAAATACTAAGTAGTCTGGGATTTCCTTTAAAGACTATCAGAGAGTACACTGGGCCTTGAGCCAGAATGCTTATTGAAGCCCTGGCTTTTTACTTATTCTATGTGGGATCTTAGCTAAGACACTCCACCTGTTCAACACTGTATTAGTCAGCCAAAGAGGTGCTGATGCAAAGTACCAGAAATCTGTTGGCTTTTGTAAAGGGTATTTATTCGGGGTAAAAGCTTACAGTTACATGGCCCTAAAGAGTCCAGCTCAGGGTTGTTTTCTCACTCAAGTCTGTTGCCATGTGTTGAAGCAAGATGGCAAGCAATCTCTGTATGGTCTCCCCTTCCTCCTTCCTCTTAAGGCTCCATGGGCCCAGCTTCTTCTGATCTCACCTGTAGGCTGGCATAGGGCTCATTTCTCTTCCTGGGGCTTAAGCTGTATGAGCCTTCTCCTTTCTGTGTATCTTCTTCTGTGTGTCTCCTTGAGTGAGTGTCCATTTATATATCGTCCATCAAGGGGGCAGGGACTTAAGCTGAGTTATGCCGTACTGATGTGGTCAAATCAAAGCTCTAATCTTAGCATAATTTAATCTAAGACACCTCAGCTGAATCACAATCCTTATTTTTGGAATTCAAAAATAATATCAAACTGCTACATGCACGTAGATCCTTCACCTGTAACGTGAGTAATAATCCCTATTCTGTCTGCCTCATAGAGTGCAAGCCTTTTGAAAGAGGTCAGAAATTTGGCTGTTGACATGTTTTGATTTAGTCATCTTGTGTTTCTGACATCTAACAAAATGCTTGGCACATTACAGATACTTAATATTTTAAAAACAAATATAGGATTCAAATGAGCTAACATTGGGAGCACTATTTCTAGACCTCAAAATGTGAGGAATTATTGTATCAGTTAATGGAAAGGAATATTTAGTAGAGATATAGTTAGCCAATGTGCATAAGTTTTCTACTATTGAAAAGATCTAACAGTTGAACTTCCTGATAAAGGATCTTGGAATTTAAATTCTGAGTGGGAAACAGAGCTAGAGAGAAAGAAAGAATGATGGGAAACAAATCACTCTTTCCTAGGCCTGGTGAAAAACTGGGAGCTTGAAGTCCTATAATCCCATGAAAATTAACAAGAAGTGGTATTTCCTTGGGGCTACGATTAATGGGCATCAATATTCACTTATAGCTCTTCTCTATGAAAACCCTGCCTGCACAGTCCTGCATGGATAAAACTGATGTGATTTTGTTACTCATAACTTTCTTTTTCCATTTTTTATGAGCACAAGGGTTTACTTTCTAATTTATGAAAATAGCAGAGTTTTTCACTCACAGTTTTGATGGTATTAAGAAAAAAGTGACATCAATCCTTAGGGATGACAGATTGAGCAAATAAAAATATAGGACATGCATTATTTGGTGTATACTTAAACTAAAACATCATTAGCTGTTTATCTGAAATTGAAATTTAATTGAGTATTTTGTCTGGCCACCTTATCAAATCTGTTAAAATAGGGTTTTGTGTTTGTTGGTGTTATGTTTTTGTTTTGTAGTCACCTATCTATTAGGACTTAAATTTGGACCTAAAAACTGATTTTCTTTTTCATTCAATTCTCACCTATTAATAATTAGTAAACAGGCCTGGTAATATTGTTTGATTAATTAAAAGAAAGTTTTATGATTCTCTGACACTGAGATTTCTAAACTTGGAAGGGGGCGGGTATTGCAGAATACAAAGAACAAAACCAGTCTAAATCTAAATAGAAAAAAAATAAGATTTTTAATTACAAGGCTGCAACCATTCTAATAAGCAGCTGTAGTTACATAGTAAAGATTTCATCATTATTAGAAATGCATTTTTATAAACCATAGAATAAGTAGGAAGATCTCAAAATTGAGTCAATCATCATGCAACTATTTGTTCTCAATGATCTTAAAGAATACAAAGGAGATTCTGTTTCAGGGTTGGTACTGAATAGCCAAAGGCTACTGCTTTGTTTTCAAATAGCTCTAATTTTAAATTTAATAGGACCTACTGCAAATCTGGGAAGGCAGCAGTAAAAGTAAAACAATTTTTCTCTTAATGTATTAAGTCCTTTGAAGCAATTTTCTCATTAATAGGTTAAAGTAAAATCTCATAGACTGAAAATTTAAGAGCAAACCAGAATATTAGAAGGATCTATATTTATTTCAAATTAGACATTTGAAGCTTTATTAGTTAGTATAATACTATTACCTAGAAAACAAAACAAAAGCGGACTGGTATAATCATGGTTATCTCTGAGAATAGAAAAGTCTTTACATTTAAATTCTTGCAAGGATGAAGGACTGCGAAAGCAGCAAATTTGGAAAATGAGAACATTGCCAGTGTCTTCTTGGGTTTTTTCTGCTTCCACTTTAAGAGAATGACTTTCAGCAATTATCCGCTCTGCTCTGGCTACTGTCAATAATAACACCATACTACACAAGAATGATAGCAACTCTGATGAAGAAGGCATAAAAGAAAATAGAACTTCACTTCTGCAAATCGGTTCTGCAGTTTTCCAATTTCCCTGTTCAGTACTGGTTGAGGCTGTGAAATTGACCAGAGCTATATATAATGAAAGTAAAGAGAGAATACCTGCAAGTCTTACCTTTTAGCAAATGACATCTTTATGTATTTATCCCACTCAGGCTACAGCTACAACCTTCTTGATATCTTCAATGTGACATTTTTCCTTACTGGAACCTTGTGTTGCCAGTATTCATGCTTAAAATGAGTCAACGGAAGTGATTATTCTAATGTAAATTTAACATCAGACGCTATGTTTTTTTATAGAGCCTTATATATTGAATTTTATTTAGATTATTTTAAATAAAGTTCTACAAAGATATTAATATCAGGTTTACTGATTGGACATTGCTGACCTTTGTTGTATTTTAATTTCTTTTGAGGTGATATGAGGGCCAACAGAGAAATAACTATAAGACTGCATTTTTGTGAATCACTGGATTCGATCAACTGGGGTTATTAAAAGCATTTATTTGTCTTTTAAGTGTTTAGAATTTAGAAGAGACTGTGAAATTTCTGGCAGAAATATTCAATTCCTCAAAAATATTTTTTGCCACCTTTTCCCCTTTCCCCTTGTGTTCTGAGCAGGACACTGATATACACACGCGCGTGCGCACACACACATACACACACGATCCTTAGCTTCAAGAAGCTGTGGAGATTATATATATATAGATATATAAATTTCCCAAACACACATTCCACCTTTCCACCTCCCCAATCCCCTGGTAACCCCTAATCTATTTTCTATCTCTGTGAATTTGCTATTTATAGTCATCTAATTGATATCATATAATATTTGTCCTTCTGTAACTTGCTTATTTCACTGAGCACAATGTTTTCAAAGTTCTTCCATGTTGCAGCCTGTCTCATACTTCATTCTTTCTTATGGCCAGATAATATTCTATTGTGGTTATATACCACATTTTGTTTATACATTCATTTATTTTCCCAGAACCATTTGTTGAAGAGACTATTCTTTCCCTCTTGCACTTACTTAACACCCTTGCTGAAAACCATTTGGTGAGATAAAACATATTCACATAAAAATCAACAAAAATTGAGGCCTGAGGGCAGCACCTAGTTAGCATAAAATAAGTATTTCAGAGAAACAGTGTTGAGATAAGGGATTCTGTTTAGCTAGTGTGGAATTTAAGCTGACTGCCAATGGAAGATACACCACAGAAATATTTGCAAAAGCAATGGAGTGCATTCTTAGCTATATGCTTTATCTTGGCTTGGCCAGAAGGTAAAACATTAACTTTTTCATATTTTTATATTGATAGGGTTTAATTCAGGATTTGAACAACAAAAAAGGAAATTAATGGCTATGGGTTACCTTCTTTATTTCACTTAATTTCACATTTTAATTTAATTTTATGAAAACCATGTTACAAATGAGAAGAGTTTAAATAACTTGTCCAAAGTCATATAGGGGTCTTTTGCTCCAAAGCCAATTATCTCTTGATTACAGTGTATAAAGTTCACTGAAATTAAAACAGAGTATTCAAAATGAGATGTTTTAGGATTTCCCACCATTAAATATGTCTAGTATTATGTTAAACACATGCTAACTAGTATTTGTCATGAATACTATTGATATAGGTTTGAAATACTTTTTATGCCCAAGAAATGGGGGGAAAAAAAGGAAAGGCTAGAGACCTAATAGTCACATGGTTAAAGAGATTTAACTTTTTAGACCAAATTGATAGTTTTAGAGGTACAGCGATTTAGTATTTTTCTGTCTCCATTAAATAATTAAAAGGTTAAAGGATATGTGATTAATCATTAATATTAATTAAGTTAACTAAGCTTCACTATTCTACTGCAAGATTGGATTGTTGTACAAGATTGGAGAGCCTGAATAGAATTTGTCTGCTGGAGTTTTAATTTGTGCAATAATATCCGAACTTAGAATGATTATGAGAGCCAAAGCCACTGTCAAAATATGAGAAACATCAACACTCTTCCGTGTTTGAATTAAACAATGTACTAAAGGAGTTAAACAATGATTATCCAGTCTTTCTAACTGCAATCACGTTATTAACTTTATTTTAACGCTCTTGGATTCACTAAATGAGAAGGCAGTGGGTGGTAGTCTTTAGCGTGTAGATACAGGAACTAGAATGCATGCAGAACAGACATTAGGTATTAGGAAAGGAATACATTGAACACATCATAAAGAACATAAAGGATGAGGAGTTGATTGTGCCTTAACCCCCCAAATAACTGAATATTTATAAAGCAAATCTACCGATATACCACAATAATTTTAGGGATACATATAATCTTTATTTCTGGTTGTTCTACCGCAGGATTTCTCAATCTCAGCACATATGACAGTTTTGGCCAGGTAATTTTTTGTTGAGGGGCCTGCCCTGTGATGCTCACCAGCATCCCGGGCTCTATCCACTAGATGCCAATAGCACACCTCCCTTCCCCAATTGTGATACCCAAATATGTCCCCTGACATTACCAAATGTCCCCTGGAGGGGAAATTGTCTCAGGTTGAGAACCACTCTTCTGCAACATGCTCCTTTCTGCTCTCTGCTTCTCTGTGCTCTTTTCCCATTTTGTGCACAGCTTTATTAATTTATAAGTTGTGCAAAGTTTATATAAAATTACTAAGTTTAGTATGTAAGACTGCATTCTATTTACCTTCCTTTTAAATCTCCATTGCACACAGTTGAGTTAACCATACTCCTCAGTTCATAACACAATACTGTTGTTGGTCCATAAGCCCCATGTCTTGTATTATATATGTACTTATTTCCTCTAATCCCCATTGCCCACTCCCATCCTCTTCCACTTTATAAACACCTTTAGAATGAGTTTGATGTGGATCCTTGTATATGTATCTGTTCTTGAAAATTATGTATTGATGTTTTATGTGTCCTTATTTGTAATTTATATAACTGGTACTGTTGGCTATGGCTCTCATTCTGTTTCTTACTTTTTTTCCTCAGCACTGTGTTTTTAAGGTCGATGCATGTTGCCCTGTGTACATCTAGTCAGTTTGTTTTCCACTTTACATTTCTACCAACTAGCTCATTGTCTGACCTATATTAGGTGTTCAATAATGTTTATATAACAAATTGCATGAATAAATATATTGAATGGGTGAATGGATGTGGTAGACCAAATAATGATCCCCTAAAAATGTCCATGCACTGATACCCAGAACCTATGGATATCTTACCATATTTGGCAAAAGGGATTTTGCAGATGAGATTAAATTAAGGATCTTGAGATAAAGAGATTACATTGGATCATCTTGGTGGGCACAATGTAATCACGTGGGTCCTTATAGGAAGAAGGCAAGAGGTCAAATTTAGAAAAAGGAGATGTGACAATGGAAGCAGAGCTTGAGTGATGTGCTTGAAGATGGAGTAAAGGATTATGTACCAAGTCATGCTGGCGGCCTCTAAGAGCTGGAAAAGGCAAGGAAACATTCTCCTCTAGAGCCTACAATAAGGAAGGCAGCCCTGCCAAGACCTTGATTTTAGGACTTCTGTCTTCTAGAACTGTAAGATAATAAATTTGTGTTGTTTTAAGCCTGTAAGTTTCTGGTAATTGGTTACAGCAGCAATAACAAATTAATACAATAGATGGATGAATACATAAGTGAATTTGCAAAGCTTTCCAACCCTTAGGCCAGCATAAATTGCATAATGGCCTTTTCTCCTCTTTCCTCCCTGTCTCTCCAACAAGTGTAATATTAATAAAAATGTAGAGAATCTCAAAGTTTTTTTTAAAACTCAAATGAATAATACCTTACAAGGAAAAATTGTAAAGGGAACATTTTAAGGTAAACAATCATCTCAAATTTGCCTCTTAAATTGACTGCAGTGGAATCACCTTGTTACGTGAGTAAGATTCAACATGGAAGGGAACCTACATGAACATGGGGCTAATGGAAGGTATGGTCCTTGGAGGCCATCTTTGAGGACTAGCTACTTTACTGGGCTTAAATGTTAAAGACAGCACGTTGATATGATAGAGACTTTGAACCTTCTTCATAATTGTGACTGAATGTTTTCTATGTATCTAGAACCAAAATTATAACACTCATTATGTTGTAACAAAAGGCTACAGAAGAATATTAAGGAAGAGATGTCTTAAATGCTGCTCTCTTACATATCCAGTTCAGTGCCTAAGAAGGAAATGTATTTACTTAAATGCATCTGGTTTGATTAACTCAGTTTATCATAATCCATGGAAAAACACCAGACTTTAACTGGATCTGACATCAGGTCAAATATATGGCTTATTTTTTTCCAACCACTTCTCAAGACCTCAGTGGTAGAGAACAGATGGTCCTAACTTGTGCCTATGTCTCCATCATGCACAGGGACCTGGTACTGTGGGGGAAAGGAGTGAGAATAACTCTTTAGGAAGTAGATTATCATTATTATCAAGACACACAGGTTTCAGAATCAAACTAGGTCAGTTCCTGCTGAGCAACCTACTAACTTTATGACCTTGAGCAAGCTGTTAACTTATTTATGCCTCTTTTTCCTCATCTTAAAAATTGATCTAATAAGAGCATTTATCTCATAGGATTGTTATAAGGAGGAAAAGAGGTAATGTATACAAATTTATGTGAAATACTTAGTTTAGTACCTGCACAGGTCAAGCACTCAGTGAATATTAGCTATTAGTAGAACCAGTAGTAGTATTCTGATCATAAAGTAAAAATTCAGTTTGATTTTCAAGATAATTACTATAATTAATTTTTGGTTATCCATGGCCTATGAACCAGTATGCAGATTAATCAGGCTAAGCGTGAGCAGGAAACTGAGATGTAGCTGTCTTCCTAGAAGTTCTCAGTATCTTGGCATAGGCTCATCATCAATGATCTCTAGCTATTCTAAGGGTAAGAGAAGAGGAGCCAAAACCACTCTTAATCTAAGTGTCTGTGACTCTAAAACCAGCATGTATGTATCAGTTAGGATAGGCTAAGTTATGTTGCAGTAACAAACAACCCCACACTTTCAGTAGCTTAAGTCACCAAAATTTTATTTTTCACTCATGCTTCCTGTCCAACATAGGCCAATAGGGGGCTGGGCTCTTTGCAGACACTTAGTGACTCAGACTGATGGAGTAGCCATCATCACAAATGTTCTTGTTCGCCATTTCAAAAGGAAAGCAAGCATATGATAAATTATGCACTGATTTTTAAAGTTTCCACCTGGAGAGACACACATCCTTTCATTCACAATACATTGGTCAAAGTAAGCCATGTGGCCACCTCTAACTGCAAGTAGGGTCGGAAGTCCAGTCAACAGTTCTCAGTAGGAGGAAAGCCAGAAATATTTGAGGATCAGTACCAAAGGCAACCACACCATACAAGGAGTGTGTTTGTTACTCTTAGTGATACAAAGATAAACAAAGCCCAATACCACTGTGGCAGTTTGGTATTGTTTATGAATTCCAAAAATAGATATTGGATTCTGTTCCTCTGGGCATATTAGATTGTATTAGATTCAGAGGTTTCACTTTTACTTTATTAAATCAAGATTAGGGCTTTTATTTGACCATGACATTAGGACGACTTGGTTTGAGGCCCCACCCCACCACCCCCTTTGTGGGCTATATAAACAGAAACTCAATCAAAGACAGGGAAGTAAATACACTGAGAAGGAGAACACAGAGAGTTTAGTCTGGGATGCTGGAGCCCCAGGGAGAGAGCTAAGCTGTTTGCCTGACAGTTTGTAGCTGAAAAGACCAGAACCCTGAACAGCTGAGAAAACCCAGAAAGAAACAAGCCCTGGGGAGAGAGACTAGCCTAATGCTTGCCTACAGCTGAGATTGGAAGAAGCTGGGACCATGGAGCCTTAGGAGGAAGAGGGAGGCAGATGTTGGCAGCCATCTTGCTCTAACACGTGGCAACAGACTTTGGTGAGGGAAGTAACTTACTCTTTATGGCCTTGTGACTGTAAGCTTCTACCCCCAATAAATACCCTTGATAAAAGCCATCCGATTTCTGGTATTTTGCATCAGCACCCCTTTGGCTGACTAAAATACTTACTCTCAGCAACCTTGCAGTTAAGTAGGCATTCTATGCCCTATATAACATGGCCTTAAAACAAACCAGCAGTTGCTAAGATTGGTTTACCCCAGTCACATTGGAAAAATGAACCAAACCATCTTTTGCAGGGATTCCCCACTGGGGCAATTTTGGCCCCATGGGACATTTGGCAATGCCTACATTCCACAATGCACAGGACAGTCCCCACAATAAAGAATTATCTGGTCCCAAATGTCAAATAGTGTCTGGGTTGATAAACTGTGGTTTATTGTAATTTTCACACTTTCCTCACACATACTCCTAAATTTCCCAAAATGAAAAGTATGCCTTTGAAATGTCTGCAGTTGAATCTATATATACTGACATACTCATGAAAGGAAATCCAAGCATGCTCTGCTCTGCCATCACACATTCTGTGTTCAGGCATATGGTACTTACATTCAGAAGTGTAGATCTGGTACATCCATTTTGAGATCAAACTGAGACAGTTGACTATATATATATATATTTTTTTTGTTTTGTTTTGTTTTGTTTTGTTTTTGAAAAGCAACTTGGAAATTCAAATTTAAAACATTTCTCTTCAGACAGTATCACAAACATATCTGCCAAATTGATTACACAAGGTTTAGTCTCAATATATAAAAATGTGGTATGACATACTTAGATACTGATCATGGACAATAAGCATTATATGAGAGTTATTGTAAGACCTTGACAAAAGCACATTTTTATAAGAAATCTACCCAGATAGGAACAGTCAGGAAATGATTGACTGTAAATGACCAAGAAATGGGGGTGTGTTAAAGCTCAGTGGTTACTAATTGAGTTCATGAGACGTCAAACACAAAGGAATCCAGAGGCAAGAAAGGCATGTGGAAGGATTATACTTAGGGGTGGGGAGCTATAAGTAAACTCTACTGTAAAAATTTCAGTCCTTCAGCATCAACTTGTGCTAGAATCAGGTTTAAAGTTATTTCAAGAGGTAAGTTTTATTTCCTGGTCTGAACCTCAAGCCCAAGCCTTGCAAGAATGACTGGCTCTGGAATGGAAGATGTGATACTGACAAAAGAAGATTTGTGGGTCATTAACCTGTGAATTAGAAAGGCAAATCCTGGCCCAGCAGCATGTTAACCCTCATGGCTGAAAGAGAGCCAGTACAATCATTTACAAGAATGCACACAGCTTGGGGTCTCAGAAACAGCTTTAGGAAGCTGCGAATATGTTTGGAATGTACTGAATCAATAAATTGCTAATTTTTCCACCTGGGTTAGCCCACTGAATCCTCAGGGGATCGAAGCTTGTAGTGCAAATACAATCTAAGCACTTTATTAATTACTCAGGCTACAAGAGGTGAAAGGAGCATGCCTAAACCCAGTTTGGAATCCTTTTATTTACTAGATTCCTGCAGTCATGGGGAAATGTAATCACGATGCAAATTCTTCATCAAAAAGTTGTGCCCCATTCACATTGTCCTTGGTGATGACCAGCCGTTTCTTTCTTACATGCTCTGGATTCTGTTTTTTTAAAGTAATTGTCTTTGTTCTAAGAAAAGACAAGCTCAAATCCTTGGGCCATGATTTCTGCTATTTATGTTCCAATGGCTTGGCACAATGATAGGAATAAAAGTTCACACGCACACATACGTGGGCATGCACGCACACACAGAGGAACAAAGCAAATTGGCAAAATGTTAACATTTTGGTAAGTCAAAGTGAAGAGTTTATGGGATTTCATGGAGCTGTTCTTGCAAGTTTAATTTTTTTTCAAATTAAAAAGTAAAAAACAAAAACAAAAAAGCAAACATTCCCAGATAAGTGAGGTAGTAGGAAGAAGGAGGTTCAACTATCTAAACTCGTAATGTTACAATGAGATGGCACTAAAGATGGTTTCAATTTCTTTCCTTAAATAAAATGTGTCAAAAATAAGAATGACTATTTTGATATGATGGAAAGCCCTATTTAAATCTTTATTAAATGAATGTGACTTGCTGATGTTGCTTTCCCAGGGTGTTTTTCCAGCCGTGATGATGGATGATTGCAGATTTAGCCACAGTGTCAACTGTTTCCCCTCTTTATCAAAACAAGGGCATATGGAGGATGATGAAAATAAAGGTATGCTTTTTTATTATGACTGAGTCTCAGTTTGGCTTTGATTTCTCAGCACTGGGCTCTAAGCTGCTTGTACTAGCCACAGATTGTGCTGAGAGAAAAGGTGCTTAATTAGCACTCAGTGCTTATAAGGCCTAACAGTTTATTGTAGAGGATTATACCTTGGAGACCTCTTTATTGATTGACAAACATTCTGTTATGAGAGCTAATGTGAATTACAGGAGAGACAAAATGGTTTAAGTTATGTAGTTAACACAATATAAATACTAAGATTAGTTTCTCGTAGGATTTCCAGATGGTAAATAAATATTGGAACAGGGAACCACATTGATATGAACTGATAAGTGACTTTTGTTCTATTAATGTTCCTTATTTTATTCTCATGCCTGGGCTATGTACGTTTATATAAAATAAACTGGACTAACAATACTATTTTTGTAAGCTTTTGTGTGGCAAGCACTTAGGGATGCTAACACTTCTGCACTTAGAACATTGCCACAATTTATTATCACACATATCAGTGTTGGTGTCCAAGCCAAGGCCCTGGACAGAGCAATTAGTATTATAGTGCTATCCCATTTCTCCACCAGGAGCAATTTTGCCTTCCGGGGGACATTTGACAATGTTTGGAGACAGGTTTGTTTGTCACAAATTGGGGGGAGGGACAGGGAATGCTAATGGCATCTGATAGATGGAGGCCAGGGATGTTGCTAAACATCCTCCCATGCTCAGAACAGCCTCCACAACAGAGAATTCGCTGACCCAAAATATCAAGGCTGAGAAATTCCAGATTAGAAAATGTTGGTTGATCTGGCAAGTTGCTAAGTGGAGGTTTGTTAAGGAAGCTCCTATTTTATGTATGTTTGATAGAAGTTAGATATAAAGTTAGGTCAAACTTAAAAGGAAGTAAAACCTTGGAAATTGTTGAGGTTTCTAAGGAGACCAATTAATTCATAACTTTACCTACTCTGGGTCCTAAACCACCTGAGAATTAGACATAGAAACTAGACATAGTTTCCAGTATCAGCATTAAAATCAACATTCTAGCTTTATATCTGGTCAGACCTGATTGGAGAGCTTGACATGAACAAATGGCCAGATGGGAAATCTAAATGCTTCCCCTCTAATCTGAGCGTGGAGAGAATTGTGTCTGCTTAGCACTAGGAGGGAAGTCAAGAGAGATGGAAAGAAAGAGGTCATGGGAACACAGTAATGTTTAACTCAAAAAAATGTCTCCTAGTAGAGAAATGTGGATCATGGATATCAGAGTTTTGCCATCTCATCAACCATATAAATCTTTCCCAGTAAGACATATTGAAGAAGTGAAAGTTTCAACCTTTCAAATGAAATTTTATTTTGTGGGCTGGTAGAAATATGGGAAGAGGAAAATGTTGGTTCTTCCTTATTCTTATTCATGGTGGAAAATGCACCTCACCCGTACAGCTCACCTTTTTCCTCTCCCTTCTACCTTTCATGTATATAATGATACCAGTTTGTTGGAAGGCTGAAGGCTGGCTTAGATTATCTATGGAGACTTCTTAAAATCTTGAGTACATTCCAAAGGACACGGTAATGATTTAACAAAAGTGTATGATTTCAGGCTTCTGAATGATTAGAAACTGAGGGTGGGAGAAGACTGTTTGTTACCAGTGTGAATTGAAAAGTTAAGAGTATTGTAGGGCATGCCCTCAAGCTTTTTTGTGTACAACATCTTCCCTGTGTTCAGTGGTAGCTTCACTTGTGATTTGGAACTTGGCTATTCTACTCTCCCAGTTTTCTCTGTTTCTTTGGGCTCTGTGAAAGGTCTACACAAGTCTATTATTTCTTTGCACTTCCCATCAATTGTAACTCTCATCTTCAAAGGTTATCTTTGTAATGACTCCAGGATTTTTTTTTTTTTTAAGGGCATACCAGGGATTGAACCCCGGACCTCGTACATGGGAAGTAGGCGCTCAACCACTTGAGCTATATCCACTCCCCTCCAGGATTTTTAACAATCACCTAATATATTTCTGTAATTGGTGCTTTGTAGTTATGGGGTAATAAGCATATAAGATTTGTTAGAGAACAGGAATTTCAATCCTGGTTCAGTCTCTTGCTGGCCTAGTGATGAAAGAAAATCACTTGATGCTTGTGAGTCTCTATAGTTTTATATGTACATTGGGCATAGAAATAGTACTTAATTCTCAAGGCTTTTGCGAAGGCAATGTGTGTGAAGACACTTGTAAAATTGTGAAGCATGTGCAAATGTTAAGAGTTATTATTAATTCTTCAGCCACTTTCAGCCACTTTCAGCCACTCTCTGGGTCATCATAAAGTCGTCTTTGTTTTGAGGTATTAACATTTAGGAAAGAAAGGGCACCTATTTACCCAATAATTAGGTTGCATGTTGAAAAGCAAATGAGGATCCCTTTCTACGGATTGAAACATCCAGATGTGTTTGCCTGATTTATCCAGATGTGTTTCTGAGTTTTCCACTTCAGCATGAATGCTCATCACAAAACTCTGCACACTGAGTGGTAAAATGGGGCCTCTGAGGATGCTGTTTGATTAGGGGCCTCTTCCTAAGCCATGCCATCTTCTGACAATGTGATTTAATGTTACAAGAACACTCAAAACCGTAATAAACTATCTCTTTAAGTCTCAGCTTCAGAACCTGTTTGACCTCATTCGAAGGAAGGTCATGAAAATGTGTTTATCCAAAAAGCTTTCTTTTTCCTTCTTCCTTATTAGATAACTGTCACAGATCAAAAACAGAGCTAAGAAAAACCAACACTGCCGTTTTAGCTAGAATTTCTAACCCAGATTTCTAAGTAACTTTCTGATCCAGCAGAATTCTGAGTCTGCGAAGGTAGGCTGAAGAGGCAGACCCTAGCTCAGAACAACTCTTTCTAGTCACACTATTGGACACAAGTGATTGCCTGGCAACACTGGTCACAGGAAATCCTCATTGCTGCTCCCTCACCTAATTTAATTAAAGTCAGAATTCCATCCGCCCACCCAGGAATTTGACAATATATGCTAAAAGAGCCATAAAAAAATGTCCATTCTCTTTGACTGAGTAATTCTGCTTTGGAAATTTTTCCTAAGAAAGCAGTCTAAAATATGAAAAAAGCTGTATGACCCGAAAATGCTCATCATTGATTGATTTATAATGTCAAATGGTTGGAAAAAGCAGTCAGGTCCACCATTAGGGAAATAGTTAAGTAAGTTGAGTTATATGCTTTCAATGGAATATTGTGCAACCAAAGAATATTATAGTTATGAAGGCTTTGTTGAAACATGGAAATACTTATTCTAATAAGTGAAAATGTAGGATTTGCAGATGTAGGTGCACTATGATTATAATTCTGGATAAACATGTATAAGAAAAACTAGAAAGAAATTCACCAGAATGCAAATATCATTGCTATGTTAGGGTAGTGAGATCATAGATGATTTTTAAAAATTACTTTTCTCTTTCAAATGATGAATAAGGAAGCGGCTGTGGCTCAATCAGTAGGGCTCCCGTTTACCATATGAGAGGCCCCGGGTTCGGTTCCCGAGGCCTCCTGGTGAAGGCGGGCCCGCCTGCACGGCGTGGTTGGCTGACCCAGTGAGTGCAAGCAGCAAGGGGGGGATAAATGAATAAATAAATAAAATCTTAAAAAAAAAAAATGATGAATAATATAGTTTTTTACAATAAAAATTTTTTTTAAAGATTTAAACCTCTCCATTTCTCTGCTTAGTGCATGATCCAGACTTACTCCAAATTTGTGAAATTAATTAGATACTGTAACCGTTGGGGAATTTGATGTAATTATGAATTCCAAAAAATATAATTGGATCATGCTTGTAAACTGATCTGTTAATCTGGGCATGATTAGGTTATGATTAGGGCGTTGAGCCCCACCCCTTGGTGGGTGGGGAATCAAATATAAAAGGTAAGGCAAAGAACAGAGTTGAAGCTGTTTTTTTGAGAAGCAGTTTTGATGTTGGAAAGAAGGCCCCAGGAGAAGAGAAGAAAAGTGCGCCGTTTGCCTGATAGTCTACAGCTGACCTTGTGGAGGAACCAGAAGAGCTAAACCCGGAGAGAAAGGCGGCCCCGGGAAGAGAGGAACACAAGAAGCCTGAACCATGGCAAACATCGGCAGCTGTCTTGCTCCAACACGTGGCAATGAACTTTGGTGAGAGAAGAAACTTAATGCTTTATGGTCTGGTATCTGTGGACTTCTACCCCAAATAAATACCCTTTATGAAGACCAACCCATTTTTGGTATTTCACATTAGCACCGCTTTGGCTGACTAATACAGATACCTAATATGAGGGGTGCCTCGAAACTACGAGGAATGATTAAAGAAGGCATCTCAACATTTCCTATGCGTAAAAGGAAGTTTCACAAAGATCTGAAAGGAAAAAAAAAAAGGTGTGAAGGCAAGTGGGACATGTAAACATTATTTTATGGGCTCTACATAAGTAAAGCAGGCTCTGTTTAACTTCTAGCTTTGGAGAAACAAATATCTCTAACAGAATGATGGCCCTGAGTAGGATTGGCTACCAGGCAACGCTGTGAGCAGATGTACCTGGGTCCTTAGAGTATAAAAGGGGAGAGTGTGCAGTGGTGGAAAAAGCCCCTGCCTGGGAGTTCTGAGGCTTGGGACCTTTACTCTGACTCTAAAAGCTTGAACAACTCTCTCAATCTCCAGGAACATGATTCTAAAATCAGGACCCTGTTATCTCTAATGTCCTTTCTGGTTCTGAAATTCATTCATTTGTTCATTCATACACTCAGCAATTTTTATAGAGCATCTGCCGCATTCCAGGCACTGAGCTAGGTCCTTAGGGAGGTAAAAACAAAATCAGAATAGGACATAGTTTCTCATCTCAAAATGAGCAGTTGAAACCTATTTGAGGGATGGGGACAGAGGCAACGGTACAAAGTATTTGTTTTGAATCTACAAATAAATTCATGAAATATATATTTTTAAAAAACAGCCATTCTTTTAGCTAAAAGAGACAAAAGGAACATTCCCACTTTGTTCATTATTGCTGATACTATGTTCAGAAAGTGAAAAATCCGTTAAGGAAATTTAGTCTCTGCCTAGAACAAGGGTTCTTAACAAGGGGTCTGTGAGCTTGAATTGAAATTCAAAAAAACATTCTTGTGGGGATGTGTTGGTGCAGGTGTGATATATTTATTAAATAATACACAGTATAGTGTGGACTTAGTAAGGGCTCCGTGGTTTTCACCTGACTGGCAAAGGGGTCCGTGGAACAAAAAAGGTTAAGAACCTAGAAGAACCCATGTTCTAATCATTTGAGTGAAATCATGAAGATTCAATAAATGCTGGGTATAATAACCTAGCAGGAGGATAAATACCCTGTATCTTGAATTTGGATGCCTTATTTTATCTTGGGTCTGTCCCTTTCTTGCTACAACTGTTTACATTTTCATTACCCAAACAGACTGTAGTTCTAAACATTTCAAATTTCCTTCTAAAAGAGGGAGAGGAGAATATTCACAGTCTGGCTGAGACTTACCACCAGGTGCCAAAACGCAAATCTTTATATGATGTTGACATAAAACTAGACGGAGACACCCATAGTCAAATAGCATAATGTGAACTTTGCTAGGGACTGTAAGTCAGTGCTATAAGTCAGTCGGCAAGTTTTAAAACCCTAACATAGTTTCTTTTTCTTCATTTATTACTGAGTCCTTCTATATTCCTAAGCCCTTCTCTTAATAAAAATATTAAGACGTTTACTGTAACCAGGAACTTTGTAAAGCACCCTACATACATTATGTGATTTTTAATCCTTATAGGCACCAATAAATACATGAGAAAATAAGAAATAGCAATATGGAACATATGTAGAAAGATAGAAATTTATATAATTAAAAAAATTAAACAATAAGAAAATATAAATTTTGACTTCATGCAAAACATCCAAAATCATGACAATCATTCTTCCACAGTGCTCTGCTGCAGAGATCCCCTTCAGGGTTTGCTCGCCCAGATGTAGGGAATAAGTGGGATAACAGACTTCAAGTGAATCTCTCTCCAGAGCAGGGGATTCTTAACCTTTTTTGTTCCACAGAACCCTTTGCCAGTCAGGTGAAAACCACAGGCCCCTTAATAAGTCCACACTGTACTGTGTATTATTTAATAAATATATCACTCCCGCACCAACATGGTCCCACAAGAATAATGCTTTTTTTTTTTTTAATTTAAATTCAAGCTTACAGACCCCTTGTGAAGAACCTCTGCTCCAGAGATTGCCTCAGCTGAAGAGAACTGCTCTGCTCAAGACCATACCCCATTTCTGGAGCAGCCAGCTTCCAAGGACTGGTTGAAAGAGGAGTCTGAAAACCTGGCCTCTTTGCCCTAACTTGGGATAACCTAAAAGAGCTATGCCAGCTCCAGAGCATCCTATGGGGATTGTCTTGGGCCTTTCTTCTGACTATGTTCTTCTCTTCTCCTGTAGATATTGATCCCAACACCATTCCTTAATAAACCTCTGGCATGCTCATCTCCACCCAGGGTCTGTTTCCCAGGAACCCAACCTGGAAAAACTCCAAATTAAAAATCTGTAAATTTTCTGTAGCCTAAAGCTTCTTTGAAGAAGAATGGAAAAAATAAGACACTGGGGGAATGTACAGGAGAAATTGTCACTGTACATACAAGACAATAGCTCTTACAGTGATGAAAGACATAATGTCTAAAAAACTTTTACATTTCAATTAAAAATTTTAAAAAATATTTGTTATTTTTTAAACTATTATTTCATTTTCTTATTAATTTTATTTGGTTATTTTGTTGGCTTCATTTTTGGAGAGGTTTTGGATCACAGAAGAGTCACAACTGTGGCAGGGGAGGATCACTGGTGAGGGGTGTTGGTGATGGGGGGATGTGTGGGGAGGGGTGCACCTGGGGCGTGCCTCTAAGGCATATGAATATGTTCAAGTGGTCATGGGGCATTGTCTCTGTGGGTGGAGACCTACACAATAACCTAAAGAATATTGAATTCCCATCTTGGTAAGTACTGCTGCATTCTCTAATAGAATGGCAAGACTCCCCCGAGTACAAAGGCAGTGCCTAGTGAAGGAAGACAGACCATTGTGCCAGGCCCTTGATATTGATGATTGTACTTATGAACCTTTTTTTGTGAAATTGAAACTTAGCCTAGGATTAGATATTGCCTAAGAGTTACCTCCTGAAAGCCCCCTTCATGCTCAAATGTGGACTTTCCCTAAGCCAAACTCATCATAAAAATGCACTACCTTAACCCCGCCCCCAGGCATGGGATATGACTCCCAGGGATGAGCCTACCTGGCACTGAGGGATTATTACCAAGCGCCAACTAGCAATGCATCCAGAAAAAGACCTTGATCAAAAGGGGGAAGTATTAAATTCAAATGAGTTTTTATGGTTAAGAGATTTCAAAGTGAGTCGGGAGGTCATTTCAGAGGTTACGCTTATACATGTCTCAGCAGGATCTCATTGACTGCCACAGTAAACAATGCCTCAAATTGTGCGCTCCCAAGCACTCTAGAGACATCCAGACACTATAAGACAAGCTCAGGAATTCATCACCTTATCAGTGGGCCTTACTCTGGAACTTATGCTCCCCAGGATAACAAACTTAGACTAATTTATAGTTTCCTTACACATGGCTCTTCTGCCCCCTTTATTTGAACTTATAATTAGCACCATACTTGCTAAATATATGTACCAGAGATTTAAATCTTTGGTCCATTCATATGCCAGTTGAGCCCTGAATCTCAGAAAAGTTGCAACACCTACTCTCCAGTTCATTGGACTCACCCAGGTCTACCAACAAGGAGATGATGATGGACAATGCCCATCCCAAGGAACAGAACGTCTCCAACTGCAAGCAAGATAGTTCTATCCATCTGCTCCCTGGGACCTAACCCCCCTCTCAATTAAAAACAGAGTGGGCATCACCATACCCAAATCCTCAAGATTGGGGAATGAACAATGGATTAAAGTAGACATTATTATTCTATTATAGACTTATTATTATTGTAGCAATGGAATAACTTTTATCATTGATATAAAGGCAGTGGCCACCAGAGATTCTGAGGGGAGGGAGAGGGAAGAATAGGTATAGTGTGTGGGGGCATTTTGGGGACATTGGAATTGTCCTGTATGATATTGCAATGATGGATACAATCCGTCATATATTTTGTCATAACCTACAAAATTGTGCAGGATAGAGTGTAAACTGTAATGTAAACTGTAGTCCATCTTTGTAGCAATGTGTCAATATGTGTTCATCAATTGTAACATATGTACTACACTAATGAAAGATGTTGATGTGGGAAATTGTGGGAGGGGGTGGGGCATATGGGAATCCCCTATATTTTTTTATGTAACACTTATGTCATCTAAAGCTTCCTTAAAAATAAAAATTAAAAAAAAAAAAGATGTATAGGGGATTAAAAATCCCCTTAAACAAACAAAACAACAATAAAAATCTGTCAAGTATTGTATAATTTCAAGGCTGGACAGTTGAGTGATTCTAAATGGTATGAACAAATGAATGAACTGTTAACAAGGAAGCCCCTCCTTAGTCAGTAAATAGAAATATATTTCATCTTTCTTCTGGTTGGTCTTAGATTATTTGAGGGCTTCAGGAACATATTCTTTGCATAACATATGTTCATAGTGCTAAATGCTTTGCATGTATTATCTCATTTAATTCTTTTAACAACCTATGAGGTAGATGCTTTTTTTATTCCCATTTTGTAGAAAAAGAAACTGAGATTCAGAGAGGTTACTAATTTGTCAGTGAAATGCAAAGCTGGAATTTGAACCCCTTCCTCACTAACTAATATTTCTTTGTTTCCTCCACAGTGTCTTACACTTAGAAATAAATGTTTTTCACTTGATTTATTAATTTATTAATTTAATATGGTACATATATTTAGCAAGTATGGTGCTAATTATAAGTTCAAATAAAGGGAGTCTAAAACAGACCTTCCCATGGGGGCAGTTAAGCATTTGAAATTAACCTTGGGCTAACTTGAACTGTGAGTGGAAATTCTACCCATTTCTCTGCATCACAGGGATCTGACAGGATACCTGATAAGCTAGGGAAGCTCAGCTTATTCTATATCTCAGGCCCAGAACTGAGATCAGCACACAGTCCTACTCACTAAATATTTGCTGGTTGATTGAATGAATGAATTAATAGGGAAAGTTTCTTTAATTTAAATTTTTGATGGAGCAGGAAGAATACTCCCTTACATTTTACATAGGATTATTTTTTGTGTGGATTTACCAATCAATATCCTAAATGACTGAGTTTATGTGCCACCAGAAGAATAATTACTAGGCCCACAGAAACTCCATGTTCAATTCTGAACTGAGATGAGTAGTAAAAGTCAATTAATATTGTATGGAATCATAGGTATTCATCAATTTAATTCAATAAATATTGAGCATATATTATGTATATGACAACACAGAGATAAAATGGTGAAAGCCCAATCCTGACCCCAAGGAGATTATACCGTAAGATTATGAGGACATACACAAAAATCTTTAGCACAGAAATTGTGTGATCAATGTTAGAGTACAGAGACAAATAAAAGACCGTGGGAGGAGCAATGAGGAGGAAACTGATTTGTTAAGGACAACCAAGGAAGGCTTTATTAGGCAGACTACCTGAAACATACTACTGAGAAGTCCCCTCCTCGAGGCCAATTGCTCACAGGCCTCCATGACTCTTATTTGTTGGGTCACAATCTTCTAAGCTTAGGACAGCCAACATGTCCTGGTTTTAGCACTGAAAGCCCAGCTTTCTTGAAAACCCTTCAGTCTCAGGCAAGACAGGGCATGTTAGTGTTTGATGAGACCAAACTGAACTGGTTCCTGCTGACATTCCCTGACTTTTCACTCTGACTTTATTTCTTCTTGCCTTGCTCCTCCCCACAACCTTGTATTTAAATCCTACACATGATCCAAGAATCACATTTTTTCACCGTCACTATGGCTGACAATGGTATTACCTATATTAACATCATTACTACTACTAAGAATTAATTTATTGAAACTCTGATACCATTTTAAGTGGATTTTCCTTTTTAATTTTCCCTTCACCCTCTATTAGGTATGTTATTCTCTATATTATAGATGAAGAAACTGAGGCTCAGAGAGAATATTATAAATTATCCATAGCAATATAACAAAGTGGCAAAGCTGATATGTAACTCCGGATCCCTGTACCACAAAATCCCATGCTCTTAACCATGAGGGTACATATTGGCTCCCATCCCAGAGTATTCCCAGGTGAAATTAATGCCATGTTTAAAATAAACAGCTCCTTGGGCACTTAAATGACTTTGTGTTAAGAACGTTATACACCTGACTTGTTTCTCCTTCCAGAGTAGGAGCTACTTGATGGGAGAAGCTACGTCTGATTCATTTTTTAATCTTCCAAGGTATGGAGGAAACGTGGGAGGATTTATCACGGGAGAGAATGGAAATGAGCCTTAAAGGATGTAGGCTTTAGATGGGGAGGATATTATGATTAAAGCAAAGGGTAATACTATTACTAATAGGAATTAACATTAGTATGCCATCTAATCCTTGTAATAACTTATGGAGAAAAGTCCTATTACTATCTTTGTTTATCAAGTGGGGAAACTGAGGCTCAGAAAGCTAAAAGCTTTTGCCCAAAGTTACATAGCTCGTAAATGGCAGAGGCAGGTTTCAGACTCCCTTTTGTCTGATTCATAGCAAGAGTGTGAATATTCTGCTTGAATCTAAAGAGAGAGAAATTGCAGGTTGTGTTTCAGAAAGCATTGAGTCCCGTGGTTTGGTTGAAGCATAAAGGGCAGGAAGAGAGCTGGAATGATGGTGATGATAATGATAACGATGGCTGGTATAGATGTATAAAACCTTCCCATCCCCTGTCTCATTTGATGGTGGTAATAATGATAGCTATCATTTGTGGGGGATTTTACGGACAAGACACCATGTTAAGAAGTTTTCAGGGATTCTCTCATTTATTTCCTACAACCCTTTAAGGTGTTGATATCCCCTTTTTTGAAACAAAGGAAATGAAGCTTAGAGAGCTACTGAAGCTCGATTCCTAAATGAAACTCTTCTTCCAGGTTTATGAATACCAACAAAAGATAATCTGGGCAACACTATACAGACAGCCAGCTCTCCTCAGTGTTTGCCCCAACGCCAACTTTCCAATCAAGCTTTAGGGCAGTTTCAGCTGAAACTTCTTTCAGCAAGAAAGACAAACACCATCGCGGTGTTTCCTCCTGAGACTCCTTCACAGGTAAGTCCTTCCGCATCTGGGGGATCCCTCAACCCCCATGGCCACGTTTACTGATCTTACTGATTTGGGTCTGTATCATGACATATGATCTGTTAGACCTGAAGAACAGGTAGTACAGCCAGGCTCCTTGAATGCGGACTTAATCCCGCCAGTCAAATAGGCTGCAATTAAAGGTTTCAAAGAGTTGTATTGAGCTCACAGCAGTTTCCTCTTTAATGAAGAGGCTGCCGTTGGAACTCAAGTCGGGCAAAGGCTTCTCTTTGATGCTGGAGAAGGTGAGGGTGAGAGCCCTATAGGCTTCTGGTCTCCGGGAGAGCTTGGAAGCGTGACTAACTCTCCTCTGCCACCTAGCGTTGCTCAGAATTAAAGGTCGTGCTCTTTTTGATGTTCTTAAGAATAGTTTCTCTTTTGTGGGCAAGAAAGCTAGTTGTTTTTTGCAAGGTGTATTCTTTGTGATATATTGAAGGTTATTCATTTCAGGCTGATTTTCGTTTCTTTTGAAATTTGGTAATATCTTGATCTTTGGGAAAATGAGTTTTGGTACTCCAATGCAATGAAAAATAAAGCTAAAATGTGGTGGATTTCAGATATATTTATATGAATATGAACTTTCTGGGATTCAATTTCAATTTCAGAGTCAGCCCTTTGCCAATACCACTCAGGCTTTTCAGGAGACTCTCACCTGTGCTTCCTGTTCTTTGGTGTCTCAGAAATAGGTTCTTCTATGCAATAAGGTTGGACAAAGATGAAGTCTGAAAACTCCAGAGCAATTTGTGTGTGTGTTTGTTTTTATCCCCTGTCCCCCCAGTGGCTCAATTGTCTATATGCTCGTCTTCTTTAGGAGGGACAGGGAACCAAACCTGGGACCTCCTATGTGGGGGGCGGGGCGAGGTCAGTACCCAAACGCTTGAGCCAGTTCTGCTCCCCGCTGCCTGCATCATCTGCTGGCTGTGTCGTCCAGGGCAATTTTCGAACTTTGGTCTTCAGTCTTAGATACCCATTTTTAGGGAAAACATTTTTGGGGAAAAGTTGGTGCCCTGTACTTTCACAACTTCCTTGGGAGAATATAGCCATTGTTCCTGTCTTCTGGTATAGTAAAGCCCTTAAATTCTCATTTTCATCTTACTAGAGTCCCCTTGAGATTCTAAGTATTGGGTGTGTTGTTTGAGTCCCTGGAAGCTTGTTTCCTAGAATTCTGAGCTTTGCAAAGGAAATGGTTTATGTGGGTTTAATTATTGTGATTGTTATTGTTATATATTTATATTTATTTGAGGAGTCTAACAATGTTATAACTGTTTTGAAACCTTAAAAAAAGTGAAAATACTACATAAACCCTTGCTTCTTAAATACATTTTTCAGAGAGTCATTTTAAATAGGTGCAGGTAACTTAAACACAGGCTTAAATTTATAGAAACTTTAAAGAGAAATTGTCTTTGAAATATTCAACTCGTTTTTCTATGTTGACTGCAAACTCCTTGAGAATAAGATCCAGGCTGCATTTCTGACTGATCCCAACACACAGTGGGTACTTGATAAAAGTTCGAAAAGAGGTAGGCAATTGAAAATGTTGCAGACTGCACAAAGAGTTGTCAGGGCCTATAACTTCACAGAAGGAAGAATAAGCATGGTGTACCCCTGTAGAACACACAGGGTGGTTTACAGCAAAATAACACTCCCGAGAAATTATCAAAAAGAGAAAGAAATGCCTCATTATTTGTTGAGGTGAGGTGGAGGAAGGTCATTGGGGGAATTGATTTAATCATGCTGAGCTCAACTGGCATTATATCAGAATAAAGCTAACATAGGCAAGAGGCAATTATTGGGATAGATTAAGAAGTGCCTTTCCTGATTACCCGATATAGCACCGTCCATTTGGCTTGGCTGTGACAGACTGGTTGAAACGAGCCCTGATGAGCTGTGAATTTTCTAATGTTAAAAGGTGTCATTTCTGAGCAGTGGGAACAACGTTATTGGATGACTTTGTTGAAACGGATAGTTGACTGTTGTTTGGTGGGGGGAAGTAAAGCTACCTCCCGAGTTACTAAACCTTGATGTTGAAGAAAATTTAAAAATCACATACAAATGCCTCCAGAGAAGTTAATCTAAAAATAATAGTCCTTACAGAATCCAAGAGAACCAACAGCAACACAGCTTCAAGAATTCAGGCAGGTTATGCTTATTACTATTTAAGTAACTACAGGTGGAAACAATATTCAATTTATGTCAGAAGAAATCTCATTCTACAATTTCTCTTCCTGTAGATTTATTGTCATTATACATTATGTACATGTTATATTTATTACAACACTAATTTTTAACTTCTAAACACATCGAAAGAATCAAATTTTTAATGCTTCAATACATTTGTATTAAAAGAAAAATGTGAATTTATTTGTTTCGTTTTGGTTTTTTTTGCTTTGCATATATAGAATGTGTTTGTTTGCTTATATGAGATTATAATACATTGACTCAATTTGCAGGGTAACATTAAAAATTTTTTTACAAAATAAATAATGGTGATAAGAGAATTTACTAGGTGCATGCCACTATACCAAGAAATCAACATGAATTACTTCATTTAATTTCCACCCAATCCCAAAAGGTAGTATCGTTATCCTTTCCTTGACTGATGAAGATTGAGACTTTGTTGAGTTCAGTGCTTGCCTGTGGTCATGAAACTCCTAAGTGATAGAGATGTATTGAAATCCAGAACTTTCTCATGCCTAAAGCTGTGCTACTCCACCTTTATTTGACCTGCCTTGTTCGCTTTATGATTAGTAAACACAGTTCATTAAAACAGGTGATAGTGAAGTCTGTCATTGGTTGAATCCATAACCAGTTACTTTTTTCTGTTTAATGACCACATTTATAATCTCAACTAACTCACTAAAGAGAAAAAAAAAATGGCAGCAAGGGATTATAGCCAATTACTGATGATAAATTACAGTGATTACAATGGCATAATGTGTTACCACCTTAACCAAATGATTAAAAACCTATCTCCTAAAATGGGACATGCTATGTGCTTGTGCTGATTTGAGTCTTTTGAGGACTCCAGAAAATCCTGTTCTTAAATCATTCCCGTGCAGTAAACCTATTGTAAATGGGACCTTTTGATTAGAGTCACTTAAGGGACTTTCCTTTCAATTAGGTCACTTCAATAGGGCATGACCCAGGGTGGATCTTAATCCTCTTACTGAAGTCCTTTATAAAAGGAGGAATAAAAAGCCACAGATACAGAAAAAAGTCACAGAGAAAGAGAGAAACCTCAAGAGGCTGAGAACAAGGTCCTGGAGGCTGGAATCTGCAGAGCCCAGAGGCACAGAAAAGGCCACTGAGAAGCTGAGAGAGAAGGCCCATGGAGAGGAAGAAGCTGAAAGCAGCATGGCCCAGAGGAGAAGGCAGGGACCAGCAGAGCCACCATTGTACCCTACCATGTGGCAGGGGTCCAGGATTACCAGCAGCCGACCTATGGGAAGAGAACTTCTCCTGATGCCTTGACCTGGATACTTTTCTCAGCCTCAGAACCATAAACTTTTAACCTAATAAACTCCCATTGAAAAAGCCAACCCATTTCTGGTGTATTATCCCCAAAAGCTTTTAAGCAAACTAAAACAGTCCTGATGTGACATGCTCACAAGGACACAGCATCACCAGTGTCAGATCCCTGCCAAAAATATTTAACCTGAATCTAATCACAAGGAAACAATCAGTCAAATCCCAATTAAGGAACAGTCTGCCAAAAAAAATGGTTCGGAGTCTTCTTCAAACAAGCCAATTATAGGAAAGAAAAATAAAGGGCAAGGGAACTGTTCTAGATTAAAGGAGGCTAAAGAAGTGTGACAACTAAATAGTGCAAACACTTTATATAACATTTACAATTAAAAAAACGAATCACTGAGGAACACAAAATTGTAAATTATCTCACAGCGATATAGGCCTCTCAGCACGCAGATTTTTGTTTGATTAGTTCGGGCCTGTTGTAAGAACATCCTGATTCAAAGAGGAAGGTGGCTGCAAGTAAAAGCAGTTTCAGTTGTTTTATTGTTTGCTTGTATTTTTAACAGACTTTCTTGGAATGTCAGAATATTTCCCCATTAAACGGAGGGAACCAGAGAAAATTTTTCTAGAACTAATCAAACTGAAATGCTTTGTTTGCACAGTTTGTTTTTTTCTTTCTGTTTTTTACTCATTTTACTGTTTTAAAAACTGGGATATCATAAAGACACAGAGTTCTAGATTCTCTTGAAAGAAGGGACACCTGGCAACATCAGGTCTATTTCTATACAACAATCCACTGCTTGGATTAAATGGCCTGGGCTCTCCATTGCCCAGAGTCTCAGCCGCCTTCACACCTTCAGCTTTCTTCCCTGGTGCCTGTTGTCATTTGCCTTGTGACCAACCCCTGCTTTATTCCAAGACTTGTAGAAAAGTGAGTTAATTTAGCACATATTGACATACTGGGGATCTCCAATGTGTTAAAATTTGGTATGTAACACATTCGATTGTTCATGTTGATCTAATGATTGTTTTTAAAATAAGATGTAAAATAAATTTTTTAAATTTATTCATGGAATGCTGGAAGAACCTGTGTCAATTCTAAAATAAATAGTAAAATTCTCCCTCCCATCCTTCACTAAAGCAGACATTCTGCTGTTTTTAAAAATAAACAGAAGTAAGGAACACAATAAATAGAAGACAGAGGGAAACACAAGAGTGTGCACCCCCCACTCCCAGCCCCAGCCCCACCCACACTCTGCTCGCAGACCCGTCCCCACATCTGGAATCCTAACTCACTCTGGTCCTGACCCTGCCTTGGACTTGAAATAAGACCTTAATCCTCCTGGGTTTTCTCAGGAGTATAATAAGGGAATTGGTCTAAAGTTCTTTTAAAGCCCCTTTCCTGCTCCAAGGTGCTGCTATTCTGAAGTTATGACATCTGTTTTCTTTCTTTGCATTTCAAGGATAAGGTAGCAGGATTCTTTTTCTTATTGGAAGTCTAGATTATAAGCAAGATGCCAAAACTTCTTCCAAGGAAGGTCATATTGAAATGAACCATAATAAATTCAGATGCTTGGAGTTAAGTCTACGGGGTTTAAATAAGCACTGTCAGTATGTGAAGATATGTAAGAAAGAATATGCTTGTCATTTTTCATAATGTCACATGCAAGATTGTCTTCTACTTAATGGTTTATATATATAGTTAAGAGAAAAAGAACCCTAGAGAAATTTCAATATGCATGAATGCTTCCAGTGAAGATTAATATTTTGTTTTACCCAACAACCCTAGTAAGCCAAAAGAAATTGTTACTCTTGTACTACTGATAATTGTCTTAACTGTATTAGCTTTGTACAAATTTATATTGATTGCACAGGCTTAAATAATTTAATTCTATAAACTCTGTTTTCTTGTACATGAGAAGAAATAGTTCAGACTGCATGTACTTTATTCTTTGCTTTTTGTGGGCTTTGTTGTTTTGAATATAAAATCTAGCTGCCCCTTAAGGCAATGAGAAAAAATCCTTTATTTAAATGATTTTTATTGTAAGGAAATTGGGTGAACACTGAGAATAGATTAGAAACTTGATAAAATTCAATATAAGTTTTTTTTCTCAACAGAGAACTTCATTAACTAAAAAAAATATTTTAGCTTTTGCTTTGAAATTAAATTTTTATTGAATAACTTAAAATTTTTTAATTTAAAATTTTTAAAAATTATTAAAATAGAGGCAAAAATGTTTTCACAGCCACATTTTTGTTACCTAGTTTTATATGAATGGAAAATAAGGAAGGGAGTGAAAATAATGGGGGAATGAGGGGTTAATTGAATGCCTTTAATTGTCAGGCATTTTCTAGACATTATGCCAGTTAATCCTCAAAAAAATTCTCTATGGTAGGCATTATAATCTGTATTTTGCTGATGAGAAGGCTAAAATGCAGAAACTAGTTCATCGCTAGTAGACAAGGGCAGGATCTGATTTCAGGTTTCCATCCTGAATAGAAGAAATATATTTCTGTGCAAATATTGTTTCATATCTGTCTCCCGCATTAGACTGCAAGCTCTAGGAGAGCAGAGCAGAGATGGTATTTTTTTTTTTTTTTTTGCTGCTCCATTCTTAGTTCTAGCATAGTTCTTGAATCATGGTAAATACTCAAGAAATACAGAATGAATAAATAAACCAATGAAACACGGAGTTAGAAACATAAATAATCATAAAAACATCTTATTTTATGTTCTATATTCTGAAACATTTATTTTCAGGCTACTAATCTCCCTTTACTACAAAGGATGACAGTAGAAGTTTTGTGTTAAATTCATCACAGAGTTTGAGTGTACTTGAAAGGAATATGTAACTAGCAGTTGAAACATTATCTTCCTCTTAGACTCTTTATTTTGAAAGCTGAAATAAATAGTAAAGTGTGCTTCAACATCTCTTACTAGAAAGGTTCACAAGTAAGACCTTTGGAACTACAGTCTATTCTGATTTGATCTCATCAAGTTAACTCCTAATAAAATAATTGGTGATAGAATATCTTCCCCAAATGGAGCATTAACTAAGTAGTGAGAGTTTGGTTTGGGTTATCCCTAAGAACCAGGTTTCCAGTTTATTCTTAAGTGATCAAATCAGCAACTGGAGAAGGTTACAAGCCTTTCTGAATGTGCTTCTTTTAAAATCTTTACAAACATGCCAATGTTAGAATCAGAAATGGTGTTCTTTATAAAAAGTTCTTGAACTCTCTTTGGATAAAACACTCATACCTTCTTTCATATATTCCAAGCTCATTTGTTTGATGGTAAGTAGCTTGGGGACTTAGTGTTTCAGTAAAAATATGCCTGTTCTGTAGTTGGTTACTTTTCAGAAGAAAATTCTTAAAATCTAGTGATTAAATATATATAAGATTAAAATGATCCTCCTGGACTCTTTCACTGGCTAATTAAATGCAAAATAACTACGAATCATTGTCTTGAAGTTCTGTCATAAGTAGGTCTCGTTTTGTGGCCAAAAGCACTCCCTTTTTTCTAACTACTAGAACATTGTCCATAAAATTCTGAAATTGACAATGCTGCCTTTTCTGAGTATAGTTTAATATTTCATGCTTAATGTAATCAATGGAAAAGCAAAGAATACTGAAATTTGAATATTATATCCTTGTAATAGTTTCATTTTAGTGCCTTGATTCAACAGAAATTCGTCCCCCGTGCAGTAATATTTCATACAAATGTACATAGAGAAAATGGAAGGAGTTTTGTTATAAGTGTGGCTCACATTGTGCCAAAGAGAGTAAATTTTACTCCATACCTTGGAAAGAGATCATTTTCGTCCATGTCTCTAAAGTGAGATCTTACTAATATTATATACTTTTTATTTCTAATAAACATCTAAAATATTTCATTTTACTTTTTCTCTATTTGAATATTAAAAATAACAACTTTAGAACCTAATTGTGTTCCTTTATGCTAAATTTTTATTGATCTCAATCACCTTTAAGATAATATGTAACCAAAAGAATCCACTTAGTTTTAAAAATTCCTGTTTGAACTTCAAAGTCTTAGAGAAGTCAAAGTCATCTTTGATCTTAAATGGTTAATATTTCTTAGTCTTGTTTTCACAAGTCTGTTTTCTTTATCTTCTTTCTTCTTTAAAAATAATTTGTTTTAGCTGCTAAGCCCTTTTTTACCTTAATTCAGAGAATTCTATATTCTGGGTGAATTTTGAGCAATTGAGTTTATATCTCATGGGGAGCCAGATCAAATGATTCATTTTGTTGCTCTTTTTAATAGCATTGTCATTACATGTTATTCCTCACTGGCACTTTAGCAAGTCTTTTTTATTCACAGCATCATGTATCATGGGATTTGGGGTGGTCTCTGAGACCTTGGGAGTCACAGCAAAGGTCCCCATGGCTGAGCTAGGGCACACAGATGCCTACCTTCCAAGGATCAGGATGCTTGGGGTCCGGAGCAACTGCCTTAGTAATGCCCAGACACTGACGGTCAGGATTTGCCCCCATTTCCTGGACCTTGCAAGCTCATCTCTAGGGAGATGTTCCTAACCTCTGCAAGTAAAGCTAGAGTCAGGGGTCCCTGCAAGAAATTTTAAAAATATGTCTTTAGGGGAGCAGATGTGGCTCAAGTGGCTGAGTGCCAGCTTCCCACATACGAGGTCCCGGGTTCAATCCCCAGCCCCAGTATCTCAAAAACAAACAAAAAACACCTTTGTGTTTTATGCTCCACTTGACATGATGTGGCACGTGTTCTAACTGATTGAAAGACTATAATAGCTGACTGCAACCTGTCCCTTCCTCTGCTTATCTTCCCAGCCAAGCTCGATGAAAGAACATTCTACATTTACTCTCTGTATCAGCAAAGGTCCCAGCAGGAAAAAGATGTCATATCAGATTAAGGAGAATTTAATGAAGGAACCATTTATAGATGTGTGGGCAGAGTAGAGGGAAACCAGAAGGGATACTGCAGTCCCCTGGGGCCACTTCTACCTTGAGAATCATCAGAAATTTCAACTGCTTTATTTTAGGATTGTAAAATATTGTACTTAAAAATTCTTCCAGGTTGCTGCTTCTATATGAAACATGAAGGATCAACTTCAGATGTGTAGTATACACTTAAAAAAAAAAAAAAATTGTCATGTCTCCCTTTCAGAAGTTCAGGGTCATGTTAATTTACTATGATTTTTCTAATAGTTGTTTTATTGTGAAGGGGTTGTTTCCTTGTGAAGGTGTGCTTTATGTTTTGTTCCTCCATTATTTTTTCCCTCTATATTTATTGAGAAAAGCCTTGGATGAACAATATTTAAAATAATGGTTAATTAATGCAATCTAAATACAACTGCTCAGCTTGAGATTTAGTGGGCAAAAACTTAACACCTTGAGGAAATACATTAGGTAGAGGAGGAGCATAAGCCAACACTTCAGCTTTTGGTTTTTACTTAATGAATGTGTTTTTCCTCTTCCAAATCTTACCTGGGAAACTTTTATACCTCCTTAGGCTCCCAATTCATCTGTTGTACTGCCTGTACCTTGATGTTTTTTTTCTTAGTTCTTATAAGATCTTTTGTCCTTTAGGAGCCACCTTTGCCTCGTTTTGTTTTAAATAAGTGTTGAAAAAAGTCATTAATTTAGTGCTGGAAGACAAATTGAACAGGAGTATTCAGTTTAACTTGATTTCAACTCCCAATACCTCTCTTGGGCCAATAAGTGAACTGTACATCCTGAAATATATATGGGGATATATAGAGATATAGATATGTGTATGGATATGAATAGCAGTGCAGGTATAAATATAGATATACATATACATTCCCTAGTGCTGTCCATGAAGAAGGCTTGAAAGCAACAACACCCCAATAGCAATGAGCATAACTAACACCCAAATCTTGGCTTCTAAATATCATTCTCCATTGAAAAGAATTAGTGCTTCTTGGATTCCAGGACTGAGGCAGGGAATGTAGAAGATGAACCTGGAATATTTTGTGCCAGGAAGAAAGAAAGTGCTCAAAATAATAATGGGGATATATTAGCTCAATATGTTCCCACCAGCTAAATCTGGGACAAATTGAGAATTGAAATAAATAGTGATTGGGATAGGTTATAGCACATTGAATAAAATAGGAAATTCAAGTCCATACTGATATAAGTAAATGAATGAATAAATTGAAAGTTTGAGGAGTCAGATATTTACATAGGTCAAAGTACTTCCCCCAAATACTTATAAATTACAGATGGAAAAGTGCAACCTTGCAGTGGAAAAATCTAGCAGAGGCCACCTCAATCAAGTGATCAAAGTGCACATAATCTGTAATGAGAAATAGAAATCATGCACCACCTGATCAGATGCAATGGAGAAGAACACAGCATCCCTCCTGTGATAGTCCTGTCAAAGATTCATAACATGAATCTAGTCCATTCTAATCATGATAAGCAGACAAATACAAATTTGGGGATATGCAACAAAATAACTGCTTTGTAATCTCTCACCCCACCCCCACCCCACCCCCGCCAATGGCTCTGTCATCTATTTGCTTGTTGTCTTTGCTCATTGTTTTTTTTTTTTTTTTTTTTTTTTTTGCTCATTGTCTGTTTTTACTTTAGGAGACACCAGGAACTGAACTCGGGACCTCCCAAGTGGGAGGTGGGTGCTCAACTGCTTAAGCCACACCCGCTCTCTTTGTAATCTTTAAGTGTTAAGTTCATGAAAGTTTTTTAAAATGCAGAGGAAAAAAATGGAAAAAAAAAATGCAGAGGAATAATTCCATTCTGAAAGAAACTAAAGAGACATTACAACAACTAGATGCAATGTTTAATTCTTACCTGGATCTTATCTCTATAAAAGACATCATTGGGACCACTGGAGAAACTTGAATAGGGCGTTTGATGGATTAGATGGTAGTATATCATTACTAATTTCCAAATTTTGATGTACATGTTATGATTACACAGGAGAATGTCCTTGTTTGTTTAAAATATACTTTAAAGTTTTCAGGAGTCATGAAGTATCAGGTCAGCAATTTATTCTCAAATGTTTCAAGATAAAAAACATTATTTGTATTGTACTTTTGTAAGTTTGAGATAGTTTCAAAATGCAAATTAAAAACAGAAATATACAATGTCATTTTAGACCAAAATGTACTCCTTCCTTGTTTTTTTACACTTTGGACCTTTTCATTAAACTGGACTTTGTGTATATCTGGATGAGTAAAAATACAGATAAAAGATATATTTCTACTAATTATCTTTTGTTATTTTCATTATATTAATGATAAAAGCCTGGAAGAATAAATTAAATGCTAAATTTTGACCTTACATACAAAAATAGCCAAAGGCTATTATTTGGCCTAAAACAAAAGTAATTTTATACTTAATCATTTTAGAAAAATGCTCCTTATATGTGATTTACCCTTATGTACAGCACTGCATTCTTTTATAGAGCAAGTTCTAGTATAACTAAATATCTTAGTATCAAATACATCTATAGATATGGAATTTGTATTTTTTAAGAATTCTGGATAATTTCTTTCCCAATGGAATCAACCAAGATTCTAAGTCATCTTTTACCCATCTGTTTACCTAATATTCTCTATCTTGTGTCCCATTTCTCACCAGATTAATAGAACCCAGATGAATGATGACAGAGTTGTTTCTACTACATTTGAGAACAAGCAGAATATTTTCCTTGTAATGAATTTACATTATTGAGTAGCTGGAGTATAAAAGTGAATAAAATACCATCTCTGTCTTAAAGGTGCATTTCTTCAATGTCAATTAGAGGTTCACCTTAAGAACTGAAGTAAACAAAAATATCTTCCATTTTCCAGAGCAAATGAAAGTCACCCAAAATGTTCATGTAGCATACCCTATATTCAATATAGAGGTCTTTTAAAAGAAACAATTACCCCAGAGTGGAAATTGAAGCAGAACAACAATTATTAAATTGCAGAATGTTCTTGCCTGCTTGCTTCTGAGCCTTTCTGATTCTTTTTCAGCGTATTTTTCTGGATCTTTTCCATAATAGTTTTGAAAGTAAAGTCAGAGCTTGTAGAAACCCTCTTTATAAAATCATGCGCTAATTACCAGTAAATTATTTGCTAAAGTTATCATTTTAACTATTATTTTTACATGTACCTGAATGAAATTGAGAATTGAATCATCAGAAAGAAAAAATTACTCGCTATCTTGTTTGCCTTAACATCTTCTTGGTTTGCATTCTTAAATTTGGCATTAAAGAAATTAGTTTAGCAACTCAACATAAAATGTTCTCCAGAACAAAAGAAGGCTGTAGAATTATCTCCACTCTTAGACCAGTGCAGAACTAACCTTACCTGATGTTTCACATTACAGTTTTCTAATCAAAGGGTCTGAAATCTGAATGTGGAACTGGATACGGACAGCGCGCGCACACACACACACACACACGCACACATATACAACGTGAATACAGGCTGCTGATGTGTGCCAGCCTCAGTATTGGTTTCCACTACAGGTCAATATGGAAGCCCAGATTAGCTTGGGGCTGTTTGTTCCTGATAGAATTAACTGTAACATCAATGAGGAAGGGGCTTATTTTAAAACTAAATACTTGGAAAAATACAAATCAGACTAAAAATATGGTGCTTAAATGTTTAAATATACATTTTATACCTCTTGTTTAAGTTTGTGGGGTGGAAAGCAAAATTTTGTTTACTTTGTGTGCATCTGTGTATGTGTATTTATATATACAATAAGAAAGTGATTTCATACATACATGTTCATAAAAGGATGCATCTTTAACATACGAAACGGGGTCGTTTCATTATCCCTAAACTTTGAAAAACAGTTTTAACAGTTTAACAACCTAAGTGGATTTTTAGATCCTCAAATAATCATTTTAGGTCCTTATTTTAGACATTACACGACATCTATCATCATCCATTTCTAAGCCATTAACATTTTAATTTTTTAATGTAGTTTTATTCATTAAGTTTATTAATCTTTGGTTCTGCTATGGGGAAAGGAAATATGACACTGGAATGTCACTTTTGTGTGTGACAATCTTTAAAATGATTATTTCCTGTCAGCAGTTGGGATTAGAGATTCTCTCTGACAAACACGCTTCTGCAGGCTCTCCCGCTTGCAATGTTTACCAGCTGCATGATAATGAGCCAATTTCTATGTAAATATAATCAGTATTTGGTGGTGGTGAGGAAACCTTCTGGATTAAATAATTTTCATGATTCCTTGATTAACATTCTTTATGAAACTATTACCATATGCACCACCCTTGCACAATTGGAAAGAGCTCAGATTCAAGTCTAAGGTCTTTCAAAAGAAATATGACCCTCTTACTAGGGAAAAAATATGTGTAGGTGTACTCTTGTGCCAAGAAACAAAATTGTATATGTGTGTCCCATGCCATACTTGGTGTTTTGTATTTAATCTGGCAACCTGGCAGGGTACCAATAATTTATATTCCAAACTGGAACACTTTTGTGAGTGAGGGGGGTACTACTGACAACTAATCTGGGACCGCAGGTAACCTCTGGGTCTGACTCTGGCAAACTAGGATATGTAGTCAGTCTACTTATAGAGTTTGGATTTTTTTTCCTTTCAATTTTCTGTAGGAGGCTGTTGGAGAGGTGTTTTTTTTGTTTTGTTTTTGTCTTTTTAGGTACTGGGGACCAGGGATTAAACTCAGGACTTTGTATATGAGAAGCTGGTGTACAACCACTGAGCCACATCAGCTCCATTGAGTTTTTTTTTTTTTTTTTTTTGAAGGAAGCACCAGGAACTGAACCAGGACCTCCCATGTGGAAGGCAGGCGCTCAACTGCCCGAACCACATCTGCTCCCCTGTTGGAGAATTTTTAATCAGTGATGTCATCTGATCTAATCTGCTGAGGCTGTTATGTGGAGAATAGATCCTACATGGAGAAAAAAGTAACTAATGCAATTTTAGTGGGAACGTGATTGAATAAAGCCTATATTGGTGAACGGCAGTGGGATGAACATGTTTCCTTTTTCACTGATTGATTGACATAGTCTGGTTGGATGTATAAATACTACTGACTGAAATACAGAAAAAGGAAAGCCAGTTCCTTACCTTTGGAGGCTGTACCTCACGTTATAGCAAATAATTTAAATGCCCACACATCTTTAAATAAATACTTGTATAATTAAGTTTACTTTCAATTGACAAATCAAATGCTGCTTGGTAAACAATGAGGCACCTAGCATTTCTATCTTGCAGTTTTCTCTATATAGTTTACTAGTCATTTTTCTCTCTTTCAGATCTCAAGTATTTTAGAGGCCACTGATAACTTTCTAGAAGCAGAGCATTGGGCCCATAGTATGCAATGAATAACTCTGGCAGGGCTGAAATTCCAACAAGGCTGCCTGGTTCCCAATCCTGTGCTCTTAACCACTATTTCCCCAAAATGTCTCTTGGCATTATTTAGTAATTGCATATTGGTGCGTGCTTTCAAGGTTTCTTTTTCCTCACTTAACACTATATTATAAATGTTACCCTATATTTTGCATTCCTTATGTCAGGGTTCTCAGAGTGTGGTCTTTGCATCAGCATCACCTGGAAACTTGTTAGAAAGGCAAATTCTCAGATCTCACCACAGACCTACTGAATTAGGAAAGTCTGGGGCTGGAGGTCCAGCCATCTGTGTTTTATAAGCCCTCCAGATGATTCTGATGCATGCTCAGGTTTGAGAACCTGCTTTATATTATCTTTTAAATAGATATATAACATCATATGTTAACAAACAGTTATCTAAATATTTCTATTTCCATTCTACATTATAACATAAAATGTTGTCAATGAACTTGTCCATATATATGGCTTTCCCCAACTTTTCAATTATTCATCAGAGTGGATTTATTGGGGCAAAGGTTATGACCATTTTTATATCCCCTTTTTTGCCAAATTCCTTTCTCAAATCACATGATTATCTTGCCACTCCCCAAATATGAATGAACAAGTTTTTCTACAACCCCACCAACTTTGGGTATCATTCTTTTAAAACTAATTTAATTGATAAATTCATAACGTTAAAATCATGGCTTATTTCAGTTTGCACATTTATTACCAGTAATGGTGAATATTTTCTCTTTGGGAGTTTATTTTTACTGTGTGAAGTATGTTTTTGTATTCTCGGTCCATTTATTAATCATTTTGCAGTTCTTAAAAAATTGAATGAGTGATATATATAATAGATATAATCTGTATGTATATTTTTATGCACTACTTATTTCTTTTTCACTGTTTTACTTCCATTTGTGTGAATTTGATACAAAGTCAGCAAGATTCTTTTGATATTAATATAGTACATTTATTTAGAAGGCGCATTTGAAGTTTCAAATTTTTGAGAATAGGCTCTATTGTTCTATTGCAAAAGGAGGTCTTCTGCCTCTGAGATAGTCAGGCTTGGATGGGGTCAGATGTGGTAACAAATTTAATCAGAATCTTAGCAATTTTAAACAGCAAAGATTTATTTCTTTTTCCTATTACATATTTATCATAGAGGCAGCTCTCTCCTCATGGCACTCAGAGACCTAGGCTCATGGAAGCTCTACCATCTTGCAGCTGTACCATCATGACACAGGACCTCTGTGGAAGGATCAGTGTGTGTGTAGGTCGCACAAGAAGCTTTTAAATGCCTTAGTCCTGAAATCCTCCATCATTTCGGCTTATAAAATACCCAGTGACCAGAATGAGTCACAAGGTCCCAACTTCCTTCTGCAAGGAAGGATGGGGAATATAGAAGACTCATAAATATTTGGTCAGCAGCAAATGTATCCTTCATAGTTGAATACTGTGATGATCTAGAATAATATTGATAATCTAGAATAACGATGATATATATTCTAGGCATTCATCCATTTATTCATTTACTTATGATGTCAGGCAGGGTTCAGACAGGAAAATCTAAGCCACTCTCTATATTTCAAACATGAGGAATTTAAGACAGGAATTAGGGGCTTATACAAATATTAGAAGCTCTTGGAGAGTAAGGGTTGGGGATACCAGCACAGAGAATTAGCATTGGATTCCAAAGAGCTCACCTGGAGCCTACAATGATTCCTCATGTCTCTGGGGAACTCCCACAAGCTCACAATGTCTGCAGCCATGAAGCATGTGTCTCTCAGGAGCTCACTAGGAAACTGCTGTGCGATATTTTGCTCACATCTGTGGCTGCAACTGCCTCTAGGGAATAAAGGCCTCTCCTCTTCTAGCTTCCAGATCTTACTCAAGTGCTTCTCATTGGCCAACTCTAACCCAGAGCTACATGGGTAAGAGGATTCAAAGAATTGTAATTCCCCGACACCTCCTCTGCAAAGCAAAAAAGACCTTGGAAGGCTGGTACTGATACCACATTGACAGTAGACAAGCTGGTGTCCTATTCATTTCCATTTTGCAGGTGACTATAGAATAAACCATGGTACCGAAGGTAATGGACATGTTGACGTCTTTATTGCCCTCCTATCTGAAGGGGGCCATGAAGTTGACACTTGATATCATTAACTTGAATGATAAAATATTTTCTGGTTCTAGTTTGAACTAAGTTGTAGTCTTCTTTCAATTGGTCTTTCATAAACTCTGAAAACCACCAGGCTAGAATAAAAATAGGTATGGATACTAGGCCTTCCTTCAATTTTCAAAGAGCTAAATAGCTTCTTATGAGGACATGATTTAACACATGTGAAACAACTAGTGTTTAGTGTAATAGTATATAAAAATAACTGACATGAAATGTCATGCTGAAAGGCACAGTTAGAGGAATAAACATGTAGATAAAAAGCTACATTTAGAGCTCAAAATAATAGAAAACACCTGAATTTTTTAGGTTATTACAATGTAGTATCTCTTATTTGCCTGCACTTCAGACAGGGAAACAGACTCCCGTTTTTATATTTCAGTTATGAAAGATTTAAGACTGAGATTAGGGGCTTGTATAAAAATTAGCTCTGGGGAATAAAGTTCAGGACTGCCACTAAAAAAATCAGGGGAGACAATCCAAACTTCTCAGCCAAAGCTTTGAAGCAGGTGGGAACCTGTTATTAATGAGGTAAGCTAGTTGATAATGCAGTAAACAAACTATTAATGAGATGTAACACTAACACTGAGTTGTCATTAAAAACCTACTGCAACAAGCACCATGGCATACTACCAATGCTGAAATAATTACACAGAAATGTCATATTTATTAGATTATTTTAATATGGTGCTTTAATAGAGACTATCTCTAAAGTAGTCTCCTTGATTGGCTTATAACTGTCTCTGCTTCTGAATTTAAAAGGCCAGGTATGGCTAAGATTTTCCTCTGGCAGCTCAAGATTAACATTGGCTTCGTGGTGGGCTGTGTTGAGAAGGATTCTGAGCCACATCTGAGCTAAGTAAGGAAGAATGCTTGGTTTGATATGGGATATTTCCTATGAAAGGGGCAAGCCCTGATTTGCTTTCCACATGTTTGCCATCTGTGTCTCCCCACTTTAGTTTCCTACCCTCCAAGTAGGAACGATTCTTTCCTACTAGCCTCTATCACACATAGTAATTTAGCATCTTTGTTGCTTTGTCTTTGACTGAATGCACATTTATATGCTTACTGTGCCTGTAAAACACAAAATAGAATGATTTTCAAGACAAATAATGGATCACTTTTTGTTTCTCAGATCTTCAAAATCTTTTCTGCTTTTGCATACGTTAAATTCTAGTGAGACCAACAGGGACCCCAGGATCTTGTTGGCATGTCTGACTAAAAGTCTTACCCTCACCCCCCTCCCCCTCCAGAGACCCAGTATGATAAAAGTGGAGCCAATTTCAAACAAACAATATTATTAAATTTGAGGCTCGGATTTTATACCTTCCCCATGCTGACATTTATTATCTGCCAGAATCATAGCAAGCTACAATACCAAAGCAATTGATTGGAGTTACTCAGTAAATAACATTTGATGAAAAGAAAATTAGGTGGTTAAAGAGACCCTTGAGAAATTAGAAAATAGCCCTCCAGGCTTTCAACCTATTCATCATTTACTAAGGAGTTGAATAACATAGCAGGCCCAAGAACCAGCAGAAAACTGCTTCTCAACCCTGAAAATACTGAATTAAACAGCTGAAAGTACAGCTTAAGGAATTGCTCAAAGTTGAGTTAAAATAACCTTTGATTGAGGAAGGAAAAAAAAAAGCTAATCTTCAAGTTTAGCAGAAAGCCTTAAAAGAGCCATTACAAACAGCATGAATTATTCAGGCTAGGGATATTGTGACTTGCCTTTTACAATGTAAGGCTCAAGTGTCTAATCTAAAGCCCAGTACAAATAAATTGATTTATATAAGTTGAGCCATGTTTGGTTGAGGGAAAAGATGAGTCTGTCGTCCCTGGTGTCTTGGCTTTGTTTTCTCTAACAAAATGTGGTGAACTTTGGCCCCAAGCATTTTTTGTTATCCTGTTAGGATAGAAGAAAAGAGGCTGCTTGCAACAGATTTTGTTGGGGCAAATAAACTCTTCTGGAAATGTCACCCCTAAATCACTACCACATATAACCTCAGGTACTCAAATGGAACAAAACAGTAAAATTGCATTTCTTTGCCCCTTTGGATAGATAGTAGGGTTGGTGAAAAATATTCTATCATTTGATCTTGATATCAACATTTATATGTTAGGACAAATAACAGCCAGCCTGTTCTGTCTTGCTTTTAAAACCCCATTTCTTCCAGGAAGACTTCCCTGACTCTGCCCTAGTTAGCCCCTCTGCTGTGTACTCATAACACTTGGTCCATCCTTCTCTTTACTGTTCCTAAGACTCATTGTGTAGTGGAGAGAACATGGGCTTTGGAATCAAACCCCAGTTCCAGTAAAGCAAGTCACCTATTTCCAAAGACCATCCAAATTCTTTATGACAACAGATGGTTAGAGGGGAAGCCTAAAAGCTTAAGAAGTTCAAGTGCTAAATGGAACTTTCATTTTTTGTTGTTGTTTATCTTCTGTGTTTACTTCACCTTTATAGTTGGATTACTCTCTTATTTATCCAGTCATCAAATGTTTAATGATTCCAGTATGCTTAATTCGAATATACTGAATAACATGCTGGGGGATACAGAAAAGAATGAGAGGGAGGGAGAGAGAGAGAGACAGACAGACTGAGATTGGTTGATTGATTGATTCAAAGAGCTTGACAGAGAATTACAGAGATTGAGAGAACCCAAGGATTTAAAGTCTCCCAGGGAAAATAAGAACATGAGGTATAATAGAATAGAATACAAATTCAAATGATGTTACCTCTACTAGGAAATCTTTACTGGGTTCTCAGGGCTTCCCACTTCAAACTCCTTATTACAAATTCATGATTCTCCATGATTTTTACCTTAAATTCTCTTTTCCTCTCTGCAATCCATTCTAGCTAGTTCTGATAACTCTCCTCTTCCAGAAACTTGGCATCTGTGCCTCTTTCATTCTCTGTCCAAAAAACTCTCTTCCACCCCTCATGTCTACCTAACAATCTTCTCTACATTCTTAATAGTCACTTCTTCCCTTGGAGCCTTCTCTGAGTTTCTCAGCCCATAATAATCTTTCCTTCTTTTAAATGCTTTAAGCACTATTTCCTGTTGACAGCGGAAGTGAAAAGAGAAATGATATTTGAGGTTTGTATACTGGAATTAGTAAGACAGTTAAGTCAATAAACAAAAAGGAGGTATGTGGGGAGGACCGGGTTTAGTCAATGTGGTTATGGGCTGATGTCTGGTCAGCACTGGTGATACCTCTCTGGACTCAGGCATGGGCGGCGGGGTAGACTTGGGTCTCATTCAGAAAGGTAGAAATTGAAGTTTTAAATGAATGGGTTGACAAGAAAGAATAAGGAGGAGACTGAACAAAGAGAGTTGAAGAGCACCTATGTTTAAAGACTCAAGGGTGGTGGGTACAGAAACCCATGAAGAGATTGAGAAGTGACTCTCTGTAAGGTAGAATAGGAAACAGGAGCTAATAGAAAAACCAAAGAGGGATTCAAGAATTTTATATGCATGTATTAATATTTCTTGGAGAAAGTGTTTTGGAGTTTCTTGGAGGCAGTCATTAATTCTAAATGGAAAAAATTAACATGGGGATATCAGATCTCTTTTTAAGTTCTTAACCCATATTAGGCTTCTAGTGAGTACACATGAATATGTTCCAGGTTTTATTGAAGGGGACTTTATTGATTTATCTGGATAATATATACAAGTTACAGTTAACTTGAGTCAGTGAATGCAAATAATTTTTCAAAGTTGAGATTCTACAAGATCAAAAAGAGAAAAAATAGAATTGGAGGGGAAAATCCTATTCACGGGCTAAACATCTGATTGACAAGTATTACGTTGGAATTATATAAGTGAGTCAACTGAATGAGTCATCCACTCAGAGAGCTTCTGGAAATCTTACCAATAAACATCCTAATTTGAACATTTAATTGTTTATTCTTGTAAGTTTGCTGTGAGATAATTGCCTGTAGAAGCATAAAGATTGATGTCAGTGAGAGGACTAAAATGAACTTTAAGCCACAGGTTTCCAGTATGTTACCAAATGAGAAAGAGTGGCCTCTTCCTCACTAAACAGAGAAACCTGCTCAGAAAATACAGAGGCAGAGATGCAACATCCAAAGATGTATAAAGTAAAACAGGCAGTGGATAGGAGAGATGGAAATTTACATAACTCTGCCTGGATAAGCCATGGACCCTTGTGAAGGTGAGCAACATGGATGTTAAAAACAATAGTGAGGGAAACGGATGTGGCTCAAGAGGTTCGGCGTCCGTCTACCATATGGAGGGACCGGGGTTCAATCCCCGGGAACTCCTGGTAAAAAAAAAAAAAAATAGTGATACTGAAAGTATTCATTCATTCAACAAATATTTGAGTGCCTGCCATGTTCTTGTTGTTGGGGAACCCAAGCAATAAGTAAGTACAGAAATCTTTACCCTCATGGAGTTTGCATTCTGGTAGAGCTTTCTATACAGAATAAGTAAAATATACTATATTATGTGGTAATAAGCACTATGGAGAAGATGAAAGCAAAAAGTAGGGGACAGCCAGAATCCTCAGGATTGGGGAATGAAATATGGACTTACTGGTATTCTACTATAGACTTATTGTGATTCTAGCAATAGAAGAAATTTTATCATTGATGTGGAGGCAGTGGCCACTGGAGGTGCTGAAGGCAAGGGAAAGGAAAAAAGAGGTGTAATATGGGGGCACTTTTGGGACTTGGAATCTTCCTGAATGACATTGCAATGACAGATACAGGCCATTATTTATCCTGCCATAACCTACAGAATTGTGTGGGAGAGTGTAAACTACAATGTAAACTATAATCCATTCTTAGTGGCAATGCTCCAAAATGTGTTCATTAATTGCAATGAATGTACCACACTAATCAAAGAAGTTGTTAATGTGGGGAAAAGTGGGAGGTGTGGGGAGTGGGCATATGGAAATCCCTTATATATTTTTTTATGTAACACTTTATGTAATCTAAGCATCTTTTAGAAAAAAAAAATATATATATATATATAATATATATATATATATATATCTTCCAGACAAGTAAATGTCGAAGTTAACTTTTATTTCAAAGCGAACACGAGGTACATGCTGACCTTTCAAAAGTCATGATTAAATGCTTATTGTGCAAGTCCAACACAGCAGCAGGTGGTACAGCAGGAAGGAGCTTTAGATCCCTTCCTGGATCTGATCTCATTTTGAGAAAACAGGGTTCAAACAGGGAAAAATGGCATACCAGAAAGGTACCAGGGGTGAGGAGGTAGTAGTGGGTTTGCAGGAGCATTGCTGAATGAATTTTAAAAATCTTTCAGTATAGCAGCAGTGACCAAATGGTCTGAGAACCAGAGAAGGGTTGTGCTGAAGTGGTCTTTGGAGATCCTTTAGTCCCTGTCAGCCTCTGTGAGGCTAAATTCTATAGTTAGCAGTAGAAACACAACTAAAAAGCAATTCTTCTGAAAACCTAACTACCTGGATAGGCTTGTCTAAAAATGTCTGACACGCTGGAAAAGGAGACTCTGGTCTATTAGGGAAAGTAATTGGGAGAAAGAGACTCAAGGGTTAGATGGATGGTTTCCTATTTTGGGATGCTGGTGCAGAGGGTTCTGGCAAAGCCTGAAATCCAGCATTCTCTCAGCTCACCAAGCCTGGTCTCCCTTAGCCAGGGGGCAGAAAATCTTTCTAATTGTTAGCCCAAACTGGCTCCTTTTGCTAATTTGCACTCCAAGTGCAACAGCAGCAGTTCTAAGAGAGAGAGGGGCAAAGAGAGAGAACTCCTAAGCATATGACCTCTGGAATTAGTCGGAAGCCTGTGTCCACCACTTACGAGCTATGGTGCTCTAGTCAGATAAGCTAATTTCTCAGGGTTTTGTTTTGTCATCTGTAAAGATCCCCAGTTTTATAGTTTAGAACAGTCATTGTGTCATAGTGAGCAATAAATGAATGCTAATCCAGAAAGACCGAGGTTTAGGTCTTGGCTCTGCCACCTTGAACTGCTGTGAACTGGGACATGTCATCGGACCTCTCAATCCCTCTGGTTGCTCATTTGTAAATTGGAGCTAATTATATCCACCTTTTAGGATTTTTGTTACGTTAGTGAGATTATGTAATTTAATGGTTCCAGTAGGGAGCTAATTTTCAATAAATGTTTATTTTTGCTATTTTGATGATGATGATTATGAGTTAGATGGCTGTTTACCACATTTTAAATATAAGTGAATTCATTTAGCATTGAACATATTAAGAGCAAAAGTAAAACAGTTCTGTAAAGTTGTAGTTAAGACATTACTATTAGAAAACCTAATTATATTTCTATCCACAATTTTTCATCTATTAACCAGATAATTGGAATTGATATAGCAAGATACTGACAAGAGAATTGTCTAAATAATTTTTTCTCATTGCTCAAAAAGAAAAAAAAATAGGGGATAGGATGTTATCAGAGTTGCCAGTTTTGGAGTGGTCCAGGAAGGCCTCATCTCAGAGGTGGCATTTGAGCAGAGGCCTGAGAGTAAGGGATTGAATCAGGGAGATAAGTGGACAAAGAGAGGTTCATGGGGAAGAAACAGCTATTGCAGAGGCATCTGCCTGTGTGCTTGTTTAAGGAAGAGGCCAAGGCCATTGTGGCTGGTGCTGAGGGAGGGAGTGGGGAAGGCTAGAGGAGAGGACAGAGAGAAACTGGGAGCTGGCTCACAGAGGTCCTTGTAGGTCATTGTCAGAACATTGATATTTACTCTGCATGAGCTAAGGAGCTGTTGCAGGACTTTAGGAAGAGGAGTGACACGATCTGATTTATGTTTTAAAAGGAGAACTCTGGGTTGAGAGTGGAATATAGAGGGGCAAAGGCAAAAGACCAGTGAGGAGACTAATGTGATAATACCAAAGAGAAATGTTGGTGGCTTGGATCAGGGCAGTAGCAGTAGAGAGAGCAACAGTAGTAGAGGTAGCAGGGTTTGTTGATGCATTAGTGGAAGGGTGTGAAAAAGAGAGGAGTCAAGGATGCCTCTAAGGCAGTGGATCTCTGTGGGGCGATTTTGCCTCCCCCAGGGAACATTTGTCAATCTCTAAAGACATTTTTGGTTGTTACAAGTGGAGGGGAGAGTTGTACTATTGGCATCAAATGGGTGGAGTTTAGGAATGTTGCTAAGCATCCTACAATGCATCCTACAATTCACAACAAAGAATTATCTAGCCGTAAAGGTCATTAGTGCCCAGGTTGAAAAACCCTCTTCTAAGCTATCTGCTCCAAATAATTAGAAGGATAAACAGAGAAAGCCAGACAAAGGTGATGAATTTGAGGTCAAGACTGGGGAACAATGGAGATAATAATAATAGCTAACTTTTAGGAATACACTGCCTCAGGGATTATGCTCAGCACGTGAGATGATCTCATCTAGTTGTTACAACAATGCTGTGAGGGATGTTTTAACAACCCAGTATATAGATGGAAACAAAGATGGTTTAACCACTTGTCACAAGGAGTACACAGAGGAACTTGGGTTAAACCAAGCTCTTTTGTACGCTGAGGCTCAGGGCCTTCATGGTCTACTGCGCCCACTTCCTAAATTCAGTGTTTCCAAGTGAAGCCAAACAACAGACAGTGCAAGCAAAAGATGTATATGGAGGCCTATATCTATCTATAGCTGGCTATTTATTTATATGTATATATTTTTTTCCCAAGCATGAGTGCAGCAACATGAAAAAATGATCTGCTGTGAATTGTGACAACAGTCTGAAACAGTAAGAATGAAGAGACTTTTCTACCACCACCAAAGATCAGACCTGGTTTTCCTGCTTAGGGAGCCAGTGCTAGAGGGATTTCCGGCTTTCCCCAGGGTCTGTGTTTCCCCTCCTAGGTACATCCTAACTGGCCAAAGCTCTTAACCATTTAGGTCATTTTTAGATTTGTAAAATGATCAATAACATACAGAAGTTGATTTTGGGGAACTCAGATACATAGTCTTTTTGTGTGCGTGTGTGTGTGTGTGTGTGTGTGTGTGTGTGTGATTGCTGCTTTGTTGACTTTGGGGTGAGGCTGGTAATAGGTTTGGAAGAGAGCAGAAGGCAGCCAGGCTCTGCCCTGAGGCTCCACGTTAGACTATGATGACCAGACTACGGAAAACAAAGGAGAATTGATCCCTTCCACCGTGCTGTGACAAAGTGGGCAGCACTTCTGTCCCTCTGAATTTGCACTCCTCAGGACTTTTGGACCATGTGTAGAAAGAAATGAAAGAAAAAGGCAGGCAAGTACGGGACTTTGTATGCTCTCCTTGTTTGCCACTATACCATCTGTTTTTAGACTAGTGGTTATTCCCTAATTATTTCACTCATTTAGTTTTCCATACATGCTTTGTATTATAGGAAATATTTGGCAGGCATGGCTTTTAGATCATGTGTTACGTTCTTGGGATAATCTAAGCTCAATAACTGATTTGCTTTTTATACCCTTTTATCAGTCAGGGTACTCTAGAGAAACAGAACCAGTAAAAAACACACACACAGATATAAATACCCATAATATGTATATAAAATATATTAAGTGTATGTGTATGATATACATATATTAAGAGATTCATTATAAGGAATTGTCCCACACGATTGTGGAGCCTGGCAAGTCTGAAACCTGTAGGGCAGGCTGGCAGGCTAGAAACACGTCAGTTGACTTTGTAATCTTGAGGCAGAATTTCTTTTTCTCTGGGAAAGCCCTTTTTTTTTTTTTTTTTTTTTTTTTTTGTGGGGGGGGGGGGGTTTTAAAGCTGAGTCTTGGTAGGTGGGCAGCCAGCGCTCAGCCACTGAGCCACATCAGCTTCCCTGAGTTTTTTTTCTTCTGTTTTTGCTCTCTGTTCATTTTTGTTTTTTTCAGGGGCACCAGGAACCGAACCTGAGACCTCCCATGTGGGAGGCAGGAGCTCAATGGCTTGAGCCGTATCTACTCCCAAACCTCACTTTTTGCTCTTAAGTTCTTCAACTGATTGGATGAATCCCACCCATGTTATCAAGGATAATCTTTACTTGAAGTCAACTAACTGTAGATATTAACACATCTACAAAAAAAAAAAAAAAACCCTTCACAGTAACATCTAGATTAGCATTTGATTTTTTAAAAACTGAGTACTATGGCCTAGCCAAGTTGGCACATAAACTTAACCATCCCTCCTCTCCCCAGTACCTGGAATGTGGTAGACATTGACTAAATGGAATAAGCCTACCTAGAGTCTATGTACTCAGCTCGAGTCTCACCTCCTCTGTGGGACCTTTGAGTATTACTCTAGTCCACAGATCACTCTCTCTGAATTCCAGCATACCTATTGCTCATGCCACTCATTCATTCAGGATTTTTTTTTTTTTTTTTTTTTTTTACCGGGAGGTCCTGGGGATTGAACCCGGGTCCACTCCATGTGGGAGACAGACACTCAACCATTTGAGCCACATCCATCTCCCAATTCAGGATTTTTTAATCTCATACTTTAATATGTGTCTATTACTGTTCTGGGAGCTGAGGACACAGCAGTGACAAAATATACGGACCCCCTGCCCTTGTAGAGCTGAAGTTCTAGGCTATCACTGGTACTTATTAAATATGCCTCAAATGCTGTTCAAATTTTGTGTATGTCATTTTTCTCTGAAACTAGATTATAAATTGTTTTCTTAAACCTGAGACTTTTACTCATTTTTTTCCATTTCGTGTATACTGTACTTTGAATAATATATCTTCCAAGCAGCAAGAGTTGATTAAATGTTTCTGAATTCAAAGGCAGAAGAATTCTCAAACCCTACCAGTAATACACTCACAGGAAATCACTGTTCACGGTGCCCACTCTCGATGGGTGACAATTTCCACTGTAGTTAGCCACTTCAACAAAGGGTAGATTCATGAAATAAACAGCATCTTCTCAGGCTTTAGAAAAATGCCTCATCTGCTGCTGATGCTTTAAATAGGGCATTTTTTGCCCTAATTAAAGAAAGCTTTAAAATACAAGTCTGATAACTGTATTAAATGCATGCCCCTTTTTTGGAAGGACTTAACACACCCAGTAATGTCCCATTTGATATGCAAAAGCAATTCATTCCTAAATATTCTGCAGACTTTAAAGGATTCATCTGTACCTGAGACCAGACTTTGATGCTTCATAATCTAGTTCCTGTTTATACAAAGAAGAAAATATCTTGAACAAATGCCACATCCACATCTTGTCTCAAACAAAGTTTTCTGCTTTAGTTATTTCATATATATTCTCTGCCAAAAAATAAATCCATATCAAGTTATGGAAGTTATAAGGTTAACTTTTTAATCTTAAATAGTATATTTAGTATAGAATGTTGGCTATAGGGATATAATTTTCCTTTTTATTACTACCTGATTCAGTTTTCCTTCAGATATTACCAATGAACAACCACCTCTCTTTTCCCACTTTATTTGCCCCATAAGAACATATTCAAATTTAATTTAGCTGAAAAAACATTTGTTGATTGCCAGCTCAGTGTTTGGTATTTTAGGGGAACCCAAAAATAAATGAGAAGAGAATCCCATTTTCTGAAAGAGACCCATATAGTGACCTAATAAAACTGGAATCCCAAATAGCCACAAAAAAAACTAAAATATTGGAGCTGTCATTATAAAGAAAAAATCTTACTTAAGACTAAGCTTTGTGTTTGTGCATTATTATGCAGATTTATTTTCAGATCAAACTGTTTCAAAGAGGTGCATTATTATGCTGATTTATTTTCAGATCAAACTGTTTCAAAGAGGTAAGCAAGTAAGATATTTTCATAAGTTGTCTCCTCTCTGTTCCTGTTTTTGCAACACTTTGCCCATACTTTGATTATTGTACTTGTCATAATGCACTGAAATTATTTTGTTAAATAATTGTGTAAATTATTTGTTCAGTCTCTCTCACCAGAATGAACTCCACCAGGCCAGAGGCTATCTTTTTCTTCATGCACATTCTTGTAGCCACAGTATCTAGTCCCTTATCTGGCACAATGGAGGGCTTACTGAATTTTTATCAAATATAAACTACCAATGTTCTGTACAGTTCCTAAATTCATATCTTTCTGTAAAGGTTCAAATCCTAATTCAGCTCTTTCTCATTACATGGACAGATTTAGAAAGCAAAGATCTTTTCCTCACTTCTTAATCCTTGATTAGGTTCTAGAGTAAGAGTTTGTTGGTTTATATGTGTGACACAGAATTATTATAAGTGAAAATAGAATTTTCCCCTGCTAGTATCTTCATAAGTTCAAAATGGTAAGTCTATCTTCCATGAATTTTATGTTTTCCTTGTAGTTTTATTTTTTTATTCCTCTTCTCTTTCTTGGAATCCCACATGCATAATAATAGAAATCTTTTTATTCTCCTTCTTATGGCTGCCTTAAGCTTCGCTGCCTTTAGGAGTGCATTTATATTCAGAGGCTCCCATGGCAAATAATTTCAACAGCATGAAGCTCTTTAATCCTATTTTATATATAAAATGCATGCTCAACACTATCTTCTGCCATCTCTTGAGAATCCAATTTCCTAAGGTTATATGCCCAAGACCGAGTGGAAAATTTCAAAACCTAGAGTTCAAAGTTAAGTATCAAATTCAAACAAAGCCCAAACAGTCTAGCCTGAGACTGATTTGTGTGGCCATAAACAGCAACAAAATCTTCCGGTGGCTACTGGTAAAATAACTATCATTACAGTTTAGTCAAATCAAGTCTTTCTTCCCTGGCCCTAAACATTTTGGGGCTGTTTTTCTGAGACAGGGTTTTTAGAGATCGTTAACCAGTCCTCACTATCACAACAACCAGAGATTGAGAGCAGGTATCGACGTGTGCTAGGTATCAAAACTGTAGGACACAATTTGAGGAAAAATTCAGTTATGAATCAAACCTCTGTCATCCAGGCCCAGTAGACTGGCATGTGAGGAAAAGCTGACTGAGCACAGCTAATGGAGGAAGCTTTGAGTCACTCGCTGCTAACTTACACGACCAAAGGCCAGTGGCAAATTGTCCTTTCTAAACCAGTCTACTGCCCATGAAGCTGGAGTTGAAGAAATAAGTGTGATCTTTTTTTGTACCACGTATTGAAAGCTAGAAAAACAAGCAAAAAACCGAGCATGTAAAACACGCTAAAGCTGCCAGTTTACTGAGATTTCTAGCTGAGTTAATTCTAAAATCACTGATTTACCAAAATAACTTTATAATTCTTTACAAGCACCCCCATTTCCTATCGGATTTTTAAAGTACTTTTGGGGAAATTGGACCTTTCTTTTTGTGTTTTTAGGAAGCATATCTGTATGACTGTCTAGCATAATTGAAAAACTTGCAAGCATTTTATCGGCCTCATTCCTGGGGGTTATTAATCAACTGTCTTCTTGAGGGGCCGGGACGGTAGGGATGGTCCTCGGCTGGATTCGTTCGCTCGGTGCCGCAAAATAGACAGGCACACAGAACTAGGCTAGGAAGGAAAAGTGGCTTTATTTGCCAGCGGGAGGCCAGAAATGTGCAATCTCAAATCAGCCACCCCGTTAAGGGTTTTTCTCACAGCTTTTATACAGGTTGAAACAAAGAAACTTAATCATCAGGGTGACATTTCTAAGAAGGGTCCAGAAAATCAGTCTTTTTTTGCTTTCTCAGTTAATCTTAGAACATGCATGGCTCCTGGGGCCAGGCAATCTTGGGGTGATAAGGGGGAGGTCGGTACAGATGTGGAGGGTCAGATAATGATGGATGGCTATAGATAGGGCATAGTTATACATTCTTTGGTGGAGTGAGTGTTTTAGCTCATGTTCAGTCTGTAGCTCCACATGCCTCCTAACATGTGAGCATGAGTTACATTGAAATTTTCTAACATTATAAGGTACAGTACCATGCCTTAATGTTTACACTATGCTGGGTTTTTCTAGTGCCTCACTGTATAGCTATTTTTGTTGAACGTTCTCAATGCTGTAATGGTAATGGGTTAGTGCAGTCAGTTGTTTCCAGGTCATGTGGAAAATTAGAGTTAAGAACATCTGGACTTCAGAGTAATCTTTACAGATACATGTGGGAATTATATGCCACAAGAAGCCAGTTTTGTTCCTGAAAGTCCAGGAATGTAGACCAAATAAATCTGAATATACCTATATCGGCTTACTTTCAGTTTGCTCAGACCCTCAGCCAACCCTTAAACTCCAAATAAATTGAAAGGAAGGATAGGGAAACTTGGATGAAATAAATAGTTAATAAGGTTTTGGAACATAAATAATAAGATGACTACATGTTTTTCAGACAAAATATAATACTCTGTAATACTGTAATTTCCAAATATGCAAACTCCGTGGATTCAGAAGTTTGAATCATGCATATAACTAGAGATGGAACAAAGTATGCCATTGCTTTAAGTCCTATGCTAGACCTAATAGGACTCATTAGCTATTTCTCTCTGAAAGGAGCTTGACTGTGTGCACAGCCCAGAGTCTTAATTGGTCTTTGCTCAAAATGCCTTCGTGGAAAGGGCTCTGGTGCCCTCTACTGTTGCTAAAAGCAGAGGACACAAGCTGAGAGAAACAACTTCTGCGTCTGTGAGTGAGAGAAGACAGGAAAGGAATCCCTCCTCACCAGAGGGCCAGACAAGTGAACATCCCATGTACAAGGGAGAAGACCATTGTATAAGCATCAAGCTGGTCTTCCCAGTTTAACTGAAAGATGTACAGATGTGGAGGGAGCTAAGGTAAGCTTGAAATGCTAAGGCCAAAAGAAAAAAACAGTCCACCTAAGTGGGCAAATTTTCTTTTAATTGCGTATTATCCTAAAGGTTGGTTACAAGGAAACCCACAAACCCATTCAATCTACCCATCCTTCCATTTATTTCCATTATAATATGAACAGAGCAACGACCTAGGACACGATACCAGTTTAACTGCCATGAAGAAAAATAGAGCAGAGAAAGGGCATAGGAAGTGATACAGGTACTGCCTAAACAGATGATGGTGGGGGCAGGGGAGGCTTCTTTGAAGGGGTCAAGAATGAAATGAGGGAAAATCTGGGAAGGAACATTCTAGGTAGAGAGAACAGCAATTGAAAAGGCCTGAGGTAGGGACAGGCTGGGGGTGTTTGAGGAAAAGAGAAACTGGTGACCGAAGTGAAGCAACTGGGAAAGTGGGAATGAGGGCACGGAAGGGGATAGAGTTCAGATGATCTAGGGCGTTGCTGTCCAGTAGACATAAAATGTGAGCCACATATGCAATTGAATTTTCTAGTAGCTATATCAAAAAGAGTAAAAAGAAACAGGTGAAATTAATTTTAATATACTTTATCTAACCCAGTATATCCCAAACAGCTTAATTTGCACATATAATCAATATATCAACTATTAATGAGATACTTTACTTTTTTCTGTGCCAAAATTTCCTTTCAAATTCAGTAGGTATTTTATACTTACAGCACACCTCAGTTTTAACCAGCCACATGTCAAGTGCTCAATCATCAAACATAGCTATGTCTACACTTTAAATTTTGTCCCAAGAGCATTTGATTTTGTTCTAAGTGTATCTGAATGTTTAAATTCTTTTTGAGTTGAAGTCAATTTTCTTATACACAGTTTGTAAGTGACATTTAGTGGTGATCACCAAATGAATTCAGTAGAATTCTGGGAAGAATAAATGAGCAGAAGGCCTGGAAGCTCAAAGTAGTTCCAGGGTAACCTTGAGTCAGCAATCTGGGTCTCTCTTTTGGTTTTGTTTTACTTAGAGGAAGAAGGGTGGAATCAAGTCAAGCATGACCTTGAAGCCTTTCTTGAAAGAAGAGTCTACACTTGCTGTCTCCATTTGCTCACCTCTCATTTGTTCCACAACCCACTGTGATCTGGCATCCATCTCCACCACTGTCATTGATCCCCTAAGGATGACTTACCAGATTAACTGGAATCATTCTGCAGAGAGTTTTAGGAATGATAAGAATAAATATAATAATTAACACGTAAAGGGCTGTTATATGCCAGGAATGGTGCTATTTGCTTTACATGCATTCTCATTTCATATTCTGAACAAGCCCATGAAATAGGAATTATTATTATTCCTATTTTGTAGTTGAAAAGATAGATTGAGAGAGGTTCACTTATCTGAAAACACACAGCCAGCCAGTACAGAACCAGGACTTAAATCCAGGTCTCTTTTCCTAGAGGCAGAGCTCTTACCCAGTTCCCTGAAGGGTCTTCAGCTATGACCCCTGTGTGTGTGTGTGACCCTAGTACTAAAACTGTCTTGCTCCTCAGCACCATGAGATGTAGATTTTCTTTCATTGGTTTAAAAACAGGAGATAAAAAGAATTCCAAGCTATAGAAAGTAGATTAGTGGTTGTCTAGGGCTCTAGGGTTTGGGAAATGGGGAGTGACTGCTAATGGGTGTGAGTTTCTTCTGGTAATCAAAATGTTCTAAAGTTGACATGGTGATGGTTGCACAACTCCGTGAATATACCAAAAACCTTTGATTTGTATACTTTAAATGATTGGGTTGTACGGTGTATGAATTATATTTCAATCAAGCTATTATTGAAAAGAAAATCCTATTAAAGGGATTTAGCTTACTTATCTGACAGCCAAATTCAATACACGTGTAGGAAGTGGGTAGCTAATGCCACAACTATTTATCAAACTCACAACCAGTAATTGCTTATAAAGTGGCACACCTGTGGGGAATTCTTGTCCACATGCAGTATTTGGGGTTCTAGGAGGTTTTCACTTTTAGATCATTGCTGACTAGGACAGGGGGAGTCACTGAAACCCATGAGCTGGGAAGTCTGCATGCAGCTCTAGGTGCAGCCAGGCTCTTCTGTTTCTTTAAAAGAAAAATGGGGAAAGAACCAATGCCGTGAAAGCAGCATCTGAATGCCTGGCAGGGAAGGTACAGTAATGGTGTTAATTCGGGGACCACATCCAGATACCTCAGGCAATTTAGATGACCACACTGCTTCTCCAATACATGCTCATTGTCTTCAATCTCAAAAAGAAAAGGAAGAGAAGGTGTGATGAAACTTCACCAGAGTATTGTCCATTTGCTTCCAGTAGATGTTAACTGTTGGGGAGCCAGTCACACTGTGGGCAGGACAAATTTCATCTTTGAAAACTTGGACACAAAATGAACCTCATCTCACACGGGAAAGAGGCATCAAGCAAAAGAGAGATGACGAGCTTGGCAAGACCATTAACTATCTGCTTCTCCTGGCCCTATTACTTCAGTATCTTGATTAATTTTTCCCTAAGCACAGGACTGGAGGCAAACTTCCTATTCTTCCCCACAGGTGATCTCTTAAGCACTCCGCATCCCCAACTCTTTTTCCGTCTTACCCACAGAACCAAAGCCAATGCCTACAGCAACACAGAGAGGCTGGTAAGAAGCTTGTGTGATGGGACAGGACTTTTTTTCCAACCTTCCCCCACTTCCCCAGCTCATGGAAGAGAATCCCACAATTGCATATTGTTTTCTCCCTTATTCCCTGCTCCTTAAGGAAGTTGGTTTACTCTAGGAAGGATTGTCTAATAAATCTACATGATAAAGGACCAGAAAGAAGGGTAAAGAAGAGATTTGGGAGGGAGAGGCCAGATACTCTGGTGCTAGTATTACCCCTCCTGTATTGCTGAGGTTTGAGCTCTCAAGAATCTTTTGATTGTGGATCTGTTGTGTCAGCCTGAGACAATGCCCTGAGACTGGCCACCTGGGTGAAGGATAAAATGCGCCTTTTGATGCCCCTTAGTTCCACCTAGAGGGCCCCAGAGGTCTGCTTTGAAAAACAGTGGTAGTGTCTTTGGACAGGGAGCAGAGTGTTTTGGAGAATTGGGGACAAACCACAAGCATGGTTAAGCAAAGAGACAAGAACCCAAAGAGGCATTCCTTTACCAGAAGAGCAACAAACTTTCCTTTTTGATGCACAAAAATCTGATTTTCTTAAGTAACTGTAGGATTGGGCAGGGCTAATAACAGTTTGCTTTATAAAGTGTTAACTAAATTGATGAAACTTTTAGAATGGAAGTGAAGGTGAGTAGAAGAAGAGTTTCAGATTCCTTATTACATAGGAATTCTAAAAGTCCTTCTGCTCAATTTTCTATTAAGAATAGCAGGGCAGAGTATGAACTATAATGTAAACTATAGTCCATGGTTAATAGCAATGCTTCAATATGTGTTCGTCAATTGTAACAAATGTACCACACTAATGAAAGGTATTGTTTATGTGGGAAAGTGAGTGTGTGTGTGTGTAGGGGGGGGTGAGGCATATGGGAATCCCCTATGTTTTTTATGTAACATTTATGTAATCTAAATCTTCTTTAAAAAATAAAAAAATTTAAAATTTAAAAAAGAATAGAGGAAAGGGGAGCAGATGTAGCTCAGTGATTGAGCAACTGCTTCCCATGTATGAGGTCCTGGATTCAATCTCTGATACCTCCAAAAAAAAAGAAGAAGAAGAAGAAAGAGCCCTTAGCATGGTGAGAAGGCCTGAGCACAAATCTGTGGGTCACTTAGCCATGGGACTCTAGGCAGGTCAATTAACTCTCCAGTCCTTCCCTTTTTTTATGGGTACGGAGGGAAAATATTTCACCTACCTTTCCCACAGTATCATATAGAAAATCTTTGAATTGATTATATGATATATATAATAATAATAAAAGGAAAAGAAGAAAAAGTAGCAGTGATTAGTGCTCCTGGATAAGGAGCTTCAATTATTCTCATCTTATAGGTGAGCAAGTTGGGACTCAGAAAACTAAGTTATCAAGGTCAAATACCTAGGAAGTGGCAAAGCTAGGCTTCAAACCTGTCTGTCTGCTTTCAAAGTCTCTTTCTTCCAGTGATCACTGTGCCTTTTTAACAGTGAAGTAATCTGTGTGGTACAGTGGTATTTAGTTTGCCATTTTTTCACTTGGTAATTTCTTCTTTTCTGATCAAAGTTTTGTGTTATAATCAGGAGGACAGTCTCTTTAAGCATAATTGTTACAGTGTCACTTTTGCAATAAAAATTTTCAGTAGCTATGCCTTAACATCATATTGAATTTTTAAAGGATCTATACCATATGTCACAACCTGAAACATTCCAGATGAAAATTCAGGTGGAGTTTTGCCCATTGTATTAGACAGGGTTCTCTAGAACAGAACAGAACTGACATGAGATAACTGTAAATAGTATGAGATTTTATAAAATTGTCTCACGTGACCGTGGGGATGCACAAGTCCAAATTCCATAGGGCAGGCTGCAAGCCAGGGACCTCGATGAAGGTCCTGTTTGAGTTCCCCAGGAGACGCTGGCTATCTGAAATAGAGATGGGAATTCTCTCTGAACACTGAAATCACATCTCCTTTTAAGGCCTTCAGCTGATTGGATGAGATGTCACTCATTGCTCACTGCAATCGCCTCAGTTGATTGCGGAGGTAACCAGCCATCTATGCAATCAAACTCATTGATGATTAAAGTCTGTGAAATACCCTTGTATTACAATTAGTCCAGTGCTTCCTTGACCAAACAACTGGGCACCATTACATGGCTGAGTTGACACACTAGCCTACCCATCACACCCTTCTTGTAGCATCTCATGGTTAACCTTTATTTCTATAATTGAAATACTGAGTGAGCATCCTTCTTTAAACCAATTTGGGTTTGCAATGCGAGTCAGCTGGCTGCAGAAAAACAGCACATTTATACAAACTAAATTTACAAATTTCTTTGTTCCCCCTTATTCTTCTCAGAAAGAAAGATAAAAGAGTATTATGAGAGAAAAACTTGCCTTCTTTAGGCATATCTGTATACAACTTGTACAAGTTAAGCAGGACAAGAAGCCACTGATTTAAAAAAAAAAAAAAAAAAGTTGACAATACTGTATAGTTTCTTGGTATTATCTATCAGCAAATTGAGCCTCAGTTTACAAAAAACAAAGCTCCGTTCACATGCTGCCCTTCCACAGCTACTTTAGGTATCCATTAAAGACATATACAAATTAAAACACCCATAAGATTTATAAGAAGGAAAAGGAAGGAGGTGGAAAAGTTTTAAAGAATACGAGGAGTGAATACAACACTTTCCCAAACTGGCCAGGTCAGCCAAAGATGAAAAAGAAATTTCCCTATCAAAAAGGAATACAAAAGAGGCCTGACCTTTGATCAAATGTCCCTTTGTAGTTTTGACAAGGAAATTTGCATGGGAAAAAAAGTATGCTGGACACTTATTTACATGAAAAGTTAAGTTCCTGCAATGTAAAGGAAGCCAGAGGTCAAACTTCTTAAACAGCCTGTCAGATAAAAGCTGGATTCCTTCCACTGTGCACGTGGGAAGTTTTTCAAGCTGCAGAGGGTTTTAAAGAGGACAAATGAAGCATTTTTGTTCTGTGCTTTAACACAAATTATGTTCCATCTTTTCAGGCCTGGGTCTGGGCTAATGATTTTTCATTTTACACAGATTAGAGATTGGGATGGAAGAAAGCAAAATTGATAACATAAATATCGTCAACCTTCTTATTTGCTTTTGGAAGTTATTCTACAAGAGAAGCAGTTATCAACCCATCGATCTCTTTTTGGTCTCCCCCTTTAAAATACTATCAGAAGACCAATAGTTGTTTTTGAAGTGTTAAGTAAAAAGGATTTGTGTATTATATTGACAATCCAAGAGAATGTAAGGACATATCTATGTGAAATAATTATAGTACAGAAATATAATTATTTTCCCTCTAACTCTGAATCTTAGTCTGATGCCTAATAATAAACCTATTTGAAAGAGATCCTTAGCATGAAGTCCAGCTAAAGTGCTATCTCAAAAGACTAAAACTGATATAGTATAATTCCCTCCTGACTCCTCACCTGAGTCAAGGGATGTTTTGCTTTTGTCCTTCCAATAGAGATCCTCACTAGATGAGATCCATTTTTATTTTGGGGAGGCAATATAGGATTATGATCAAGTGCATGGATTTGAAGTCCCACACCCTGGAGTAAATCCCAGATAAGTCTCACCAAATTGGTCACCTATGGTTAGTTAATAAATCTCCCTAAACTGCAGTTGATTTCTCTTTAAAATGGAGATAATGGCATCCACCACATAAGGCTGTTTGGCATCTACCAAATAAAATAATATGTATGAAGAGTTAGGACATAGAAAGTGTTCAGTAAATGGCAGCTAAGCCATTTTTCAGTTTTACGAGTTCTCTGTAAAATGCCCTTTATCCTCAGCTCCACCATCTTCTGTGTCAAAATACTTTTTGTTTTTAGGTTTCTTATTCACCCTAACATGAGGGGAACTTCCTTCATTTGGCACTGTTTATTGGTCCTCATTCCCAGTGGTATGTACCCCACACTGACCTCTGCTATACCTGCAGATAATTTTAGATCTTATGAGATGTTTCTCAATATGAAGAGACTCTGATCCAGGTGCCAATTTGTCCGTGACAGGGAGCTTGAGTGGGTTATCTTAAGGCTGATACCATCTTTTCTATTACTTAGGAGCTAAAATAAGTATCTAGCTCCTGATTATTAGTTTATCTCTACCACAAACGTCCTATGCAAAACACTTTTCCTTTAAAATCCTCTCCAAAAGATATTACACCTTAAAAGAATCTTTCAATGTCTTGATAACTATAACTGGTTCCTTCAATAGCCTTTGGCTTTTTCTCTCTCCTCTGTCCAACAAATCTAAGAAGTCAAAAGGAAGAAAGTAGGAGAAAAGGAATCTAAAATTGGAGTTACAGACCTAGGCCTGCAGCTCTCCATTTATTAAATATTTATTTCATTACTTATCCTCTGATGCTCATTAGCCTAGTGTTTTGAAAGTCAGCAATCCATAATTTAGGAGTCCAGATGAGCTGATCCCACAAAGACCAACATCTGGCATAGAGGAATATTAAAGATGCTTGAGTATGCTTCCTTGATTTTAACCAAGAGAGTGAGAGACCTTGACATTTACTTTGTTTCCAGCAATTCTCACTAACAAGCTTATATTACACATTGAAGACTTTGCAAAAATAAGACCCCTTATAAATTTCATGGAGATGATTAAAATCATTGCTTCATGGAAGAACATTAACAAGATTAGAATTGATCACATCTGATAACTCTTGCTCATTACCAAAACAACTTAGAAACACCATTTCTGTAATGACTAATTACTCTAAACTCAAATACTGAATATAATCTTTTAGAAAATAATTCTGGCTCGGTGATTCTAAATAAAACATAAATACTCAAACATCTTTTAGTATGAAAATAGTCAGAGGAAAGTAAACTAATCTCCACATTGATCTGACATGCCTCCCACAGCTTTTATTTTTTAACAATTGTATTGAGATATAATTCATATAACATAAAATTCACAGTTGTGAAACCATCACTATCAATTAATTGTAGAACATTTTCATCAATTTTTTAAAAAGATTGTTTTAGCTATCTGGGTCCCTTGGATTTCTATATGAATTTTAGGATGAACTTGTCCATGTCTGCTGAATTGGCTATAGGGATTTTGAGAGGGATTAGGTTGAATTTGTAGATAAATTTGGGGAACATGCAATCTTAACAATATTAAGTCTTCTGATCCATTAACATGGATGACTGCGCATTTATTTAGGTCTTTAATTTCTTTCAACATTGTTTTATATTTTTTACAATATAAGTCTTGTATTTCTATTAAATTTATTCCTAAGTATTTTATTCTTTTTGTGCTATTGTAAAGGTAATTGTTCTCTAGTTCACTTTAGTAATGTTCGTAGCGAATGTATAGATATTTAGTTGATTTTTGTATTTTAATCTCATATCCTGCAAACTTCCTGATCTAATAATTTATTAGTGGATTCCTTAGGATTTTCCATATGCAAGATCATGTCATTTACAAACAGAGTTTTACTACTTCCTTTCCAATCTGGATACATTTTATTTCTTTTTCTTGCTTAATTGCCCTGTCTAGGACCTCCAGTATATTGTTAAATAAAGGTAATGAAACCAGACATCCTTGTCTTGTTCCTGATCTTAGGGAAAGCACTCAATGTTTTACCATTTTACCAGATGGCCATTTAAGATGCTCCCGGGTACTATTCCCCCAAATAATCTTTGAATAACTAGCAAAAACTGGCAAAGCTATCTTTCTTAAAGTTCCAGAAAATAGTTAGAGGGTTGTAGTAACTGGGCAAATGCCAAAAAAAAAAAGGCAGCTTGAAATATGGTAGGTGAAGCTTGTGGTACCCTTGTTATCCCCTTCCCAACCCCTCCCCACTGTGTTGTAGAGACAGTCCGCATTCCCACTGTGGATCCCTAGCCCTGTTCCAGAAAGAACAGGGTAATCCCTATGCACATATTGGGGTGTATGTCAATGCCAATCTATCAGGTGGAAGCCTGAAAGATTGAACTAGGAAACTTGACTTAGACTTGCCCTCCCAGAATTTGTCCTGAAGGCAGAGAAGCAGCTAGCAGCTAGCTAAAGCAGTAAAAGAAATAATTAAGTTGAAATGGTCTGAAGCAAAGGACTACCTGCCTTAAGTCACACTATAGAGCAAACAGGAGGGGTGAAGTTCTGTTTCAGGGGGCATGGAGGGGATAGTTGAACTATAAACTGGGAATTCCTAAGGCCACAAACAAGTACAAGTCTAGGACAAGAAGCAGGCTTCATGCAGGCACAAATAAGGCAGAGAGAACCCTGCCTTTCACATTTGTCTTGAGCTGATCTTCTTGATAGGAGGGCTAAGTTCTAAAGGAGACCTCCAGCCAGTGCATAGCCAATTTACAAATACTGTGAAAGGTGTTTTTGCTTTGATTTGTTTGTTTTTGTTAGCTCCTGGTACTCAAGGACATCTCTGTCATATCACTATCTGGATACAAACTTGACAGAATTGAGGTCTACAAAAGATTTAAGACTTGCAAAGCTGAATGGACTAGCTATACTATATTTCAAAGAACTTTTTAACAATCACATAGGGACTTCTCCATTCCCTCCCATGAGGTGTCTTTGCCATGTCTACCTCCCAGACACCACCACCAAGCTGAGCAAGAGGGACACAGAGTACATAGATTGACTTATAGAAGAAAGGATAGACGACTTGCTCAATGCACAGTGTCTCTCCACGTAAAGATGTGAAAAAGGATATATCAGTGAGATGCCTGGCTTGTGGAGGGGAGAAACATACAACAAAGAAACTGGGCAAAATGAGAAATGAAAATAAGAAATGAAAATATGATGAAAGCTATCTTTCCCTGAGCATTATAGATGCTAATAATGTACCTTATTATGCTATAAGTAACAGAACATTTTCATAGAGAACCACAATATCACTTAAGTTGTGGTATCACTTTGAGTCAGATCATGCGGAGTTACAGAAAAAGGAATTGGATATCTCCGGTGTAGACGTTCTGAGTTCTTTCAGAGCCATATATTATTACAGGTTTTAAAATTAGAAATGTAGAAGCCACTGTGGCATTCTAGGTTTTAATTTCTGATAAGGAAATATAGACAGCTATAATCCACATGCACACAAGGCTCTTTGGGATCCTCAATGTTTTTGTGAAAAGTATAGAGGGTTTTTGAGACCAAAAACTGAGGAGAAACCACTGAGGATGACCACAGCCTGGATTGGTCTATTTCTTGCGATGATCTCACAAGGAGCCATTATGCTGGAACTCCATGTCCCTATATAAGGCCCTGGACCTTAGATTCATGGTCCGCTAACCCAGGAAGCTGTTTTTGGTGACCTGTGGGACTAGGACCGTTCTTAGCTTGTTTATTTCTCGTTATTGTGGATTCTTCTCTTTATTTTTTTCTTTTTGTCCTTATTTTTATTTTCCAGATTTTGTTTTTTTTTTATTCTTTCCTTTTTCTTGTTTTTAAAATTCTTTTAGGTTTTTCTTTTGCTTGTTTCTTTTTTAAAAACTATTTTTCATTTTCTCCTGTTTATTATTTTTTCTTTATTTTATTTTTTGATTTGATTTTTTCTCTCTAGCATTTGATTTTTTTTTTTTTTTTTTTTTCTTTTTTTTGGATTAGTTATTCAGGTAGACATCAGAAGAGCTTGAGTTTTTTGGTGATTTTGACCAACTTGTCACCAGCTCTTCCAATTTGGTAGTCTACCTAGAGTCATCAGGTCTCCAGCCCAGCAGAAACCACCATGCTGCAGGCTCTCTCAGCCGCGTGTGCTGAGGAGGAGACCCATGTGGGGAACTATCGGTTCCTGAGAACTGTAGGAAAGGGTGGATTTTCCATCATTAGGCTGGCACGACACATCCTCACTGGCCACGAGGTAGCCGTGAAAATTATTGAGAAAAAGGCAAACTCCGCCAGCCTCCACATGCTCTACCGAGAGGTGAGCATACTGAAGGCCTTGAGCCACCCTAACATCATCAAATTGTTTGAAGTTCATAGTAATGCATTCATACAGTATTTGTCCTTTTGTGTCTGGCTTGCTTCACTCAACATAATGTCCTCCAGATTCATCCATGTTGCCATATGCTTTATGACTTCATTTCTTCTTACAGCTGCATAATATTCCATCGTGTGAATAGACCACAGTTTGTTTATCCATTCATCTGCTGATGGACACCTGGGTTGTTTCCAACTTTTGGCAATGATAATGTGGCTATGAACATTGGTGTGCAGATGTCTGTTAGTGTCACTGCTCTCAGTTCTTCTGGGTATATACCCAGTAGTGGTATTGCAGGGTCACGTGGCAAGTCTATATTCAACTTCTTTAGGAACTGCCAAACAGTCCTCCATAGTGGTTGTACCATCCTGCATTCCCACCAACAGTGAAGAAGTGTTCCTATCTCTCCACATCCTCTCCAACACTTGTAGTTCTCTGTCTTTTTAATAGTGGCCATTCTGATAGGTGTGAAATGTGTAATATATTGTTTGATTCACACACACAAAAAAACAAAAAAACAAACAAAAAACAAAGCAACAAAAAAATTTACATGTATCCATTACATTTAACTGAGAAATGTATATATTTATTCATCTGTGTTTACTTTTTAGTTTTTTATTGCTTATGTTTTCAATTATTAAATGTACAAAATAAAGTTAAAAAAAATTGAAGTTATTGAGGACGACAAGAAACTCTACCTTGTCACAGAATATGCCAGTGGAGGAGACCTCTTTGAGTACCTGGTGGCACAAGGCCCTCTGTTAGAGCAAGAAGCCCGCGTGAAATTCCGCCAGTGTCAGCATTGCACCATTGTCATCAAAAGTTTATTGCTCACAGGGACTTGAAAACAGAAAACTTGTTGCTCGATGCTGATGGAAATATTAAACTGGCGGATTTCGGCTTAAGTGCCAGATTTAACATTGACCGGAAGCTGGAAACCCTGTGCGGGAGCCTCTATTTTACTGCCCCCGAAATCTTTAAAGGACACAAGTATGATGGGCCGGCCGTCGATATATGGAGCCTGGGGGTGATCCTGTACACCATGGTCAGGGGAGATGTTCCTTTCCCTGCTCAGAGCTTCCGGGACGTGCAGGAGCAGGTGCCCAGCGGGGAGTTTGACATCCCGGAGTACCTGTCTGGGAACTGTGTCGCCCTCATCAGGAAGTGCCTTACAGTAGATCCCCACAAAAGAACCACACTACAGGAAATAATGACCGACCCCTGGGTAAATATGGGGTATCAGAAGCAAGAACTGAAGCCCTACGTGGAGCCGCACCTGGATTACCAGGACCCCCGTCGGACAGCACTCATGGTAACCATGGGTTACATCCTAGAGGAGCTACAGGAGTCATTGATAAATGTGAAATACGATGAAATCATGGCGACGTATCTTTTGCTGGGCTACTCCAGATGGGAGCAGGAGACCTCCACCATCGCCCTGCCGCCCCTGCCCTCACCTGGCCAGAGACGTAGCCGCACTCCTTCCCCTCAACAGGTGGAACAACACAGCGTGTCTCCCCCACCCAGGCAGTGAAGATTCACCTCTGTGCCCTCCAGACACAACCTCTCCACCTGCACCGCCAGTCAGCCCTGCAGTTCTCTCCTGGAGAGGATCAGCCCTAGCCTGGCCTTCATGGACAAGGGCAGAGAAAGCCGAAAAACACCGGTGTTGGGAGCCTCCAAGATGTCTGCCTCATCTACAGAGTCCCTGGCCCTGCCTCATCTGCACCAGCAGCCCCTGATGGCCTTGGAGCAGCCCAGCCAGGCCGCCAGGCTGTGGCCCAGGGTGAGTCCGCAGGAGGGCCCCCAGCATGGCCCTGTGGACCCCCACTCTGTCCACATCAGCTGCAGTGAGGATGGAGGAAGCAAAGGGAAACACCAAGTTAGGGGCGAGGAGCAGAACTTGCCTAGTAAGATGAGCCCAGCCTCCCCTTCTGGCAACAGCCAGGGCCAGCCAGGTGCCCTGAGGAGTTTAATGAAATTCCTCCAAAATAATATGTACCTAGGGTGTGCCAGTAAGGGGGAAGATAAGCGGGAGAGGAGTGACCAAGGAGGCCCTCAGGAGACCCAGCCACGGTCACGTAACTTCAAGTGGAGGATGAAGATCATGAGCTCTCTAGAGCCCCAAGAAATGGTGGGGCAGATCTGCCAGGTGCTCGACACACTTGGCTGCGAGTGGGACCTGACCGAGCGCCATGGGTTGCTGTGCATGTGTGGCACGCCGGGCCAGGAGGACTTTCTCCAGTGGAGGATGGAGGTGTGCAGGCTGCCACGGCGGGGTCTCCACGGGGTTCAATTCAAAAAGTTGTCTGGGTCCTCCAGGGCCTTTAAAGACATTGCTGCCTCACTAGTAAAACTCCTTCAGTGTTAAACAGCTCCCAGGCACCGACTGGGAGATGAGGGAAGAGTCCTGCAGGCCCTCATTGCCCAGACGACCACACCCCACCCCACCCAGGCAGTACTCCAGAGGCTACCCTGGTTGTGGCCTTGGGGCCTGCTTCCCTCTCCTGTCCTTCTCCCAGCCTGGTGGTGAGGGCCAATGACTGTCACCTTGACACCCTCCCCTCTCCTGGAAGCCTGATAAAGCAGTTAGTTTAGTGGTTATGCTTTTGCAAACCAAGGAGGTGCTGGAATCCTCCTCAGCTGAACCCCACTGAGACCCCACAATGGCGTCTGCATAGCCCCATCCTGCCCTATGCAACGTCCTCCAGCCTGGTGTGACACACATCACAGCAGCGTATATTGGCTGCCCAGGTCCCACTTGTGGCTGTTTGTGTTTAGCACCTGCCCACCTCCTGTATCATCTTTGTGGGCTCCGTGGGGCTCGTGATCTTCATCCTCCATGGTAAGTCTAGTTAGTGTACCTTCCTGAGGATTGAGTACCTCCCCTAGATTCGTTGAGGTCCCTTCTAACAAACTTGACATGCATGTATCTGCATTCAACCTTGAACAAGTTCCCTGCTGGCCCTAGCTGTTGCTGGAGCAAGAGGCTGGTGTCCCAACACAGGGAAAATTTTCCTCGTCACCTACCTGTGGGAGCTACCCTATGTGGACAGATGTCTCTTTGAACTCAGCCTGCAGAAAATTATTCTTTTTGGGTTCCATCTCTGCTGCCTATGTGGGTGGAGGGAAGGCCATGTGGCCATGCTTGCTAGTTCATGGCCTCTCCATTGAGTCTCTGTTATGCCCAGTCCAGAGAGCCTGATGGGCTGCTGCAAGCTGTGCTGTGAGATGTCTTTGATTCCTGATGCTCGTGAGTAGGTCTGAGAGATGGCAGAGAAATCAGAAATCAGTTGTGTATCTATCTATAAAACTGCAATGAAGTGTCCAAACAGGAAATCAAGAAAGCAATTCCACATACAATATCATTTGGAAGAATAAAATCTTGGGACTAAATTTCATCAAAGAAATTAAAGATTTGTACTCTAAGTACTACAAAACATTCCTGAATAAAATAAAACCACTAAATAAGTTGAAGGACAAACTATTCATTGGTAGGAAATTTCATACTCTATGATGTCCATACTATGGATTCAATACAATCTCTATCAAAATTCCCTGAGCCTTTTTTTTTCAGAATTGGAAAGCAGATATTGAAATTGATTTGAAATTGCAGACGTTCTACATAGCCAAGACAGTTTTGCAAAAGAAGAAAAAAATCAGAGGACTAACAATTTTGTATTTCAAAACTTACTACATTCCAATAAGAATGCAAGCATTTTACTTTAGTGTTTGTTTAGTGTTTTAGTGTTTGCAAGTAGTCTATAGACATTTAAGTCGTTAAATGCCTTGAAAAAATGGACTGTATGTAGAAAATTGTATTGAAAGAAAGTAGAATGTTGTGTTAAAAAAAAAAAAAAAAGAGAAACTTACTACAAATCTATACTAATCTAAACAGTGTTCTATTGACCTAAGGACAGACATATAGACCAAAGGAATAGAATTGATGGTTTAGAAATAAACCCACACATCTGTGGGTAATTGATATTTGAAAAGGGTGCCAAGTCCATTCAATGGAAAAAGAATAGTCTCTTTAAGAAATTATTATTGGGTAACTGCATTTCCAATAATAAAAATGAAGATGGATGCCTATTTATGCCATGAACAAAAATTAACTCATAATGAATCATTGACCTAAATATATGACCTACATCCATAAAACTCTTAGAGGAAAAGGTAGGAATAAATCTTAGTGAATCTTAGTGAAAGCACGAGCAACAGAAGAAAACCTAGATAAATGGGGTGAGAAAGAGCACCCCGATTTCCTCAGGAAGCAGTGACCTCATCACCAGGACAGATCAAAGCAGGAATTCCGATTGTTGGAGGGAACCAGCCTTGGCCTTCTTCCATGAGGACGAAGACATCCCATCCCAGCCAGTGTCTGCTGCTCCAGAGCTTCTGATTTTGAACCTGAAAGTAAAAGGCACCTGGAGGTGCTCCCACCTCACGTGGTGAGCAGCAGAGGCAGTGACCAAAAACAGTCAAATGTGAAGAGTCTGGTTTGCTCTCTGTAGGTTTTCCACGAAGGACAAAGATCACAAGCTACTTGGAACCCAAAAAGACAATGGTGGAGATGAGCAGGTGCTGGACACAAACACTTGTAAGTTTGACCTGAACAGCAGTTTTGGGCTGCTGGACATGAGTGGTGCGCCGGGCTGGAGGGCTCAGGGCCGTGGAGGACAGAGGTCTGCAGATGCGGCAGGGTCCTGGCAGGGTTCACCTGCAGAGGATCCTCACCTCCAAGGCCTTCAAAGCATTGCCTCCTAAGTATCCAGGAGGCTTCTGCTTCCAAAGGTGAATGGAACCATCTGGGAGACCAGAGGAGGGGTCTGCAGACCCTTGCTGCCAGGTGGCCACTCACCCCCACCTAGGCGGCTGTGGAGACTGGACTGGTAGGTTTCCTCTGGGGCCCTACTTCCTTCTCCTGCCTTTCTCCATCTTTTCCTCTCTTTCTGGGGGAGTGGAGTTGATTCTGGAGAAATAAAGAGAATTCAAATGAGGGAAAAAATCATTCTTTGCGATTCCATTAATATAAAATTCAAAGACAGGCAAAACTACTGTATAATGATAGAAGTTCTAATAGTGGTTATATTTGTGGAAGAGGTGGGGGAGAGCAGATACTGGGAGGGGCCTGAAGGGGACTGCTGGCTGCTGGGCAGTGTCCAAATTCTAGATTTGCTTGGTGTAACACGAATGTTCCCCTTGTGAAACTTCCTCAAGCTGTACTCTATTGATTACACTCCTCTATAAATATAATGCATGAAAATTAAAAAAATTATTAAATAAAACACATATACTACTATAGGAGCAGCCCAGCCCAGGAAGAAATGCCCATCTGGAGCAGAGAGTCTGCCGTTCTGGAAAATTAGAAAATCATCTACCAATTTATGAACTGGTAGCAAATCTCAGCAACTTGAATATTTTTCTCATATGGATATTTCCTTTTTTTCTTGCCTTTTTACTTTGATTTAAAGTCCTGGTGGATTTGTCCTCTTGGTATGCATTCTATTTTAAGCTCCCTTGAGGTCTTTTGGGGTATAATTAATGGTGATTTTGAATTGATTTGGAACATTGCAACCTGCACAAGGACTCTCTTCTGCCTCCTGGACAGCATGCTCAGGATTTTGCAGGCAGTTCTGTTCAAAAGACAACAGAATGTCTAATAAAGAAAAGAGCCTGCCTCGATTGGGTTTCACTGGAGGTGGAGATGGGGCTAGAATTCTCCTATTTCTACCTTTCATGATATTGCAGGGATCTCACTCCCTAAAATGACATAATGCATTGCTGCACTTGGTTTTCCCCAGAGGAGTTTAAGAAGGGGGGACACTCATCTTGCCTTTGCCCTTTTACGTTATTTGCATTAGAAATCTTCATTGTACAAGCCTTGGAAGGAAGGAAGAGGGAATAAGTTACACTCTCCTGACCTTCACATCATCAAACTATAAAAGCCCTTCAATCACAGGCATTGGCCTTGCTATCTTGTTGCTGATCAAGGGAAAGCAGAAGGAGAAGCTCTTGAAAGTTCAGCCACTTACACTGAATTACAATAGGTGGAAGGGCAGGATACATTAAACCACCAATTTGGCTGGTAATTGCAAACCTACACTCAATGGGTTTGGTCCTCAGTCAACTTGCAAGGGGAAGCCCTTCCCAGGAAACAGTGGAGATGGGGTTGGCTGGGTGGGAAGCTCATGAGCAGGCTAGGCATTCTTCAGGACAGAAAACAGAATTTAGATACAGTAAGCTGCATTTGGTTTCATCCTTTATACCCCCACCCCACCCCCCCCAGGCAGAGCATTATTTTGGTGCAAGTTCAGATGTTTGAAATGATGGGGAGTTATGTAGAAGGGTAGTGATTGGTTATTTAAATGCCTGTGATCTATCTTGGAGGGCCTTGGAGTGGGGAGGGGTGCCAGAAGACCTAGAGTCCTTTCCTGGATCTTTGTTTTAAGTATTTGTGTGAATTTGGGCCACTTTCTTGCTTTCTCTCTTGGCCCCTGTTGCTGCTTCTGCTTCATGAAGCTGGTTGTGCTTATGTTGAAAGTTTGTTAGGGCCAGTAGCTGCTCATTAGGTGGTAGACATTTTCCCTCCTCTTGCTCTGTAAAGTTATCTTTGGAACAAATTTTAAAGAACTACTGTCTGTCCAAATTCATGTATTGAGAACAGCTGGAATAGTGGTTTATGCCTCTCTGTATTCCCAGTGCTCCAGCAGACTTGCACAGAGGAAGCCACAGGAGCCATCTCTTCAAAATATCACTTGCCACTTCTTGACTTGAAACCTTCATTTGTCTCCTTTCACTCTTGGAATAAAAATCAAACACTTTGTCCTGGTCTAACAGCCCTGTGTGACCTGGATGCTGCCTGGTTCTCTAATCCCATCTTCCAGCACTCCTGTTTGTTCATTGTGCCCCAGTCACAAAGGGCATATCTTTGGTCATTAAATATGTTCACTTGCTCATGCCTCAGTGACTTGGTGTTTGATGTCTCCTCAGTAAGGGAGACTTCCCGTGGCTCTTGGCATCTCTGGCTCCTCCTTAATAACTTCAAGCATCAACTGGACACCAGCTGAGGTGGAATTCAGCATGAAGGATGCTCATTATGAAGATCTGTGGGCTCAACTTTGGGAGATGGGGGGAAATGAGCAGCAGTGGGTGGAGGGAGAAGTTGAGCAAAGCAGGCTGATCAAAGCCTTGGTTGGCCACCTGGGCAGCTCTGGAGCTGGAACAGTCTTCCAGAGCTGTCTCCACCTGGCTGGGATGGCCAGGCCTTTATACGCCCTCATCCTTCAGTCCCTGTGGGTATGAGCTCGGGGGAGGTGGCTCCCCATTTGGGGTAGTCCCCGAGGGGCTGATAGCTGACAACACTCCAACACTCCAGCAGCTGGGGCACCATGTCCTTCCTTGAAGCACATTAATGTTCCCCACGTGGCCTTCCCTGACCACCCAGTGTCTGCCCAACTGTTTTCCTTCAGAGAATTCTGATAATTTATTTTATTATTTCCCCACCCTGGGCTGTGTTGTCGACCAAAAGTGAGTTCTTGTCTAATGTGCTCATATTTAATCAGTAAACATGGGGATTTTGGGAAGAGAAAAAGGTTATTTAGCAAAGACTAGCCATGTGAAGACAGGTTATTTAGCAAAGACTAGCCATGTGAAGACAGGAGGGGTTGTTCTGGAAAAGTGAGGGTCACTTATTGGATTAAATGAAGGGAGGTGGTTTTAGGGAGATCAGGGCTACTGGCACTTTGGGATTGGTTAGTAGACATTTAAATTAGTGACTGCAAGTTGGTTTTTATCACTGGCTGTGCCCACATTCCAATTAGGGATTGCAAGTTGGTTGTTATTGGCTGAGGGGTTTTGGTATCTTGAAGTGTGGGGCTGGGTCAGAGGTCAGACCTGCTGCTTTCTCTCAGGTCCGGTATTTTCTGTTGCTCCTGCCCATGTTGATGACGCTCACAGGGTATTTTATGTCTCAGGGTCATTTTAAGTTTTGTGTGTGCTTCACTAGTCTCAGTTCAGTGGGGAAAGAAGAAAGCAGTAACTTAGTCTTGGATTAGATAAGTCCCTCATTCTTTTTAAAAGAGGGAAGTGAAAGTTTGAACAAGGTAATGAGGGAGGGGCTATTCTAGTGGGTTAGTAGGTGGCAGTTTCAGGGAGTGTGATTTTTGCTATTATAATTAGGCAACATTTTCTCCTAGGTTCACCTTTTAACTGTGCATATCTTAGTGGTTAAAGGTAATTTGGGCTGGTTTGACTGGAGCCGTTAAGAATAAATTTCTCTCCATAGGCTTGTAATAAGAGCTGGATTGCGGACAGAAGAGAAATGGAAACTTTTGCAACCTAGTGTGGGAGGAAGCTGTTTTGGTAGTGGGGGTATGAAAAGCAGGCCATGGTCCACCACAGCTGTGGACTCCATGAGGACAGGGTTCTTGTCCATCTCACACTGTTGCATTCCCACACCATTTGTAGGGACTTTTATGGTAGGCATTTTAGCAGTCGGTCCTCCAGAGGAACAACAACAAAAAACAAATAGGAAAAAAAATGAAAAAGAAAAAAAACAAAAACAAATAGGATATTTGTATATGAAGAGATTTATAATACGAAACTGGATCACATGATTGTGGGTCCTTGAGAGTCCAAATTTGTAGGGCAGTGTAGCAGTTTGATATTTATGAATTCCAAAAAAATTATTGATTATTTGTAAACTGGTCTATTCCTCTGGGCATGATGCCCTTTGATGGTATTAAATTCAAAGGTTTTAGGGTTACTTGATTAAATCAAGATTAGGGCTTTGATTAGGGCTTGACTCAGAGTTGAGTCCCCACTCCCTTGGTAAACTATAGAAATGGACATTCACTCAAGAAAACACACAGAAGTAGATGCACAGAAGAACAGGAAGATAGATGAGCCATTCACCTGATAGTTTACAGCTGATCTTGTTGAAGAAAACAGTGCAGCTGAGCCTGGAAAGAAACAAGCCCTATGCCAACCTACAGCTGAGCTTGGAAGAAGCTAGAACCATGGAGCCTTAAGAGGAAAAAGGAAGGCTGAACCCTCGCAGAGATCGGCAAGTATCTTTGGTGAGACAGTACCTCTTATGGTACCTTGAGTTGGACTCTTTGGGGCCTTGTAACTGCAAGCCTCTACCCCAAATAAATACCCTTTATAAAAGCCGACAGATTTCTGGTACTTTGCATCAGCAACCCTTTGGCTGACTAATACAGGCAACCTAGAGGCTGGAAATTTCAGCAAATTGATGTTGAAGACTGGAGTCGGAATTCCTTCTGCTAGAAAACCAGGAAAGAGTGGAAGATGTAGACTCGAGGCAGAATTTCTTCTTCTCGGAACCCTCAGGTCTTTGTATTTAAGGCCTCCAATTGATTGGGTGATGGAAGTAATCCATACTTAAAGTCAAATGAGAGGGCTTACTCAGCGCCTAACAGGTAACCCTTAGCTCCTTTTTCCCCTCCCCTAGGCTTAGCTCAGCTCCCTCCACTGTCCCCCAGCTTGCCACACCTGCACACATGTACACATGTACACACATGCACACACAGTGGGGCAAGTGAAGGAAAGAGAGGGAGGCTGAATATTTGCTGTTAGCTGACCTCACTGATTTGCAGGGCATTATGCAGGTGGGTCACTATTGGGGATTTTCGGCCATGTATCTCCTCCGGCAGAGGAGGGACTTCTGAAAGCTCGGTGGCTGAAGGCATTTCCCGTGGTGTCCCTGCCACTCTAACTTCAGGGCAATAATCAGCTTGAAGAGCTCTGCTCTGAGGTGGGCAGGGCAGCCTCCACTCTTAGGTTTGTTTCTCAAGCAGGCAGATGGGCCATGGCTAATTTTAGGTCACTTGTCAGTTGGGCCTGTCTGACGGCCTCGGGCTTGAGGGCTGGGGTGGGGGTGCAGATCTGCCACCTGTATTCAGGTTGCTGTGACGGGGTCAGCCCTGGCTGTTTTGATGGAATGGGCAGAGGTGGAATGCTCCCTGCAACCCGCTGGCCCTGTGTTCTCTGGCTCCGCTCAAAAACCTCAGCCCCACAGCGGAATTCCCCACAGCGGAATTCCACACAGGCAGACCTGGAAAAGCCCTTGGCAATAGCTGCTCCTCTGGTCTGAATAACTCTCTCTGGGGACGGTCTTGTGGAGGGGTTGGGGCAGGAGGCCTCGCAAGCTGACCCTCCAATTGCTCCCGTCTGAGCCTCTCCCTAAGTCTCAAAGGAAGGCCAGCGTCATAAGAGGCTGACCCTGCAGCATGCTGGAGCCCAGTGAGCTCAGAGAGAACAGCCTGGCAGGGATGACGGCTTTTAGAGAAAAGCTGGGAGCTCGTGGGCCTCAGGGTCCTGAGTTTTGGAGTGTGGGTCAAGGACGGGGTTGTTGGAGTGGGGTATAAGATAGTCTTAGAGTCTGTGCCTGTGTTTCCAGGACTTCCCCCATTCTCAAAGTTGAACTCCATGGAGATAGTATGCCCCACCCCCAAAAAGCCAAGCAGCCAGATAGATCTAGAAAACTGCCCATGTTATTATCGCTTAGACATTCACTATATACCTAACTGGTGATATCGTTTTTGCTGAGCCTATTTATAAAGTAATGTTTGATACTCTATAGCTGTGATTCTCAAAGGTGTTCCCAGAACAGCATTAGCATCACCTGGGAACTTGTTAGAAATGCACATTCCCAGGCCCCACCCCATACCTACTGAGTGGGAAACTCTGCCCAACCATTTCTGTGTCAACAAGCTCTCCAGGGGATTTCAATGTGAGAAGCACTGCATTAACCCAGGAAAGGCTGTGAGAAGTCCTGCTATAAAGAAATCTACTTAATTTTATCTACCCTAATATCTATCAAATGTACATGACCCCATACTCCTTTTTTATGGTATAATGATGTCTAGCTTTCCAAGGAACAAGTTTTGGGAAACAGGAAAGAACATGGACTTTGGAGTCTGACAGACGATCTGACTCCAGTTCTGGGCCCCAGCGGCCTGGGGAGCTGCAATCTCTGTGCATCACAGGCTTGCTGTGAGCTTTACATCAGGTGCTATAGTGCTTAGGAGTATCCTTGGTTTAGAGAAATACTCACCAAATCGTAGCTGCTAATGACAGTAAAAAACAGTCATTATGATGATAAAGTCACGTGTTACCAATATAGTAACTGTATAATTTTTTTTTCACGTGTCCCTCTTTTTGCCTTCCATTTGGCTCAGCAATCCATGTTTGGATTTGGGGTTTCAGGTCGAGTCCTGCATTGCCTTCCCAAACCTGGGTTCTCAAGTTAAACGTCCTAACCACTGACTGCTAGCCAAGGTCACTACCCTTCACCCAGGGAGCAAAAATCAGGCTTCCTGCCTGACGCTTGGCTCTGGTAACTGGTTGGTTCTATGCTGTCCTTTCATGAGAAGCAGGAGGGTCAGGGAGTGCCTGGGCACAGAGGCCCACTCAACGTGGCACTCACTGGGGTAACGCAGTGCAGTTCAGGGTGCACGGCCCACGTCCACGCTACGGTGGATTTGCTGGTGACACACAGTCGGGGGTCTGTTGGACTATCCACCTGCCTTTCCCATTCGGACTCACTCCTCTGCTCCAAAGGGTAACCCGAGGGTTAAATAAGTCAACCCAGGCTTCTTTCTTCCTGGAACAAATATCAAACAGGGTTTCACAAACCAGAGCCACGTGGTAGAGAGAATATTGGCCTTGGAGTCAGCAAATCTGAACTCACACCCCAGATCTACCCCTTAAAGGCTGTGGGACATTGGAAAAGTCATCTAACCTCTTTGAATCTCAGATTCCTCACTTGTAAAATGGGACTAGTGAAATTCACCCTATCAGGCAACTGTGTGAATTAAAAAAACCGGGAATGTATGAGCACAGAGTTTGGAACAGAGCAGGTGCCTAGTAAATGTGGAAGTGGAATTTCACCATCCTCCTGGGCTAAATGTCTAAATTGTTTCCATTTTTCTAGGTCCACTTTAGGTCAAACATTCATTCATTCATGTGTCACATATTTATCGAGCATCTACTATATATGACACATGCTGCAGATACAAAGATGAATGAGGCAAGACCTCAGCATCTTGAGGAGGTGACAGACATGAAACCATTCCTTACATAATTAGCTATTAAATTAAAATTGTGAATAGGGCAAGGAAGGAGAAATCTGCTTTCCCCAGCCAACCCAGCCCTACCAATGTCGGCTTTCTTCAGATTCCCTACCTTAATTTCTGACCTTGGACTTGTATTTACTGTCTGGTATTGTTTAAATGCTTCCGAAGTGCCAGAAATATTTCCTGAAGTTGACTGTAGGCAAGGAACCAGGATCTCAAGCTGTCTTTGCCCTGTTCCATGCTGAACAAATATTTGGGTCCAGTCAAGGATGAGCTATGTCCTCAGCTCAGCACATCTGCTCTTGGGAAGGACAATGAAAACCGGATCCTATGCAAATGTCACCAGGACTTAAACAGGCCTCCTTTCAATTTGAAACTACCCTGTATTTATTACTTAAGGATAGACAGCTATTTGAGGGTAGTGATAGAGCAGGGTTGCAGGAGGAAACCAGCTTATGAAACATGGTAACTGGATCTACTTTATTTTCTTAATACTTGGGATACATATTCTTCCTGAAAACATGGGTCTTTTAAACATCATTGGCAAATGTGTGGTAGAGACCATCCATTTCGTTCTTTGGACTTAAAGTATGATGTTCGTAGTGGGTTTTTCATAGATGGCCTTTATCAGGTTGCTGAAGTTCCCTTCTTTTCCTAGTTTGATTTTATTATCATGAAAAGATGTTGCATTTTGTCAGGATTTTCTTGTGTCCATTGAGATGATCGTATGGTTTTTTTCCTTCATTTTATTAATGTGGTGTATTACATCGATAGATTTTCTTATATTGAACCACCTTTGCATCCCTGGGATGAATCCCACTTGGTCATGGTGGATTATCCTGTTTATATGTTGCTGGATCAGTTTGCTACTACTTTGTTGAGGACTTTTGTTTCTATATGCATGAGATATTGGTCTGAAGTTTTCTTATGATGTCTTTGGCTGGTCTTGGTATCAGGGTAATACTGGCTTCATAGAATGAATAGGGAAGTGATCTCTCCTCTTCTGTGTTTTAGAAGAGTTTGTGAAGGACTGGTGATAATTCTTCTTTAAATGTTTCATAGATTTCACCAGTAAAGCCATCTGGGCCTGGGTTTTTCTTTGTGGAAATTTTTTAAATTATTAATTCAATATCTTTATTTAGTTTAGGTATATTCAGACTTTCTATTTCTTCTTATGTCAGTTTCAGTAGTTTGTGTCTTTCTAGGATGTGTCTACGTGTCCATTTCATCTAAGTTAGCTAATTTGTCGGCATAGTTGTTCAGAGTATTTCCTTAAATTTCTTTTTGTATCTGTAAGATTGGTAGTGATGTTCCTTCTTTCATTTCTGATTTCAGTAATTTGAATCTTCTCTTTCTTTATTGGTCAGTCTTGCTAAATGTTTGTTAATTTTGTTGATCCTTTCAAAAAAACAATTTTTGGTTTTGATGATTTTCCCTACTATTTTTCTATTCTCTCATTCATTAATTTATGCTCTAATCTTTTTTATTTACTTCCCTCTCCTTGGTTTGGGTTTAATTTGCTCTTATTTTTCTAGTATCTTAAGGTAGCAAGTTAGGTTATTGATTTGAGGCATTTTTCTTCTTTTTTAATATGGGCATTGACAGCTATAAATTTCCTTCTAAGCATGACTTTCTCACCATCCCATAAGTTTTTTTTTTTTTTTTTTTTTTTTGAAAATAAATCTTTATTTTGAACTTTATAAAAAGCAATGCAGTACCCCATAGACTGGCGTTAAATGTTGTCTAAAGTGCAAAATCCATGTTCTAACATATGTAATAATTGCCAGGAGTACAGTGCTCTTGTTGATCTTGTATTCAGTCAGGTTAAAACAATGGACAATAAAAGAATGAACACATTCCTCATGTGTGTGACTCACTCTTGTCTAAAAGCCCCAATCTGTGACTTCTTTATTTTCTGTACTGCTAATTATCCAAGATCTTGAAGAAATACTGAACCTCTAAGAGGCCATCCTCAGGAAGATCAGTACAGTGAACAGCATTCTGGATCTTAGTTTTACCGAAGATTGCTCTGAGGGTTCCAGGGCGTAAATGCCGGGCAATTTCAGGATCACCAGGTCCACAGAATTCTCGAAATGTCTTCGTAAGGTTATTTTGTTGAATCTCTATTGCTACACAAGGGCCAGCATACATTTCTGTCACCATCTCATTATATTCAGACACAACTCCTTTATAAACTTCATAAAACTCTTCAACATTAACTCGATCCATGTTGAACATCTGCATAGCTGAGATTTCAAAACCTGCATCTCGGATAGCCATAAGGATCTTTCCTAGCAGCCCTTCACTGAGAGCATGGGGCTTAATAATGCAACAGGTACAATTGGTAAATTTAGCAGTGTTTGCTGGACCACACCCTCCACTTGAAGGAAAGAACAACTCCATTTCTCTGGCAGCCGTAGCAAAAGAATCAGGACCATGAGCTGCATTTCTTATGCCATCTGTTCCATACAAGGCTCTAATGCTTCCAGGAGCATCTGTACGTGCCACCCCAGAGTTTGCAGGTCCAAGTAATCTCTTCCATTCGCATATAGCATCATCTCGTAAAATCTCCATGGCAATAAGCGGACCACTTGTAATAAACTGGATCAGCTCATTAAAAAAGGGCCTTGATTGATGATCTACATGAAAATCTGTTGCTTCTTTCCTTGAAAGTATCACCATTTTGAGTTTGGTTATAGTAAATCCAGCTTTTTTTATTATTTCAATTATTTCTCCAGCTCTTGACACTGCATCTGGTTTAATCAGGGCTAATGTTTTTTCTTTTCTACTGCCCAACTGGCGAGCTGTATATTGATCCCCATAGTCAACCAGCACTAGTTGACGTGAAAAGACATTCACTTTGTTTCCTATAAATAAATCTTCCAAGTGCAGATCTTCATATTTGGTCCGCTTTAGAAAGGTACGATGATTCTTTACATCATGCATTTCAACAGATCCATCCCCTGGGTAAAATAAAAGCTCATAACATCGAAGAAGTGAAGCGTTTGGATCATACCACTCTGCAATGAAAACATATCTTTCACTATGATTCTTTCCAGACTTGGCACTGGGTCTTGGGTTGGGGAAGGAGTCATAAACCGAAATCAAAGCAACGATGTTGTGCAGGTGCCTCACAATCAATCATAATCTCAGGTCTTCAGCACACCGAACCAGGGCTGCAACAGGAAGACGCCACTACCAACACCATCACGCGGTTACTCTCCATCCCATAAGTTTTGATACTGTATTTTCCTTTTCATTCATCCCAAAGTATTTTCTAATTTCCCTTAAGATTTCTTCTTTGACTCATTGGTTATTTAGGTGTATATTGTTTAATTTTCACAGATTTATTCATTTCCCAAATTTCCTTATTATTGATTTCCAATTTCACTCCATTTTGGTAAAGAACAGTTCTTTAGTCTTCATATATTATTTATAACAGTAGAGTATTCATATAATAAGTTCAATGTTCAGTAAGTCCAATTTCTGCTGACTGCTCTTTTCCCATTTAAAGTCCATACTTTCCTGTTCCCTTATGTGTCTCATAATTTTTATTGATATCTGGAATATATAGTTTATATAATATAATATATAATATAATCTGGCAACTCTGAAAATCAGATCCCCCCTTCAGAGTTTGTTATTGTTGCTATTTGTTGTTTTTCTTTTTATTTTGCTGTTTGTTTGTTTAATGACTTCCCTAAACTAATTCTTTAAAGTTTGTATTCATTGTCATGTATGGCCACTGGAGTCTCAGCTTACTTAGCTATATGGTCAGTTAATGATTAGACAGATAGTTCCCTAAATTCCCAAACAAATAAGTCTCCTCGTCTTTTCTTAGGAACTCTGTGTGCTTGTCGAGGCGTGTCTTAGTCATTCTGGGAGGCAGTTCACAACTCTGCCTTAGTCTTCATTTCCTGTTTGCATAGAGTCTCAGATCAGCCAAAAGTGAGAGAGTAGAGCTTCCTCAGGTCATTCCTGGACAAATGCACAGCTCTGAACATTCATGTAGTCTTCTAGATTCCTGAATATATTGGAGATATTCAAAGACTCCTATGGACTTCTCATTCCCCAGTATTTCCTAATGAGGTTTTTTGTTTGGTTGCTTGGTTGTTTGGTTTGGTTTGTCAATCACTTATTTGCCCCCACCCTTATCCTGCCTCAGGCAGTGGTAATGTGAAACAATTGCCATTGGTTGTTTTTGACAAATACGCTGGGGAAAAGACTGTTCATAGGAGAAAGCTCTAAGTCAGGTCAAATAAAGATGAGTCCTGGGAGTATGGGTTTCTAGAAGGTGGCTAGACAGGTCAAATAAAGGACAATTCTCTGTAAATGAGGCTTTAGGGAAGCTCAAAACCCATTCTTCCCCTTCTAGTACGGTTAGGCTATTGGTTTCAAGGTTAAAATAGTTGGGAGACTGTTGGTTTTCATACTACCACATAACTGAGGCAAGTGGGCTAGGAATAGGGCAATTGGAATGCTACAAATCTCATTGTTCTTACCAAGAGTCAACAACTTTTCTTGAATGAACACTCTACAGATTGTTACAAGCATTTGGTTAATTTCCAGAGTTTCAAAAAAAAATTTTGATTTCAAAAATCTTTGCCAATTTTCTTATTGCTTTTACAGAGGAGTGGATTTTTGGAGGTTCTTACTTTAACATTTTGTGAGTTTCTCGCACAGGTTATTTTTTAAAGGGAGAAACATGCTTTATTTAAGCATACTTATGCAGGTCACCCCTATTTTAAAGTCTCAACCCAACTGACCAAATACATGCTTTTATATCTCCAACAAAGGTAATTTTTCAGAAGGAGCCAGGCCCTTCTCTGACAGAACAGGATGACTTCTGGTGGATTAAGAAAGGACTTTGTGAGTAGAGAGCTTAGTGAATTCTAATGATTTTACAGCAGAGGAAGCTGCTAAATGTTTCTTAATGTGTAGCCACTCCCTATGCCCAATGAGTAAAAGTGCTTTTGGCAAATCTAGATACAGATAGCAAGATTTTTAGCCTCCTAATCAGTAAAACACTGGCACATGATTTGTTTCTGTGCTTGTGTTTCTAATAAGCAAACCATCAATTATCTGGGGGGAGAGGGGAGGAGGTATGAATTGCAATTCTTAGGAAACTTAGCATCTTTTAAAGAGAGAGAAGATGTTTTGTCCCTAGCTACAGTAGATAGAAAGTAACTTTGAAGAGTTACTAATTTGATTTGTTTGGAGACATTGTTGAAGAAAATTAAGTTAAAATGTGAATATTGATAATTCTGTTTATGGACCAACTTTAAAGTTTGTCTAATAATTAATACTTGGGGGATTTATTTTTTCTCTAAGGAAAAAATACATGGCATGCACCCACAAACAACCACAAGTTTCTTGAAGAATAGCCAAAATGCTTTTTTTTTAAGTAGGAGGAAAAGAGGGAGTAATAAACACAGTCGTCGAATTCACAGTACCAAAAAAAAAAAAAAAAAAAAAAAAAAGTGAAATAGCCAGGTCTATTGAAAAGGATATCAAAGAGCTGAATAACCAAAAAGGGTATAAATCACTATACACAGATCACTGTCACTGAAGAATTCTACTGACTGCAGAAGTATGAAAATATCTGAAATAGAAACCTGAGTAATGTGTTTCCAAGTTGGGAAACTTTGTACCAGCTTCTAAAAAAGGAAACCATTGAAAAATAGAGCACCATCCCTGCTTGCTTTCCCTCCCTCCCTTCATTTATTGTTAATAGAAAGTCTGCAAGGAAGGAATAGCTTTGATCAGCCAGTGGTATTCAGAGCTGAGGTAAAGTGGACTATTATAGGGGCTGAGGGGGACTATCAGTGGTATGCCGTGTTTAAAGCAGGACACCTGGCTATCTTCCTCTGGCTTCTGCTCCAGGATCTAATACAGTAGTCTAATTATAGAACTCATTGCTAATTGTTAAAGAAATACAGCTGTTACAGTTATTTGGAATAACAGCATTAGTATTTAAGAACAGTGACATTTACCAAAAATATATATTTGTTTCCTAAACCCTTAAAACTAAAGCAAGACCGCTGAGAAACAGAGATATATTTTTACAAGCCCAGTGGACTTTTCCCTCTCCTTCCAGTAACTAGTCTCTCCAAATGTCTAGGAATCTGCTCTCTCGCCTTTTACTGTCTTATTTTTCAAATATATTTGGTGTTTATTTGTGACCTTCCTACTAACACATATATATATTTCTATTCTTTAATAAAAACCTTTCAGTTTTTGTTCCTTCTTTTATTCCTTTAATCATTTAAAATATATTTGATTATTGTCTCTATCAGCTTATAGCTTTATCAGAAATCCTTACGGTTCTAATAGTTCAGGTTTGTTTTTTTTTTCTCTTATTCTTCTCATGGTAGCTAATTTTCTCTTGTGTTTTGTTATTTATGGTTGTGCATTCATTTTAAGCAAGGCCTGTTTTGTATTTGTGTATGTGAATCCCATGTTGCCTGGGTAATCGAAGTTCCCTTCCATGGTGGGTTTTATGTTCCCTTCTCAGGGGCACTACTGGTCCTGGACCAGTTTGTTACTTTCTCAATTGGGGGCTCTTATCCCATATGAGTAGTGAACATTTCAACTCTAAACCAACAAGGGTGCAAGTCCAGAGTTTTTATTTATCCCAGGAAATTTTAACTTTACTCTTCCCCATTCAAAACCAAACCAAAACTAAACTCCTTTATTATTTCCCAGGGCTGGTAGTTTGAGTTTGTTTGTCCTCTTTGCACTAGAGTTATACTCTTTGAGAACCCAGCTTTAGGCAGGGGTCTTGGTAGGACTCAGCATTCATTCTCTGCTCTTGTAGCACTATGAGTCATGCTGAGAGCTCCTGCCAACCCAGGAATCTCCCAGTGCTGGTGCAAGTTCAGCTCACTTGCCTGCTGCTTTGAATCGCAGAAATCTGTTTGTGTGGTGGTAATTTTTTTTTTAATTTTATTTATTTTATTTTTGCTATTCTTTCTTTCAGTCTCAATCACAGGTTAAAAACAGTACACCATATTACCAGAACCAGAAGCTTCCTGGTTTTTCACTTTCTTCTTCTCAATGCCAGTGGGTAACAGATGCAGATGTGTCTTCAGGCCTAACTGGAGATTCCCAGAGTATCCACACCCTCAGTGGATGATTGAGGGGTCCTCTAGTCTTCCTCCTCATTAGATGATTCATTCTTATTTTAAAATCGTATACTCAAGGAGTTCAGCAAGGATATATTATAGAAGATCAATATACAATATCAGTTTTATTCCAATATACCAGCAATGAACAATCCAAAAATAAAATAAACAATTTCATTTGAAATGGCATAAAAAATAATAAAATGCTTATGAATAAATTTACCAAAAGAGGGCAAAACTTATACACTGAAAGCTACAAAAAATAATTGAAAGAAATTAAAGGCCTAAATAAATGGGGAAAAAAAAACCCATGTTCATGGATAAAAAGACTTGATATTGTTAAGATGACAATACTCACCAGACTGCTCTACAGGTTTAGCACAATCCCTAACAAAATTCTAACTTCCATTTGTGTAGACATTAACAACCTCATCCTAAAATTCATATGGAGTGGCAGGAACCCAGAATAACAAAAACAATCTTGAAAAAGAAAAAAACAAAGTTAGAGAACTCACACTTCTTAATGTCAAAACTCACTTAAAGCTATAGTAATCAATACAGAGTTCTGTTGGTACAAGGATAGGTCAATGGAATAGAATTGAAAGTCCAGAAATAAACCCTTACATTTATGGCCAATTGATTTTCCACAAGGGTGCCAAAACAATTCAATGGGGAAAGAATATTCTTTTCAACAAATGGTGCTGAGACCGTTGGATATCCATGTGCAAAAGATGGCATTGGGCCCTTATACCTATATAAAAATTAATTCAAGATGGATCATAGATCTAAATATAAGAATTAAAATTATAAAACTCTTAGAAGAAAATTTAGGAGTAAATATTCATAACTTTGGATCAGACAATAGTTTCTTAATATATGACATCAAAAGCACAAGTAACAGAAGAAAAAAGATAAATTGGGGGAAGCAGATATGGTTCAAGCAATTGGGCCCCCATCTACCATATAGGAGGTCCAGGGTCTAATTCCCAGGACCTCCTGGTGAAGGTGAGCTGGCCTGAGCAGAGAGTTGGCCCACGTGGAGTGCTGGTCTGTGCAGTGTGCTGGCGTGAGAAATGCTGGCCCACACAGAGAGGTGGTGCGGCAAGATAGTGCAACAACAAAGAGACACAGAGGAGAGACAATAAGAGACAGAGAAGACCAGGGAGCTGAGTTGTTGCAAGAGATTGAGCGCCTCTCTCCCACTCTGTAAGGTCCCAGAATTGGTTCCAGGTGCCGCCTAAAGAGAAGACAAGCAGACACAGAAGAACACACAGTGAATAGACACAGAGAGCAGATGACATGGGGCGGGGGGGGAGGAGAGGGGATAAATAAATAAATCTTTAAAAAAATAAGGACATCAAGAAAGTGAAATAACATGTGAAATAGAAAAAAAATATTGCAAATCATATATCTGATATTTGTATCTAGAATAGATGAAGAACTCAAAAAATAAAAATATGAATAACCCATTTAGAAAATGGGCAAAGAATATAAACAATTGGACAATGAGCACATGAAAAGATGCTCAACATCATTAGTCATTAAGGAAATTCAAATCAATATGAGATAGTGCTGTATACCCACTAGGATGGCTAAAATTAAAACGACAGACAATAGCAAATGTTGATGAGGATGCAGAAAAAAATAGAACCTTCACACATTGCTAGTGAGATTGTAAAATGGTACAGGCTGCTTGGAAAAGAGTTTTATCAGAAAGTTAAACATAGAGTTACCATATGACCCAGCAATTCCAAGACAGATATATATCCAAGACAGTTGAAAAAAACACCTGCACCTGAATGTTCATAGCAGCATTATTCTTAATAGCCAAAAAGTGGAAACAAGCCAATGTCTATCAATTGATAAATGGATAAATAAAATGCAGTATTTTCCATGCAATGAAATATTATTCAACTCTAAAAAGAATTAAGTACTGATAGAAGCTACAACATAGATGAACCTTGAAAATATTTTGTTAAAGAAATCAGAAACAAAAGGCCATGTTGTATGATTCCATTTTCATGAAATATCCAGGATAGACAAATCCATAGAAACAAAAATAAATTAGGTTGCCATACGCTGCAACACGGAAGAAATGGAGAGTGACTGCTAAAGGGTAGCAGGATTCTTTTGGGGGTGATGAAAATGTTCTGAAATTAGGTAGTGATGATAGTTGCACAGCTCTGTGAATATACTAAAAATCCCTGAATTGTACACATTAAAGAGTGAATTTTATGGAATGTGAATTTTATCTCTATAAAGCTATTGTAAAAACATCACACTCACAACACTATACATTTAGAAAATTGAGATGAGGATTAAAAAACAGCTAGCAATCCCAAATTTAAAAACTCTCATGGAATCGTGTTTCCTTCTTAAAAATTTATTGTTTTTATATTTTATTTTTACAATCAGCATATACATTTAATGCTGTATCCTGATTTCTTCTTCACTTTACATTATATCCTATGCATTTCTTTTAATTTACTTCCTGTTTTGGTAACTATCATGATATTTAATTCCACAAGTAAATACGCCACATTTTACCTTACAGTTCCTCTATTTGCCATTTGGTTTGTTTCCATTCTTTGCTACTAGAAAAATGTAGCATAGGTATCTTTATATATGTGTATATATATATGTGTGTGTGTGTGTATTTTTCTCAGTGTATGGGTTATTTTTAAGAGTAGTTTTTAAAAAGCAAAGTGTTAATGCTCTATCAGAGGTTATGAACATTTCATGATGGTTGATGAATATTGCCAAATTTCCTTCCAAAAGAGTTTTCTACATTCCACTAAGTATTTTATAGTCCAAGTGCTTCTCTGCTACCAATAACATCATCCCCAGAGGATTTTCTGCAGACCCCACACATGCAAATGCACCCAGACCTTCAAGAAATTGGCCATGTGCCATTGAGAGAGTGAGAACAATCATGAAATTGGTATGAACAGGTAAATTGCACAATTGATTAGCCAAACTGCTGACTCTTCTATAATTAATCATAGGTTCTTTACATAAACCATATTGTAGAGGCGCCCACCACCCACTGAGCAAGGAAGACACAAGAATTAGGATTGATGGAAGATATGGATGAGAACAGGCAGAAGAAACAGACTAACATTTCAGTGCAAGAGTGTTCCCATGGGTCTAAGGACTTTACATCATAGCAATCCTCTGAACAGCTTCCTGTCTTGAGAGCTTTAATCCTCAGAGGCCAAGCCTATTTTTTGAGGCTTATTCTTTTATGGGGCCCTGTAATTGCTAAGGGAACCAAGTTCCTTTGTGCCAGGTCCTTGTAGCCTTTGGAAATCACCTTTGCAAGATTCCCACCCCATCCCTGGCCAGGGGCATTCTACAAGCCTTCATTAAAGAGAGTTTTGTTGTTGACCTAAGTATTCCACTTGACCCTATATATTATATGGTGGTTACAGGCTTACTTGGAGCTAAAAAAGAAGCCATTTTCTTACTTCTTTTAATACAGAGTAGAGTCCAAGACCCAGCTATAGGTGGTCTACCAAAAACAAATGGCCATGTCAAATTGAACAACAGGCACCTTTTATAACATGAGCACTCAGGGAGAGAAGCTTAAGGCAAGTCACCAACTGGCATAGCATTCCAATTTCTGAAAGATGTATTAATCACAAATTTTTATTCCCACATCCACACAACCTCACTTCAGTCTTGCATACATAATTTCTGTGCTTAGTTCATACTTCACATGAATGAAAATCTCCAGGATGGATTCAGTTAAAGTTTTGATGGGCTGATATCTAAAGTAATTACATTCTCATGTGTTCTTTAGACTTAGTCTAGGAGGATTCTACGAATCTCCCATAAATATGAATGTTTTGCCTTGTATCATTGCCTCCTTTTTCATAGAGTTTAGAAGGTCTATATCATATTTTTCTTAAAAATCACAGCTTTTTCAAAGATTCTTATAATTTATCCATTGATTCCCTTTGTATATAGGGTATCTTGTCTATCATTCTTTGTTTTCAGAAGCTGCATTGTGAATATTTTCACGTGAAATTCTTCTCGAACAATCCTGTTCCACAGCTTTTTCTTTTCATTTACTTCAAACTTTTTCATGTCCATCTGCTCACATAGGATCAGTTTCAAACTCTGCTGTAATAGTAATAGTAATCATCATAGTAATATTTGTCATGACACAGCAACTTATTTTCAACAATTTATTTATCAACTTTATTATTCAGCAATTTTTATTGAGTACCTTCTATGTTCCTTGCTCTTTGCTGGGAACTGGAGATCAAAAAAAATTGCATCCCTGCGTTCATATAACCTTTACTCTAGTAGATGTACCAGGCAAACAAAGAAGAACAAGATAAAAGGGAATATAAGCAAAACTTGTAATAGTTATAAGTGGTCAGAAGGAGAGGTGCTAGGAGGGTGTGGGAGAGGAGAATGTGATCTGGTCATGGAGGGCAGGGAAAGCATCTTTTAGGAAGTGACACTGAACCGGGACCTGAAGGATAAATAGGAGCTACTCACGTGAATGGAGGAGGGGAGAGAATATTCCAGGCAGAGGAAACAGCATGTGCAGGCTCTATCCTGGAAGCAGAAAGTGTTTAAGACTCTGAACAAAGACCAATGTGGCTGAAGTACATGGAGGAGGGAAGGAAGTCTGGTAGGAGGGGAGATTGGTAAAGAGGGCAGGTGGCCTTATTAATATTTGTCTTCATCCTTAGAGCAGTTACATTAATTTGAATTATCACTGTGTTCGTGCTGCAAATGTTGATCATATATAACCATTAAAATCATTACCTAAGCTATTGATTTTGCAGCATCCAACAGCAAGTTTGGATTCAAGACATGTTATGTCCTAAAGTAGTTGTAGTTATTGTACTTGCTGTTTGCATGTGATTTTTCTTGCATTTGATATTGAAAATATTAAACTATTCAATAATGCTTTTTGATTCTATATTTTCTCTATTCAATTTTCTGCCTTGGCAGTGCCTAGCTAAGTGCTTCACACATAGCTTATGCTCAATAAATATTTGCAGAATGGTAAGTGAGAAATAGAATGAGTTGGAGGTAGCCAGAGGTTGCCATGTAAAGAAGTTATTAAGAGAGCTATGCTCTGAGATTCACCCACAAATTCATTTCTGATACAACAAAAGAAAAAGAGACTGGATCTATAAACACTGTGTTTCAAATAGAAATATATTTTCTTCTGTGAATCATTACTACTACTTCTTCAATTGACTTCTGTCTTCTAAAATGGCTCCCCTTCTTCTCATACTCATTGTAATGCTCTTATCTGGGTCAGGTGCTGACCTATGTAATCAGAGTAGACAGGACATTCATCTGTTTTGAAGGTGTCTCTTGCCATAGGAATTTAAGTGTGTGAAACATCAAAGAGGATTGCATTGGATCCTTTACTTTTGTGTTGGAGATAATTGTTTCCCCAGAGTGGTACGAGGCTTTATAATAACTTGGCTAAAACCTGAGAAGCTAGTTAAGCTCATTTCTGTAAACCTTTATGGGATAGTTTCTGTGTGCAAAAACACTGCCCTATGTGAGCAGAGAGATACAAAGATGAATGGGTTGTAACTCCAATCCTTTTGAGGAATGCACAGTCCCATTCACAGGTATAACTCTAATTCAAAGTAGATGGAGAACATTGGAAATGAATGTGAAAGAACTCTGGTTATACATAAAGTTAATAACCGGTTCCTTAGTCCAGATCCACTCATGTTTCGACCAAATTTGTTTACTTAACAATATTCATTGAGTGCCAAGCCCAGTTCTGGGTGCTAGAAATATGAAGATGAGAGGCTCTTTCTCTTGTGGAGCTCACAGCTAGACAAGAAGACATATAAATAGGTTTCTGCCATAAAATGTGGCAAGTACAACCTCAGAGGTATGTGTATAATTCTAAAGAAGCACAGAGGAATAAACCTGGGACTTAGGGTGAGATTGAGGACATTTCTCAACTGTGTTGAGAGGAGGTGGATACTAATGGGTGAGTAGACAAGAGACAGATAGAGAAAGGGAGGAAGGACATTGAGGGGAGTGGGAAGAGTATGAAAAGTTGGAAAAGAGTAGATTCTAGTCACATTTGGGGAGAGTACTCATTTTGAATTCCAGAAGTATAATATGTGTAAAAGAGGTGGTAGGAGGAGATGTTAGACTAATTACTTGAGAGAATATTATAAGCTGCCTTAGGGAGTTTGAATATTATCTTGTAGGACAACTAGGAGTCATAGAAAATTTCAGGCAGAGACACAATCAAATCCACATTTTAGAGAGGTTTGGAAGAGAGGAAGCTGGAGGCAGGAGACCAGGATGGGAGGCGAATGCACTGAACAAACAAGCAGTGGTGAGGGCAAAGCTAGGGTAATATCAGCATCATTACTGCCTACCAGTTTCTCTGTCCTATGCAATGTAAGACGTAAAGGTGTTTTGGGTGCTTCTCTTTTTTGGAATCAATTGCAATGATAAAGTCAGATAAAATGCATCATGCATTAGATTCCTCAGAGATTTGGTCAGTGTAGTTAAATTAGATTGAGTTAATTTTCTGAGGGAGCCAGGATGAAAGTCAACTAATCATGAGGACAGACAAGATTTTCAGTTCTCATCTGCAAAATGGGGATAATAATAAAGCCATTCTAGTAGGGCTGTTCTGAACATAAATTGAGAGGATGACTGCAAAGTGCTTGACAGTGTGCTGGCACATAGTAGACACACAGTTAAGTGTTAGCTATTATTGTTTATTCAGTGAATAGTAATAAGCATCTACTCTGAGTTAGGCATTAGACTAGCCAATAGGGATAAAATCATGAAGAGCACAGAGTCTCAGTTCTCTTTAGTCTCATAGTCCTTCACTAGAAAGCATATATAAAGAAAAGATTAAAGGAATGGGTTAAGCACAAATTAGAGGTATCAGCAAGGTGCTAGAGTTTATAAAAGGACATAATCACCTCTACCTAAAAGGACAAGGGACAGAATGTGATGGTTGATGCTGGATGGACCCCAGAAAATCATGTCCTTAGAGTTAATCCATTCCTGTATGTGTGAACCTGTTGTAGGTGGGACCTTTTTTTTTTTTTTTTTTTTTTTTTTTGGTAGGTGGGACCTTTTGATTATATTACTTCAGTAGAGCATGACCCAGGGTGGGTCTTAATCTTCTTACAGGAATCCATTATAAATGGAATAAATACAGAAAGAGATATATAGAGAAAGCCAAAGGAACAGAGAGAAACCCAAAGAAGTACAGAAAGAGAAAGCCATAAGAGCAAGAAGCTGAAATCAACAGAACCCAGTAGAGAGAAAATCAGAAGAAGCCAGAAGCTGAAAGCAATGAAACCCAGAAGAGAAGGGAGGGACCAGCAGATGCTGCCACGTGCCTTGCAATATGAGAGAGGAGTCCAGGATCACCAGCAGCCGTCTTCAGGGAGCAAAGCATCTTCTGATGAAGCTTTGATTTGGACATTTTCATGGCCTCAGAACTGTAAGCCTGTAAGATAATAAATCCCCATTTTAAAAGCCAACCCATTTCTGGTATATTGCATCCCAGCACTAAAACACAGAAGTATCTGGAAAAGAGTCATATGAGCCTAATCACAAAGAATAAATGGGAAGGACATTTCAAACAATTGCACAGAGCCTTCCTATTCAAAGTGAGTTCTGTGGACCAGCAACATCAGCATTCCTTTGAAAGTTGTCAGAAATGCAGGATCTTCAGGGCCATGACAGATCTAAATAATCTGTATTTTAGCTAGATCTTCAGGTGTCTTGTATGTATTATAGCTAGAGAAGCACAAATAAATATGTGGAAGTAAAAATTAACATGTTGGGAACAAGAATGTGTTTATTTGCTGAATCCAAGTGACTCATTAAAAAAAAAAAAGTCAAATCATAACAGATGAGAAATTGATATTTCCCCTATTGAACAAAATGAAATTCCAAAATGAACCTATATGACTAAATAACAAATTAGTCAAAGAAGAAATCACCTGGGAAATTAGAAAATCCTCTGAGATGAATGAAAGTGAAAACACAAAATGTCAGACCTGTGGGATGCAGCTAAATCTGTGCTTAAAGGGAAATTTATAGCTATAAATGCCTGTATTAAAAGTGAAAAAAGATCTTAAGTCAATAACCTAATCCTCAACTCTAAGACACTCAAAAAAGCAGAACTAACTAAACTTAGAGAAAGCAGATGGAAGGAAAAAGAGAGATTAGAGCAGAAATTAATGAAGTAGAGACTAAAAAACAATAGGGAAAAATCAGTGAAACCAAAAGTGGTTCTTGGAAAAGATCAACAAAATGACAGTGCTTTAGCTACACTGACCAAGAATATAGAAGACTTCAAATGACAAAAATCAGGAATGAAAAGGGAGCTATAACTACCATATGTATAGAAATAAGAAGTAAAAGGATTATAAGGAAATGCTATGAAAACTGTATGCCAACCTGTTAGATAATTTAGATGTATTGGACAAATTCCTAGAAAGATGAAAATTACTAAAATAGACTCAAAAAGAAATATAAAATCTGACTAGATCTATACAAAGTAAATATATTGGATTTTAAAAACTCACCACAAAGAAAAACACAGGCCCAGATGGCTTCAATGGTGAAAGGTGAATTAGACCAACCATTGAAAGAAGAATAAATGCCAATATAGCTCAAACTCTTCCAAAAAATGGAACAGGAGTGAACACTTTCCATTCATTCTATGTGGCCAGTATTACCCAGATACCATGAGCAGTCAAAGACATCACAAGAAAAGAAAATTTCAGACCAATATATTCTATAAATACAGGAACAAAAATCCTCAACAAAATATAAGGAAACTGAATCCAGCAACATATGTAAAGGGTTATACATCATGACCAAGTGGGAATTATCCCAGGAATGCAAGGTTTGTCTAACCTCCAAAAATTAAATAATATAATAGAGCATATCAAAAGAATAAAGGATAAAAACTTCATAATCATGTCAACAGAGGAAAAAAGCTTTGACAAAATCCAGCAACCTTTCATGATTAATAAAAACACTGAACAAACCAGGAATAGAAGAAAACTATCAAACCGATAAAGTTCACCCATGAAAATCCAAAGCTAACATCATACTTAACGGTGAAAGATTAAATGCTTTCCTCCTAAGATCAGGAATGAAAGAAGGATGTTCAGTAGCACTATTTCTATTCCCCATTATACTGGAGGTCCTAGCAAGGCCAATTAGCAAGAAAAAAATAAAGACTTTGAAAGGAAGAAGTAAAACTTTCTCTACTTGAAGATGGCATGATCTTTTACAGAGAAAATCCTAAGGATTACACTAAAAAAGTATTAGAAATAATAAATGGGTTCAGCAAGGTTGCAGGACACAAGATCAATATATAAAAATCAATTATATTTCTATACATTAGCAATGAGTAATCTGAAATTTAAATTTAAAAAGTCACAATAGCATCAAAAAGAATAAAATATTCAGGAAAAAATTAACAATAAGTACAAAAGTTGTACCCTGAAACTACAAAATTGTTGAAAGAAATTACAGAAAGCCTAAATGTGAAAGAAATTTCATAATCATGGATTGGAAAAATTAATATTGTTAAGATGGCAATAGTCGTCAAATTGATCTACAGATTCGTCAAAATGCGTTTCAAAATCCCACCTGGCTCTTTTACAGAACCTAAAATTCATATGGAAAGTCAAGGACCCAGAATAGCCAAAGCAATCTTGAAAAAGAGCAGTTAAAGGACTCATACTTCCTGATTTCAAAATTTACTACAGAGCTGTAGTAATAAAAACAGTGTCTACTGGCTTAAGGATAGATGCCTAGGTCAATGGAATAGAATTGAGAGTCTAGAAATAAACTCTTACATTTATGGCTAATTGATTTGCCACAAGGGTGCCAAGATAATTCACTGGCAAAAGAAGAGTCTTTTCAACAAATGGTGCTAAGACGACTGGCTATCCATGCAAAAGAATGAAGTTGAACCCCTTCCTGACACCATATAAAAAATTAACTCAAAATGGACCATAGACCTAAATGAGAGAGCTAAAACTATAAATCTCTTAGAATAAACCATAGAAATAAATGTTCATGGTTTTGGATCAGGCAATGGTTTCTTAGTTATGATACCAAAAGCACAAGTGACTAAAAAAGAGAGGAAGAGATAGATAAATTGTACTTTATCAAAATTTAAAAAGGTTTGTGTTTTAAAGGACACCATCAAGGTGAAAAGACAACCCGTGGAAAGGAAAAAAATTGCAAATATTATCTCTGATAAGGGACTTGTCCAGAATATATTTTCTTTATAGAAAACATACAACTCAACAATAAAAAGACAACCTAATTGAAAAATGGACAAGGATTTGAACAATTTTCTAAAGAAATATACAAATGGCCAATAAGCACATGAAAAGATGCTCAACATAATCAGCCATTAAGAAAATGTTAATCTAAACCACAAGATACTACTTAACCCCTGCTAGGATAGTTCTAATTAAAAAAAAAAAAAAGTATTTTTGAGGATGTGGAGGAATTGGAACTCAAACATTTCCAGTGGGAATGTGAAATGGTGCAACTACTTTGGAAAAAAATTTGACATTTCCTCAAAATGATATATGGACTTACCATGTGACTCAACAATTCTAATCCTAAGTGAATACACAAGAGAAGTGAAAACATATATCCATGCAATAACATATACACAAATGTTCATAGCAGCCTTTTTCTTAAATAGCCAAAAAGTGGAAACAACTCAAATGCCCATCAAATGATGAATGGATAAACAAAATGTGGTATATCCACACAATGGGATATTATTTGACAATAGAAGGGAATGAAGTATTGATACACGCTACATCCTAGCTGAACCTTGACAACTTTATAAAGAACATTTTAATGAATCGTATAAAGAAGCAAGTCACAAAAGACCACTTAAGGTATGAGTCCATTTATGTGGAATGTCCAGAAAAGACATCTATAGCGACCAAAAGTACATTAGTATTTTGCCTAGGTCTGGGCGACAGGAAGGATGGGTGGAGAGAAGGAGGAAGGACTGCTAATGGTATGGGATTTGTTTTGGGGTAATAAAAATGTTCTTAGATTGTGGTTGTGGTTGCATGACTCTGTGAATATATAAAAAACCATTGAATTGTTCAGTTTAATGAGTATATTGTATAGTAAGTGAATTATACCTCAATAAAATTGTTAGAAAAATGAAACTTTATGAAATGGGCTCTTACTCTGATGTCTATGAACCTCTGGTCCAGAGCACAATGCCCAGTACAGTAGCCTATAGCCACATGTAACTCTTTAAAGTAATTAAAATTCGATAAAATAAAAAATTTCCTTCTTCAGTTGCACTAGCCACATTCCAACTGCTCAGTAGCCACATGTGGCCAGCAGCTACCATATTGGACAGTGTAGACATAGAACAGTTGCAATTTCACAGAGTCTAGAGCATGCTCGGGAAAGCTTTCAGTGGATCCATAAAAATGTGAAATCGTACACAAATTGAGCACATTTGCATTGTTTTCTGGGAAGAGGCACATAGCTTCCACAAGATTCACAAAGAGATGAGGCATCAGTATGAACACAGCATTTTCTAAAAACCACCAAACTGAAAATTTAAAATATCCAAGCAATATCCCACTAAGCCTGTATTGAACTGAACTTTTACTTTATTTGAGGGCCTGATTTTACTACCTATCTAAGAATCTGGAGGACTGATTTTTGTTAGTTCTGCACTGCATTTACCTGTGAAACAAACATTCCATAAAAATCTCATTAAATCATTATGTCCCCCTTAATTAAATCGGAACATACAAGTGATTATGCCATAGCCAGCACTTGCGAGGCGCAGAGGGATGTTGACCCACAAAAGAAAGTAAAAGCAAATGTCACTTTGAATTTGAATTGACACGAAAGTGGGCGTGTTGGTGAAAGATAATGAGAACAGGTCACAGGGGTGGAGAGCCCCGAATGGTGTAGAGAGCACAGGAAAATCAGAAGGACCTCATTGACAGCATCCAGGAGGTGTGCCTGCCTCAGCGCAGTCATTCTTGGAAGCATTCCGCCTCGGAATGAAGGTAAATTCCATGGGGAGTCCCTTAGAGAAAGGTCATCGCAAATCATACATTACTGTGGAGAGGCAAAGACTTATTATCGGAAACTCTTTAATTTCATCTGGCATGGTAAGCTATCACCAGCTTGGTGGAAAAATTGAAATCTGCCACCACAGCTGTCCCTACTGCTGTTTGTTTCTAGAATATCAACACCTGGCACCCCACAGTTGCACTCACAAAACGAGGAATTATTGCTTTGACTAAATGGATAGAGCATGGCAACAACAAGCATGTGTGCCTGGGCTGACAAATGTTTGTGTCAAACCCTTAGAGATAGATAATCCTGTGACCCCTCCTGAGGAAATTGCACAGATGGATCCTCTTATAGATGTGATGTCAATTCAAAACCAATGGCAGTTGCTGTTCAGGATGGTCTTTGCTTTGGCCACAACACCTCTGGCTTTTACCCCTCAATGTCAAGGAACCAACATTAGGGATGGTGACTCCCCCACCACTTCTTATCTGATTGTGATTTCAAATGTGGAATCACAGGGTTTGCTGGTAGCTCATGGATAAGGATGACATCAGATGTTGTTTGTGCATCATCTAAAAATGCTATTTTTTAAAAAGCAGTAAACTCGGTGATTCCTAAAATGGAATTTTTAAAAAAGGGAAAATGCTGTTTTCCCTTTGGCACTTATTGTGCCAAAATTTTCAAGAACCACAGTCTGCCTTCTTTTTCCTTCAGATTCACCTTGTATTTGTTAAAATGACAGTGGTCAAATGCATGAACCTTAAGTGAGTGTCATAGAGATGAATGCTAGCTCTGCCACTCACCAGGTTTATGAACTTGAGCACAGTACTCTACCACCCTGAGCCCCAGCTTCCCCCTATCAGGAAGATGACAGTTACAATAGGATCTGTTTCAAACGGCAGTAAGAATTTAATGATGTGATTTGCAAACGATTCAAAACAGTGCCTGGCTCAATGTGAGAGCTCAAGAATTGGCAAATATTATATGATTTGTAAAGCCCCAAAGTCATGCTAATGTAGTTCCATATTTTATTTAATCTTAATCATAATGCCAACTGATGAAAACAGAAAAATGAATGTTAGGGAAAGAATGTATTCTGAAAGTATTTTTGAAAGAAAAACAATATTGACATAGGAATAAATGTCTTAGTATTTTTTATATTATGTTTTACAAGTGTGAGGATCTAAGTTTTCATGGTACTTGGAAGAAATAACCTTTTTTCCATCAATTATGTTCTCTCATCATGTCTGAAGAGCTTAGCTCTAATGAAATTGATCCGAATCCTTTGCCATTTAGCCTTTCACCATATGAATTGTCCACTATGCTAAGCTCAAGGCTACTGACCAAGGGAAATGATGTCATGAGGTTGCAAAAGGGGTGAACTCAAGAACAAGCAGAAATAGGTCAGAAGTAACTTTAGGAAAGTTGTGGTTTGGTTGGCTTTTGGAGGGCAGAGGATGAGGAAACAAGATGAAAAGATAAATACATTTCAGGACTCAAACTGCTTATTTCAGATGACAGATGTATTTTTTCTTTGTTCTTCTCTAGTGATATATGTGAACCTTGAAACTATAAAATTTCAGTGGTTGCCAAGAAAATAACTCAATAAGCTTTATGAAGACTTTTTCTTCAATTACAGAGGTCCTTTGAAAATCCAAATTAATCAAAAGCTCATTTGTTAATAGCTAAGAATTAAATTATATTTGTTGCTAATATCCTTGAGGTTGGTCCATAACAAGCTTTCAATGAAAAGGCAGAAGAGCGATTTCATAATTCCGAGCTTTGAAGCTCTTCTGCTGAACGGTAAGATCATTACAGGCACAAGAAAGATGCTGGAGGCTCCATAACCTGTATACAAAATGATTTGTACTTTAAGGAGTTCAAGTTGGAACTCAACTCCATCTTATCAATTCAGATGAGAAAAAAATGTCTCTTTTCAGGGAAAAGAGGTCTCAAGATGCATCCACTCAAGTCCTCAGTAATTTCTAAAGCATATCTTTTTCACTTCGAACATTAGAAACTCTGACTTATGAATTGAATTTCTCAGTGACCCCTCTGCTTCCTTTTACAGATATGAAACAAGCTCAGGGAGGGGGAGTAACTTGTCCTATATCTCATCACACAGCCTTCTAGTGGCTGCACTGGGTCTAGCAGTCAGGTCTTCTGATTCTTGGTTCAGTGCTCAGTTCAGTTAATGAAATGAACACAGAGAGAGTTTGGGTGACAATTCTAATGTGCTTTTCTCCTTAAGAGAAAAGTCAATGACCACATTGACTTTCATCAGCAGGTTTGTTTGAATCCTACCTAATCACTGCCCTTTGTGACCAACAAAGTGCTTCTGTTAAAGTGACTCAGGATACATGTAGTTCAACATCAACTGGTCTGTAGAAAAACTGAATTTCTAACTGGTTTATCAGCTAGGCTTCTGTGGTTACAAGCAACAGAAACTGGACAACTTAAGCCCAAAGTGAATTTGTTAAGGGATGTGGGCAGTGGCTCGAAATCAAAGCAACATCTGAAGAACATGACTCAACACAAATCAGGTAGCCCTAGGATCTGGAGATGCTGGTAGCAGAAGCTAATCAATAACTTCTCCAACTGACTATGCATTTTTTGTTTATGTTCGGTGTTTTTGTCCTTGTATTACTCTGCTCAGAATTTGAATTCCCAAGAGGATGACTCTGAGCGCCATAACTCAGGCCACTTGACTACCTTTTGGCATCAAAACAAAACTGTGCATCTTAAGGGAATGAGACATTAGATGCTTCCAAAGAGATCAAGGTGCTTGTTACCAATAGTAAGGCAGAAGGATGCTGGGCAGCAGAAAACAACCACAACCCCACTTGGTTTCTCTTTAAGGTGGTAATATAGTCCCTTTCAGTGGTGCCTCTCATGGCTCAAACATCATTAGCCAAAGATGATATGACTTGAGGACAGGGTTCACATTTTGTGTGCCTTTTATGTGCTTTCCCACCACCCTCTCTCTTCTGCGCCACGATTACTTAATAGGCACTTATTGTTTGGTTGACTTGAATTGAACCACTTCAACTAAACTCACCACCTGTGAAGCCTGGTTGGCCCATAGTCTCAGGGAATTTTAGAGTAGGGAGAACTACTACATAGTTGAAGTAATTGCTGTGGAATCTGCAATGCCATGTCAGCTAATACTTAAAGTACTAGCATCATCAGTATCAACACTAGCATTACTGGGGAGGAATTAAAAGCACAGCTGTGTGACTGCACGTTCTTTAAACTTTATATACTTCAGATTCCTTATCTGTAAAATGGGGTTAATAGTCATCTATTTTATATTGTTGAGAGGAGCAAACAATTTAACATATGAGGAATGCTTACAGCACTCAGTTGATGACAACTTAGCTGTTGTCATATCACCATTTTCACCATCACCAAGGAAACTTCCAGGTCCTATTGACACTTTGGTGAGGAAGGGTTGCTTTTTCTGGCTTTTATGGTCATATTTAATCAGCTAACTGCATTCAGCACTTGTGCTAAATGTTTGCTTTTCTCCGTGTATCTTATAAGCTCTTCCTCAAAAACTGCCTTTGCAATTTTAACTTTCTTGGTAAATACAAAACTTAGAAGCAGACTTAGCTGAACTCAAGAAGGGTCTGCATTTCTTTCTTTCTAATTGTCTAATCTGCATTTACAGTGGCTACACATTTAACCAGTGGATTGTTCTGTGATTTTTCACTGCCCATTAATCAGTTTGCTCCCTTAAAAGGTGACAAATGGTGGTTCTTTTAAGTTCCCTAGAGGGCAGTTTAATCTGGGCCTTCTGTTGCTTTGTTAGGGAAATCGAATGCCCGGAATTGTTCTTGAGCTTTTGCTGGTTGCTCAGAGGTCATGGGAAAGTAGCTGTTAGAGCCCGCTTGTGATTCATCTTTGCCTGATGAAGTAGCATGACACCTAGAAACAGCCTTCTGACTGATGGCACTTACATTCTCTGTGTCTCGTGAAATGATCTGCTCCTGAGTAAACATAGCAGGGACACTGAGCAGGACAGGTCATACGTGGTCACACCTGGGGTCACAGCTCTTTCCAGCTACCGTAATATAACTGAATGAAGACGACTGGAATTTTCACCCTATTTTGTGTCTGCCTCTGTGAAGAACATTCCCAAGCCCTTCCCCCTCCTTTCCGGTGTTTACTTTTCATGCGTTAGCACTAAAGGCTGAAATAACGACGTAAGTAAAACCTTGTCCAAAATAAGGGGTACACAATGGCCCTGTGAGTATCTGTCTATGTCCTGTAGATTTTTATGCCCAGGACAGGTTCTACACAATGAATTTTGTTGCATGCTCTATGTTCTCAATTCTCACGGAATCAGTGTCTGGTAAACTTGGCTTTTTATTAGTAGGTCATCTTGGTACTTCTGTTTCTTCCCTTTTTTCTGGCTCAGGCAAGGAGCCTTCCTTGAACCCTAGAGAGGAAGAAAACTTTCATCTCTTTTGGGTGTTCTAGAGGCAGAAAGGAACATGGCAAATAAGGGAGAAGTGTCCAGTTGTGACAAAGACACGTTTGCATGCGTCCAGAGAAAAGCCCCTTTCTTCTCTAGTGCTTCATTCATCCACTCTCAAGCATTCAACTTTACAACTCCCATGTGCCATCTCTATACCAAGCCCCTGGGAAAGAGACTAGAATAAGGCCCTGTCCCTGCCTTCAGTTTCCCCACTGACAGTGGGGGACACAGGCAAGTAAACCAGTAATTACAACATGAAAGGTTGGAGCCTCGCTAATCTAAGTGTGGTCCCCTGGGAACTTGTAAGAAGTACAGATCCCCAGGCAGGTCAAATGACATTAAAGCACTGTGTTAAAGGTATGTGCAAAGTACTCTGTAAGGCTAGGGTACAGAAAAACCTAGGAGACACAAGCTGGCAACGCCATCTCAACTCAGTGAACCTCTTACCTTGCCTTCCACCCCCTACCGTCACCCTCCCCGCAAACCCTGCTAGAGCAAGCACCATGCTCCGGGACACTCAGTGTGCAGTTACACGTGCCTAAGTGTGTGCAGCAAAGCAGACAGCTATACAGACTGCAGGCCACGACTCCAGGGAGTGTGAATCATACCTGCTTGGGTGGAACATGGTGGCCTGAGGCAAAGGATAAGGATAAGGCAAAGGATTCTCTTACCCAGAATCTCTGCTGAGGGAAGGGGGACATTTAGGTCAGTGATCAAAGGCCTTGGAGTAACAGGCAAAGCAAGCTTGATCTGATTATATGCATCTCTCTCATGAGTTTTTTATTTTCACCCTCGCACTTCTAACTCTTCTTGGAGACTCTCATGAAAGCTATGTGCTTCTTTCCCAAACATCCACATAGGGAAGACACTTGAATTTGCACAGCATTTGGGAGATGCAAAGAGCTCCTGACGCCCAATCCAGGACCCTCTATGGTTCACCTTCCCCAGGTTAAGAACCTCCGACTTGCAGAAATGCTCATTGAAATAATGACATCTTTGACAGCATATTGAAAATTTTTATTCCGTGCCAGGAATTATACTGAGCAATTTATGTATATTATATTGTTTAACCTACTCAACAATACTCTCTGGTAGGTCTTTATCATCACCATTTTACAGATGAGGAAACTGAGGCATAGAGAGGTTATTAAATTGTCCATGGTCATACACTAGTAAGAGGCAAAAGTGGGACTTAATGCCAGCCTGTCTCATGCCAGCACCTATTCCCTTAACCACTGTGCATACTGCCTCCTGAGAATGAAATGCTACCTTTAAAAATAAAGCAAGAACCAAGAGTATTCACCTTACACAGAGACGATGGCATTTGGAAACGTTAACTCCCTCTAGACTCTTTAATTCACCATCACTTTTTCTTAAACATAATGAAATTATCAAACCCAAAATTTAGGCAACTCTGCCCCTTGTTCACCATAAGTGGAAAACCTAATTGCATTCTGCTTGAACCACAGACCCATCAAAACTCCCCAAGTACCATTTTCAGGACAGACTTTCAACTTGTGGTTGCCCTCAAATATGCCACAAACTGGAAATATTCATGTAGGCCCTATAAGTTATAGAACTTTTAAAGGAATGTAATTGTTCTTAACTCCATCCTTAAGTACCAATATGAAAAATTCTGTCGAATAGCAACCTTTAAGTGTTTTATTTCCTTATTTTGGTTTATTCCTGGAGCTGAGGGCCACTTCAGATAGTGGTTTAAAAGCATGGACCCTGACTGGTTCAATTCCTAGATCTGTGTCTTAATTGTTCTGTGTTCCAGAGCAAGTTTTAACCTTCATATGGCTCCGTTTCCCCATCTGTAAAATGGGTATAGTAGCAAGATAAACCTTCTAGGCTGGTTGTGAGGATTAAATGAGATAAACTGAGTAAAAAATGTTTGTAGAATGCCTGGTCCATGCAGAGCAAGCACTTAATAAATGCTTGTGTTGATGGCAAAAGTTAAGATGATTTGGTTATTCAGAGTCTGAAGATTTTCCTGCATTACTTTGGGCATTACATCTCATGACATGCTGTTTTTGTAACCTTTCCCATGACCTTGATCTTAGTAGTATCTTTATTATTGACAGAAGTATCATTTTAAGCCCCCTTTTCAGGTTTTTTTTGAGATATAATTGAAGTAGACCAAAATGTACATACTTAGAATAATTTGATGAGTTTGGATATATGCATACACCCCTGAAACCAAATCCACAACCAACATAGTGAACATATCCATCACCCCCAAATGTTCCCTTGTGCCCCTTTATCATCCTTCCTTCTGTCTGCCCTCCCGGTCCCCAGGCAAACACTGATCTGCTTTCAGAAAGAATAATCTTGGGGCATATTGAAGCACACTGGGGTTTCTTTTGCATTTTCGATCTGACTGAGCATATAATTGTTCTTTTTTTAAAGATTTTATTTATTTATTCATTTATTTCTTCTTTTACCCCCCCCCCCCCCCCCCGCTGCTTGTGCTCGCTGGGTTAGCCAATTCACGCCATGGGGGCGGGCCTGCCCCCACCAGGAGGCCCTGGGAACCGAACCCGGGGCCTCCCATATGGCAAACAGGAGCCCCACTGATTGAGCCACAGCCGCTTCCCTAATTGTTCTTTTTCCTTAAATTTAATTACACATTTAGCTTTTCTTGAAAGTGGGAGCAGTTTTTGATCTGGAGGTGTTTGGTAGCCTCATGATAATTCTTCAAGGTAAATAAATCAAACATGCCAAGGTCTCCTCACTTTGAACTTTTATGAATTATCCTGAGAAATTTGGCTGATAATACCATTATTTGTATTGCAGATAGTCCTCTTCTTACCCAATAACTTTTTGTTTCAGTGTTATATCCCATATTAGTTTTTTCGGAGATAATTTAGGAACTGTAAGGTGTCCAAATTTCCATTAAAATTCAAATGATCACCTTAATGGAAACGTACCTTCTAGAAATGGATCTGTTTACTCCCATGCAGGAAAAGTTAGCTGTTACAATTTAGTCCCCTTCCTTGAAATTTTCTCTTAACTTCTCAATTTCTAAAACATTAAATATGTTTCTTAATATACACAAAATGTAATAACTATAAACTGTCATCTGGTAGTTTCCTACCTTTTGAATTGTTTACTTTCTTCCTTTCTAAGAAGAAGGACCATAAACTATATTTGTACTCCATATGAGGTCTGACATAGACCCACAGAAATACACAATACTATAGTTAGAAAGAAAGTAAAACCTTATTTAGGGGAAGCGGCTGTGGCTCAATCAGTAGGGCTCCCGTTTACCATATGGGAGGCCCCAGGTTCGGTTCCCGGGGCCTCCTGGTGAAGGCAAGCCCGTCCGCACGGCATGGTTAGCTGACCCAGCGAGCACAAGCAGCAGGGGGGGATAAATGAATAAATAAATAAAATCTTTTTTTAAAAAAAAAAAAACCTTATTTAGTCCGTTCCTCTCATACAGCTAATGAACAGAGGCACAGAAAAGATAAATATCTTGCTCAGGTTCATGGTGTCCTCCCAGAGTCAGAATTTGCTTTCAGGTTCCCTGCTTTGCAGTCTAGTTTCCATTCCCATTTTACAGTTCATCCCAACAGAGTGGGCCAAGGGAATCAACATTTTAAAGCTCCCTAGTCATTCTTATGTGCACTAGGGTTTGATTTGCTGTACATGAGATTCTTAGAATTTGCACTCTTGATATTTCCAGTTTTAACAATTCATGAGATAGCAGAAAGCATATGAAATATAATTGCTTATAATTTTGCTGAGGCACATTTTACCGTAGGACACAAACTTAGTGTTTGGGCATGAGTCAATTAGCTAGTGGCTGAGGCTTACTAATCACCCTATGACCACATTTAAATGCTGCTTCATTCACACACTCATCCATTCTACCATTTACTCATTTATTAAGCTTTTACTATATGCCAGACACTGTTCTAGGATTCAGACACTGTTAGGAGGATTCAGGGCAGAATAAGACTGGCAAGTTTCTTGGCTTCTGGTATAGAGGAGGCAAACAATACCCAAGTAAACAAATGATTAATAAGACAGACAAATAATTCCAATTATTTACAACTGCAAACTATAATAAAGATTATGAAGGAAAATATTGGGAAGTTACACTTATTCTAAAACCTGAAGGATGAGCAGAAATCATATTCAAAGAATACCTACTACCTGACAATGTACTCTTAATATTTAATTTTGACTCAAACTCAACATAATATTAATATTTAATCTTGACTCAGATACAGTGTTTCTAAAACTGGAATGGTGTTTTTATTCCAGATGTTATATTCCTGATGCCTACAAGAATGAATAAACAGATCACAGATGCCTTGGAAAATAACAGAACACCTTTGACAGGGAATTGCTCATGAGTTGGAACCCTGATTCTGTTTTTCCTTTGTATCTCTGGCCCAACCTCAGCACATGGCCCAGTCATGGTGAATGTGGCAATTCTCCTTAAGTTTCTGAAGCTTCCCTTAAATGTTGGTTTCCTTGACTGCATTACGGTCTGTGGTAGCCTTCCAGAATGGAGGTATATGGCAGGTCTCAACCCCTGCCCGCTGTGAAAACTGAGGGTCTGCCCTCACGACATTCATTTCTTTGAGTTTCTTTCTGAGAAGGCTGCTTCCATTAATTTCTGCCTCCTTCAAGCCTTTCACTTCACATTTATTATTCTCTCAGCTACTCCCTTTGTGGCATGTGCTCATTTCATTCCCAAGTAAATATTTGGTTGGTTGGGTTTAAATTTCTTGTTTTATAGGCTATTATAGTTGTAAAACAATATGATTTACTTTTTACCATTTGAGGTGACATGTATTCTTAAATGTACCAAAGACATATGAATGTCAGGAGTAAAATGGTTTTTAGAATCACATCTGCCAAGTGGTTTTGCTTTTACCATAGGCTCTGGAGACAGGTACCTGGATTTAATTCCTAACTCAACAATTAGCTGTGTGACCTCGGGTGAATTGAATCATATACCCCAGAAAAACAGGTTCAAGTCCTAACACCTTGTCCTGTGATGTGAATTCATTTGTAAATAGGATCTTTGAAGATGTTATTAGCTAAGGTGAGAATGAGTATGGGTCTTAATCCAATATGACTGGAGTCATTATGAGTGGAGGAAATTTGGACACAGCAGGCGGAGAGAGACGGCCATGTGCTGGAGGCAGAGACTGAGTTATGGATTGCCAGCAAGCCACCTCCAGAACCCTATAGACTTCAGAGAAAGCACGGCCCTGCCAACACCTTGATTTGGAATTCTGGCCTCCAAAACTGTGAGACAATAAATCCCTGTCAATTAGTCTGTGGTGCTTTGTTACAGCAGCCCTGACAAATTAAGACAAACCTTGAGCAAGTTACTAAACTTCTCTGTGCCTCGGTTCATCAGTACAATGGGTATGTATGCTAACACTAGGATCATTATGAAAATGAAATGAGATGTGGTAATGCATGTAAAGTGTTCAAATCAATGCCGTCAATTCACTTGAAAAGTGAATCACATTGGTTCATACATACTAAGAAAATCTATATCCACATCAACCCTTAAATTCTATCTTGGTAGACTCCAATGAAAATATAATAAATCAATAAATAATTTTTTAATGGTTAAATTTTAGTCATGCAATATAGGTAATCATTCATGTGCAAATCATTTGAGATTCTTTAAAAATAATTGTTCCGAGAATTGCCAAAAATATAGCTAGACTGTCAGGAAGAGACAGCTCCTCCAGGCACACATTATTTAAAAATTAATAGCAATGATAATGAAGCACTAACTCCAAAGCCTTAATATACCATATATTTTACTCTATTGTTTGTTACCCTCTCTCCCCCCCATACACCTAACAAATGTATCACAAACATCTCTTCAGAATAATATATCCAGATTAAATAAAGTCTTTTAAATAGCTGGAAGGTTTGGTCACATAGATAAGCCAGCTCATCTAATTCTGTTTACATGGTGTATTAGTCAGCCAAAGGGGTGCTGATGAAAAATACCAGAAATTGGTTGGTTTTCATAAAGAGTATTTATTTGGGGTAGAAGCTAACAGTTACCACACCATAAAGCACTAGTCTCTTCCTTCACCAAAGTCTGTTGCCACGTGTTGGAGCAAGACAGCTGCCGACATTTGCCAGGGTTCAGGCTTCTTACGTTCCTCTCCTCCCGGGGCTCCATTTCTCTCTGGGCTCAGATCTTCTGGTTCTTCCACAAAGTCAGCTGTAGACTATGAGGCTCTCTAGGCCTTGCTTCTCTCCACAAGGCCAACTATGAACTGTCAGGTGAATGGCTAGTCTCTTTTCCCCAGGCCTTTTCTCATTCTTCATCAGAACTCCAACATCAAAACTACTACAGCTCTGTCCGTTGCCATGCCTTTTATCTTTGAGACACCACCCACCAAGGGGGACACTCAATGCCCTACTGACGTGGCCCAGTCAACGCCCTAATCATAACTTAACCATGCCCAGATGAACAGACCAGTTTACAAGCATAATCCAATATCTATTTTTGGAATTCATAACTCTATCAAACTGCCAAACTGCTACACATGGTGAATTACAATAATTGGTTTTTAAATGTTAAACCAACTTTGAATTCTTAGGATAAACCCTGCATTTATGTTCTAAATGAAATTGTGTGTGATTGCTATTATTTCTTCCTTAAATGGTTGATAGAATTTACTAATGAAACATTAATTTTAAACCTTTCTTCTTTTCTAAAGTAATAATTTAAAGCTATAAATTTTCTTCTAAGAACAGATTTAGCAGCACCCCACAATTTTGATATGTTATATTTTATTATCATTCATTTAGAAATGTTTTTTAATTTTATTTATGATTTCTTCTTGGATCACTGAGTTATTTGGAAGTATGCTGTTTAATTTCCAAATATTTTGGTTTTATATAGCTATCTTGTTTTTTATTGATTTCAAATTTAATTTCAATTTGGTCAGAGAAGATACTACAAATAATTTCAGTCTTCTAAAATTTATCAAGACTGATGTTATGGTCCAGCATATAGTCTAACTCAGTGGAAAGAATGTGTTTTGTGCTGTTGTTGGGTAGAATGTCCCATAACTGTCAACTAGATCAAGGTAGTTGATACTATGTTCAGATATTCCATGTCTTTACTGATTTTTTTTCCTATAGTTGTTTTATCAACTGTTGAAAGATAAGTGTTAAAAACTCCAACTAAGAATGTGGACCTGTCTCTTTCTTTAATTCTGTTGAGTTTTGCTTCACATATTTTGATGCTCTATTATTAGGCATACTTGTACTTGTGTTTATGTCTTCCTGATGAATTGACCCTTTTTTCACGAAATGCCCCTCTTTATATCTGATAATACTCCTTAACTTGAATTCTACTTTATCTGATATTAATGTACTCACTTAAACTTCCTTATACTTTGTTTGCCTTATGTATCTTTTCTTTCCACCTATTTTTCAATTGATCTCTCTTTTTCTATTTAAAAATGTATCTATTGTAGACAGCATATGGTTGAGTTTTGCTTCTTTATTCTGATAATACGTCTTTAATTGGAAGTGTTTAGTCCATTAAAATATAATGTAATTATCAATATGTTAAATTTAGGTCTACCATTTTACCATTTGTTTCCTGTTTATTCCCTCTGCTGTTTTGTTCTTCTGTACCTTCTTTCCTACCTTTTTCTTAATTAATTGAATTTTTTAGAATTTCATCTTAATTTATCTATTCATTTATTAGCTATACCTCTTTGCCTTTTTAGGGTTGCTCCAGTGATTACAATTTACATCCTTACCTCTTCACAGTTTACTTAGAGGCTGGGGCAGTTTGGCATTGTTTATGAAGTCCAAAGATAGATATTGGGTTATGTTTGTAAACTCGTCTGTACCTGGGCATGATTGAATTATGATTAGGGCTTTGATTGGGCCACGTCAGTAGGACGTTGAGTCCCTGCTCCCTTGGTAGGCGGGGACTCACATATAAAACTACATGGCAGAACAGAGGAGTGAGTTGGAATTTTGATACTGAGTTTTGAGCTGGAGCCTGGGAAGTGAACACACAGGAAAAGAACACAGAGGAATAGAGACAGTTCCTTAGACACTGCAGAAGCCCTGGGGAGAGAGATAGAGCCATTTGCCTGATAGTCTATAGCTGGCCTTGTGGAGAGAGCACAGTAGCTAAGCCTGGAGAGAAATGGAGCCCCAGGATGAGAGGAACCCAAGAAGCCTGAACTCTTGGTAGATTTCGGCAGCCATCTTGCCCCAACACGTGGCAATAGACTTTGGTAAGGAAGTAACTTATGCTTTATGGCCTGGTAATTGTAAGCTCCTACCCCAAATAAATACCATTTATAAAAACCAAGAGATTTTTGGTATTTTGCATCAGCACCCCTTTGGCTGACTAATACAGAGTCTTTCCCTGTGAGAACTCAACAAAAATTCAAACTGTTGTTTCCCTGTAGATAACATATTTTACTCTGTCTGCTTTAAAGACTTTATCATTACTTTTGGTTTTCAGCAGTTGGGCTATGATAAGCCTAGATGTGATTTTCTTTGCACTTACCCTCCTTTTGGTTTACTGACACTTTTTATTCTGTCAATTTGTATTTTATCAAATTTGGGAAATTTCAATAATTATTTCCTTAAAATTTTTGCCTGATTCTCTCTTCTTTCCTTCAGGCAAGTTACATACATGTTAAATAGTTTGATATTGTTCCACATGCCTCTGAAGCTCTGTTTCTTTCTAGTTATTTTTCTCTGTGTCTTTGAGCTTGAATAATTTCAGATCTCAAGTTCACTTATTCTTTCTTCTGTCCTCCCCAATATGCTGGTAAGCCCTAACAGTTACTCCCTAATAGATATTATTTTCTTCAGTTCTAGGAGTTCTGTTTGGTTCTTTTTCATAGTTTCTATTTCTTTGCTGAGATTTCCTTTCTTTTTATTCATTATGAGCATTTTCTTTAAAAAACTTGTCTGATAATTCCAACATCTGAATCTTCTTGTAATTGATCTCCATCAATTGTCTTTTTTTTTTTTAAGTGGGTCATAATTCTCCTTTCTTTGGATGGATAGTGTTATAGACATTTTGAGTTATATGCCATAGAGACTCTGCATTCTGTTGTGTTCCTCTGAAGAATCTTGATTTTTTTAAGCAGAATTTAATGTGACTGAACTCAATCTGTAAAATCTCTCTCCTCTGCAGGGGACAGAAGCTGAATTATTATTCTTATTCTTATTGGCCTCACCTTGGCTCTTTGGAGTCCGTCCTACACAAGCATGGTTCATGGGTCAGTCAGTGATTTGGGAGAATTTATACATAGAAATTGGTGCTCCCCTATCTGACTCTTTCCTTTTTGGAATTTCTTCCTTCATTTTCCAGATGATATGGTTTTTTTGAACTTTGTCCTCTGGTATCTCAATCCCATAAGACTGCAGGTGTTCTATCTGAATTTTAGCCACCCAGCAAGGCACAGACCAGAATCTATCATCAGGTTGAAAGCTGTAAAAATCAATAAATTCACCCTGTATGATTCTTCTTCCAAGGGACAATCTTCTTCAGTATCTGCCTGCTTTTTTTTCCTCTCTCTACCCTGCCTCCAGATATTTATATTTATATTTAATATTTATATATATTTATATTTATATTTATATTTATATTTATATTTATATTTATAT
>JAKSZT010053825.1:10776362-10822207 GCA_026826555.1 Tolypeutes matacus
TTTATATTTATATTTATATTTATATTTATATTTATATTTATATTTATTTATGCAGGAGGGTTGGTCCATTAGGAGCTATTTGATCATGACTAGAATTGTAATCCATGTTTTTACTCTTGATGCCTTTTTAAATTTATTTTATTTTAAAAATTTATTTTCTCTTACATATTCATGTACCATTGTGTTGATAAACTATATGGTGTAGTCACACTTTTTCCTCTCACTGTGGTGCATTGTACTTTTATACTCTATTTTTATGTTCTCTCAACTTTTTAGGCTATTATTGACAATGCAATATTGAGTATCCTCAACGCACACCTCTCTGATACTTTCTGTAGAGGAATTTTATAGAAGTAGGATTACCAGATCAAAGGGTGGCATTTACAATTTTAAATACTCTCTTTTAAGGGTTTGAAGGGCTCACTAGCTATAAGATCCAGGTCCTTTTGAGCTTTTATAAAATCAGTTGGCTGGAATTCACTCTTACCTCTTATATGATTCACATGGCAGGGGAGAGGAACCACATGACATATCCCCAAAGTGTTATCTATACATTACAAATGTATATTAAAAGATTAAATTGAACCTAGTTGTGTTTTGAGGATTTTATAATATCCCTCAAGATAATTGGTGACAAAATTGTACCAAAACAAGGTATGAAAATTATTGGTCTAGGGTCCAAACAACATTAAAAGAATTTAGACCTGTGTCTTTGCTTAAAGATTTCTAAAACTGGTTCACTTTGTATTGCTAATTTCCAACAACTTTCACATTTCAGTAAACTCTATCCAAGAGAGATGAGCATTAAACTCTCACTTTATTATTTAAATTTAATGCCAGTTTTCATAGCCTTGGAGCTTCTGTTATAATTTGGGTAGTTTAACATGATAAGAGTGCCAAAAAGCTTAATATGGCTGGGTAATTTCACAGGATAAATGATGATCATTAAACTATTATGTTGTTTATTTCACTTGAGATAAAAATGAGTGATTAACTGAAAGCTGAAAGATGGAAATGACATTGAAGTGACCCATTTCTTCCATAACAGCAATAGAAGGTTCTGTTTCCTGCATGCCAATAGTGGATTAATTGGGACTTTTAGTTGAGTGTAGGAGAAAACCAGTAGCGGTAGCTCAAGCAAAAAGCAAGATGTTATTACAAAGGATAGAGATGCAGCCAGCCTAAAAATTGAGCTGGAATAAGAGCCTTAAGTACCAAAAGAAATCCTGAAAATCTCCATTTCACATTTCTGCTTTCTGCTTTTTTGTGTGTGTCTCCTTTGTTCCTTAAGACTGTATTATGGCTTTTTCTACTTCAGCCGCAGTACAGAAAACGGCCACCAACATTGGCTAGATTTACATTTCTACCTTTCAGGGGACGAAACAAAGTAAGACTATTTCTTAAGCCTTATTTTAAATTCCCAGGAGACCATTTAAAACAGCGTTAAAAAAAAGAAAATATTTAGGAAAAAAATTAACAAAAGATATGCAAATTTGCACTCTGAAAACTACAAAACATTGTTGACAGAAATTCAAAATGATCTAAATAAGTAGAAAGAGCCCACGTTCATCCCAAGTCTTCATGGACCTGATGATTTAATATTGTTAAAGTGGTAATACTACCCGAATTGATCTATAGATTCCGCACAATTACTATCAAAATCTAAGCTGGCTGTTTTATAGAAATTGACAAGCTATTTATGAAATTCTTATGGAAATGCAAGGGATCCAGGATAGCAAAAAACAATGTTGAAAAAGAAGAATAAAGTTAGATGACACACTTCCCTATTTCGAATTTAACTACAAATCTGCAGTAATCAAGACATTGTGGTACTGGCATAAGGATAGACATATAGATCAATGGAATGGAATTGAAGACCGGAAATAAATCCTTCCATTTATGGTCAATAGGTTTTCCACAAGATTGCCAAGATAATTCAATGGGGGAAAGTATAGTCTTTCTCCATTGGTGCTGGTACAACTGGATACCCACATGCAAAATAATAAAGTTGGACCCCTACAGTACACCATACACAAAAATTGACTCAAAATGGGTCATAGACCTAAATGTAGGAACTAAAACTATATAACTCTTAAGAGAAAACACAGGAGTAAATCTTTGTGACCCTGAATTAAACAATGTTTTCTCCATAAGACACCAAAAACACAAATGACAAAAGAAGAAAAATTATTTTTCTGCTTCAAGAAAGTGAAAAGACAACTTGCAAAATGAGAGAAAATATTTGCAAATTATGTATCTAACAAGAGATATGTACCCAGAATATAGAAAGAACTATTAAAATTCAATAATAAAAAGACCCACTTTAAAAATGAGCAAAGGTTTGAATAGACATCTCCAAAGAAGATACACAATTGACCAATAAGCACATGAAAAGATTCTTGGCATCATTGGTCTTTAAGGAAATGCAAATCAAAGCCACCATGAGGACAGCACACCCAGCGATGGTCTCACAGATCTATGTCTATCTATTCTTCGACCTCGGACCACTCTCCAACTTCTTCTCCAGTTGCAACCTCCAGGACCGTCTTCTTGGCCACCCCTGGCTTCTGAGACTAGCTAACACTGTTTTATATGTGTGTGTCTGTAGTTAGCTCCTCATTGTTGACCAAGATCTGTCAGAATTATTATGCTTAAGTGGAGGCCCTTCGTCATCTGCCTGGTCAATCTGCATCTGCTGGGTTCTTACACCTACCTCTCTCTGGACTTCTATTTTGATCATGAGGATGTGACCTTGAAGGGCATGAACCACTTCTTCTGTGAGTTGGTGAAGGAAAAGCATGAAGGCACCAATCATACCTTGAAGAGGCCACACCCTCTTCCAAGACATGCAGAATCCATCCCAATATGAGTAGGGTAAAACTCTGGATGCTGTGGAAAGATCCATGGCCCTGGAGAAGAATCTGATCCAGGCCCTTTTGGATTGGTATGTCTTGGGTTCTGCCAACACAGACCCTCATCTCTGTGACTTCCTGTAGATGCACTTCTTAGATGAGAAGGTGAAACTCATCAAGAAGATGGCTAGCCAGCTGAATAAATTCTGCAGGCTGGCTGAGCCTGCCCGCAGCCTGGGCTGGGCAAGTCTCTCTTCCAAAGGCTCACCCTCAAGAATGATTAGGAGCCTCTGGAGTCTAGAGGCCTTTGAAGTACCCCTCTGCATTGTCCCACCTTGTGCACTAAACCCCTCCCTCCAGCAGCCAGGAGGCATCGTTTTAACCAACCACCTTGCAGCCCTCTAACAAGCCATGAACCAATGAACCAAGTTTAAACAATAAAGCTTTTTGCAGGGGAAAAAAAAAAAAAAAAAGAAGCCACAATGAGATGCCGGTTCATATTCTCTAAGATGGCTGTAATAAAAATATAGACAATATTAAGTGTTACAAGAATGTAGAGAAAAATGGAACCCTCATACATTGCTGGTGGAAGTGTAAAATGGTGTCACTACTGTGGGAAACAATTTGTCAATTCTTTAAACAATAAAATATAGAGTTATCATATGACCTAGTAATTCCACTCCTAGGTATATGCCCAAGAGAATTGAAAATATATGTCCACACAAAAACTTGTACACAAACGTTCACATCACCATTATTCATAGTAACAAAAAGTAGAAATCATCTAAATGCCCATCAATTGATGAATGGATAAACAAAATTTGAGATATACATACAATAGAACATTATTCAGCCATAAACAGGAATGAAGTCCTGATACATGCTAAACATGGGTGAACATTGAAAAATTACGCTAAGTAAGAGAAGTCACAAAAGACCCCATGTTGTTCAATCCAATTTTTATAAAATGAATTGGGAAAATCTATAGAGACAGGAAGATTAGTGTTTGCCAGAGGCTGGAGAGAGGTGGGAATGGAGAGTGATTGCTAGTGAGTAGAGGATTTCTTTTTGGGTAATAAAAATGTTCTAAAATTGAATTTGGTCATGGTTGTACAACTTTGTATATATACTAAAACCCGTTGAATTGTTTAGAAATTTTTCCAGAGAAAGGGTTCTGAATGTCCTAGTTGGGGTAATGTACCCAACTCTGAACCAGTCAACTATGGCCAGAGGAGAGGAGTTACCCTTTGTGAATATGTCTGCTCCCATAAGTATATGGATGGAAGGATGGGTAGGAGGAAGAGGCAGTTTTAAAGAGGAGCTGTCTGGATAGATGGAGAAAAGAACAAAAGACTCATAATTTCCCTCAGAGTACATTAGTAGATTAGTGTAGTGGATATGAATATCTATTATTTACCCTTCTTCTCACTTTTTTTTTAGTCTTTGGAGGGTAGCGAGAACAATATCATCATTAGTATTATAAGCAATACCTTGACTTATAGACAAGTTTGATTCTTTTTTCTCTGAAGAGACACTTTTAAACAAAGACTGTTAGTAAAGTGGCAGCAGACGCTTGCTTTATTTGCCTGTCCTCTCAGAATCCAAATACTCCTATGTGAAATGCCACCTGGAGACAGTGGTCATGCCCCATAAATTTCATTACTAACCTTTAATTCTTAGCTGGCAAAATCAGTTCTTAAAGCATCTAAGCTAATCAGACTTCTCTGACAATGCTAATCAATTGTTCAGCAGTCTACCTTTGGCTTAATTACTCTTGCATTACATTACATTTTCAAAATGTCAAGAATCTTCTTCTGGAAATGCAATAAATCATTTCTATGTGGTGTGAGTAGAGAGCCTGTTATTCTCTCACACCTGACCTTGGCTGCATGAAGTTGGAATTGATCATTGTGGTATAACCTCATAGAGAAAGGATCTTGAATAAAAATCATAGCACACATACAAAAAAATAGGGAGAATTTTCAGCACATCCTTTCTTCACCTGAAATGACCCAGGTGCTGTCAGACATTATTTTTGAGGGTTTACATGTTCACAATATCCTTTTTTTAAACAGGTGAGTTTACCCTTCCAAAATTCTGAGTTCTTAAACAGTGTAAAACCATTTCATCATAAATCCAATTTATCTCTGTAGCTTCTGAATCCAAATGTGATTTCTTCTTTTTCTGATATTTTTCCCCAAATTAAAAAATATGATTGAATAATACCAGTCAAAATATCATAAGAAAGGAGTAAAGCAGAAGAAGAAAGTTCAGTGTTGAGGTTAAGAACTAGGTTTAGGGTTTGGCCTGGCTTCAAATTCTGACTGTACCACTCACTATCTGCATGAAATTGGGTAAGTCATTTAACCTCTGCAAGCCTCATTTGTGTATTGGGCAAAATAATGGGACAATGCCTTTATAATAGTGGTTCTCAACAGGAAGGGGGATTTTGCCTCCCAGGGGACATTTGGCAATGTCTGGAGACATTTCTGTTTGTCGCAGCTGTAGAGGGCTGTGCATCTAATGATGGAATCCAGGGATGTTGCTAAACATCCTACAATGCACGGGCAGCTCTCCCAACAAAGAATTTTCCAGCCCAAAATGTCAGTAGTGCCAAGATTGAACAACTCTGCTCTAGAGCACTTAGCACAATTCTTTCTCTCTCTTTCTTTTTATTTTTAATTTCACATTTTTAAAGAACAATCATGCGTACCATACAGGAATCCCATACATGGCCCCAACACCAATACCTTACATTGTTGTGACATATTTGTCACAAATGATGAAAGAAATTTAGCACAGTTCTTGATACATAGGAAATACTCAGTGAATTATTACTATTATTATTTTGGTTTGTTTCATTTAGTATAGCCATTCCCACCATAAGCAAAATTTCTTCTTCTCCCTCCTTAGCCAATTATTATATAATCATTCAAAGCAAGAAGTGTTTTATCTGTAGATAATATTAGGATTATTTTTTTTAATAATGAGTATACCAGGACTTTTTCTTTCTAATAGTTTTCAGTTTCTTTATATTATCTCTTCTCAAAATAGTGACAAGTTCTTAGTTTTAAAATTGTCTACCATGGATGACTACATGGATCAGATTTTGAAATCTCATTCAGTCTTACAAGGGTAACTCTCTCGTCAGCTCAGAATCTTAAGAGGAAAACTACAGGATGATAAAAATCTTAGTGCCATTGGGTCTAATTGACCCCATAGAACAGAATTCCATTGGCTTTAAAATAGTTAATCTATTGTTAAAACAAAAGCAATAGCTTTATCAGTTGACTTTTGCCTAGTGTTTCTCCCTCTTAGAAGAAAGAAGACAGAAGACAGAGTTTTCATGAATTCCCCTGCTCAGCAGGTCTTACCTTATCACTACCAGCAAATTTGGTTTGGGTTCTGTACAAGATACCCATTCATGACCCTTTCTCTGCTCAGCTTTGTCTTGCAGGGGCCAATTCCTATTGCACTAAGTTCTCCAGGCTCCCTCACCATCTGGCTTCTGGCAACAATTGCCCATGATAGGCACTGACGAGATAGGAGAGCTGGAGGAAGCAAGAAATCAGCAGGAGGGTTCAGAAATCATCTCCTTGGCTCCACCTACAGTTAGGTGCCCTGGTTTCTGAGTTCTGGTAACAAGCCTCACATTGTCCCTCCAGCCATAAGAATAGTTGATGATTCCACCATTACTGATCCCTGGGTTGTCTCACCATCCAATTTTCAGATCTTCCAACATCTTTTCTTTTTAAGTATCTTTTTGTAAACAAAATCATCCATATTAAATGGCCTTTCTTGAGCACATATTATACTCCTACCCTACAGCTCAATGGACTCATCCAAGTCACCTGGTGAGGAGACAACAATGGGCAACGGCCAGCCCAGGGAATGGAGAGGGCCTGCATCTGCAGGCAGGATCATCCCACCCACCATATCCATGGGATATAAGCCCTCTCTCGCTTGGAGGTGGAGTGGACATCACCATCCCAGTCCCCTCGGGATTGAGGGAAGAACTATGGGCTAGAGTGGACTTGATGGTATTCTGTTGTACACATATGGTGATTCTAGCAATGGAAGAAATTATAACAATGGGGTGGAGCCGTCGGCCACTGTACACTTTCGGGGCAGGGAGGGGATGTGCAGTTGAAATACAGGGGCTTTTTTGGGATTTGGAAGTTGTCCTAAGTGCCGTTGTGGCAACGAATGTAGGCCATTTTAAATCAGCACACACCACTCAGAACTGTGTGGGAGAGACTGTGGTCTACGATGTGAACTGTGGTCAATGGTTGATGGCAAGGCCCCAGAATATGTAAGTCCATTGAGGGTGATGGGCCACACTTGTGGGCGATGTTTGTGCAGGATGTGGTGGGAGGTGTGGGAGGTGTGGGAGGTGTGGGAGGTGGGCAACATGGGAATCCTGGTAGGTTCCATGTAATATTTTAGGTAATCTAAGCACCTCTTAAAATATATTTATATATATATATATATCATTTTTGTAAGCAAATGCACATATATGCATATGTATTTATATATCATTTTACAAATATTGGTATATATTGTGAAAATTTTGATTTTTACCCACAATAAAAAATAAATTAATTAAAAAAAATTTTCTTGCAAATCGGAAAAAAAAAATTCAATTCTGCTATAGAAAGTAAAATAGAGGCAAATAAAAAGGACAGATATAGATGCAAGTAGCTTATGACATGTTCAACCTAGAAAACTTAAGTAGAGCATATATGTGCTGAACATAGATAGGAAGGTGTGGAAGGACCAAGTAAACCTTAAATGTCCAAGAGGCACCAAATATTCACAATATACTTTTAAAAATGAGGCTCAGGAGGCACTCCATATCCATGAGATCTTTACTTGACCAACCCTTGGTAACACCCATTCTGGCTCCTCATCTCCTCTACCCAAGAAATGCTCTGACTAACTGGTGAGCTACATCTATGGCCAGGTAGACATGGCCCTGCATCTTTCCAATCAAGCAAGCATGTTATAATAACATATTATAAAGGCATTGTCCCATTATTTTGCCCAATGCACCTTCTATCTGCCAGGCTCCTTGCTCAAATCTCATTTCTGGTCCTCACGATTATACCATTGGTGGGGAAAGGCTGATGCAACAAAGAAAGAAACAGAACATACAACCTTTGTTTATCCCAGGATTGAAGTAGTGTGGTCCTTCTACCATACTTGTACCCTATCCTAAATGTGTTAACCCTCATTTCTTTCTCCTTGCTTTTTGGTATTTGTTGTAAATTATTTCAAGCCTGTGTCTTAACTAGATCTGTGAGACTTTCTCTTCCGTGATCTGGGGGACAGCTTGCCTCTTAGTACTCTTGGAATTTACTGTTGCATCAAGGCAGTTTCTCAGATGTCCTTTTGAATGAGGCTTTGGTCCATCTAGAAGACCCTGGCATGTTTCTAGGGTCTGTATATTACACCTCAGGAACCTCTCCCTACTCTGAATAAGGCATTTTCTATCAGCGTTCTGTGAAATCTCAGCATGTCTGAACTCAATTAGGACTTCATTATTTTCCCTTTAGTAAAGCACAGTGAGCCTCATCTAGTAGGGTTTTTAACAAGAATGGTCAAAAAGTTCAACCTCTATGAAAGCAAACAGGTCTAAAACCTGAGCCTATCAACCAAACGAACATAAATACCATACCAGGCCATCCAATATTACTTAAAATCTGATGTGGGTCCTGCTTGGCAAGATGAGATAGACTTCCCAGGTGAGTACCAAAGAGATTAGTTTAATAAAGTCAACAACTTACCTAAAATGTGTCCAGCTCTGTGCTACATGCTTTATATAATCATATCCTTTAATCCTTAAATAATCCCAAAGGTAGATATTATTAACCAATTTTATAGTTGAAGCATTGGAGGATCAGAAAAGTTCAGCCCATAGTCACAGAAGCAGGAATTTTGAGCGTTTATTGGTTAGAAGCACTGACTCTGGATCCAGACTGTCTGATTTAAATCCCAGCTTTGCCACCTTCCAGGTGGATGAGCTTGGGCACTTTTATTGATCCCTTGGTTTCTTCATTTGCAAACTGAAGCTAATTACGGTGCCTAACACAGATGGCTGTCCTGAAGATTCAATGAGTTAATATTTATAAAGAGCATATAGCAGCTCCTAGCCCAGTAAAAGCAAAAATTTGTTGGTTAAATAGATAAACCCAATTTGCTCGACCCCAAGTCCACTATACCCCTCTTTAGCTAATTCTAGAGCACTCTAAACTTGTTCAGCCAAGTGTCTTTAGTAGCGTTCTTAGAAGCAAAGCCTAAGCTGGAGTATCAGGTGGAAATGCAAGGCAATCCTCTCTGGACAAACCTTTAAGGACGTGAGGGAAGCAAAATAGAGAAAGGAAGTGGCTTCAGGTGAAGTCTAGCTCCAGCCTGATCCCACATCATTGAAGAGCTCTGGAGCATAAATTGCGCCCAGAGTTTGTACCACCTTGTGGCAAATGGGCTAGGCTTTTCTATCTCCATGTCTGTGAGTCACTGTATACCAGTTGCATGGAATAGGGTGTGGGGAAGGACAGAAACGCTGGCCCAAGGACAGTCCCTCGGAGAATGTAGCATACATGGCCTTCATTAGCAACATAGATAACCACTCAGGAATGGATACAATGAACCCAGTAAAAGGAATCCCAGGGGTATCTGTGTGGGGTACCAACAACTAGAGTGATCCATTAGAGTGGCTCCACAGCACTGGCATCACCTGGGATCTCGTCAGAACCACAGAATTCCAGGACCAGTCCCAGACCACCTTCTGGGTCAGAATCAGCATTTTAACAAGATCCCCAGGTGTTTGCACATTATATACTGACAAGCTCCATTTTAGAGAAGTTTATATAATGTGTGTGTGTATGAAAGTCTTCAATGTCACAACCAACTCAAAAAGCATTTCTATCAGAAGGGTTTAAATGCCTTTTGTTCCAGTAGTACTGTATTTGGCAAAACACAACTGTAGTGTTCCCTTCCACAGAATGGATGAGGAGGTAACCAATAATGTGGCATAAAAACTAAAAATAGAAAAACAGCAGATGACTAGCTTTAACAGGGATCCATGGCTAAACTTTGCAGAGTTTTCTAGAGTTGGAAAGCCTCCAGGTCTCAGCAGGCCATTGATAGTATGAGTTAGTAGTGCCAGCAAAGCACATGCTCTCCAGGGTCTGGCTCTGGTCTGGCTTTGGAATGGCAGTCGACGAGCTTCACAAATATTTGTATCCATTTTATTGGAGGCAGAGTTCCTCCTGACACAGTGCCAGTTGAATGCTACAAAATGCTGTGGAAAGAGAGACCCAGTTTAAAGTTCTGGTCTGTGATATTTTCACAGACAAAACAGGTGGCCAATATTTTGTACCATAAATGTTTGTAAGGTTTGGCTTGGGGATTCAGAATGACTGTCATAAGAGAGGTAAACTCATAAGTCATCAGTATTTCTTGCCAGGCTTTCATACTTTAGTAAGAATTTAGTTGAAAGATTATTTATCCTAGTCTTAACTTCTAACCATCAGTAATGGGTAATTCTAGGAATATTTATAATAATATTGCTTTATTTTGTGTTTCTTGAAAACTCAGTATACATGTGATGAAGAGATGACAAGTGCTCCTCCATATCTGTTTCTCATCTTTCTGGGTACATGGTAATTCCCAGACCCCTTTTGCTTAGGTGGGGCCATGTGACAATTCTAAACAATGAAATGTGAGCAGAAGTAAAACATAAAGCTTCCAGGCTGAAGCATTTAAGAATTGTTGTGCTGGTGGTCCACTTTCTCTTTTTCCCTGCTGTGGTGACCTGAAGCCAGTTGTTCATAGCTCAAGCTGAAGAGAGTCTGGTTCTCCTGTACACTAGATAGAAGAGAGCCCCCACTGACATGGTTTGGACTTTGCATGAATGAACGATTTTGTTTGCTGAGCCGCTGAGATTTCAAAGTTGGTCTATTGCAGAATCTTGCAGTTAACTTATACTGACTGATACAACAAATGCCATTAAGATCAGGGAGGTTATTCAGCTAAAATATTAAAATAGACTGAGTGTGAGTTCTACAAAGCATTCAAAGAAGACAATACTGATCTTACTCAAGCTCTTCCAAAAAATTGAACAAGAAGGAACACTACCAAACTCATTCTATGAAGCCAATATCACCCTAATACCAAAGCCCATAAAGATATTATGAAAAAAGAAAATTACAGATCCATTTTTCTAATGAATAAGGATGCAAAAATCTTGAACAAAATACTTGCTAATCGAATCCAACAACACATTAAAAGAATTATTCATCATGATCAAGAGGGTTTTATACCAGGCATGCAAGTATGGTTCAACACAAGAAAATCAATTAGCGTACTAAACCACATTAATAAATCAAAGAAGAAAAATCACATGATCCTATCAATTGATGCAGAAAAGGCATTTGACAAAATATAGCATCCTTTCTTGAAAAAATATTGCAAAAGACAGGAATTGAAGGAAACTTTCTCAACATGATAAAGGCCATATATGAAAAACCCACAGCTAACATTGTACTCAATGGTGAAAGACTGAAATTCTCCCGTTGAGATCAGGAACAAGACAAGGAAGCCCATTGTCACTGCTGTTGTTCAATATAGTGCTAGAGGCTCTGGCTAGAGCAATCAGGCAAGAAAAAAAAATAAAAGGCATCAAAATCAGAAAGGAAGAATTAAAACTTTCACTATTTGCAGATGATATGATCCTATATCTAAAAAGTCCAAAAAAAGCTACAACAAAGCTGCTACAGCAAATAAACAATTTCAGTAGAGTGTCAGGATACAAGATCAATATGCAAAAATCAGTGGTGTTTCTATACACTAGTGATGCGCAATCTGAGGAGGAAGTTGGAAAAATTTCCATATAGAATAGCAACTAAAAGAATCAAATATTTAGGAATAAACTTAACCAAGGATATAAAGCACTTGTATTCAGAAAACTACAATGCATTGCTAAAAGAAATCAAAAAAGACCTAAATAATTGGAAGAATATTTCATGCTCATGGATTGGAAGACTAAATACCATTAAGATGTTAATTCTACCCAAATTGATATACACATTCAAGGTAATCCCAATAAAAATTCCACCAGCATTTTTTAAACAAATGGAAGAGAAATTATTAAATTTATTTGGAAGTGTAAGGGCCCCTGCATAGCCAGAAACATCCTAAAAAGGAAAAGTGAAGTTGGAGGACTCTCACTTGCAGACTTTAAATCATATTACCTAGCTACAGTGGTAAAAACAGCATGGTATTGGCATAAAGATAGACATATAGACCAATGGAACCAAACTGATGGTTCAGAAATAGACCCTCCCATATATGGTCAAGTGATTTTTGACAAGCCTGTCAAACCCACCCAGCTGAGGCAGAACAGTCTATTCAACAAATGGTGCTGGGAGAACTGGATATCCATAGCCAAAAGAAGGAAAGATGACCCTTACCTCACACCTTATACAAAAATTAACACAAATTGGATAAAAGACCTAAATATAAAAGCAAGAACCATAAACCTCCTAGAAGAAAATGCAGGAAAACACATTCAAGACCTGGTGGTAGGTGGTGCATTCTTAAACCTTACAGTGAAAACACGAACAACAAAAGAAAACATAGATAAATGGGACCTTCTCAAACTTAAACACTTTTGTGATTCAAAGGACTTCATCAAGAAGGTGAAAAGGCAGCCTCTCAATGGCAGAAAATATTTAGAAATCACATATCCAATAAGGGTTTGATTTCCATTCTATATGAAGAGATCATACAACTCAGCAATAAAAGAGCAAGCAATCCAATTTAAAAATTGGCAAAAGATTTAAATAGACATTTCTCCAAAGAGGAAATACAAATGGCCAAAAGCACATGAAAAAATATTCTATTTCACTAGCTATTAGAGAAATGCGAATCAAAACAATAATGAGATGGGAAGCAGCTGTGGCTCAATCAGTAGGGCTCCCGTTTACCATATGGGAGGCCCCGGGTTCGGTTCCCGGGGCCTCCTGGTGAAGGCAGGCCCGCCCGCACGGCGTGGTTATCTGACCCAGCGAGCACAAGCAGCAAGGGGAGGATAAATGAATAAATAAATAAATAAAAATCTTAAAAAAAAAAACAAAAACAATAATGAGATATCATCTCATACCGCAGGGAATGGCCATTATTTAAAAAACAGAAAAAAATAAGTGCTGGAGAGGAGGTGGAGAAATAGGAACACTCCTTCACTGTTGGTGAGAGTGTAAAATGGTGCTACCTCTGTAGAAGACAATTCACTGGTTCCCCAGGAAGCTAAATATAGAACTGCCATATGATCCAGCAATTCCTCTGCTAGGAATATATCAAGAAGAACTGAAAACTATGACACGAGCAGACATCTGCACACTCATGTTCATAGCAGTGTTATTCACAATTGACAAAAGATGTAAATAACCCAAGTATCTATCAACCAATGAATGCATAAACAAAATGTGGTATACACATAGGATGGAATATTATGCTGCAGTAAGGAGAAATGAAATTGCTACACATATGATAACATGGATGAATCTTGAAGACATTATGCTAAGTGAAGTAAGCCAGACAGAAAAGGGTAAATATTGCATGTTCTCATTAATATCAACCAAATACAAAAAATAAATGCATGGAGTTAAAACTTAGAGTATAGGTTATTAGGAGATAAGAGGTGGGCTGAGAAGGACTATTGATGCTTATTGTATATAGAAGTTTTAATTAACTTGACTGTAAAAGTGGAAATGGATAGATTTGTGGTAACACATTAAAGTGAGTAGCAGCTGGTTTATAAATGGGATTGTGGCTGAAAAGGGTAGTCTAGGGATGTAAATGTCAATTGAAAGAAAGCTAGAAAATAATCTAGGGACTGAAAGTGAACCCAGAGGTGGATGAGAATTCTGGTTGATGGTACAGATGCAAGAGTGTCCTTCTGTGAGCTAGAGTTGATGTATGTCACTATTGCAGGGTGGTGGGAATGTGGAGAAACATGGGAAAAACACAATTGATGTGACCTACAAACTGTGGTTAACAGCAATACTATAATATTCTTGCATCAATGCCAAAGATGTACTGTGTTGATAATGGAGGGGTTTAGAAAAACTGTGCCAAATGTATGCTATGGACCAAGGTTGGTGGTAATAGTCTGATGATATTATCTCTTAATCTGTATCAAATCTTCTACCACGGTGTGGTGTATTGGTGAAGGGGTGTTGTATGGGAATTCTACACATGTGAGTGATTGTTTTGTAAGATCACAACTTCTATAATAAAATATATTTTAAAAATAATGATAATAAGGATGGTTGGGGAAAAAATACACCAAATGTAAGATATGAATTGTAGTTAGTAGCAATATTTTGATGATATTCTTTCATAATTTGTAAAAAAAAAAAAAAAAAAGAGATCTCACAACAATGCAAGGTGTTGGTGGTGGGGTGATGTATGGGACCCCTGTATGAAGTTTTGCATGTTTGTTTTGTAAGTTCACAACTTTTACTATACACTTATTGTTTATGTATGAATGATATAGTTCAGTAAAATTAAAAATAAATTAATCATAGATTTTTACAAATAGACTAAGAGTAGTGGATTTGGAGTCAAAAGACCCAAATTTGGGTCTTGCTCTAACAACATTTACAAGGTGTGTGACATTAGGAAAATCATTAACCATCTCCAGACTTAAGTAAAATTAGATGGAGCTACAGCTACATACTCTCTGCAATCCCTCATGCCCAGTCCCTGCATCCTGTAATTCTTTGAAACCCCGTGATCAGGTTTTCTCCTGTTAGTCCAAAGCATCTTTCCTCCCCACCCACCCCTGACCAAACTGCCTAATTATTGGGAATGATTAATTCACGTTAATACAAGAAAATACACTATGCAAATCCTACAGGGATGTTCTTTATAAAGAATCAGTTGGTGTCGATGTAAATACAGTACATTTTGAAAGTTCTGTGGGTACACAATCCACATTAACAGGGCCGGGTCGTACATTTGCCAGACTTGCTCATCCTACCTTATTCATGGCCCTGAGCGTCTTTTGAAGAGGCTGTTACCGTCACGTCAAGGGGTCTGCTCACAAAGTCAGTCATATGAAGCGGAACTGTTTTTACTACCTCTAAATAGAGAAGTTTCCATCTGAATTTAACCACAGTCCAATCTCCAACCTGGATTCTGGAGAATATGGCTAAGAAATTTTTTGTCTCTGGAATTTTAGGGGCCATGTTGTCCCTTTTGGGCTGCCACTTCGTAAATTACTTGTGTGTAGACTTATTTGAGACGCTTCAAGTTTCTCCAAACCCTCCTCTTGTTTTCCCAGGCACAATGCTCTTGCCCTGACAGCCAGTCCCTCCTTCTCCCTCCACAAATGCATTCACAGCCTTTTCTTTTCTCTCTTCCTTTGACTTGTCAGATTTTACGCTGGAGGACTTAGGCTGCGGCAGACAGCCATCCTTTCCACCCTCCTTTGAAAAAAAAAAGACAAACTCTCCACAGCTGAAGCGAAAAACCAGCTTATTATAGGTGTTTAAAATGCAGCGCTCTGAATATTGATCTGAGGGAAAATGTCAGGGGACTGGAGTGGAGGAAGGGAGAAAATTGGGGTGAGAAAGGGCACGTAAGGAATAAATACATTGATTCTTTTAGATGGCTCATTGTTGCTCATGAAATGAGTATTACGACTTGGTCTATCTTTTCAGAATTCTTCTGAAAAGAGAATGTCTTTTCTTTGCCAGTGCCTGTCTGCTTATGGTTGTCCTCTGGGGACTGCCTCCACCCCTGCTGTTCTTCCCAGATTAATTGTGTGGGGCCCACTGTTTCTGGGAGCCACCATTTTAGAGGAAAGGCCCTTTTGTCAAAACCCAGTCAGGCTTCAAGGCTCAAATGCATATTCAGGAGCACCAGAGAATAAAATGCTTCCATCTACAAGCAAAGGCAAAGACAACCAGCTTCTGCTACTGGGCAGGCAGAAAATAGATTTTCCTCATTTTCTCACAGATGGTGAAAGTTTGTAAGGACAGACTTATAGTAGGAAGCACAACAAAACACTGGAGGGTTTTCTGGTTGTTGTTTTTTTGGATCTTTTATTTGTGTGTTTCAGAATTGTATTGGAAACCTAGGGTGCTAGTTTAGATAAATAATAATAACTGCTATTATACTTTAGGACATTTTTTTCCAAGTCTTCCTAAAAGAAACCTTACTCAAATTTTAGTTGTGAATTCTACAGTAATATATTCTCCTATATCCTCTTATGTCTTTGTAAACTTTAGAGCTAAAATTTAATCTTGTTTTTTATTCTTTGGCTTCAAGCACTCTCTTAGGATTGTTGTCCATCCTGATTTCCTCTTTCCCATGTTGAACTGATTTTAAAGTCATTTTTCTCTCTCTACTGCTTTCTATCACTATTTTTTCCCTTTCTTCACTTTCTTCTTTTTTTAAAAAGATTTTATTTTATTTTTATTCCCCCACCCACCCCCTGTTGTTTGCATTTGCTGTGTCTGTTCGTTTTGTGCTTGTTTTCCTTTTAGGAGGTACCAGGAACCAAACCTGGGACCTCCTGTGTGGGAAGAGGCACCTAATTGCTTGAGCTAACTCTGCTACCTGCTGTGTTGTTTTCTCATTATGCTTTCCTCCTTGTGTCTCTTGTTGCATCATCTTGTTGCATCAGCCCATTGTCTTGCTCATCTTCTTTAGGAGGCACAGGGACCCAAACCTGGGACCTCCCCATGTGATAGGGGGGAGTCTATTGAGCCACATCCACTTCTTCCTTCCTTCCCTTTCTAGGGACATCTCAATTTCCCTCTTCTTTGAAATAAATTGTTTTGTTCTGTCCTCCTTTCCTGTCTAACTCTATTTCCCAGGTCTTTATTTTTCTTTATCTTTCACTTCCCAATTCCTATCAGAATCCAAATCAATTTTACTCCACTGTCAATTATCAAGAACTGCATTAGAATGTAGTATAACAAAATATCTGGCTTACTTGTTTCCTAAAAATTAAAATTTATGTGATTCTTACAAGGATGGCATTACTACCTTGCCTTGATAGCATCAGGGAAGATAAATGTCATTCCATGAAACCATACTCGCCATGATCTTTTTCTCGGTAAAATATAAGATCAGGTGGTACTCTTGGAGGAAACAGTTTCTCCCTTGCACCAACTTGAAGCCGGAGAAGCAGTTGACCCTACTTCTTCCTGGTCCCTTGAGCCAAAGGGTAATATCCTGCTTAGCCTTAAGATACTCTGGGTAATTTGAATCTCAATCTACAAATTCAATGTGCAAGAAATTTAAATTTCTTTATTTTTCCCAAACAACTTAATTTCTGCTTTAAGCTTTCATTGCACTGAAGAGGGCAGACACTTAGCCTCCATCAGGGACTCCTTCCCTTTCCCTGGAATCAGAAAACTATGGCCTCTGGGCTGCCTGTGTTTATATGGCCTGCAAGCTTAGAATGTTTTTTTACATTGTTAAAGTGTTTTTTTCTTAAAAAATGAAACAGAAACGAATATGCAACAGAGACCATATATGGCCCGCAAGGCCTAAAATATTTGCCATCTGTCTCACAGAGTTTTGGTAAAATGAATCCAAGTCAAAGTGTTGAGGGTAACATACAATCTTCAGATGTCATCTTTTTATGTTACAACCTCTGAGATATCTATCCTCCTGTGTAGGAAAAGATATCAGTCCACATATAATGTGTCCCTTGTCCCATCTATAAGTTTCCTTTGGGACTTGCAGTTCTTTCAGTTCTGCTGTCCCTCTCTCAGGCAAAAGGCAGTCATTTTTCTATTTCTCTTCCATAGGTGGGAAACTCTTTGGGGACTCTCCAAAGCCCTTTGCCATTTCTGTCTTCTTAGGCCCGCAGGTACCATACCAGAAACCCTGTGTGGCTACATCAAGCTCTCTCTGCCTAAACTCTCTGCATTTCATTTTTAGTATATACGACTGACATAAAGTTCTACCTGGGAAAGGGGTATGGGTCCCTTCTGCTCATACATCCCCCAAACCTAGCTGGCAGTTTTTTATTCCTCCCAAGGACTTAACCCTGATCAAGAAAGGGGGGAGATTCAGGATGCATAAAGTATTTATTGATCATCTACCTAATGGCAGGCACTGTTCTGGGTATTTGGAGACATCAGTGAACAAAACAAAGATCCCTTGCCTCACTCTAGAAGGGAATGCAGACAGTAAAGAGTGGGAAAAAATGAAGTAAATTATCTATATACCAAAATGTGGTGTGTGCAATAGCTGTAGAATAAACAGAAGAGAGTAAGAGCAATAAGTTGGGAATAGAGAGTTGAGTAGGCAGGCGGACAAAAACTTGGAGGTAAGTGAGCTGTGTGGATGTCTGGAAGAAGAATGTCCCTATGTAAAACCCCTAAAAACAGTAGTAGTCCTCACATATTCCAGCAACAAGAAAGAGGCTAGTGTAACTGGAGAGGAACATAATCAGAAAAGTAGCAGGAATGTGTGTGGCAGGAGTAGGCAGATTACGTAGAGTCTTGTAATCCTTTGTAAGTTCTTTGGCTTTGATTGTGAGTACCATGGGAGCCTTTAGAGGTTTTGAGCAGAGGCATTAGCCTAACGTGACATAGATTTTAGTAGGACCACTTTGTCTGCTGTGCTGAAAAGAGGTATTGAAGGGGGCAAGATTAGAAGATAGACCTGTTTGGAAGCTATTGCAGTAATTTAAGCAAGAAATTATGATAGCTTGGACAAATATGGTACCAGTGGAGGTGAAAAGAACTACTAAGACTCACCATTGCTAACATCTTTCTAAATCTGCCCCCTCAAAATTTTTTCTTCTCCTCATTTCAAAAATTATTGTCTATATTGACAGTTTAAAAGTCTCACTCCAGGGCATGGATGTGGCTCAGATGGTCGGGCGTCCGTCTCCCATATGGAGGGACCAGGGTTCGATCCCCGGGACCTCCCGGTAAAAAAAAAAAAAAAAAAAAAAAGTCTCACACCTAAGTGCTTGTATAATCTCCCAAATCTGTGAACCAGCCCTGAGTTGTTGCTCTTCCCGACAAGACCTAGACTTTGAAATTTCAAAACCTGGGGATGCCTGCCTTCTTTGTGTCAATGAGCCCAGAAGAGCCAGGCTGCAACTTGATGAGGAAGAGGGCAAGGGCTGGAGCAAGGAAGGGCAAAGGGATAGCAGCAAAGGCCAGGAGAAAACCACTGTTACCATTTTAGAAATATTATCCTTCCTCTCTTACTTTGCCTACATCACAAAAGGGATGATTGTTCCAAGTCATGCTTGTTGTGCGTGAACATGCATTATGAAAAAGTATTACTCTGATGGAGCCCCTTGTCTTTGGGTGACCTTCAGGTGGCCTAAGGTGACCACAGGACAACTTAAGTCTGTATAGGTAGGAAAGAACTCCTCAGAACCTGGGAAATAAGGATATATTGGATCAGTCTTCACACCCAGAATTAGCAGCAAGTCAAGGTTGATCAATTTATCCCTGATTTCGGCCTTTTTTATTCTAAAGTACCATTCTTTATTCTCCATCCTTCTAATGGTTGATTCTTTACCTCTTGAGCACTTTATGGGTCAAAACTCTGCTGAGTCCTTGAAGTCATCTGCCCAAGGTCACTTGAATATTAAGCAGCAGAGACAGGTGTCGGGTCAAGAGTCTATACTTTCAGGCACTAGGAACATGGTCTCCCAATGTCATTAGCAGTTTGATTAGGGTGTGATAGTTTGATTAGCTTTGGTTTCCTTGAATTTATCTTGCTTGGGGCTGACTCCATGAATCTGTATTTTGTGTCTTTACCAAATTTGGGAAATTTGGGGCCACTATTTCTTTAAATATTTTTCCTGCCTCATTCTCTCACTCCTCTTCCTCTGGAACTCAAATTACATATATGTTAGATCTTTGGCTATTATCCCCAGATCACTGAGGCACTGCTCATTATTTTCAATCCTTATATTGAATACTTTCTATTGATTTTTCTTCATATCAACTGATTTTTCTGTCATCTCAGTCAACTGTTAAGTTCATCTAATTAATTTTTAAATTTTGCATATTATATTTTCCAATTCTGGAATTTCCATTTGGGTCTTTTACATAGTGTTAATTTTGATTCTGAGATTTTCTATCTTTTCAATCATAAGGAGTATATTTTCCTTTATATACTTAGGCTTGGTTACAAGAGCTGCTTTAAAAATCCTTGTCTGGGGAAGCGGCTGTGGCTCAATCAGTAGGGCTCCCGTTTGCCATATGGGAGGCCCCAGGTTCGGTTCCCGGGGCCTCCTGGTGGGGGCAGGCCCGCCCGCACGGCGTGGTTGGCTGACCCAGTGAGCGCAGGCAGCAAGGGGGGGATAAATGAATAAATAAATAAAATCTTAAAAAAAATAAAAAATAAAAAATAAAAAAAATAAAAATCCTTGTCTGCTATTTCCACTACCAAGATCATCTCAAGGTTGATCTCAGTTCATAATATTTTCTCTTGACTATGAGTCACATTTTCCTATTTCTTCATGTTATGATTAATTTTGGATTGTATCTTAGACATTTAACCTAATACATTGAAGAAGATCTGTGACAGTTTGAATTTGGAGAATCCCCCCAAAAGATGTTTTTTTTAATTAATCCATTCCTATGGGTGTGAGATCCTTTGATTTTATTAGATTTGGTTAAAGAACCTTGATTAGATCACTTTTGATTGGACTACATCAGTGAAGTGTGACTCAGGTTGGGTCTCTGCCTTCTTACTGAAGACATATAAACAGAGACACAGAGAGAAAGAAGACAGAAAGAAATGGGAGCTCTGCCATTTTGACTCAGCCATGTGAGAGAGAGGACTCAAGCATCACTAGCAGTAAAGCTGAGGCATGACCCTTCAAGAGGCTGGGCCCATGGAGCAGCTAAAGGCTGAAGAGACTAGTCATGTGCCTGATCACCCATAGCTGGGCTCAGGAAGAAAGCAGAGCAGCAAAGTCTGAGAGAGAAGGCCCAGAAAAGAAGCCATATCTCTGATGGGCACAGCTGAGCTCCTGAAGATGGTGAGCCTTGAGGGGAAGGCGGGGAACTAGGCAGGGATCAGCTGCCATCTTGCATCACCACATGGCAGGACACCAAGATCACCGTGAGCTGACTTTGGTGAGAAAGCATCTCTGATGATGCCTTGATTTGGACATTTTCACAGCTTCTGAACTGTAAGCTTTTACCTTAATAAATTTCCCATTATAAAAGCCAACTCATTTTTGGTACTTTGCATTGGCAGCCTTTGGCCAACCAAGACAGGATCTGAATTCTGCTATGATCATTGAAAACTATTGATTATTTTTAAGCAGGATGTTAACTTTGCTGAACTCAAAGTGTGAGCTTCTTTCTCATCTGCCATAAGCAACAAAACAACTAAAATCCTAGTTCATTTTTTTAAGCTTAATTGGATTGCTTAGAGTCTGCCTGATATATGACTTGAAGATCACCCACAGATTGGGATAGTATTTATACATAAAATTTGGAGATCCTTCTATGTGGCTTTTTCCTCTCTATGATATTCCCCCCTCAATTTCCAGCTGCTGCAACTCTGACATCTGATTCTTTAAGCCACTTATGGGGGCTTTATCTCTGAGTTAGGGTTTCCCCAAATAGCAGACCAGGGCCTGCCTTCAGGTCAAAAGCTATCAAAAAATGGAAAACTCACCCAGTTCCATTCCATTTTTTCAAGTATCAACTCCCCTTCAGTAACTACTTTCTTCTGGTGCTCTCCCATGCATTTAGATGGTAGTTTTCTTTTGGTTTGTCCAGAATATATAGTTGTTATCTCCAAGAGGGTTGGCCCAATAGGAGCTACTCAAACATTAGCAAAAGTGGAACCCCACCATTCTATTTACAAATTTTCAGTTATTCATCTCTCTTCCATTTGTTCAAGAGTCCTTTGAGGGGTTGTATTTTGTTCATCTCACTTTCTAATGCCAAGAGTCTTATTACTCAGTATGTGATTCCTTGGATTACAAGCATTGGCCTCACTTGAGAGCATAGCAGAAGTGCAGAATCTCAGGCCCCATCCAAGATGGATTGAATCAGAAGCTGCACTATAAGGATCTCCCAGGTGATACTTATGCACATTAAAGTTTAAGTCCCACATAGAGCACATAGAACCATACCATGGGCACTTGGCAAATGCTTATTGAAAGAGTAAATAGATAAGCTCTTCAACTCAACATTTACTACTAGGCTGGATATGTTTGCATTGAGAAACCATTTTCCTCACAGATGATAATGTCAACAATAGTTTACCTTCTAAGAAAACTATTCCAAAGCTGGTGGGAGATTTGATTGATAAATATGAGTCTGTACAGTGAAGCAGATACCTTTTAAAGCTCCGTCAAAAAATGAACAACAAAAAAAACCATGACCAGTGCTGGTCACTGCATTCAGAGATGAACCAGTGTCATGTGTGGCTGTAACTGAAATGAGAAATTTTATGGATCAAATCTTTTCTTTTCTTTTCTTTTTTTTTTAAGATTTTTCTCTCCAGCCTCTAGGCTGTAGATGAAAATCTCCCTCAAAAAAAGAAACTCTCTCTCCCTTCTCATGCATAAATTCGTCCAGATAAAAGCATTCTTCTCTATTGGCAAACAAAGCTGATGATAATTATGGACCCTGGCAAAGTAAATCCTGTCATGAAAATATTTCTGATAAATGTTTTTAGCTTAGAAAACTACAAAATAATTTTCAAATGTAGAACATAAAAAACTTGACACAAACCAAATGAATGCCTGCTCTTTACATTTAAAAATAATTCTACTTGATTAAAAATTTCTTCATTCCTCCTCAGCTAATGGTAACTCTTGATGTAATTTTATGCATTCTATTCTTTAAAGAAAAATCATAATTTAGAGGCATACAAAGGGAAACCAATGCTAGGAATGCAAGAATTGTCAAATAGTAAAATGTTACAGATAAAGCAGGAAAAAGACAGTCATCAAGAAGAATTTGTAACACATATACAGACAAGCAGTGATAGAAAACTTTTTGAACAATGTTTGTTTACCCAGTCCACAGAGGTGAAAACAGTATCAAAGTTCTTACCCATAATGAATTTAGTCTAACATTCTCCTCTGTCCAAGTGATCTCTAGTTCTTATTCTTTTTTTTTTTTTTTCATCCTAGACATATAAGTGCTGATTTGTGAAAACAACAACTCTTATAAAGGATGGAATAGCACAATTAGCAATAAGCTCTCTTTTTTAAAAAAAAAATGTCATTTCCATCTGAATGTCAACATAAATTCAAAACCTGAATTCCCAAAATAAATAGGTGGAGTAGTTATTAATATTTACAATCAGCTAATAACTGGCAGCTGTGAAGTCTCAGTCAAATCAGGTAAAAGATGACCCAGTGGAATTACTGTAGAAATGAGTTGTTAACATCAAAGTGGACATTTTTCAGTTTTTAATTGAAATGGACATTAGGATTGGCTGAGAATATAACTGTTTCTAATTAGACCTATTTGGTGTAAGCTTCCGCCAGATTCCAGTGGACCAGGGCACTGAATCCCTTCCCTTTGGCTTTCCAGTGGGCTCACTGCAAATGGAGACTGTGAATCCATTTCTGTGGCTTGTATGTTATTGTTATTATTATTATTATTTTTTTTTTTTTTGAGGTACCAGGGAATGAACCCGGGACCTCATACATGGGAAGCAGGCCACTCAACCACTGAGCTACATCTGCTCCCCAATGAGAGCTGGTTTTTTCATTTGTTTGTTTTTTAGGAGGTACCAGGGATTGAATCCAGGATCTTGTACTTGGGAAGCAGGCACTTAACAACTTGAGCTACATCCGCTCCCCCATTATTGATTGATCATTAAGATTGTGAGTTCTAGGACCAAACAGACACTGGTTTGAATCCTGGCTCCACCTCATATTAGCAATATGGCCTTCTACAATTAGTTTTTAAACCTATTTCTTCACCTTTGGAATGGTGAGTTATAATCTCCCCTATCTCATAGGGCTGTTGAAAGAATCAAATGAGCCAGTTCCCAGCAAGTCCTTACTACAGTGCTTGACACAGAGTGAAATGGTCTATAATGGTTCCTCTCTTCCTCCTCCTCCTGCTTCTCCTCTTTTCTTCTTGCCATAATAGGATTTTCCATGTATGGAACTGGTTGGGTAGTTGCTGAGTAGTGTGGTGCTAGGGAGGGTTTTATACTAAGTGGAAGACATGATTCTGGAATAATGTCTAGGGCAGCTCTGTCCAATAGACATCCTATGATGATGGAAATGTTCTGTCCGTTATGGTAGCCACTAACCACATGTCGCTAAGGAGCACTTGAACTGTGTGGCTAGTGTGAGGAACTAAATTTTAAATTTTATTTAATTTTAATTAATTTAAATATAAATTTAAATGCCAACATATGGTTAGCGGCTACCAAATTGGAAAGCTCAAGTCTAGAGCAAGGGTCACAAGCGCTAATGCATCTAGGGAGCAGACAGGCAACAACATAAATGAGTGAAGCAAGCTGAAGCGAGTGAAGTGAGTTGAGTAGGTGATAGAATGTGGTGTCATCTAACCGAAAAGTATTTTGGAACATTGCAGGCCAAACAAAACATTTCTACTAACCAGATGTAGGCCACAGAACATTAGTGTGCAATCTCTAGTTTAGAGCCCACCCCTAAAAATCATGGAAAAGTCCTCAAGTTAGATTGTTCAAAGGAAAATCAGTGAACAGCAGCCTCATTCATTCACTTATTGTTGCACATCAGGCCAGATTTGCTGGAAGTACGGCCTCTTGGGGACTCCATTAACGATGCATTGTTTGTTGCCCACATCAAGCCTTCAGAAGCGCTCAGTTCTGGGACCACCATTCTAAGTACCTCATAAGCAGAAGTAAACTAGTCATAGAAAGAAGAATCTTGTCAAGACGTGTGTCCTCATCCTGCTCTTCCCTACCACTGGGCCTCCTCTGGTGGAAGCATCACCTCCAAAAAAGAGTGACAGGACCAGGAACCCAGGCCGTCCTCTATGTTCTAAATGCCCAGGACTCTGAAGGGAATCTCCAACTGATGGAAAAATGGAAATGCTCCTGCCTTGCTTCAACACGAAGCTTTCTGGAAACTGGTAACTCTAATAAGCACCATGGTTTTCCTCAGTGTACTTATCCATTCACCTCTTGGGCAATTTTTTGTTAAGCACCTGTCAGGTCTGAATCACCAGGGCACCCTTTCGCTCATCACTTGGCTGTGAGGTGTTAAGCAGTCAGCTCTCAGGCAGTTTTCATGTAGCAGCTAGATGCAAAGGCAACGTAGCACCGGGTTCAGAATGTTATCTTCAGCCTCAGACAGGCCTGGGATTCAGCTTATCTACTTTCTATCTGTGTAATCTTAAGCAGAAGACCTCTTTAATTTCCAGTATCTCATCTACAAGATGGGTAAATGAATACCTTCCTTATAAACTGGTGAGAGGATTAAATGAGAAAATCGTGTAAAGGACAGAGCATAACCAAAGTAAGTCCTCGATAATTAAAAAAAAAGACATTCCCAAATAATGGCCCATATCACTGTTCCCTACAGGGGCATTCCAAGGGGAAGAGGCAGGGGGAGCTCCCTGCCCCAGCAAGGAGGAGTATTTTATCACTGACTTTATTCAGAATTTGCTGGTGCAGTGTAGTAATTAAATGCAGACTGACTTTTAGTCAGTTTTGTTGTTTTTAAAATGCTGTACAGGTATTACACCCCCTTCTTGCCTGCACTGGGGGAGACCTCTGCTGCCACCCCAACCCCTTGATACTACTGGTTTCATGTTTATCCCCTCTGAAGTCTTGCTTGCTTTTATATCCTTAATATTTGTTTTATTCCTTTTTGGAATCATTGGTCAGTTATGTATCCACTGCCAAATAGACTCCATGCAAACATATATAGAGCATTTATGACATGACAGAGTGACTGGTTTGTCTGAGTTTTCCTAGGGCTTCCACAGTTTTAGCATTGAAAGTCCTACAGCCCTTCAGTCCTGTGCAAACCAGAACAGCTGGCCACCCTAGACATGCCAGGCATTAAGTGAAGATGGTACAGAAGTTAAGAAGCCAGGGCTCTGGTACCAAGAGTCTGAGTGTCACTTGGTATAACACCAGAGGTGAAAGAACTATTCACTAAATGCACACACACACACACTTCAGAGCTCAGCTAGCAGAGGCCTTGCCCAGATCCGCTGCCTGTTGCATCACACAAACATCTGCTACCACCCAATGCTCGCCTCCATATGCCCAGGCTCATTTGAGTCAACCTGGAAGCACTGAGTTAGAGCCATCTCTTCATGCCCTTTCTTGTCTCGTGTGTTTTCATGTGCCTGCTAAGAGAATGTTCAACACATTCTAAAGGAGGCCACACAGGCGTGCAGCCTGAGCCAAACTGATCATTGCATAATTGATAATAGGTCTTTTGTATTCACATTCTGTTTAGATTATTGCAAGAAGCAGGTGACAGGTGTTCGTGAACATTACCCAAGCTGCCTTTTGCTGAGAACATCCTGAGACCAGCTGGGGCAAAGAGCCCAGAGGAAATCCCCATAGTAATTTAATAGTTCACAGGCTTTGGGTTTGTGAGGATTACCATGAAGAATTAAAGTGATATTGACCACCCACTTAAGAAGGGCCTCTGTGCTTTTCGCTTGGTATTTCTGCACGTATTATTTTGAGCCCAAGGAAATCGCTGCAGGGTGACCAAGATGAAAACTTTTTTTTTTTTTTTGCAAAGAGTGTATGTTGCTTATTAAAGGAAGTTAACTTTGCTGAACTCAACATGTAAGTTAACACAAGAAACAATTGAACAGAAAAATCTAGTAAGGGAGAAGCCTGCTTTGAAACATCCAACTTAGGGTATGCCAGTTTTGCCGTAGGTAGGGGCGTCTGACTTCTCTTTTCAAAGGAATTGTGCCAGAGCCAGATGTTTAAGGAAAATCTCAGAATGCAACTTGAAAGAGATTGCCTTGTTTAGCAGAACATTTCACTTGTTTAGCAGAACATTTCACTTGGTTTCTTACTCTTCTGGATTGATATGTAACTTTTTGAGTTGATAGAGGTACTGCTATGCTGTGTCTTCTAAAACTGAGTTTCAATTGGCCTAAATTTTTGAATATCTTCCCCTTTGCTTTCTCAGAAAGTTTGGTGATCCAGGACAAGAATCCACTTATTAGTTCATTCAACAAACATTAACTGTGGCCTCCTATACACAGCACATTTATCTGAGGCCCACTTCACTCACCATTCATCTCACACCTATTTCTGGAGTGTCTGCGATGTGCCAAACACTAAACTAGGCGCTGAAGACATGTTCTAGGCCTAGAGCTTATATTCCAATGGTGCAAACAGAATTATTTGGTGATACTTGCTTTGGAGGAAAATAGAGTAAGGGAATAGGAAGTGCTAAAGAAGAGGGGTGAACACAAACTTGACAAAGGTGAGGGAATTAGCCAAGTGAATATTTAGGGGAAGAGTGTTAGTGACAGGGAAACAGCCCATGAGAAGTCCCAAGGCAGAGAGCATCTGCCATGTTTGAGACTGTTGCAAAGACCTCAGCTTTACTCTGTGAGAAACTGGGAGCTTCGTAGGTTTTGAATAAAGGAGTGACATGCTCCAAGTCAGGCTTAACAGGATCACCCTGACTGCTGGGTGAGAAATAGTAAGGGTCAAGAATAGAAGCAGGAAGACTTCTTAGGAGGCTGTGGGAATTATCCAGGGCAGGGAAGGCAACACTAAGGAAGGAACACGTGGTCCTAGCCCTCAGCAAGCATGCAGCTCCCGAGGGGGGGAGGGGGGAAAGATATTTGCAGAATTTTATTTAATATGAGGCAGAATAAAATAGTAAGGAAATAATGAAAAGCAAGCTGAGGAAAAGGCGGTTAATTCCATCCATTAAGATGTGGCTATGAGAACAACTTTTTTTCTTTTTCTTTTCTTTCTTTTCATTCTTTAACTCCTCTCTCCCTCCCATTCTTCTCCCTCCCTCTTTGTCTTCCTCCCTCTATCTTTCTCTCTCTTTTTCTTTCCATGAGGTTTTTGTTTGTTTGTTTGTTTGTTTGTTTGCCTTAGTACTAGTCAAGAGTCAGCTCAAGGCTAGATTTTATTTCACCTTTATAGTTCCTGATGCTGCCCTCAAATCTGGGATAACATCATTTTTCCCCTTCTGTGCAAATAAAGTTCAGTATATTAGACACTATTAAAGCAGGTTTTGAGCCTGGACATGCTGAATTTTGATGTTCAAATTATAACAATTCATTAATCTGATTAAAATAGCAATTGAAATGAAGGGATTTGGAGTGAGGGAAGTATAGATGAAATTAGATGGGCAGAATGTTGATCATGGTTACAGCTCTGAGATGGGCATATGGAAGTGTCATATGCCATTCTCTCTACTTCCGTCAGTGTTTAAAATCTTCCCTAATAAAGTATTTTAAAAACTCATTAGGTCATTCTCCCAAAAATTGCCATCAATGACATTAAATGGTTGATATCTTCTAGAAATTATATCTTGGAAGCTCTTTTTATTAAAAAACAGCCTCTGACTAGAATTTTTGTAAGGGCCATTTTGGGGAATAACTAAGTCTGTGAGCAAGTTTTCTCCTTCACGCTGATTTGACTTAGTTACAAGCCGGCCCTCATTTCACACTCTTAGTTTTATAATATTGTCTTTCAGTCTTATGATGCATATCTAACAGAGGACATTCAAAATAACCAGCACTGTTTGAAGCAGTTATAAGAACAAAGCAGATTTGCGTCTCCAGGGATCAGCACGTGATAGGCGTGCAACCAATATTTATGGGGCTGAACTCTGAAGGCATTTGCATCCAAGTATCTATTCACAACTAGACTTAATCTATCAGTGCTTAAAGGAACAGAACACTAGAGGGCAGTGTCTTTACATTGAGAAAGAATGGAATGGTCTAGTAAATGACTAGAAGACAGACTCATACTGTTCCTTTTTAAACAGTCTTTTAAATAGTGAGAAAATTATATTAGAATAACCATATACCTTATTCAACTTCTATGTTCAGTGCAACTTAGAAGTACTAAAATCATCTAGATATGCAGTCCAGAAGTATATAAGTGGATACGTTTTAGAGAGTATGTGGGAAGGATTGTAGTTATGATACTACAAATTTGAATTTTTCAGCCTTTAATAAAATATCTTTTAAGAACCTTGAACCTAAATTAAGAGACAGAAAGTTGGAATCTGAAATTGAAAAAGTAAACTCTGCAAACAGGCACTCCGAAATCCAGAGCCATTTAAAGGCTTGGAGAGAGACTGGCTTCTTTTACTGCCTCATTCGAACCAGTTTGCCATCCCACGGGGTGACTGTGATCGGTCTGAGGCCTCAGATGCTTCAGCTTCCTGATGCCCAGCCCTTTATAATAGTTTCAGGCTGCCAGATGCTTCTCTTTCCCCAAATTCTCCATTTGAACTTACATTATCCCCATGACGCATTTTCTTGTCTTCGCATGGACTACATCTACCAGCATCCCCAAGTCTCAGACATTAGCATGATTTCTCATGGAAATCACGTCCACTTCTTTTTGTGTGGTAGAAGAAACTTCACCATTAGCTCTGCTAAAGCTGAGACTGCACACCAAACACTCCAGGTCATTTCTTCTTTTCTAAAACTATTTACCCTTTAATTTTGGGGGAGGAAAAAAATGTTCTATTCCATTGTTAACATATTAGAAAGAGGGAAGAAGCATTTTAAAATAGAAATAAATATTACTACAAGAAAGAAAGAAGCTTAATAGTTTCTTTAATTCCTCAGAAAAGTACTTTTATGAGGATGAAAAGAAAAGCTACAGACTGGAAGAGATCCAACAAAGGAGTAATACCTAGAATATACAAACAACATTTAAAATTCAACAGTAAAGATGTAAACAGTCCAAATAGAACATGGACAAAAGATACGAAGAGACCTTTCACTGAAGAAGATATACAGATGGCAAATAAGCACATGAAAACCTCATTCATCATTAGGGAAATGTCACTAAAGCCACAATTTGACACCATTTTGCATCTATCAGGATAACTAAAATAAAAAATAGCAACAACCCCAAATGCTGGTGAGGATGTGAAGAAAATTGATCGCTCATATGTTTCTGGTGGGAATGCAGATGGTACAGCCACCATGGAAAACAGTTGGGCAGTTTCTTACATAAACACATGGGTAGGTTGGGAAAGGTTAGCTCTGTTGTAGAAACAACCCCCAAATCTTAGTTTCTTAAAGTGACAGGGAAGCTATACATGGGATCAGACTGCATAGAACTTCTCACACACACACACACACACACACACACACACACAAGTAGTAAACACTGAATGAGGACTGTAGTCTAGTTAACAGTATTGTACCAATGCCAGTTTCCTAGTCTGATATTGTACTACAGCTAGATAAGATGTTGCCATGGGGGGAAGCAGGATAAAGGATTCATGGGACTCTGTGTACTTTTGGCAACTTTCTGGGAATCTGTAATTATCTCAAAACTGCCCAACCACCACGAGGGAGTTGGGGTTAGCTTCTGCCTCTCTAGGTGTCGATTTGGCCATTTCTTAACTAGGTGATTTTGAGCACACTATACCACCTATCTCTAAGCTTTAGTTGCAAGATAGGTTTGTTGTGAAGATTAAAGATGATGTATGCAAAATGTCCTCAGATAGTGAATACAGAACACATGAATAGCTGGCAGTGCCATTACTATTTGTGCTGCTATAATTGTTTTTCATCCACTATCACATCCCCTTCCAAGAGCTTAATCTAGCAGGGCTATATATTGAGGGAGAAATATATACTGAGGGGTGGGCATGCTGGAATTTCAAGGACATTCATTTATTAATCATTTTATTGAATTCTTATTTATTCCTGGTGATTTTTATAATCTCACCAGTGAAACTCCAGTTCAAGGGAATGGGAATTCTGTCTCTTTCAGAACTCCTGTAACCCTTAGCATATTATTAATATTAATATTATATGAGGGAGTATAATATAGACAGCCTCTGCAGTCAGACTCCCTTGGTTTGAATTCAGTTCCATCGTTTACTAGCTCTGTGACTTTGGGCAAGTTATTTAATTTCTCTGTGCCTCAGTTTCCTCATCCAGAGAATGGGCTGTTGTGAGGATTAACTGGGGCTTAGATTTTGCACCAAATACCAAGGAAACTGTATCAGTCACAGAAGACAAGATGGGTGATTCTCCTCTCACTAATAAAATAGACAAATATCATGAAAGCATACAAACTAGCTTGTACCTAATGGTGTCATGAAGTGATTAGAAGAGAAGCTCCAGCGTCAAGCTGCAAGGATGTCGTACTGTGTTTCAGTTTCTAGCTGTGAGACTTTGGGGAGTTTACTTAGCCTCTCTGTGCCACAGTTTCCCCACTTGTGTTGTGGAGAAGACAAGTACTAAATTCTTTTGGGCTATTGTGAAGCTCAAAAGGGCTGAATACAGTCTCTGACAAATAAATAGACCCAATAAATGACAGATGTTTTGAGGTAGCTTGGCATACACACATAATCCTATGTATTTTACTTTATGCATTTAAAAAGTTATTATGAGAACGGGTTCAGAGGCTACACCAGACTTCCAAAGAGGTCCATGGACCCAAATTAAGAATCCCAGTGGCTGGAAAAGCAGAGCTACGTAACTGGGTAGAAAAAGGCTGCTTTTAGAACTTTTTTTTAAATGAGGGAAAACTAGGATTCACTCTGGGTGATGGATAATTTAAGAGCTCACAAAAATATCTCCTTTTTTGGTTAATGGCAAAGTGCCTTCATACAAAGCAGCAATGACCATCCTTATTCCGAGAAAATAGGGATGGGTCTTTCCCTGTTGCTGTGCACAAGCGCAACTGCTATTGCTCACTGATAATGCTCCAGTGACTCGTTAACTTCCTCATGGTTGCTCTCAGAGTCAGGGGCTAATCCCAGAACCATTTATTAGGATGACATTTTAAAAACTGTGTCCCTTGTGCACTTGTTGCATTTTGTGAAAGGCCAAAACGAAAACCTATCTAATCTGTCAGAAGGGCCCATCTATTCTGCCTCTATTAACTGTGTTTATGGAGGAAAATGCTTTGCAACCTTATAGATCATAAATTTCAACACAAGAAGCAGATGCAAAATGTTTCTGAAATTTCTAACATTGAACAAATTCTTTTCCTCCCCATGCAGATAAACTTGGGACACAAGAAACATATTATCTGTCATCAAAGGAGAATAATAGAGAAGGACATAGACTCTGCCACCAACCCTTCCTCTTATTCTTTAATAGCCAACACAAACCCAAACTCTCTAGAAACATTTAAAAATAAGGCATATATTATATATATATATATATATTTTTTTTTTTTTTCCAGAAACCTTGCAGCTTTTTTATTTAAAAGAAAAGGAAAAAAACCCAACAACAGAAAGAACAAACCAGTAATCAACATCAAGGATTCAGGGTTGCTTTGCTCGCTCTCTGTGTGCCTGTGGAGGCTCCGTGTGCACGTGTCCCTGTGAGGACCTGGCTTCCTGCACGTCAGCTCGATTCCACCTGCAGACTCATGGACACGCCTTGTGTCACCCGCTTCCCTAGTATCAATCAAAACTGATAACCCGCACCCTGCCCTGCCCTGATCACGGCCGGTCCAGTGTGGTTGAGGGGACAGGGTGCGTCTCTGGTATCTTTATGCCCTCCTGAGGTGTCACTGAGCCCCCTCACCAAGGAGCTTGGCCCCACCTCTGCTGTGGGTGGCCACCAGCGCTTTGTGGGCTTGCAGGGTGGTTGGCTTCTGCCCATGGGCTCCTTTCCTTGTGTTCCTAGCTTATGGCCCGTCCCCTCCCCATGGGGCTCCTTGCCTGGCACTTGCTCTCGGTATGTGAGTGCTCCACTGGGATGTCCAGCAGGCAGGCTTCATGTGCTGCACACAGGCGTCTAGGTGGACACTGAGCACGTGCCCACGTTTGAGGGTGGCCCTGAAAGCATTCAGGTGCACCATCCCAGTGGGCAGTGCTGGCCTCTGGGTGGCAGCCACGTGGCCTGCCTGGAAGGAGCATGGTTATGACCACCACAGCTTTGCCATTTTAGTTGGAAGGAAACTCCTCAGGAAGCAGTCTCCATGAGTCCTGCCCTGGCAGCCCCAGGAGAACCCTGTCCACCTCCATGTGGGAGGCAGAGACTTCTGCCCTTGCTGGCTGATAGGGCCCTCCTGGAGAGTCTGGTTGAAAGGTTTAAACGTGCAGGCCTCTCCCCAGTTGGTTAAGTAGGACTGAGAGAAACTTCTGGTGTTGAGCAAATACAGTGGTACTTTGGTCACATCAGACGGCATCAGGGAGTAAAGGGCCCTGACCTCCACGTGCACCCTTTGTTGATTGTGGGTGGACATTTTTCATCACCTAATTGAGTTTTCACATTGCTGCATTGAAAACTGAAGTTTAACTTTACTCATGTTGCTGGGTCATCTGGTTCCTCTGAAGAGCAGACTCTGCCTAGAAAAGAGTGCCACCTGCATTACAGGGGAGAGACTACCTGAGGAGCCCTGCTAGGTTTGCCTTTTCCAGTTTTAGGGTTAGGTCTTTTGATGCTAGAGGCAGTTACTGCTCTACAAGAGAGCTGCTCCAGAATTTGTTAGTCCTTTTTGTTTTCTTCTCCGTTACCCAGGCAGAATGCCCCACTGAGGGCCTAGAAGGGCTGGCCGGTTCTCTCACGGTTCCAGTTGTCCCTGGAGGAGGGGCATATTTTTAAATGTAGTTTCTAAAATGTATTGACCACTTTAAATTATTAAGTTGTCAAGTGGATCCTATCTAAACAGAAGCCTCAGCCATATGTTCCCCACAACCTAATACTGTTTCTTAACCTCTAATCCAGTTCCTCTAAAAGGATAGCCCTTGCATCTCCCAAGCTGGCTTGTTAAAGATGCAGATTCCCAGGACCTACTCCAGACCCACTGAATCAGAATCTCTGGAGCTGGAGACCAGGAAATGTCATTTTGAAACAGCCCTCCAGGTTGTTTATCAATTGCTGCCATTCTACCAAATCTTTAATAATATGGTAATAATGCCAGTTTAATTATGGTTTTTGTAAGTGTTTTAAGTAGGTCAATTTGTACTGTGTATTTCCTCCATTTACAGGATAATTTTGTTGTTTTTACTATTTTAAGTCTCTCTGTGTCTCCACAAAGATTGTATTTTATTACTAATTCTTTCTTAGGCTACATACTTCACTTTATGAACTATGTGTATAAATATGGTAGAGTAACAGAATGATAAGTAGCTATAAATATAGGTGATGTAGAGACACAGATGAACATATAGTATATAGAGAAATCTGTATACTAGCTAACTTTAAAAAATTTTGCAAATAACAAATATTTTTTAAAAGAGAAAAAACTTCATTAGCCAAAACAGATTTTTGGGTGACCCCCTGTTAAGCCTAATGAAAAATGTATTTTTGAAATACAAGGAACTAAGGGGTGCTTTGCTGTGTTTTTGTTTGTTTGTTTGTTTTAGTTCTGTTTTGTTTTACATACCATCTAAGTAGCATGGCAGTTATAAATATATTAAAATGCTATAGAAAATAAATTTCCTCAAATTAAAATGCAAGTTCTAATAAAAAGGGAAAAAAAGGCAAACATTACTCTTAATTTTGCTCCAAATTCTAGCTCAAGCCTGATGACACTGTCGTCCTTAAGATGATTCTAAGCCAATGTTTTCCCAAGCATTTCCCAGAACATTGGCCTCATGGGATACACCTATAGGAAAGAATCCATATTCCCGAATATGTTTGCAAATTGCTCCAAACTCTCCCAGCCCCAACCCCAGTGCTTCAAAAAGTACATGCTGGCAAAAGACTCTGGGGATTCCTGCATAAAGACACTGGTTTAACTTAGATCAGTAAAGCATTTCTCAAGCTTATCTGTCCACAGAGTCCCTCCCCTACCCCTTTCAATTACCTCTATCACTTCTTGAGCAGTTGCTCAGAGCAAGCACACTCTGAGGTTGCAATCTGCAATCCTGAATATACCTGTTGAGTCAGTGCACTGGAGTTAAATTTAATATCTGTACCTGACATTAGCAAAATCTTTTTCCTTAGGCACACTTTACCCTTTGCCTTCACCCATCTTTTAAATCCAGGCCTTTGGTCATTGGTGGCACCCCCATCCCCACTGCCAGAATGCAGGTTCAGAGACAGACCCTGCTTATCAACAGCCTGGTATAAGCAGAACAGGAGGTCAGTACTGGGGTTCCAGCCTAGTACCTATTCTCTCTTTAAGGTTCCCCAACCAAGGGAATTCCCAGCCTCCCTTCCCAAAAGATGCTATCTCATCTCCCTCATAAATCAAAGGTTTCCCTCTGTCTCATGTGCGCCCTATACTATGTGGTTGCCTAGAGCACCACTTTCCAAGACCACGCGTTGGCAGTTCTGGAATGGCTGAGTTACAAATTTTGCACATTTGTAGTCTTTCAACATTTCAGTGTAAAATGATATTCCTTTTGAAATCATTGAAAAAATGATTTGGCTGGCTCTGGGGTCCCTCAGCAAGATCTTCCCCTACTTAACCCTACTCCCCAGCTTTTTCCAGCTTTTGTCCATACATCTTTTTCACCACTCTCTCTAGTCTTGGAACAATCACGTAGTCTGCAGTTGGCACATAGTAGGCACTTGATAAATACTTGTTTAAAGAGCAATTTAGGCAGAAAGTTCAGTTACAACCACACTCACAGGCTTCCTTCTCCAGAGCATTTCTGGCTGACTCAGCAAAGTCAAACCTCTTCCCTTCATCACCCTCTCATTCTTGGACTGACATCCTCCATAAACTTGTAGCCATCTTCCAAACACTCACTCTGTTGTTCTACCAGCTTGACCTGAATTCCAGAGAGAAGATCCTCATGATCTTCTCCAAAGATCGGTAGAGTTCTGTGTTGGAGGCACACCCAACTGAAGCCTACAGCCAAATGAATAAAACTGGCTCTTGGTCCGTCAGTCACGAGAAGAAAACCATTAAGCAGAATAAGATTTATCAGAAGTACAGGATAAAGAAAAAATAACTTCCACAGTAGAGAAATGACCACTGGGCTGCCAAGAGTTCAAAATTTTATATGCAGCCGGCTCTCTTGAGCCTCGGTCATGTCCATGTCTTCTGTTGGGACTCACATATGATGGGGCATTTCTGGAAAACTGATGAGGAAGCCCCTGCATATTCTTTGAATCTGGGCTTTTTAGCTTCTTCCAAGAGGACTGATCTCAAAGTAAAAGAGAAAGGGGCACAGCACACTGAATAACAAGCCCAGTCGTCCAGAGGGCTGGAAGGATTCCAGGTAGAGCATATTGGCCATCATTCCAGTGACTCGTCCCTGGTGAACCCCCCTGAGTTTGTGTCCATGTCCTCGAGGGAGGGAATATTAGTAAATCTTGAAAGTACCATTTCCCTGGAATTCGGGTTAAGCTGGTAGTCAAAAATGCATGCTCCAGGATTCCCTAATGGAACATTTCAAAGGAGAGAAAGTCATTCTTCTCTCCTTATACAGACCCTTCCAGTGTGGCTCCTGGTGGGGAATTGCTGTTTGTGGCAGAACAGGGTGCGAACATGGACCCCTGGGGAGATGATCAGAATCTTTACAGTACCTGGAGGCAGAGCAGCCGCCATCCACAAGAGCATCCTGCCCGGGAGGGCAAAGACTTTGTACCTGAAGCTACTCAGATACCATAGGTGTGATTTTTTCCCCCAAATACTTGTGAGGAGGACTTTGTGGGAAGCTGGAGGGCCTGTGTGCATGCAGGTGAGGGCCAGAGCTTTGATTATGTTGTAAGCAAGACGTTGAGACCATTGCAGTAAACTTGGATTTCAGGACCTATTCCTTTGGGCCATCTTGGGCATATGCACACAGGTTGGGAACTAAGACAGGGACTAAGGACTCTGATTATAAAATCAAAGAATTTTAGAAGCAAGATGGGCCTTGAAGGAGATTTCATTCAAAGCTATCATTTTAAAGATAGAAACATGCTAGAAGTGAAGTGTGGGTGTGCAGTTAGCTAGGAGGAGGCACAATTGTTTGTTTCCCAAAACAATAGTACTGAGTAACAGTCCTACATCAATTAATCCTGCCGTAGCCCTGGAATTTCAAGCTGGGCTTAGGGCTTTGAGTTGGACCATCCTGGAATATAGAAGGGCCACTGCTAAAAAAAAAAAAAAAAAAAAAATATCCACCACTGGGGCAAGAGTTTTATTGCTATGGAGATATCAAAGCCCAGAGACATTGATAGCAGTCTTTGTCTCCAGAACAAGGCACCTGTTTCAGGCACAGCAGGAAATCCCTCACTCCACAAGGCCAGAATTCTGCTAGAAAAGCTGCTTGGGGCTGCAATGCCCATCCCACCTGGGCCCCAAGAGGCAACCTAGGAAATCTGTGCCTCTGCTAAAACTCTAAGCTGCCGCCCTGGGAACCCCATGGGCACCTGAGTTTTGTTTGTGCAAAAGCATCCTTTTTTTTCTTTCCCATGTGAGCTGCACCATGGCAGGGAGTTGGAACAAAAACCCACCCTTGCCCACATCTCCAGGGATAAAAATGACAGGCATCAACCAGGTAGACACACCTGCAGGTAAAAGACCTTATTCCCACCTGATTCCAGGGTACCATCGGAGAATGCCCTTGATGCGCCCATTCTGGGAAGAGCTCTTTACCATATCCAGAGAGAAATTGTGTGCGGGGGGAGCGGTCCTCGAGCATTTCCTTAATAAATGCCTCATGGCTTTGCTTCAAGCCTCTCTAGATATTTAAAACCGTTAGAATTTTGTTTTGTTTTGTTTTGTTTTGTTTTGTTTTTACCGGGAGGTACCGGGCATTGAACCCCGGTCTCTCCATATGGTAGACGGACGCCAAACCTCTTGAGCCACATCCGTTTCCCAAAACCGTTAGAATTTGAGGAGTAGACAGCCTAAGGTTCAAAGGAGGAGGAACCCAGGCAGGGTCTGGACTAGACAGACCCCTCCACCTGGACTAACTGGATCCCTATCCATCACTTTCAACCCTCACTTTAATAGAGAACACTTATTCATTCATCCATTTAAAATATAATTTAGTACTGTGCTAAATGCCAGGGATGCAACCACGGGCATGACATGAGTTCTTGTGGAGACTTCAATGAGCTGCTTATGACATAGGAGAAGACATGCTGGGATTGGCATCGGTATGGAATGATAGGAGAGCACTCAGGAAGGCACCTAACTTAGTCTCTGAGGATCAAGAGGATCATGCCAGAGGAGGTGGTTTTTAACTAAAAAGCTTAAGATGAGGGCCCAAGGGTGGTGGAGAGAGATGCTGGAATTGCGATAGAGGGATCAGCCTGTATGAGACAGCTCAGAAGTGAGAGAGGGCATAGTGTACTCAGCCATCTGAGTGAGTAAGATGATTTAGATTAGTGGGAAGAAAAGCACATAGAGCTGGGGGTCCTCGGACCAGGGCTCTAGGGCTGGTGCAGCCACATATCGCAGTGTGACCTCCCGCAAGTTACTTCTCTCAAGGCTTTGGTTTCTTCGTCAAAGTATCTGACCTAGAGCATAATGGAGAGTAGAAGCCCATAAAGGCCCTGCTCCTATGCCCCTGGCACAAAGTCCCTCTGTGCACTCATGTTGGAAGGGCAAAGACAGTCACCTTGGTCTGTCTTTGGATCTACTCCATATCCCTGCAGTCAAGTGCAGGAGGGCAATGGAAACTTTCCTGGGACTTGGAGCCACTAAAGTCGCCACAGAGTCCTATTATCAGAAGGAGACATTTGTATACTCCTTCTTTGATAGCCTGTGGCTTTTGTTAAGCCTGGAAAAGGGCAAATGCTTAGGTGTGATTACATGGCACGGTGAAAGAACTTGTAGTGGTTAATGAGTGGAAAACAAATATTGATTGGAACTTATTAAAAATTGTCGAGTACAGAATAAGGAGCAATATTTACCGAGGCTCTTAGTACTAGGTGCCTACTAATGATTTTGGCTTGATTTAAATGAATGTATAGTATATACATATAGAGTACCTCTGATACTACAATACTGTATGTTTGTTGTTATATGGGACTTACTATTTGACAAAAAAAAAAAAAAAAAACCCTACTTATAGGCTATTGTGTTGACTTAAACTCATGGGTGTTTTTCCCCATGTAAATGATTTTCTTCTGATTTGAAACAGCATCTGGCTCAGTGATCAAACAAATGTCAGTGAAAGTAAGTCAATATCATTCTATCAGCACATGTTGTAATCAAGGTCATAAACCAAACTCATGTTTTATCTTTCATCTACTGAGGTCTTGGTGCTGTTTAGAACAACGGTTATAAATATTGGCAGACGGAACTTAAGGTCAAGCAAAATGAGTACTTGGAGGAATTGGTCCATAAATGATATATTTGATAATTGGTTCCATTTTTCAAAGGAAGCTGTTTCTTTAGTTGAACAAACTTGAAATAGGTGCTTCTCTACATAGCAATAACCCGCAGTCTTCCCCTATCCCATTGCTCCTCCATGGCTCCCTCGTCTGTTTGCTCATTGTTTTTGCTTGTTGTTTGCGCTCGTTATCTGCTCATTGTTGGTTTTTTGCTCTTGTCTGCTCCTTGATTGCTCGTTGTTTATTTGTCTTCTTTAGGAGGCACCGGGAACCAAACTCGGGACCTCCCATGTGGGAGGTGGGCACTCAATTGCTTGAGCCACATCCACTCCCCTAACCCACAGTCTTTTGAACTATACACAAGACCATTTAAAATATATTGGTATGTATGACTGCATTAAAAGAAACAAAGGAGCTAAGTTTAAGAAAGTGATGGTTTTGTTTCATGAAAACACATGTCAAACTATTCAGCATGACACCTGGTGCACAAATCACGCTGTAATCCATCAAGTTATACTTCGTTTCATCATCTCCACTTACCCCAAATAGAAGATATGACCAGTGGAAGATACTTGTGAGGTGAGGAGCATTCAGGTAAGACTTTCAAAGGCAAGAAAGTTTTAATGTAGTCAGTATGAGTAGCAATCGCACACACACACAAAACAAAACTCAGAGAAGGCCATGAAATATAAACATTATTTGGACCAGATGTGTATCTGGAATGTCACCACTCAATTTTCCATTTGTGAGGCACCAATATACATCCCCAGACCACGTATTCTCAAACCCAATTACCATCTGATAGTGGTCAGAGAAATTAATATACAGCAGCTCCAGAAGTCACCACAAGGGGGAGCATTGACCTGGTGAGTCAAGCCCCAGTAGGCTGTATCAGGTGGATCCTATAAGTGCTTGTCATAAAGGCTTCCACTATTTACATGCGCTCAGGTTGGAAGCTAACCCTAGAACAATAGGCTAGGGTTGTGGCTGTGGACATCTACCACCTTTTAGATTCCCAACCAGCCACACATCCCATAAGTCATGCCTACAGGTCTGGAAGCTTCTCAAACAAAATGCTTTCTTGTATCCCGCTTCCTGAACAGTGACTTGTGCTATATAACTTCCTCAGAGAGGCTGCCTTGCCTTAAATGCCTGCAAACCTTAGGAAGGGGAGTATCTGCCTTTAGGGCCTTAAAGGTAATTTCCCTTCCTAATGCCAATCAAGGGGACTTCCCAAGATCATTTCTGCTAGAAAACTGACATCAGACAATTTGTTGTCTGGTGTGGTATTTCCACTTCACTCTTAAAGATGTCTGGCCAAGGAAAGAGAAGAATGAAAGAAAGCAATCCATGGAGAATTTGTGACTGTTAACCCCTCCTCAGTTTAGGGCCTGCTCCCCTCCCCCACAAAGCTCTGTAAATGTGAAGTAAGGTAATATATATGGACTATGCCCCCAAATTTAATGGGCTGTTTGTTTTGGTTGCCATATAACCAGCCATATGCATTCTGATGTCCAAAGAACATGGTGCGGTTTTTAAATGTTAACATGGCATTTTTCTCCCAGCTTTATTTTTGCAACTGGGGTCTTAGCTCCTTGGTGCTAAGACCAGTGCTGGTCGTTTCTGTGTAGAAAGTTATACTGATCTTGACAATTCACTTTAACTAAATTGGCCAAAGAAGGGAAAGCATATCACTGTGTGATGTACAAGCCTTGGAAAATGAAGGTAATTTAAGAAGCTGCTTAGAGAGCACAAGTCCCCCATGCTAAGATTCACTATTTATACATTATTGCAGTAACTTTGAGCACATAATTTCACTAAATGGCCAGGAAGCTGAAGAGATGCAATAGCTCAGAAAGGGCACTAATCAAAGGGGAAATGTCCCAGGGAAGCAGATGTGGCTCAAGCGATTGGGCGCCTCCCTCCACATGGGAGGTCCCAGGTTCAGTTCCCGGCACCTCCTAAAAGAAGATGAGCAGACACACAGAGCAGACAGCGAGCGCAAACAATGAGGAGGGGGAGAAATGAATAAATAAATAAATCTTTAAAAGCAAAACAAAGGGGAAACGTCCTGACTTATCTGTTGAACTCTGCTCCTCGGCCTCTTTTCTTCTAAGGGGAAGGATGGTCCATATAGGAATATTTGTGATAACAATCATTTATTTTTCTGAAGCTTGTTATAACATACCACCTTTGCATACAATATTGCCTTGGATTTTCACAATAACCCTGAGAAATAGGCTAGGGGACAGTTATTAATTCTTCATAAATGAGGAAAGTTTAGATGTCATACCTAAGGTCACCCAGATAAAGAGCAGAACCAGTACTCAAATCTAGACCTTTCAATTTGGGAGTTCAGGGCTTTTTCTGTATCCTGTCGCTGTTTTCTAAGAAGCAGAAAATGGGCTCATTCAACTGTTAGGCTTTTCAAGAATAACTGTACTTGCAGGCAAACAGCACCTTCAAAATAAGGCTGCCTACGTCCATGCAAGAGAGCTCACACAGCAGGCTTTCCCAACTCACTTTTATTATCTGCAGTGAGACATAAGACTTGAAAATCTCTTAAAGGAGTAAGTTAGAATTTTGATGCTGTGAGCCTTCTAAATACCCCCATTGTCTCTAAAGAGAAGGACAATCCTGCCTTTGTACTACCAGGGCCTTTTTCATCAATCCCTGGTCCCTGGAAGGCCCCAGTTCCTCAGAAGGGCTGTTGTCTTTTTCCTGCCACAACATCAGTGCGACATATCTCACCCTTAAGATGGCAGCCTACTCAGTGCCCATTCATAGATTCCTCTGGAAATTAATGTCTGCTCACCACCACCCCCTCAAAAAAAAAAAAAAAAAAACCTAGAAAGAAAGCTCTGGCTTTGTGAAAAGAGTTATTGGAAATGAGACTTGTGAAAAACCCTTACTATGCAATGTGCACCCAGACAATAATGTTTTGTAACCATTCCGTTTGATGTGTACTGTCGGGAATTAATCATTTTAGTTAACAGAATTGCTCTTTGTAATGTAAACTTTGTAAAGTCCGCCTCATATGACCTCTTACATTGGGGGATCCACTGTTCAAAATTGTCATCTTTCTGTGGGCAGCAGTATTCCTATGGTAATTTCTGGGACCAAATTACCACTTGACCTTAAAGTTCGTCCTGCCGCTGAGTTGCTTGCCAAGCCAAGCGAAGACAAAATACTGTATAATATGTACATTCCCAAGAGTTGATTAAGTGGAATGAGTATTTGTTTTCCCATTTCTTCCTTTCATTTGCTGGCATCTCAGATAGCCAGCCTGTATCAAAAATGACCACAACCCTAAAAATACACCATTTCTAGGTTAATAAAAACATTTCTGTTCATTTTGGATATCTAGCTCCTGTGTATGTATGAATTAAGTCCATCATAGAAGATAGTTTGGACTGGGATTCTGTGTTTGTAGGTTGGATATTTAAGAAGTAAATGAGGGGAGTGGATGTGGCTCAAGGGTTGAGCTCCCGCCTGCCACATGGGAGGTCTTGGGTTCAGTCCCCTGTGCCTCGTGGGGGAAAAAAAAAAAAAATGAAAAAAACCAACTCAGGGAAGCTGATGTGGCTCAGTGGTTGAGCACCCCCTTCCCACATATGAAGTTCCAGGTTCAATCCCCAGCCCCTGGTATTTAAAAAAAAAAAAAGTAAATGAGGTAGACTCTCACCACCATCACTACCTCCCCAAGCCCCATAGGAAAGGAATTCCCTCACCACATGGATTTCCCAAGCCTCTGGCATGACCGTGGCATGCCTTGAGCCTGCCCTTCCAATCTCAGCCAGTAAATTAATAGTGTATTTAATCTCATGGACCACTGAACTCAATTTCATTGGAACCTGTTCTTCAGTCTGCTTCTGCCCATAAGAATCCAGGATGACTTAACCATCGCAGAGGTCCAGCAGGACTTTTTGAACTCGAGTTAAAACATTTTATCTCCTGAGCTGTTAACCTCCTAGAGTTGGTATGATGTGGCTAATCCCCATGCTTCCCACAAGTATGTTCCTAATAAACCAGTTGTTAGCCCCAAATTGCTTTGGGCTAGTCCTCCAAGAGTGACAAGAGGCCTAACAATACATGAGCATAACACACAAAAAAAGAAAGCAGGCTCGGTGTAAACAAGATCTGAAGTCAAACCCCACACACCTCTGCTACTTAAATACCACCTGTGTGACTTTGGGCAGGTTATCAAATGTCTCTCTTGTAAAATAAGAAAAACGAGTAGTGGAAATTAAATGCACTAATGCATACTAAAACAGAAGCTCAGTGTTCAATGAATGAAAGCTGCTGTAATTACCATATAACTAGTCACCATTGTTACTGCTTTTATTATCGAAATAAAGGCCATTTTCCATAAAGTTTTCAAGTGAAAGCTAGGAATTCCAGCCAGGAAATAGATTAATCTTCTCTTTAAATACTAGATTTTTTTTTTTTTCCTTTTCTGCCCAAGGTTTTAAGATATGTACATCCCCCTTGGGGATTCCCCCACTGTGGAATGCCCCTTGCCATCAAGAAGAACACAGATGTGAGAATTTAATAAGTTGGTTTTAAAAAGAAAAAGATAAAATAGTGGAAAATTACGAAAGAAAAGCATTTGGCCTCTAACACTCCTTTCTTTGGAGGTGTTTTTTTTTTTTTTTCCAGAGAAAGCTCTTACTGGTTTCACACAACTTTTATCTGCCATCTCAGTGGAACAAGATTAAAGTATATTTAACACAGTTGATAATTCCGTGGTTGCAAAAAGAAAAAAAAACTGGCGAGAGCGTGATGTTTGTCAAGCACACGGCTCCCTTGTAATCCCATCTGGGTCCTCTGTGTTCCCCCAACCTTATCAGAAGCTGATAGGAAATACAGCACACTTGTTCACCAGCTGCAGGGGTATCCTGTGGCTCTTCCAAATAAAGGGCATGGCATGCATAGTCAGTTGAAAACTTATCGGCCAGCCATCAAGTGTTCGCTGGTAAAAAGGTAATCTGAACAGGTGGATTCCTGCAGACCGAGCAAGTGAGGTTCACTAGCCGCAAATGGGGAGAAGAGAAGGCCTGATTCAGAGGGTGGATGCTGCGCCTGCTGGCTGCCGAAGAGCCTCCAATGAAAGAGCACAGAAGTTCTCCATTGGTTATCAAACTCTTGGGCATGAGAGCCTAAGGCCCTGCTGGGGCCTGCAGATTCTCCCTTTTGGGGACATCTGAACACCTGCCAGCTTTTCTCTGAGGCTTCTGGGAGAAGAGCTCCTTCTGAACTGCAGAGGAAACTTTCAGCACAGATGTGATCTAGTTTTGTTAACTTCATTATCTACAACATTGTATAAACAGATGTATTTGAAACACACATTTGGAAAAATATATAACACAACTGAGTGTCTCATTGCTGAAATTCATACTACTGAATTGTCTACCTGACAGTGGTTAAAATAGGAAACTTTTAGTTGTAGATATGTTACTACAACAAAGAGTTTTAAAAATGAGTCATTTAATTTTTGTTTATTTTTATAACATGTATTAGTTTATTTTGATGCAGGGAAATAGAAAACAAATAGTCCCTAATCTTACTGCCTAAGAATTCCTCTTGGTGTAATTTTTGGAACTTTTATTCCTCCTTAGCCCACTGGCAGGAAAGCATAGAAATCATAAGTGTGCAGCTTGATGAATTTTCACAAACCAAACAAGCTTGGATCACTGTAAACCAGCTCCTGGAACAAGACAAAATATCACAAGTCCCCAGGCGCCTCCTTGGCCCCTTCTTGGCACCATCTACCTCAAAGGGCAATTTGGATCCAAACCACTCGCAACATAGATTAATTTGTCCTTGGCATATTTTTTAATTAACAAAAATAACTCAGGCATATGATGAGAACATATTAAAAACACAATAAATCAAAAGAAAAACCTTCCTTCCGTGTCTCGCTTTCCCTAAATGTGACTTCCATTAATAGTTTTTGTTTGGTTTTTGATTCCTTTCAGGAAAACCTTCATGCCATTTACCAGCATATGTTGTTCTTTAAAAAAAAGAAAAAATACGTACCCATGATGGCTCATATTGCCCTGTTTCTTGCTAGTCCTCTTTGCCCTCTGAAGAACATTTATGTTGGTGGATTTCATACTACTCTGTTAAAAGTACTTTGTGGGGAGTGGGGAGTAGTGGAGGGAAGGGGAAGGAGGGCTATTTTATAATTGGTAACCAAATAAATGTATGTTCTCTATTAGGAGGGGAGAAAGAATAAAGCTTCCCCCTTCCGTGGAGAGGTAGATGAAGTCTCCGGCCACAATCCCAGCCTCTGGTCCATCTGTAATAGAGCTCAAAAACAAAGCCACCGAGGCCTGTGACAAGCGCCCTCTCTGCCCACACAGCAGGAAGCTCGGGGACCATCGATGGGGACCGGGCCCCAAATTGTAGGACAGCCCATTCCTGAGCTATAGTATTTGTTGGTCTAGTATTTCATGATTATTTAGTATTTTCTTTGCTATCAAGTTGAAAAATGAAAGGCTTTTTTTTTTTTTTTTTTTTTTTTTTTTAAAAAACAGAATAACTAACAATAAACCACCCAAATGGCAGGTAGCTAAAATGTTTTTTTGGCCCCTGATCCGAAAAAACCTAATTGGGTGAC
>JAKSZT010053825.1:10827207-10969576 GCA_026826555.1 Tolypeutes matacus
ATGGATATACACTTCCTGGGGCTTTGCCACTAAGCATGGACCATAGTCCACATTGTAGACCACACTCTCTCCCACACAGTTCTGCATGGTATATGCTGATGTAAAATGGCCTATATCCGTTGCCGCAACGTCACTCAGGACAACCTCCAAGTCCTGAAAAAGCCCCTGTATTACAACTGCCCTTCTGTCCCTGCCCCGAAAGCGTCTCATGGCCACTGGCTCCACCTCAATGTTATAATTTCTTCCATTGCTTGAATCACAATATGTCTACAACAGAATACCAGTAAGTCCACTCTAGTCCATAGCTCTTCCCCCAGTCTGGGATGGTGATGTCTACTCCACCTCCAAGTGAGAGTGGACTTATATCCCTTAGATACAGTGGATGGGATTAAGAGTAAACAAATCCTGCCTGCAGCCACAGACTCTCTCCATTCCCTGGGATGGCTGTTGTCCATCATCGTCTCCTCACCAGGTGACTTGGGTGAGTCCATTGAGCTGTAGAGTAGGAGTTGCAGCTCCACCAAGATTCCAGGCACAGCTGGCACATGGGCAGGCCAGAGGCTCCAGTCTCTGGAAGTACACCTACAAACTCCAGCATCACATATAGGGTTGAATAGAAGAGACTGATGGACCACATGCAGGGAGGACTTATTTGACTCCAACTCTGTCACTCTCAGGAGCACAGATTCCAAAGTAGAGCCCACTGATAAGGCATCAATCTCTGGAGATATCCCCCCTTCTAAAGGACCTGGGTGTCTCCAGAGCCCTCAGGAGCCCCTCTGTTTGGGGTGATATCCACTTTGGTGTTCTATGAGATCCTACTGAGGTGTGTGTAAGTGTTACCTCTGGGATGACCTCCCAACTCTCTTTGAAGTCTCTTAGCCACATGATCTCATTTGTCTTTACCTTTCCCCCCTTTTATTCAAGGTCTTTTTCCAGTCGTATTGCCAGTTGGCACTTGGTATTAATCCCTCATTGCCAGGGAGTCTCATTCCCAGGAGTCATGTCCCACGCTGGAGGGAAGGCAATACATTCATATGCTGAGTGTGGCTTAGAGAGAGGCCACCTTTGAGCAACAAAGAGGCTCTCAGGTGGCAACCCTTAGGAACCCCATAAGGACTAGACCTTTTGAACTATTCTTGTAAACTCAAAAAGTATCTTTGTCTCCTTCCCCAGCATATTTGGATCTGACTTAATTGTGCTGAGGTTATCTAGGCTTCATTATTAATTGTGTTGTAAATGTACATTGGAAACACAGCCAGTGTTGCGAGTCTACAACACTAATCAGACAACTTTTTCCATCAGTGTTTCACTTGACTTTACATGTCCCTCCATTCCTTGGATAGAACATTTGCTATTTGATATTTGGTAATTCCCTGGCAGTGTGCAATTTTTGCTTGGCCCCAGAGTTTCATTTTCTTGGCTTTTAGGCTTGTAAAATAAAAATGGATAACTTTTTAATATTTCTTTCCATGAATTTGCAGAAAATTACTGACCTGTTATCCTACCCTCCATTATTACAGTATTTATCAAACATATCATAATTAAAGTACTATAATTCACACCTTTAAAAATCTAGCTTTCAGTGGAGGATGGAAAGTTAGATGAATCAGCGCCCAAGACATACATACTATTTAATAGAGCTTCCTATAGGTACACATTTGACTGCTATTTTCAGAATATATCGACATCCATGTTGAAACTTTTGTAATGGATTGCATGACTGTACCTCCTCCATATACACAGAATGGATAATTATTGTATATTAAGATGTGGTTCTTTCCTTTTTCCCTAATGGCCATCTGCCTAAACTGCTCCCCTCCAATGAGAATTGATGAATATTGTCCCACCTGCCAGTGGTTTGGGAGGCTGGTGACTGATAAGAATGAGCTATTTGATTTCTGCTGCAGAAAGTAATGTGACTGTAACAAAAACAGCTGTTTTCCCCTTCCGTGCTTTATTTGTGTTTCCCTAAAATAATGTTTGAACGAATATTTTAAACGTGCAAAAATACTATTAAGAAAATACTATTTGAAATGAACATTATAGGAATGTCTTGGCATAATGGCCACAAAATACTGTATTGCTTGGAAGAAGAGAAAGGAGGTGTAGAGGAAAGTATCACATTAGAAGTTATTCTCCCCAGTCTAAGCAAGTGCAGTTGTACAAAGAAGCATATTCTGAATACATTGTTTCCATTCATTTAGCACAAATAAACCATTCAGTTTCACTTTGAAGTAGAACACTGTGAGTCACTCTTCTCTTAATACATGCAACATCATTTTGTTTTTCAGCAGTTACTGTTTTTTGCTTTGGTAGTAAAGTGATTTTTTCCTTAAAAAAAAAAAAAAAAAAGAAGCATAGTTTGGCTTTTATTCAAAATAAGATGGGATTCCATCAAGAAGTTGGGAGTGATTCCATCATTAAGCAAGGAGTGCCTACTGTTAAGATTGGGCTTCCATGTAGAGGATGGATTAGATGGTAACAGGTGGACATGGGTGAAGACTCAAAGGCTGCTGCAATAGTTCAAGCAAGAAATGATGGTGGCTTAATTTTGGTGGTGGCAGTAAATGTAGAGATAGATTTTTTTGCATTCATTGTGGTATATGTCTTTTTTAATTTTTTATATTTTAAGTTTTATTTTTATAACAATGTTACAGTCTCTCAGTTAACACAAGAAAATAGCTACAATTAAAATAAATACACTTTAGTCAGTAGTTACATTTCCCCCTTTATATTTGTTCGTTCCTCAGTCTTGAGGGATTTGGGACAATGTCCACTCTGCACCAAGCTGAGAAGGGACATAGATATTATGGGGCAGAGGAATGGAATTATTTTGCTTGCAGTTGAAGGGGCTAGTCCATCATCATCATTTTGTTAGTTTTCCAGGGAAGGCCCAAAGAAATGGAGAGTAGGAATTGGTTGACTGCATGTCTGCTGTGTTTCAGGGCTCCACTGGCATGGGAACAATCTAAAGGCTTTAAGTCTATGTGAAATAAACTTAACAAGTAAATTGAAAATTATAGGTTCAAATAAAAGAAGTAGAAGAATCATGATTAGGAGATTTATAAATGAGTATAACTATGATATTTGGGGGAAATAGCTTTTCATATATTCCCAAGAAGAGTCTGCAAAGGGGGTGTTGATTTCATGTGGCCATGTGGCTCACCTATGTATGGTACCCAGATGTCCCTAGGGCCCTCAGGAGCACTTCTGTTTGAGGCTTTGTTTATTGCAGCATTTTGTGAAATTTGGCCAAGACCTGCATAAGCGTAACCTCTGGAATGAACTCCCAACTCACTTTGAAATCTCTTAGCCATAAAACTCTACTTTATTTAATATTTCCCCCTTTGGATCAAAGTCTTTCTCCAAATGCATCACTGATTAATGCTTGGTAATAATCCCTCAGCACCAGGGAGGTTTATCCAGGGGAGTCATGTCCCACATCAGGTGGAAGGCAAGGGGTTTGCTTGCAGAGTTTAGCTTAGAAAGAGGACATACTTGAGCAAGAGGAAGTTTTCAGGAGATTACTCTTAGTCATTAATTATAATTAGGCTTAGTTTCATTATTACAGGAATAAGGTTCATAGGTACAAGCATTAAGATCAAAGGCTTGGTTTATTAGCTCATTTTCTTTTATTAGGCAAGCCTTATATATTCCAGAGCTTTTGGTCATCTTATTTGAGAAAGTAGCAGGACTTCCCCAGGAGGGGAAGTTTAATATTTTTTCAGCTACTGTGAGGGCCTCAAGATAGATATTTTTAAAGTAACATTAATAGGACTTGGTGCGATTGAATATGGGTAGAAAGGAAAGGCAGGAGAAAGGTTGACTTCCATCTTCTTTGATTATAAGCCAAATGTATTAATAGATACAGGGAATACAAGAATGAATAAAGCAGACAAATTCCCAAAGCACCTATGAAACCATGTTAGAGTAGAAAAATTTCGACCTAGGTTCAGCAAACTACAACCCATGGCCAAATCCAGCCCACTGCCTGTTGTTGTAAATAACCTTTTTTTTAGAAAACAACCACACCCATTCATTCATAAATTGTCTATAACTGCTTTCTCCCTGCAATGGCAGAGTTAAATATTGCAACAGAGTATGTGTGGCCCACAGACCTGAAAATATTTTCTATCAGACCCTTTACAGAAACAGTTTGCCAAATCACTACCTTAGACTATCTTTAGTTTAATCTTTCTTTTCCCTCTGATTTTCTGAATTATACAGGGTAAACTAGCTAACCACTCTGACTCAGCTTTCCCAGATACAAAGGAGAGATATTAATAACCATGCTACCCACATGGACAAACTGAAAAACTGTCTGGGAGAGCTTTGAAATATTATCAACTTAGAAGAACTGTGTTCTAATTGTATTCTTTCTCAGGTCAGAGAAGTGTAGCCAGAGGATTTTTCCCCTTGGAAGATTCATCTCCTACCACCACTGGAGAAGCAAAGATACATTTTTTTCTCTTCCTATCAGAATTCTGTAAGTAGGGTAGGTTATACTGTTGCCTGGGGAACTTTGGAACAGAATCTGAAGTCAAGTAGAACAGAATGAAGCCTGATTATTCTGATAGTGTGTCCCCGGCTATCAGGAATAGTAAGGCCTTTTCAATTTGTAACCCATAACCCCAACTTTATTTTTCATATTGGATTGGAGCTATTGTAACCCTGATGTCTTCCAGCATTTGAAGAATAATTCTCAGAAGATAGACAAATATCTGCCCAGGTCCAATCAGTGGAGTGAATCCAGGTGTTTGCTGGAATGGAATTTCACCAGAAGGAATCCAGGCTGTGGCTTTGTGTCAATCAATATAGCCAGGCTCTTGAGCACACTGGCTGGTCTCAGGGGCAGTAGGCCAGTGCCAGCTGCCAGGCTGCCAAGGTTAATGAGGCTCTGTTATTCGAATCTCAGGTTAAACAGGGTTTGTGAGCTGCACAGGGGAGGAATACCCTGTGATGAGTGATGAGGCTTTGTCAGCCCCACCTGATGTGTACAATTCATAAATCAGAGAATATTTTCTGATCTGAAAATCTGGGTTTGCAGCTTTGGTGATTATTTTTAGATAAATTCTGAGAAGTTGCAGGTAGGGACTTGAAAGCATAATCAAAACCCCAGAGCAGATAAGCCATCTGGGTGTGCTCAAGGAAGGAGAGATAATTTAATTTTTATATGTTTTGAAGGAAGAAGAAGATGCTGTTGGCATGTCCATAAAATATATATGATGGCCAGGGCAGCAGATACTCAGAGTGAAGAAGAGAATCATTTACCCTATATCATTATTCTGCCTGGGTCATCTACTAAAGTTTCACAAGCATCAACTCAGGTATCATAAAAAGCCCTGTAAAGAACTTTTTTCCCCAAAAGATCACAGATTTGTTCCATGACTTATCCTTATCATCACTAGGAGGCATTTGTTAGATGTTTAGTATAGGCAAGGAAACTTCTCCGTTTTCACCCATCCTTTGTTTTGCCTCTTTCCAAAATCCAGAAAACTCTGATAGCTTCCTAATAAGATATCCCAAATATAACCCCCTAACACCCTCAAGTGAAAACCCACCAGACCCTTACAAATCCTTTTTATTCTCAGTCATCCTAGATAGTTAAGAAACCTTAAAAATCATCTTTGGTGATGTTAACATGGATCATATGTTTTTAACAAGGTAAAGGAGCCTCTCAATTTTCTTTGTTCAATATTAACATAACTATTATCTGGTAAAAGGAAAGATTCAATGATGAGCAACTGACCCGTTCAGACTAGCCTCATTTTGTTTCTGCCCCCCCCCCTTTTTAGAGCTATCAGGGATTGAACCCAGGATGTAATACATGGAAAGTAGGCACTCAACCACCGAGCTACAACCGCTTCACAATGAGAGTTGATTTTTTCATTTGTTTGTTTTGTATTTAGGAGGTACCAAGGATCAATTCTAGGGCCTCGTAAATGGAAAGCAGGCACTCAACCACTTAAGATATATCCGCTTCCTCTGCCCATGTTCTAATACTAGTTATCTAGTCTATCTGTAGCTTACCAACATCCTTAAAGTAACTCTCTTCACTGCTTAAATCAGACAGTCAATTTTGGTGGCATGCCACAAGAATTCCTGCTTGGTACGTTATCTATTGTGCCTGTTATGGAATCATCTGTGTCTATGTATGCCTCCCCAGCTGGACATAACTTCCTTCAGGATGGGTTAGCTCAATCTCCAGCATAAGTCATAATGCCCAGCCTGGAACCTTACATATGGGGATAGTTAAAATTGTAGATTCTGGACTCACATCACCTTTGTTAAAATTCCAGCTTCTCCTTTTGCTAACTATATGAGTTTGGGCAAGTTAACCCCTCTAAGTCTTGGTTCTCTTATGTAAACTTAAGAGCACCTACCTGTTTTGATACTTAAAACAGAACCTGTCACATAGAAAGGACTCTATAAATATTAACTATGACTTATATACCAATACTAAATTATTTTCTTATTTTATGCTATATTCATATTATATATCATATATCATAGTATCTACTATATATGCTTTTTTATTATTTATGTACAATTATTTAAGATGCTATGTAAATTATATTTATATTATATTTATCATTGTATTATAGTAGTAGTAGCAGCAGCAGCAGCAGCAGCAGCAGCAGCAGCAGCAGTAGTAGTAGTAGTAGTACTGTGCTCCCTTCATAGGTCCCTGGCCCTGTTTGGGCTGGGAAAGTCTGACTTGGGAAACTCCTCTCCTGCAAGCCTCCCCTCCTAGGAGTTGCCTGCCAGGTAAAAGCAGCTTGAAACAATGAAAGGAGTGTAAGAAATTATAGCATACAGTCTGGAGCAAAGGCTTGCCTGATTAAACATCCTGGAGAGGTAAGTCTATTAGCTGAAGAATAGAGGGGACACTCAAACTCCTATAAACAGGAGAACCCAAAAACAACTAAGCACAAGCCTAGTACAAGACACAGACCTGGAAAAGGCAGGAAGGACCATGCACACTGCATTTGTATTGGACTAACCGAACTGACAGGAGGGCTGAAGCTCCAGAAAATCTCTGTCTTATTACCACCAGGTTACAAAACTAAGAAACAGACATCTCAGGGGATAAATGCCAGAGTTAACATTTTAAGACATTAAAATTTACACTGTGCAATAAAAGAATACATGAAAAACAAAGAAACAGGAAATGATGGCCCATCCAAAGAAAGATGATAAAAATCCGACACCAAGAAGATGACTAGAATATGGACATACCAAACAAGGACTTAAAAAAAGTTATCTAAAAAAATGTTCAAGGAGATGAAGGAAAATATAGAGAAAGAACTAAAGGATATCAGGAAAACAAAGAATGAGCTATATGAGAATCTTAGAAAAGAGATAGAAACATTAAAAAAAAAAAAAAAACAAAAAAAACAAAAAAAACTACAGAGGTAGAACACCACAATAACTGAAATGAAAAATCCCCATGAGGGTTTAAGAGCAGATTGGAGCTGCTAGAAGAAAGACTCAGCAAACTCAAAGACAAAACAATTGAATTGTCAGGCTTAGCAGGAGAAAAAAAAAAGAATTATAAAAAGTGAAAATAGCCTAAAACACTTCTGGGATATAATCAAGCATACTAATATATCTATTATGCAAGTCTCAGAAGAAGAAATAGAGAAAAGGACAGAAGGAATAGTCAAAGAAATAATGAGAACTTCCTAAACTTAGCAAAAGACATGAATATGCACGTCCAAGGAGCCCAGAGAACACCAAATAGGATAAACATGAAGAAAAATACACCCTGTCTTATAATGATCACATTACCAAATGCAAAGGACAAGGAGAGAGTTCTGAAACTTGCAAGAGAAAAGCAATGTGTTACATACAAGGGAGCCCCAATTAGACTGAGTGTTGATTTCTTATCAGAAACCGTGAAGGCAAGAAGACAGTGGGTTGTAATACTTAAAGCACTGAAAGAAAACAATTGCCAACCAAGAATTTTATATCCAGTGAATGTTTCCTTCAAAAATAAGGGAGAGGTTAAGACATTCCCAGATAAACAAAAGCTGAGGGAGTTCATACCATTGACCTGCCCTACAAGCAATGCTAAAGGGAGTTCTTCAGACTGGGAGGAAAGGACACTAGACAATGGTTCAAAGTGGCATAAAGAAATGAAGACCTGCAGTAAAGGTAAACATTTGAGTAATTAAAAATGCCAGTATTATTGTAGGGTATTGTTTGGTATGTAATTCCATTGCTTACTTCCTACAGGTGCTAAAATGCAATGCATAAAATGTATTGATAAATCTATGGTTTAGACAAATCATGTACAAATATATAAGTGGTAACAAGTACAAAAAAAGGTTTTAGAATGGAGAAAAAGTTTATGTGTACGCTATTGAAGTCAAGTTGGGATCAAACCAAATATAACATATATTTAGGATGTTAAATTTTACCTCATAGTAACCACAAAGAAAATAAATGAAAAATATATCCAGATAGAAAAGAGAAGGCACTCAATATAGTACAACACAAAAATCAAATAAATATAAAAAGTAGGCATTGATGGAGGAATTGAGAGACAAAAAAAGTTATAAGACTTACAAAGTCTAAATAGTGAAATGGCAGAAGAAAGTCCTGTATTATCAGTAGTGACTTTAAATATAATTGGATTAAGCTCTCCAAAGGCAGAGATTGGCAGAATGGATTAAAAAACAAAATAAAACATGACGCAAAGCATAAGCAAACTGTATGCTGTCTGCAAGAGACTCACCTTCAATTCAAAGACACAAGTAGGTTGAAAGTGACAGGATGGAAAAAATGTACCATGCAAGTAGTAAGCAAAAGAGAGCTATACTAATACAGTAATTATTTATGAGGAACAAATTTACAAGGTACAAAATTAGTCATTATATACTAATAAAGGGGCCAATTCAACAAGAACATGTAATAATTATATATGTACCAAACAGCAAAGCCCCAAAATATATGAAGCAAATAATGACATATTTGAAGGGAGAAATTGGTGTTTCTACATTAATAGTAGGAGACTTGAACACACTACTTTCAATAATGGATAGAACATCTACTCAAAAGATCAATATGGAAATATAAGATTTGAAAGATACTCTAAACCAACTAGACCTAAGAGACATATCTAGAACACTTCACACCATATCAACAGAGTACACATTCTTCTCAAGTGCACATAGGTCATTCTCCAGGATAGACCATATGTTAGGTCACAAAAGAAGTCTCAATGAATTAAAAAATATTGAAATCATACAATATATCTTCTCTGACCACAATAGAAAGAAGGTAGAAATCAATAATAGAGAGAGAAATGGAAAATCCACAAATATGTGAAAATATTAAACAACACTATTAAAGATGAAATCACAAGGGAAATTTGGAAATATCTTGAGACAAATTAAAATGAAAACACAACATACCAAAATATGGAATGCATCGAAGGTGGTGCTGGGAGGAAAACGTATAGCTCTAAATGCTTACATTTAAAAAGAAGAAAGGCTCAAATCAGAGACCTAACCTTAAAACTGGAAGAACTAGAAAAAGAAGTGCAGACTAAACCCACAGTGATCAGAAGGAAGGAAATAAAGATTAGAGCAGAGATAAATGAAATAGAGAATAAAAAAAAAAAAAGTCAACAAAACCAAACGTTGGTTCTTTGAAAAGATCAATAAATTGACAAACCTTTAGCCTGACTGACAAATAAAAGAGTGAGGATACAAATAATGAAAATCAGAAATGAAAAGAGGAACATTATTACTGAACCCTCAGAAATAAAAAGTACCATAAGAAGATACTACAAAAAACCATATGCCAATAAATTAGATAAACTAGATGAAATGGACATATTCTTAGAAACACACACACTACCTATACTGACTCAAGAAGAAATAGATGATGTCAACAAATCAAATCAGTAATCAAAAACCTCCCAACAAAGAAAGCCTAGGGTCAGATGGCATTATTGGGAAATTTTACCAAACATTCCAAGAAGACTTAATGCCAATTCTGCTCAAATTCTTCCAAAAATTGAAGAGGATGCACTACTTCCTAACTCTATGAGGCCAACATCAAACTCATACAAAAGCCAGATAAAGATACCACAAGAAAATAAAATTACAGCAAATCTCTCTTATGAATATAGATGCAAAAATCCTCAACAAAATGCTAGCCAACCAAAGCTAACAGCATACTAAAAGAATTATACACCATGATCAAGTAGGATTTATCCCTGGTATGTAAGAGTAGTTCAATATAAGAACATCAATTAATGTAATACACCATATTAACAGAATGAAGGGTAGAAAAACACATGATCATTTCACTTGATGCAGAAAAGGCATTTGACAAAATCCAGTACCCCTTCTTGATAAAAACACTTAGAACACTAGGAATAGAAGGAACCTCCTCAACATGATAGCAGGCATATATGAAAAACCCACAGCTAATATCCTACTTAATTGTGAAAGACTGGAAATTTTCCCTCTAAGACTAGGAACAAGACGAGGATGCCACTCTCACCACTGTTATTCAATGTTGTACTGGAAGTTCTTGCCAAAGTGACTAGGCAAGAAAAAGAAAAGGCATCCAAATTAGAGAGGAAGAAGTAAGACTTCCCCTATTTGCAGATGACATGATCCTATATACATAAATTCCTGAAAAATCCACAACAGAGCTCCTAGAGCTAATAAATGAATTCAGCAAAGTGATGGGGTACAAGATCAGCACCCAAAAATTAGTAGTTTCTATACACAAGTGATGAACAATCAGATGAAGAAATCAAGAAAAAAATCCGTTTACAAGAACAATTTAAAGAATCAAAATCTAGGAATAAATCTGAGGATTAAAGGACTTGTACACAGAAAACTACAAAATATTGCTAAAAGAAATGAAAGAAGACCTATATAAATGGAAGCACATTCTATGTTCATGGATTTATAGATTCAACACTATCCCAATCAAAATTCCAATATCTTTTTGTTAAGTTGAGGGATTGTTTTATGTATTCTGGATATTAAACCCTTATCAGATATGTGGTTTCCAAATATTTTCTTCCATAGCGTAGAGTTTTCCATTTTGCTTTCATGATAAAGTCCTTTGAGGCACAACAGCTTTTCATTTTGATGAAGTCCCATTTATCTAATTTTTTCTTTTGTTGCTTGTGCTTTCTATATAAAATCTAAGAAACCATTGCCTAATACAAGGTCCTAAAAATGCTTCCCTATATTTTCTTCTAGGAGTTTGATAGTTTTGACTCTTATATTGAGGTCATTGATCTATTTTGAGTTGATTTTTGTAAAAGGTGTGAGGTAGGGGATCCTCTTTTTTGGGGGGCAAGTGGAGATCCAGTTTTCCTAGCACCATTTGTTGAAGAGATTATCCTTTCCCAATTATGCAGTCTTTGTCCTCTTGTCAAAAACCAGTTGGCCATAACTGTGAGAGTTGATTTATGAGCTCTCAATTTTATTCCATTGGTCTGTATGTCTATCCTTGTTCCAGGACCATGTTGATTACTGTGGTTTTGTAATTAGTTTTGTTGTTTTGTTTTTGTTTTTGATTTTTTTTTTTTGACAACATATTTCCTTTAATTTATTAAACATGTTTTCTTGTAGTTCTTTGTACAAATTTATAAGAGCCTTTCCCCCGCCTTTTTTTTCCTCTCTCTCTCTATCTCCCTTGTTGTTAGGTTGTGGTTTTTGTTTGTTTGTTTTTTGTTTTTTGCTCTCGCTGTCTGCTCTCTCTGACCATTCACTGTGTGTTGTTTCCATGTCGTCTCCCTTTTTGTTGCATCATTTTGCTGCACCAGCTCTCCATGGCACAGGCCATCAGCTCTCTGTGGTGTGGTCCAGCTTGCCTTCACCAGGAGGCCCCGGGAATTGAACCCAGGGCCTCCTAAATGGTAGACAGGAGCCCAATCACTTGAGCCACATCCACTTCCCTGTAATAAAAGTTTTAAGATCTGGAAGTGTGAATCCTCCAACTTAATTTTTCTTTTTCAAGATGACCTTGGCTCTTTGGGGCCCTTACTTTTCCATATAAATTTGATAATTGGCTTTTCTGTTTCTGCAAAGAAGGCTGTTGGAAGAAACCACATATCTGATAAGGGTTTAATATCCAGAATACATAAAGAAATCCTTCGACTTAACAAAAAGACAGCCCAATTAAAAAATGGACAAAAGACATGACTAGACATCTCTCCACATAAGATATACAAAGGACCAGAAAGCACATGAAAATATGTTCAACATCATTAGCCATCAAGGAAATGCAAATGAAAACCACAATGAGATATCATTTCATACCCATTAGAATGGTTGCTATTTAAAAAATTGAAAATTACAAGTGTTGGAGAGGATGTGGAAAAATAGGAACACTCATTCATTGCCAGTGGGAATGTAAAGTGGTACAGCCATTTGGAAGGCAGTATGGTGGTTCTTCAGAAAGTTAAGCATAGAATTACCATATGACCCAATAATCCCACTATTAGGTATATACCCAAAAGAATTGAAAGCAGGCACTTGAACAGATATTTGCACACCAATGTTCATAGAGGCATTATTCACAATTGCCAAAAGATGGAAACAATGAAAAAGATATACTATGAATATAAGATGTGGGTGTAACCCACATAGGTAGGTACAGGTTATGCTTGTTTATTTATTAAGGTATTTATTAAGTACCTGCCATGTTTTAGGCACTCTATTAGAAGTTGAACAGAATATCCAGATGAATATGAGTCAGGCCCAAATGTTTTGTCTAGTAGGGGAAAACAAATGCATTTATAGATTTCTTTAGAAAAAGAAAGTTGACCAGAACTGGGTTACAGACACTCACCTGCCCCCTCCCAATTGCACAGGAGGCTATGAGAATGCAAATCTGGCTTTTCCATTCTCTATCATGCAAGACTGACTGGCAAGAAGGAGCATTATGGTATTGGGGACCATTCAAAAATGTCTGCCACAGGAGGTTTTATGAGGAAGTGGTGCCACTGGAACACTGATTGGATTGTTTACCCAACATCTCTTTTCTAAGAATTGTCCCTCCCCAGTTCTAAGTGGGAGCTGCCAAGATCATACAATATGTTTCCTCTCCTATAGGGATACACTGTACTAGATTTTAATAAACACTGTCAAATTGCCCTTTTTTGGTTTCTCTCTAGAGACATTTCAGACTTTCTTTTTATTGAAGCTAATTCTGTAAGCATCTTACTCATGCTTGGATCTTGGTCTAATAATTATTAATTCCCTGTACTCAGTTTCATTTATCAGTCAATATAATAATTATTTGCTCAGATAATTTAATATAAAGTATTATTAACCAGGTGTAGTGGGTTGAATAGCATCCCCCCTCCCAAATTCATGTCCACCTCGAACCTCAGAATGTGACCTTATTTTGAAAAAGGGTCTTTGCAAATGAAATTAAGATAAAGAATTTGATGAGATCATCTCACATTAAGAGCGGGCCCTAAATTATTCAGTGACTGTCCAGTGAGTAAAGGACACACAAATACAGGAGAAAAGAGACCATGTGAAGACAGAGTCAGAGATTGAAGGGATGTGTCTACAAGCCAAGGAAGCCAAGGTTTGCCAAGCAGCCACCAGAAAGGCTAGAACAGATTCTCCCTCAGGCCCTCCAGAAGGAACCAACCCCAACAGCACCTTGATTTTGGACTCCTGGCCTTCAGAATTGTGAAAGAATAAATTTCTGGAGGAGTTCCAAGAAGATGGCATCAGCATAGGCAGGCAGGGCTCAACTCTCACACAAAAACAGTGATGAAAGAGCCAAAAGCTGTCCAAGGGACCTGCTTTGGGGGTCAGCAGACCAGGACAGTGCTACACAACTCCCATGAGGCTGAGGGTCAGAGAGAAGAAGAACCGGAAATAACAAATATGGGTTACCAAACCCCCGTGGTGTTCAGGAAGGGCTTCCTTCCCCGACCCCAATATATTAAGCTGTGGTAAAACCCCTGGCTCACTGCAGCTGACTGAGAGTGGAAGAGACATCTTCCTTCCTGTCAGCAATTGCAAGGGAAAAAGGAAGGGGATTATGGGGGCTTCTCTTCAGTGAATTTAGCCAGCAGAGCCCACTTTGACTCTCTGGCCAGAACAAAACACAGGAAAAGTGGAAACTGAAACACCTCCATGGAAAGGTGTGCCAACAAGTGCCATCTGCTGGCCAGTCTAGAAGTTGCATGGACAAAAATTGCTTTTGAGTCTCTACCCTAACTCCTGAGAGAAAATCTGTGCCCTGTTAGTGATTCCCTGGACTGATTTTGATAACTTAAGCTGGGCAACTTTAAAGGCTTAGAATAAGTTGAACCAAATATCAAAGAAGGCCTGTAAAAAAAAAAAAAAAAAGGCAAGAGAGAGAAATTGGCCATCAAAGTAAATTCACCAACATATTTAGGTACCTAGACATCAGCAAAAACTTACAAGCCATGCTAGGAAACAGGAAGAGCTGGCCCAGCCAAAGGAACAAACCAAATATCCTGATGGGATACAGGATTTAAGACAATTAGTCAATGATAATCACACAACTCTCCTAAATCAATTCAAACAATTGAAAGAAAATATGAGATAAAGGATATTAGGAAGACACTGATAGAGCATAAAGAACAATTTGAAAGCTTGCAAAGAAAAGTAACAGATCTTATGGGACTGAAAAACATGATGGATGAGATTAAAAATACATTAGAGGGGAGTGGATGTGGCTCAAGCAGTTGAGCACCTGCTTCCTACATGGGCATGGAAGGTCCCAGGTTCAGTTCCCAGTGCCTCCTAAAAAAAAAAAAAAAGCACAAAAGAGCAGATTTGAATTGCTTGAAGACAGAATTAGTGATTTCAAAGACAGAACATCTGAACTGGAAAAGGCAGGAGAACAGAAAGAGAAGAGAATGGAAAGAATAGAACAGGGCCTCAGGGAATTGAATGACTTGGTGAAATGCACAAACATATGCAGTTTCAGTGTCCCAGAAGGATAAGAGAATGGAAAAGAGGCAGAAAGCATATCTGAGGAAATAATGACCAAAAACTTCCCAACCTTTATGAAAGACATAAATATCAATACCCAAGAAGGACAATACACCCCAAACAGAATAAATCCAAATAGACCTACCCTGAGACACCAAGTATTCAGAATGACAAATATCAGAGATAAAGAGAAGATTCTGAAAGCAGCAAGAGAAAAGAAAAGCATCACATACAAGGGAACCTCAATAAGATAAAGTGCCGACCTCTCATCAGAAACCATGGAGGCAAGAAGAAAGTGGTATGATAGGTTTAAGGTACTGAAAGAGAAAAACTGCCAGCCAAGAATACTATATCTGGCAAAACTGTCCTTCCAAAATGAGGGTGAGTTCAAAGTCTTCACAGACAAACAAAAACTGATAGAATATGTTACCAAAAAACCAGAATTACAAGAGCTACTAAAGGGAGTGCTGCAGCCTGAAAGGAAAAAGCAAGGGCGAGAGACTTGGAGAAGAGTATAGAAATGAAGATTATTAGGAAGGGTAAATTAAAGGGTAAAAAGACAGAAAATAGCATGATATGACAACAGAAAGCCAAAGGACAAAATGGATGAAGTAAGTAATACCTTTACAGTAATAATATTGAACATTAATGGCTTGAACTCCCCAATCAAAAGACATAGACTGATAGAATGGATAAGAAAAAAAAAAAAAAAAATACAAGCCATCTATATGTTGTCTACAAGAGAATCACCTCAGATGTAAGGACACAACCAGGTTAAAAGTGAAAGGTTAGAAGAAGATATTCTATGCAAATAATAAACAAAAAAGAGCTGGAGTAGCGATACTAATATCAGACAAATAGATTTTTAAGTACAAAACTGTTATAAGGGTTGAAGAAGGTCATTATATATTAATAAAAGGGGCATTTTACCAAGAATAAATAACTATACTAAATATTTATGTACCTAACCTGAATGCCCCAAGATATATGAGACACACACTGGCAAAACTGAAGGGAGAAATAAGTGTCTCTATAATAATAGAGACTTCAATACACCACTCTCAGTATGGATAGAACATATGGACAGAGAATAAATAAGTAACCAGAGAGCTTGAAAAATATGATAAATGAACTAGACCTAACAGACATCTATAGAACCCAAAACCAGCAGGATATACTTTCTTTTCAAGCACTCATGGATCCTTCTCCAAGACAGACCATATGTTGGGTCACAAGACAAGTCTCAATAAATTTTAAAAGATTGAAATTATAAATTTCTATTGTTGTAAGCCATCCAGGTTTTGGTAATTTGTTATAGCAGCTCAGGGAAGCTAATATCCCAATGTATCGGAAAACAGAAAAAGCCTAACAGTGACACTAAGGTATCACAGAGGTAGTAACTGTAGGAAGCAGCTACTACCCCAAAAGTTGGGAAAACAAAGAGGATTGGAATATTAAAATGTCAGAGAAACCCTTAAAAAAAAAGAGAGAGATGTGGCCTCCAGAGCAGGAACTCGGTTTTTGGAAGAGAGAGTACCTGCTGGTATTAGTATCTCTGAGGGAGCATAATGCTGCTTGTTCTGGACGTCTTTGAAGGAGCCTGATATAGCTGATTCTGGAACTGGGAAAAACTGAAACCTGGAACCAGCTGATGTTACTAGAACCAACTGTCTCTGCCAGAGTTAAAACTGTATGCTGGAAAGAAGCTGGCAACAACTGCAAACAAACCCAGAGGAGCTAGTCCGTCTCCCTCCTCCAGCCTTCCAGTCTTCCACTAGCATCCCTCTTGATGAAACTAATAGAGAGCAACTGTCAAAGCAGAAATGGGATTTGCAGAGTCCTAGACCCAGCATCAAATGGCAGAATATAGAAAGTTTGGGGCTACGAGACAATAGCTTAACCAGCATATCCCTTTGTATTTTTTTTTAATAGCAAATCCTTTTTAATGGAGTTAATAATAGCACTTACCTCACAGTGTTGTTTTGAGGTTTAAATTAGATAAACCAGGTGAAGCACTTAGATGTTGCCTAGAGCCTAATAAGCACTCAGTAGGTGCTAGTGGCTGTTATTCCTATTTATTCAACAAGTATTCCGTGTGTACCTACTAAGTGCTAGGCACAGACTGAATTCTGAGCATATAGTTGTGGCTAAGATAAACAAGGTTCCTGCCCTTGTGGAACTTGTAGGGCAGTCCATAATAAATAGGATAATTTCAAAAAGTGGTAATTGGGGTGAAGATAATACAGTCTCCTGAATTTGAGAGTTATAAGGAAGAAGTTACTTAAGGTTGAGTGGTCAGTAGATAAGAAAATGAAAAAACAAGTCACAGCCTGGAACAAAGTATTTACAAAGCATATAACTGATAATATACAAAGAATATACAAAGAACTCTCAAAACTTAATCAAAAGAAAATAAGCAACTCAATAAAAATGGGTAAAAGATTTGAACAGATGTGTCACCGAAGAAGATATACAGATGGCAAATAAGTACATGAAAATATACTCAACATCATTAGTCATTAGGGAAATGAATGTTAAAACCACAGCAGGTATTAAAATGTCTTTTTTTTTTTTTTAATTGACAATACTTCTAATAAGGATACAGAGCAACTGGAGCTCTCATACATTGCTGATGGGAATGCAAAATGACACAGCACTTTGGAAAATACTTTGGTAGTTTCTTATAAAGTTAAATATGCACTTACCATATGACCCAGAAATCCCACTCCAAGATATTGAACCTATAGTAAAGAAAGCTTAAGTTCATACAAAAACCTGAATGCAAATGTTTATAGTGGCTGTATTTGTAAAACTGAAAACCCAAATGTCCTTCAACTTGTGACAAACAAGCTTAGGTATATCCATACAATGGAATGTTACCCAGCAATAAAAAGGAACAAATTATTAGAAATGCAACATTGATGAATTTCAAATGCATTATGCCTAGTGAATGAGGCCAGACTGTATGATTCCACTATTATGGCGTTCCGGAATACGCCAAACTATAGAAGTAGGTAGGGGATAATTGCTTTCCAGGTATTGGGAATGAGGGGTGGGGGGATGAGTTGACTACAAGGGGCACAAGGGAATTCTGCAGGGGTAACAGAACTGTTCTTTATTTTCATTGTGTTGATGGTTATATAACACATATGCATATGTCAAAACTTATAGAATTTTACACCTTTTTAAAAAGGATGAATTTTTTTAAAATTTATTTTTTATTGTGGGTAAAAATCAAAATTTTCTCAATACATACCAATATTTGTAAAATGATATATAAATATATATGCATATATGTGCATTTGTTTACAAAAATGTTATTTATATATATATAAATATATTTTAAGAGGTGCTTAGATTACCTAAAATATTACATGGAACCCACCGGGATTCCCATGTTGCCCACCTCCCACACTCCCACCACATCCCACACAAACATCTCCCATAAGTGTGGCCCACCAACCTCAATGGACTTACACATCCTGGGGCCTTGCCACCAACCATAGACCACAGTTCACATCGTAGACCACACTCCCACACAGTTCTGAGTGGTGTGTGCTGATTTAAAATGGCCTACATCCATTGCCACAATGGTACTCAGGACAACCTCCAAATCCTAAAGAAGCCCCTGTATTTCAATTGCACATCCCCTCCCTGCCCTGAAAGTGTCAAGTGGCCACTGGCTCTACCTCATTGTTATAATTTCATCCATTGCTAGAATCACCATATGTGTACAACAGAATACCATCAAGTCCACTCTAGTCCATAGTTCTTCCCCCAATCCTGAGGGGACTGGGATGGTGATGTCCACTCCACCTCCAAGTGAGAGAGGGCTTATATCCCATGGATATGGTGGGTGGGATGATCCTGCCTGCAGGTGCAGGCCTTCTCCATTCCCTGGGCTGGCTGTTGCCCATCGTCTCCTCGCCAGGTGACTTGGATGAATCCATTGAGCTGTAGGGTAGGAGTTGCAGCTCCACCGAGATTCCACGCACACCTGGCACATAGGTAGGCCAGAGGCTCTAGTCTCTGGAAGTATACCTAAAAACTCCAGCCTCACATATAGGTTTGAATAGAAGGGACTGATGAACCATGTGCAGGGAGGACTTATTTGAGTCCAACTCTGTCACTCTCAGGAGCACAGATTCCAAAATAGAGCCCACTGATAAGGCGTCAGTCTCTGGGGCTATCCCCCCTTATATAGGACCTGGGTGTCTCCAGAGCTCTCAGGAGCCCCTCTGTGTGGGGTGATAGGCACTTTGACGTTCTATGAGCTCCTACTGAGATGTGCGTAAGAGTTGCCTCTGAGATGACCTCCCGACTCTCTTTGAAGTCTCTTAGCCACATGAACTCATTTGTCTTTACCTTTTCCCCCTTTTATTCAAGGTCTTTTTCCAGTTGTGTTGCCAGTTGGCACTTGGTATTAATCCCTTGTTGCCAGGGAGGCTCATCCCCGTGAGTCATGTCCCACGTTGCGGGGGGAGGGAATGCATTCATATGCTGCGTTTGGCTTAGAGAGAGGCCACATTTGAGCAACAAGGAGGTTCTCAGGTGGCAACCCTTAGACACCCCACAGTAGCAAGCTAAGTCTCAGTTACAAGAGCAAAGACTCACAAGGGTAGTCATCAATAAAAAGAACTCATCAGTGGGTCATCCTCTTTTGACAGACACTGTCCCTGCACTCAGAGGACTATTGCTGATCTCTTGGAGACTGTGGCAGAGCTCTCCAGGCTAGGAATTCAGATTCCCTCATTTATTGTGTGATTGTCCACCCATCATGACCATGCCCCATCTTTTGATCTTTTGAACAATTTTGTATATCTTTCATGTATATTCGGATGAACTAACTCTCATGAATCCCCCCTCCCAGACACCTCCCACCAATAATCCCCTGCAGTACCCATTGTAACCCTTCTGTGATCCAAATCCTCCATGAACATGTAGTCCATAAAATAATCAAATACACTTAATAGGAAAAAGAAACAACAATGATAAGCTTACATGCAAGAGACAAATATAAGGAAACTCAGGAAATAATAATAATAATAATAATAAAAAGGATGAATTTTGCTGCAATATCAATTATACCTCAATAAACCTGACTGAAGTAAGAAAGGGACTGTCTTACACACACACACACACACACACACAAATTGGGTAGCCAGGAAGGGCCTTTCTGAGGAGTGACATTTGAGGTGAGAGCTGAATGGCAAAATGCTGCCAACCATGGCAACACTTGGGAGTCAGGAATTCCAGGTGGAAGGAAGAGACAACACAACTCCCTAAACCAGGAGGAATGGACAGAATGTGGAAGAGAGGCCTGCGGGCTGGCTCCTCAGTAGGGTTGCTAGATTTAGAAAACTAAATGAACAAATAGACTACAGGACATCCAATTAAAATTTTTAATTTCACGTAAACAGTGAATAGTTTTTAGTGTAAGTATATCCCATGCAATACTTGAGGCATATACTAAAAAGTTTAGTGGTTATCACTGGGCATCCCCCCTTTTTTTTTTTTTTTTAATCTGGCAACCCTACACCTAGAATGTGGTATGAACTTTGGATTTTCTTCTGATTAAAATGTGAAAACATGGTAGGATTTTAAGTGGCACAATGGGATGATCAATTTGTTTCACAAAGATCATTCTTATCATGAAGAAAGTATTGTAAAGAGGCAAAAGTAAGACTATTGCAGTAGTCCAGGCAACAGTGGATGGTAGCAGTGGGGACTGAGAAAAGTAGAGGTATTAGAGGAATACACTTTGGAAATAGAGCTCTAAGGACTTACTCATGGATTATATATGGCAGAGGGGAAGGGAAGGGAAAGAACAAAATGAAAGATGCTGCTAGGATTTTAGCCTGAGACATTGGGCAAATACTAACAGCACATTCTCTAGTAGAAAATAGTGTTTATAAAAGACTTAAATAGTACTTATGGTAAGCCATGCTCACTTCCACGCACTTTACCTATATTAACTCACTTAACTCAAACAACAACTTTATGAGGTAGGCACTATTATTATCCCTATTTTACAGATGGAAAAAACAACCACGGAGGCACTGAAAGGTTTTGTAATATGCTCAAAGTCACACAGCCAATAAGTTGCAGAGCTGGGTTTCCCACGGGGCCTGGCTCCAGAGGCCACACTTAACTGTCAGGTTCTGCTTTCTTTTGAGGTATTGAGCACACTTTGGAATTGTTGAATCAGTGAATGAATGAGTGAGTGGAAGGATAGTTCTACAGATGTGGATTCACATACACACCCTATGTTTATTTTCATACATGCATGCTGGATAAATGTTATCTGTATGCTTCTCTTCATTCTCCACACAAATTCTCATTTTCACTCAGTTCTGGGCATCATGTCATATGTTGATGGTCGAAAGGCATTCCTGAGGGGTGTTTTTAAGACTTAGAGACTGTTAGTAACTGGCACTTATAGTTAAAGCTGAACTCCAATGAGGCCACGTAGTATCAAATTCCCATTGATTCTATCACTAGCTGAATCTGTCAGTCCAGATTTTCTCCTGCTGGGAGGACATAAAGTACTGGTGTGCCATCTCATGCTGAGGGACTCAGTACCTACTGTGAGAAGTCATCTAGAATATTGGCTAACACTGCTACCTAGGTGATCAGAGAGACCTGAGTTCAGATTATGGCTCTGCTCTGGGACCCAAAACAAGTAACTTAACCTCTCTGTGCCTTAGCTTCCTCATCAGCTAAATGGAAATAATAACAGTTCCCATTTCTTCGGATGATCGTGAGGGCTTGACAAGACATAGTCTGAGACATAGTAGAGTGCTGAATAAAACTTAGCATGCATTATGTTTATATCAAATTCTTCCTTAAGAGGAAACTAGTTGTGTCAGACCTATTAGACATGTATTTAGCTATAAATAAATTCTTTACCTGGAATTTGACGTGGTTCTAACAGTCCAGCTGTGAGCATGAAGGAGGAGCAAAGGGATTACTCTACACCATCTCTTACCAATCTCCCTCTTCCTTAGGCTTCAGAAGCCCTGCCATGAAATCCTTCCCACCTCTCAAGACAAGTGGACACATTCTTTGCTTTCTGAGTGTCTGTTTGGAGATATTTATTGATATTCACAAGATCTTTTAGGCTTATTGTGGCCCTTAACGTAGATACCATCTTGGTTTCAGAGGAGTTATACACCCAAGAATTTATGACCTGACTGCTACTCCCAGCATCAAACAAGTCCATGTTTTCCCATTCAGTTTACCACATTTCATGTGACTTATTGGAGAATATTCAGACAGTAAATGCCAAGCTAGAGCAGGGAATGGAGTTTATAGAGTTGCTGATCTTATAACTGAGAGATACTGGCATGTGGATGGTGAAACCACCAAAGCAAACAATTACCCAAGGAGATGTGTCTCAGGGTCTGCTTGCACCATTAGAAGGACATAAATTCTTATTTATGGAGAGTTTGTTGGGGGAAAATGATCTCAAAGAACATATTATGTCCCATAAAAATAATTCTCAGGGGAGTGGATATAGTTCAAGTGGTTGAGCGCCTGCTTCCCATATACAAGATCCTGGGTTTGATCCCTGGTACCTCCTAAAAACAAAACAAATGAAAAAAAAAAAAACTAACTCTCATTGGGGAGCAGATATAGCTCAGTGGTTGAGCACCTGCTTCCCATGTCTAAGGTCCTGGGTTCAATCCCCAGCATCTCCTAAAAAATAAATAAATAAATAATCCTCAAAGAAATACAGGTGAACCTCCTCTAAGAAAACCCTCTCTACTCTAAACCCAAGACAAAACAGTTAAAATTAGGGGATGCTTATTCACTTGACAAAGGGATTTTTACTTTTACCTTCAAATCAGATTTTATCCTGGAATCTGTTCATGTGTGAGCTACTAAAAACACATTTAAAATGTGATCTACTTCACTCAAAGGTTTTCTATTTATATCCTGCCTTTTGCACTAACCAGATCAATCACTTCATCTCACTGAGCATCATGTCCTCATTGGTAAAATAAGGGACTTAGGATGCTAATTTCAGAGTCCCTTCGAGGAGCAAAAGCCCATGTTTGTGAGGCTAGAGAGTATTTTGACATATTGATTTATTTTTTCACTATATTTCCTTTGCTCTTTCTCTCTTTTAAGCAGATAGCAGATTCTGTGCTTCTTATCCCCAACTAAATTTTTTGGCAAGGCTGAAAGCAAAGGTCAGCCTATTTTTGTTGAGGGTAAGGGTTGAGAGTGGGATAAAGGGCATGAAGGAGTTCCTTGGGGCCAGGAGGAACAAGGACCAGGGTTCAGCTTCCTGGTAGTGCCCTAAGGAAAGGGCAAGATCCCAGGGGAAACCTAACCCTAACCCTAACCCTAAGGAAAAGGCAAGATCCCAGGGGAAAAAAATGGCTCAAAGAGCATCTTAGGCAGCCCAGCAAAGGAGTCCCATTTCCCAAGCTTGGCACCGAGGCAGCCACTAGCTTCAGAACAGGAAGAGACTCTGTGGACAGTGACACCAGTGTCCTCCAGGCCACCCCTGTGGTTTGACACCATACCACACCTGAGCACAGAGTCAGAGTGCAGGAATGGGGCACAGTCCAGATTGAGGAGTCTCAAGAGTGACTGAGATTGTCTCCCACGAGTATGGCAAGATAGGAGCTCAAAATCAAAATTAAGCTGGCTTATTTATATAAAGAAGTGTGATGCTTCAGAAACACCAACTATAAGGACTGAGTCCACATGCACTATATGTCTTTACCACAATGTTGTGTTCCTTCATTGTTTTTAAATCTACTTCATTCAATTTCCTCCCGTTTTGGTCCAACCCTTTTATTTTCCCTCTTTTCACAACTATACAACATGCAGGCAATGATTCCCTCCAGGATCTATCTTTTTCTCTTCGTCTGAGAACACAGGAATTTTCCAAAAATGCTAGGGGGCCTCAGGAGCTGCTGCTGTTGGGGAGGCCTTTGGCAACCACGGCTTCTTGCGGGGTCCAGGGGCACTGTTAGAACTGATAAGCCTCTGTTCACCCTGAAAGGCTCCGTGACTGCCTGGCTGTGTGGTCTTAGGCGAAGTTACATCTCTGAGGCTTCTGTAGAATAAGTAGAGCAGGAGGAGGAATGGATCTTACCTAGAGCTTCCATGTGGGTGCCTTACACAAAGACAAAGGGGCAAGCGGGGGACAAAGTCCAACCCCAGCCTCTACTCCTTGGCCCCGTGCTCTGGGCCATGGCAGGGTCCACCTTTTCCTCAACCACACCGAGCAGCATTGTGGGCTAGCTGTGGCCCTCACTCTGCAGAGTCTGGCTCTGATATGTCTGAGACCCCAACTTGCTAAGCCTTTTCCTCTAAATGGCTTTGCTCCAGCAGTCTCTCTGAAAATAATCTTTCATAAATGTATTCATTCTTTCCCTCAAAAATGCTTTGAAAAATAATGGTGTTTTTTTGTTTTGTTTTTAATTATAAGAAAATTGTTACCATGCCTGGCAAAGCACCCAACCACCCCAAAGATACCTGCAAAACAAGCGTGTTTCTTTTTTTTAAAATGCAAATTAATTGCTATGACAAATGGAGGGGAGTTTGTCTAGAGTATATGAAAAATAGCCATGTTCAGGTCTTTAGAGAAACTGAGATTCCCGGGGAATTTCTGGCCCTGCCAACGTTTCTCCTATAGCTGCCCTTTCAGTTCTGTTTCAGAAGACACCGGGGGGTCTGGCTGTGGAGATGCTGTGCTGTTGTCTTCTTCCAGAAGGCCTCTTCCCTCACTTGGGGAAACAGCCCTGAAGTTGCAGCAACTCAGCCCAGCTGGGATTTGTCACAAGTCCTGCGTTCACCCATGGCCAAATCGCAGAGCTCTCCGTGGGGAGGCCAGGCAGCACACACAACCCGGGGAAATCATTGTCCTGTCCCCTGCTTGGCCGCGGAAGGCGGACACCCGGTTTCAATGATGTCTTTGTTGTCACATCAAGCAGGCGCTCGGGTTTGCAATTTTAATGAAAATCGGACACCTGCGCGGCAGCACAGGCGCGCTCCCCCTACGGATGAGAGCGGCCCCTCATCCCGGACCCCTCGCGAAGGGCAGACGGGGAATCTGGGCTTGGGGGAGGCGGGGCTGGGGAGAAAGGACCCTTTATCCGCACCCCGACAGGGCGCTTCCCCCAGGCCCGCGGTGGCGCAGCCGGGACCGGGACCGGGCGGCCCCTGTGGCTTCTGGCCTGGAACCTGCTGCGGCGACCCCGTCACCCCGCCGTCCCCGACCCCTCTCTCGGATTTCGCGCGGCCTGAAAGAGGGGCTCAGCTACAGGAGCGCCGTGGGTTATTTTTTCTGTTTTCTGGCTTGAACTAGACGAGGCAGTTGAATTAGAGTCGTTATTGTAATTGAATTTCACCTAACTCAGAGCTATTTTCTTTCCAAATATATCAGGGGCCAGGAAACGTTCAAAGAATTGGGGAAACCATTCCAAATTCAGAAAGGTTAAGGAGGAAGAAAAGTCACAGGGTGAATACTTCTACTAATATTATTTCATAATAATTATGATACAGAACAAAATATGTAGTATAATATGAGGTAAGAATTATATAGATATATTTTATGATAAACTATAACTTATGTAATATGACAGTAAAAAGGTGGTTAAAAAATTGGAGGACCATTCCAAAATCAGGAAGTCTTAGGAGGATAAGGAGACAGTGGGTGAAAATTATTATTTTTAGTAATTATTTAATTTTAATAATTATGAGTATCTAACAAAAAGTTGTATAACAATGCCTGTTTATATACTAATATATGCTATATCATAATAACTATATTTTTATTGTTACCATTATTATTATTGAAGATAACATTTATTGATTACTGACCATGGGCCAGGCACTGTGCTAGACACTTTACAGGCATTATGTCATTTTTCTCACAATAACCCGTAAAGTAAATACTGTCATTTCTTCTTCTTTTTTACACTAATAGTTTTATTGAAATATAATTCACATACCATGTAATTCACCTATTTAAAGTGTATAATTCAGTGGGTTTTAGCCTATTCAAAAAGGTGTGCAGTCCCCATCACAATCCAAGTTTAGAACATTTTCATCACCCCAGAAAGATGTACCCATTAGCAGTCACTCCCCATTTCTTCCCCTCAACACCTTTCCTGTCAGCCTTATAGCAATCACTAATCTATGTTCTGTCTCTATAGATTTGCCTATTCTGGGCATTTCATATAAATGCAATCATATAATATGTGGTCTTTTTGTGACTGGCTTTTTTCACTTAGCACAATGTCTTCAAAGTTCATCCAAGTTATATCATGCATCAGTACTTCATTACTTTTTATTGCCAAAGAATATTCCATCGGATGGATATACCATGTTATAGTTATCTACTCATCAGTCGATGGATATTTGGGTTGTTTCCACTTTTTAGCTCTGATAAATAATGCTATGAATGTTCGTGTACATGCTTTTGTGTGGACAGGTATATTCTTTTCTCTTGGTGGTACTGTTTTACCCCATTTACAAAGAGGCTGAGGTAGAGAGGTTAAGTAACTTGCCCAAGGACACAAAGCTAGTTAATGCTCTGGGACTCCAAATCAGTTCAGTCTGATGCTTTTAGGGTCTTTGCTCTGTTGCCCTCGGTTTTATCAAAGGTTAATATGGGATGGACAGAGACTTCCATTCCTCCTGGACCTCTGCAGAGACCCTGAAGGGAAAGAAAGGAAATGCAGCAGGAAGAGTTTCTGTGAGAGCTGAAGATGAACTTTCTCCCATTAAGACTGGTTAGTTAAGCCTGGCAGTTATTGCCAAGGGGGGCGGGGTGAATTACCCTTTGGGGGATGAAGGATCCTCTGTGGTAATCTTCCAAGATGCAACAAGGATGCCTCACTTCTGGGAATGGGGTTTGGCCCAAGGCTGACCAAATGGCAGCCCTCTGTCTGCATCTGGTGCCCTAATGTTGTGAAGGGGTCAGGCTGCAATTTGGTCTGCCTTCGCTCTTTCTCTGCCTCAACCCTGACCCCACACCAGCTCCCCAGCCTGTTTCCAGGGACAGCGCCATGCAGCAGGCCTTCCAAGATCTCCTTCCAGCCCAATGAGGGCCCTGACCTGCTCCTCACTCTGCTCTGTGCTGCTCTGGCTGCCCACTGGGATGGCTGCAGAGGGAACTGGCCGAGGCCTAACTGAAGCCAGACTGGTGTTGGATGGGGGGAAAGGTGACAGAGTTCAGTGAGGAGGGAGAGAGATGAGCCTTAAGCCAGGGAGAGAGGAGAAGGCCAGAGGGGCCATTTCAGAACACCCAGGGCAGGGGATGGGGGGAGGCTTCACAAAGCCTTCCCAGGGGAGGTGATGCTAATCAGAGCACGTGGCCATAAAATGAGACCTCTGTGCCTGTGTGGCTTACAGAACTAGTGTCATTTGATATATTGCTACAGATTTTTTTTTTAAAATACCAGTCCTACCAAAACACATTGTCCTGTAGAATCCTGAAATTGCTGCAGTACCATAGAAGAAACAAAATCGACAGGCTCTTTTTGTGGGGCTATATTTATGAAATGCAGAGGAAACAGTTTGGGCTTTATAGTCAGAGACAGCATTGGTCTCTCACTAACTATACGACCCTGAACAATTTTCTTTACCTCTGAGAGCCTCACTTGCTTTTGTGTATAAAATGGGAATAATAATCACAGTACTTGCCTTGCACACTTATTGGCAGGGTTACATGAGACAGTGCACCGTTCCCCAGTGTATATTCTTAGCAAGCATGCTTCTGAAGATTTGTAATGGAGGGAGAACAGAGAGTCCAGAGGCGAATGATTTTGGAGAGCAGTGGTTTTAAACAAAGCTAAACAGGTTCCTTCCTTATACCACTTCTCAGAGCACTTAATGTACTGACTTGCATCAAGAACATCTAAGAAGCACCACATTCTGTTGCAGCTCACAAATTTAACCATGGAAAGCTTTTTTTGATAAAACATCCAGGGTAGAGGTTGCATACTGGTGGTCCATGGGCCAACGCTGGCCAACAGATGTAGAGTTTGAAGGCCTGCACAGTGTTTCTTTAAAAAGTTATATTTAAAGTAAATTGCAGGAAACAGATGTGGCTCAAGTGATTGGGCTCCTGTCTACCATATAGAGGTCCCGGGTTCGATTCCCAGGGCCTCCTGGTGAAAGGCAAGCTGGCCCAAGTGGAGAGCTGGCCCACGTAAGAGTGCTGGCCTGCACGGAGAGCTGGCGCAGCAGGATGACGCAACAAAAAGAGACACAGAGGAGAGACCATGAGAGATGCAGCAGACCAGGGAGCTGAGGTGACGCAAAAAATTAAGCACCTCTCTCCCACTCCTGAAGGTCCTAGGATCAGTATCCGGTGCCACCTAAAGAGAAGACAAGCAGACACAAAAGAACACACAGAGAGCAAGCAGTGAGAGCAAAAACATCAAGGGCAGGGGGAGAAATAAATAAATCTTTTTTTTTTTTTTTTAAGTAAATTGCAATAATTCACTTTAAAATTAACTTTTCTGTTTTCTTGAAAAACCTGAAGATTGGGCCAACCTGGGACCCCATTTCCACATGGCATCACTTGGTTGGAATGGGTGGTTGGAGTTGGGGGCAGCTGTTTCCTTCATATAATATGTGTGCTTTCTGCTGAGGCACTGTCCACTCTGTCCATGCTGGCTTCACCCCTTCAAGTTACTTTCTGACCCCCAAGGCATTCCAGTTTGTGACCCCTGAGAGATCAGTGCTAGTAAATGCTGAGATGAATATAGAACATTGAGTTTTGCCCACCCACTTCTTCATTTAAAAAAAAAAAAAAAAAAAAAAGGTAAACCCTGGGCCTCTATATGGTAGATGGGAGCCCAAGGTAATGATTCAGGCATTACTGAATACCATAATATGTACATTATAAAACATACACCAAAAATAATTTAACAGGATAGAATTAAAAATTAACATAAATTGGAAGTTTCGTGCTTTCCTCCCTCCTGAGATATAGGCAAACCCTCCTTGGAGGCCACTGATGAAGCTCCTCACACAGAGCTGGCACCAAGTTGGGGCTCATTAATGGACTCTACGTGTATTATTGGTTGATGGGATGTGAAGAGGTGCAACTTATTTGCTAGGAAAAGCTGAGCAGAGGAACCACTATCCCTGCAGCAGACACTAAGCTATGTGTCTCCTATACATAAACTCATCAAGGGGATTATGAATTAAGTGCTAATTTGCTTTTACTTTGCCCTTGAGGGTTTTGGTTTAAAAAAATAAATAAATAAAACCACGCCAAGCAGCATAAACAGCAGTCTTTGAAACCAAGGCTATGCCTGAAATACTAATTTAGGTAGATGCCAATTTAAATAGAGAAATCAGTTGACGACATTTTTTCTTCAAATGTTGGTGAAGTGCTTGCTTTAGCCAGAAAGAGCTGACAGAAGCTTATATAACTTAAAGGGATTCCTCAGGTCTCGAAGCAGCCACACTCCATTATAGTTCCCGAGGGAGTAATATAATAGGAAATAATTACTGCTAGTGAATTTGTCTGAGATCTTTGTACAAAAGGCCATGCAGAGACATAAAGTGTTGCTTATTATGCCCATTTGGGGGTTATACTTTGGGTGTTTCAATCCCATCCCCTACAATATTTTCAAAATAGAAAAATAAATTGACAATTTTTGGTTTTCCTCCTCTTAAAATCTAGTAATGAGAAGAAAGGAGGCAAATATTCCTGGGTAGGCAAACTCTCTCCATCCCACCCTCCACCAGAAAGAACATTTAAACATTCAGCTTCAGGAGCTCATTGAAAACGGAAGGAACCCAAATTTCCTGTAATACCGCCGCCTCTGCCAGGCAATGCTAAGAATTTTAGCACTGTTGATCTAGGCATTGAGGAAGGGCCTCTCCAAGGCAGCCCTTCCCCTGCTTTCCAGTGACATGGAGCTGGTCAGCAGATTGGCCTCGTGTCAAGACTTTGGCCTCGGGGGACAGATGTGGCTCAAATGGTTGTGCGTCCGTCTCCCATATGGAGGGATCTGGGTTCGATCCGCGGGACCTCCCGGTAAAAAAAAATAAATAAAAAATAAATAAAAATTAAGCAGTTTAAAAAAAAAGAAAACAAGACTTTGGCCTCTGGACTCATCCCTAGGCTCCAACTCCCACCCCACCGCTTAACTAGTTGATTGACCAGGGCAAGAGATTCGGTGTCTCTGGGCCTCACATTTCTGAACTGAAAAATGGAAATCATAAGAGAACCTTCCTTGCAGGGTTGTTGTAAGAAAGGAGAATGTTTGTAAAGTACTTAGCATGGTGCTTAGGCGCATAGAAAGTGCTCCATCACGTGACTTATTGTAATAATACAGTATTTCTCTTGCTTTTCTGCTCTCAAAATCAGAAATTTAGCTGTTCTCCTTTAAATCTTTGAATCTCCTATTTTTTTTCAGCTGCTCTGATGCATGTCTCCATCATTTAGGCCAGGGATTGGAAAACTTTTTCTGTGAAGGGCCAAGTAGAAAATACTTTGAGCTTTGCGGGCCTTTCAGACTGTCGCAGTTGCTCAACTTGGTCCTTGTAGCTAGAAAGCAGCCATAGAAAAGAAGTAAACAAATGGGCATGGCTGTGTTCCAATAAAACTTTATTTACAAAGAGTCAGAGGCAGGATTTGGCCCCTAGGTCAAAATTTGCTGACTTCTGATTTAGTCTCCATTTCTCCCCAAAATGTACAAAAACAGGCAGGAGGCCATTTGGGAGAACCAAGTGTTTACCACGTGTTCTCAAGGAACTGTGGAAATGAGCTCAGGCTTGTACAGATTTAAAGGAAATGGGAGACATTGAGCCCACTCTTCCTGAAAAAGCCACCTAGACTCTGCAGAACAGAACAGTCTCAAAGTGGAAGGATAGGAGCTGTTGAGGTGGGGGAGGGGTGAGAGCTGGCATTTGGGTACAGCCCCAGATGCCCAAGGACGGCTCTGCTCACAAAGCCCCATGCTTCTGCCACATGCTGCTGCCTTTCCCAGCCTTCACCATCCCTGGCAGCTAAAGGAGAAGCCCCTGGAGTACCTGCTGTGCTACAGACCCCTGAATCCTCTTTGTGTCTGGGGAAGGTCACCAAAATGAAATGAGGCTTCCATGGTAGATCTGTCTCTCTCCTCTCCTTGGTCTGGTTTCCCACAACCAACCCTCAAGATCTGGCTTAGCTCAGGTTTTGGGTGTGACTCCCCCGACCTTCCAACATGATTCCCCGTGGCAGGTCTCTGGGCACAGGCTACTGATTATTTGAAGTTTATTCCCTTTGACTCTGGGGAGGATTCCTGCAGTGCCAAACTGACAATGGAACTGGACAGGCTGAGTTCAAGGAACAGTGGGGATTCCATCTTGAGTGGAGATGTTTACTTTCCAACTGTGCTAATTGGAGGTACAGTGAGGAACGGGTAGATGTTTGAGATTACAGAGATCCTTGGAGCGTGCATTCTGGTTTATTTGATGTAGGCTCAGGTAATAATCAAGCTGAGAAATTTCCAGAAGATCATCTGTCTTTCCTTTGTGCTGTGTGGACAACAGTTCTGCTTCTCCGAATGAGAATGAGAATGATAGATGCAATTCCCCTTAGTCCAGGGATTTTCAGGTTTGAGTGTGTGTGGTAGAATCATCCAGGGGCCATCTAGAAAAAAAAAATGAAAGAAAGAAGCAAGAAAATAACCTGGGTGTACCTCTGATCCAGTAGGAACGGGGTAGAGTCTGGGAATCTCTACCTTTAACGTGCACACCACCAGGGCCTCCCTCTACCCAGGGCACTGTAAGGTAGGTGGGTTAGGGACCTCATCTAGGGAAGCATTTGCTTAACCTGAGGGTGAAGAAGAGAACTGACTAGCTGGGAGATGTGAACTCCTCCAGTGGGAATTAATGACCTTTGTTGGAAGGATCATTCTCTGCCAAGGAAACAGATACAGGAGAATTCCAAAGATTCCAAGAAATTCAAACCTGATGCTCTTTTTTTAGAATCTTTTCTCCATCTCTCAAATGCATCAAACCATACAGTATAAAAGCATTTTCACATAGATTATGTCATTTATTTTTTATCAGAATTTCTTAATCTGGAGTAAATGGACTTCCAAGTGGCTAGGTGTCAGGGTACTGTGAGGTTGGATGGGAATAATTCTAAATAAAATATAGCATTTTCTTCCATCATGAATGTAACCTACAAATCATAGTCCTAACAGTCCCAATGGCTTTATCACCACCTGAAATCACAGATATATTCATATCACAGGACTGCTGCTGTAAATATCTCACAATAGCAGTTAGGCCTGTCTCTAGTTTGAAATCATAGTAGTCTTTAGACATACTTGTTATTTAATGCTTAAATAGAAAAACACGTTTAATTTCTATTTCAACTCTTTTTGCTACTTAGATCATGGTGTTTCAATCTGATTGGTTGTTTATAATCCGATGTATTGTATTTGGTGCATTTAAAAACAATTCTGAGAAGAGTCCATAGGCTTCCCAGATTGCCAAAGGAATTGATGGCAAAAAATAATAATAATAATAATTAAGGAACCCCTGATTCAGATGATCACAATTATCCCTTGAAGATGGAACTGTAGTTATCATTATCATCTTTTCAAGGGGGAGGAAGCTTAGGAAGGTCAAGTGACATGTCTGAGGTGGCAGAGCCAGTGGGTCATGGAGCCTGGCCTCAGCTTAGGGTTCAGCACTGACCACAGTCAGCCTATGGGAGGGAATCGCGGCTCGTGCTGTGCAGTAACCAGAGCGCGTGTGTTGGAGCAGTGGGGGAGAAAAAGCATTGAGAAATTCTTGCATCTGGGGAAGGCTTTAGAATAATCACCGGAACAGCTAGAGGATGAGCCTCAGCAAAGAGCCAGGCCTGTCAGGCTAGGGTCGGGTGATTAATTGGCGTGGGGAACACAGCCAAGCCCAGAGAAGCCACACCAGGCTTCCCTCCAATTGTCCATGCCCTGGGGTCAGAGATGGAGCAAATGGAATCTTTTATAAGAGAGGAAAAAGGGTGGAATGTAGCCATGGGGGTGGGGTTCAGCAAGGAATTCACAGGTGCTTTCTTATTGTACTTCCCCCTCCCCAAGGGCCTGGTGTGCTGTTAGCAATAACGGGGAGGGGCTGGGCTCTGCCAACCTCCACACACCCCTCCCGCAGCCCTGCAGTTTTAGGAGCTTCAGCGATACCTATTGGTATAGCAGAAACCGTGCTTGGTCACAGCTCTCCGCTGGGTCTCTGGTAAGCTTGTTGGGTTTGTCAGTAAACTTTAACAGGTGCACAGGAGGAGCTTTGGGTCTTTGAGGGGGCCAGTAGGGTCACCCCAACCTGTGCCATGAAGCAGACTTCTTAACTACTCTCTTAGCCACTGCATCCTGGTGATGCTGCAGACTTAGGCTCGAGAGAAAAGCGGCAAACTCTTGCCTCTCTTAAGGAAAGGAAGCTCCAGAGGTTGGTTCAGCCCAGTTTTTCCCAATGAAATGCTGGGACAGTGTGTTGATAATTGATCCTCAGAAACATTGTTAATGTGGAAGCACAGCTGCTGTGTATCAGGAGGTCATTTTCTCCTGACATTTATTTGAATTGTGAAATGATAGAAGATTTGGAAAAGCTTTTTAAAAATCACTTTTAATGTCACCACCCAGGAATACCAATACAAAGATTTTGGTGAATTTTCCTCTGGACAGAGGGATAGACGGGCAACTTCCCTATGATAAAAAAATGTCTAGAAAACACAAAGGACAGCCAATGGGGCCATTAAAAAACTAAGCTCATTAGCAGAAGATTATGAACTCAGAATCCTACTGTGCTGCCTTTTGGGCCATACAAAATCAGGTCCAGAAATGTAGGGAGTCTTCTCTCTTTCTGTTCCCCCTCCCTTCCTCCCCACAGGAGCTCAGTCCCAGCTTCTATCCTGCAAGCTGCACTGTCACACATTTAGTAAGTGGCAGAACAGGAATTCTAACCCAAGCCATCCAATCTGAGAGGCCCCCTCTGTGGCAGATGGTATTTTCCCTGCAGTCAGCAATTTCTGATAAACCTCCATAGGGCCTAGCTGAGGGATTCAGATTCTTTAGAAAAGAAAATGCATGAGACTAGCAACCCCTTCCCCCTTGCCAATATCAATCATCTCTCACAGAGTAACATAATGTGTGATTATGCTAAAAGATACCCCCCTTTCCTACTAGAGAATGGGAAAGGGGGAAGTGGGTGACGAGGACATAATGTAATAATGTATTATTACGTTATGTAATAATAGCCAACATTTTTAGCACTTAATATGTGTCAGATACTATTCTAATTGCTTAACATGCAATTCATTGAATCTTTATGTCAACGCTATGAGGAAACTGAGGTACAGAGAGGTCAAGTAGTTTACTTGCCCAAAGTCATATCGTCAGTCAGTGGCAGTGAATTCTAACCCAGGCCATCTAACCTGGGAACCTCCCTCTATGGAAGGTTATATTTTCCAAAGGTAACCATACCAATATGTATCTCATCAGTATCTAACTTATCCCACATTCTTATGATGTGTGGATTTATAATCCTTCTCTTTGAACCTGAATGGACCCTTGCAACTGTCTTGAACAAGAGAATAGGATGGAAGTGATGCTGTGACTTCCAAGACCAGATCACAGAAGGCAACATGGCTTCTGCCTGGCTCGCTCGCTCGCTCTCCTTCTTAGGACACTTGCCCTTAGAATCCCGCCGCCATGTTGTAAGCCTGCCCATGGCACATGGTGAGGCTACACGGGAGAGTTCCAGCTGATAGCCTTACCTGGGTGGTTGGGCCTTTAGATGATTCCAGCCTCTAGTCTTTGAGTCTTCCAGCTGAGTCCTTAAACATGGTAGGCAAGCTGTATTAACTGTGCCCTGTCTGAATTCCTGTCATACAAAAATTGTGAGAGAGAACAAATGATAACCATTGTTTGAAACCACTAAGGTGTGAGGTAGCTGGTTATGTAGCCAGAGTAACTGGGGCATTGCTCTTAATTATTACCCCATGGTTGGGATAAGCTCTCAGCAACAATCCATCTCCACTTTGTTCTGTCTGACTCGTGGGGGTGGGTGGGGAGCATCACCATTTTTGAGTTTGCCATGAGGGAAATCTTGCATAGATTTTTCTTGGTCCAACTCTAATAGGGGAATTATTCTCTTAGATTTTCTACAGTTGTTTAAGTTTTTGCATTTTTCTGTATCTTCACGGGTCTTTTGGGGGGGAATAAGAAGAGGCTGTATCAGAGCCTGCAAGCCAAATGCCATTTCAAACCAGATGTTAAACTGGCCTTTTTTAGAAAAGCTGTGGCCACTCCTTCTAGAATTCATGACTAAGGAGTTGCTCAGTCCAGTACTGGGCTTTGTCCAAGTGATTTTGTTCACTCAAGATATACTATACAATAATTTTCTTTTGAAAAGTAGAAATGTATTGTGTGCTTGAGATCTAGGGCATCTGATCCTCTCGGCAATGCTCTTCTCTGGGAAAAGAAAAGAAAGAAAAAAAAAGTCAACAAACTAAGAGAAAAATATAAGTGCCCAAGGACCAGGTGAGAAAAATCTACGAGTGTTTAGTTTGATTGCAAGAGAGATTCAGGATGTTTATGATTTGCAAAGCCATGAACTCCAGGCTTGTCCCCACCCCAGGGCTTTATACATGCTTTTTCCTCAGATGTAAGTAGGACTCACTTCTCACTTCTTTTAGTCCTCTGCTCAAGTTTCTTTGTAAGATGCCCATAGGCAATAGTAGACTTTAAATGGTCTGGTGGTGATAGTGGGGAGTAGATATTTGTAATAGACAGGAGGTCAACTCTCCCATTCACATATGGAAAATGTGTGTGCCCATTTCACATGGATTTTAACACCTATATAGACATCTATAAGTAGATGTCTGTTTGTTTGTTTGACTTCCAAGTTTGTACTCCTCAAAAGACTACCTCCTGAATTCTGTACATGTCTCTATTCCATTTTCATATGTCACTGTGGAGGAAGAAAAAGAGGACAAATGAAGGAGGAAGACCAAAATTAAATACATAAACACCCTAGTTTGGATTTTCAAAAATTAAATATAGCTGCATTGGCTCAGGGCCCCTAAAAGAACAGATGGCACATGCAGCATAAGATGATTTGAGATGATTTATTTGCAAAGGGTCTATTTGCAATGTGTGGGTATAGGGGAGCCCCCGGGAATAGTGCTTAAGCTGGGTACTAGCAGTAATCAAGTTGTCACCAACCTTAGACCTGCAGAGAAGGGAGAGGTTACTGGAGGAGAGAGAGTCATGCCTTGTCAGAAGCTGTGACCTTGGGCCAAGACATAGCTGAGGAATTCTCGCAGAAGATATCAAGGGACTCAGTCTTCTGATCTCATTCTCCTCCCTCTGATCTGCTTGGGGCTTTTCATTGGCTAAACCCACCTGGAAGCCAGAAGACTAGGAGGTCATTGAACTAATCCATAGAGGTCAGCTCCTGAGGCAGAATGCAGGGTACAGAAGGGAGTAGTGGATCTGGGGGCCAAAAAAAGGGGAGCTATCCAGCACAATTGCTACCCCGCACATATAAAAATTTAAAAAAATGCTTAGTTGGAGAGGGTGCTAAATATTAGTAATGCCTATGAAACACGAGTTCAATTTTAAACGAAGAACAGATTTTAGAAAGATATTTACAAGAGCCTGAGGTTTGCCATTCATCTAACTGAGTACTCTGGATGTCCAGGAATGAACTCTGTCCCTATTTATCTCCATGTGGCTCATTTTCACGATGATAGGAAATACAGTGTAAACTCCTGGGCATTTTGCCTCCGTAAGTGATTCTTTAAAACCATAACTCAAATCATGTCTCTCCTCTGCTAACCACCCCACTATAACCCCGGTGGCTTAAAGTAAAAGCTAGAGTCTTTACAATGGCTTACAAGACCCTGCATAGTAAGCCCCTGGCTACTTCTCTGAATTTATCCCTACACTCCCCTCCTTGCACACCTAACTCTAGCCACACTGGCTCCAATACTTCATAGAAACCTGCCCCAGGGCCTTTCCACTTGTTTTCACTGCTCTTTCCCTAATATTTATGAGTATCTGTTCAAATGTAATATAAATTGATTCATAAGAAACCTACAAGGTCTTTAAAAGAATTATATCGGCTTGGTAGGAAGCAGACTGAGAAAACCATTTAGTTGCAAAGTGGGCCATTTTTTATGGAAAAGAAGATTCTGAAGGCATAACCAAGAGCCAGGCAGTAGGACTGCGCCTTAATCAAGTGACTGACAACATGTACCCTGCTGAATTTCAACACTGTGATGGATTCCTGTGTATCTCCTGTTTCCCCCCCTTTTGAAGGCACTTACCCTATGCCTGTCCTACCATTATGTGTGGGATGTAGAGGGACAAGCATATTGCTTCTTTAGTTCACAAGTCTTAAAATCAATGGATATGGTGGGTGGGATGATCCTGTCTGCAGGTGCAGGCCTTCTCCATTCCCTGGGACGGCCGTTGCCCATCGTTGTCTCCTCGCCAGGTGACTTGGATGGGTCCATTGAGCTGTAGGGTAGGAGTTGCAGCTCCACCAAGATTCCACGCACACCTGGCACATAGGTAGGCCAGAGGCTCCAGTCTCTGGAATTGTACCTAAAAACTTCAGCATCACATATAGGTTTGAATAGAAGGGACTGATGAACCATGTGCAGGGAGGACTTATTTGAGTCCAATTCTGTCACTCTCAGGAGCACAGATTCCAAAATAGAGCCCACTGATAAGGCATCAGACTCTGGGGCTATCCCCCCTTATATAGGACCTGGGTGTCTCCAGAGCTCTCAGGAGCCCCTCTGTGTGGGGTGATAGGCACTTAGATATTCTATGAGCTCCTACTGAGGTGTGCGTAAGAGTTACCTCTGGGATGACCTCCCAACTCTCTTTGAAGTCTCTTAGCCACTTGAACTCATTTGTCTTTACCTTTTCCCCCTTTTATTCAAGGTCTTTTTCCAGTTGTGTTGCCAGCTGGCACTTGGTATTAATCCCTCATTGCCAGGGAGGCTCATCCCCGGGAGTTATGTCCCATGTTGCGGGGAAGGTAATGCAATCATATGCTGAGTTTGGCTTAGAGAGAGGCCACATTTGAGCAACAAGGAGTGGACATCACCATCCCAGTCCCCTCAGGATTGGGGAAAGAACTATGGACTAGAGTGGACTTGATGGTATTCTATTGTACACATATGGTGATTCTAGCAATGGAAGAAATTATAACAATGAGGTGGAGCCAGTGGCCACTTGACACTTTTGGGGCAGGGAGGGGACGAGCAGTTGAAATACAGGGGCTTCTTTGGGATTTGGAGGTTTTCCTGAGTACCTTGTGGCAACGGATGTAGGCCATTTTAAATCAGCACACACCACTCAGAACTGTGTGGGAGAGAGTGTGGTCTACGATGTGAACTGTGGTCTATGGTTGGTGGCAAGGCCCCAGGATGTGTAAGTCCATTGAGGGTGGTGGGCCACACTTGTGGGAGATGTTTGTGTGGGATGTGGTGGGAGGTGTGGGAGGTGGGCAACATGGGAATCCCGGTGGGTTCCGTGTAATATTTCAGGTAATCTAAGTACCTCTTAAAATATATTTATATATATATAAATAACATTTTTGTAAGCAAATGCACATATATGCATATATATTTATATATCATCTTACAAATATTGGTATGTATTGTGAAAGTTTTGATTTTTACCCACAACAAAAAATAAAAAATAAAAAATAAAATAAAATTAAAAAAAACAGAAAGAACCTGAAACACAAATTAACTCTTATTAAGGTAAATTAATTTACCTATTGAGTAAATTACATATTTCATATCACACCTCATGACATATAGAAGTGTTCTTTAATATTTCAATGTTTTTTCCTGGTCATGTCAACCTTCAAGTATGGTTTAAGTAACAGTGGACCAATCAATTAAATTAAAATACCATCTTTCCAAGATTTAACTCCTGGTGGTCCACTGAAGTGAAAAATGAAGCATTCATGAGAATTATATTTAAACCATATTCTGGAAACATTATTTTGTGTTATATATATTAATAAATAACATTTCAGTGTGTAAAAAAAAGAAAAAAAAAATCAATGGAAACTGTTCTCAAAGAGCTCTACTTGAGGACTCAAATCCAGGGAACCTCAGCTGCACCTGAACATGATCTGGATGGCAAGATGCTGGACTGCATGCTTGAGTTTCGGGCCATAATGGGGTTAGACTTTGGGGACCCTGGAGGTGAGGGATGGCTTTTTTGTTTTTGCATGTGGGAGGGATTTGAATTGTTGTGGCCAAAAGACAGACTGGCAAATTGTATTTTCTAGAAGTGGACACAACAATATTTCTGATTCCACATACTCTTCCAGAATCTTGTCAGATCCCATCAAGAGTTGGAAGCTGTTTCTCATCTCCATAGGCAGGACTTGAGAAATGTAACACCATATACATGCAATTATAAAATATTGTTGAAACACTTAAAACTGAATGTTTTAAACAGGAAATATATTTATGGGTAGGAAAATTTAATGTCATAAAAATACTAAGTATCCCTAAATTAATCTATAAATTCAAAAAAGTTATAACCACAATCCTAACAGGCAGGACTTTTCATAGAATTAGCCAAGCTAAGCTTAAAATTCATGTGGAAGGGGGAAATATCCATGAAAAGCTAAGACAATTGTGAATAAGAATAAAGTGGGATATGGGAGTAGATGTTTGCACCTGCATACATTGAGATGTATTTTAAATCTATACTAATTAAGAACATGGTAGAATTTGTTCAGGGACAGATGACTAGACCAACAAACCAGAATAGAGAATCCAGAGACATTCCCTTGCACATATGCATATTTGGTTTATAATAAAGGTGGTCCTGCCGAGCAGTGGGGAAATGACAGTCTTTTCAATAAATGGTGTTAGGACAAAAATTAAATCAGAGCTTTTCCCCTTTCCCACTCCAGATGGATTTTAGACCTAACTGTGAAAGGTAAAACTATAAAACTTTCAGAATATAATAAAGGAGAATATCTGAATGACCTCAGGGTAGGAAGGATTTCCTAAACAGTACACAAAATCCACTAAATTTAAAGAAAAAGATTGATAAATTTGACTACAGTAGAATTCAGAACTTCTATCCATCCAAAGACACCAAAAACAAAGTGAAAAGACAACTCACTAACTGGAAGAAAATATTTACAGTGCATGTAAACTCACAAAGGATTTGCATCAGAATATATAAATAACCCCTTCTAATCACAAGTAATTAGGAAAATGCAAATTAAAACCAGAATGAAATACCATCCATATCTCTCAGGTTGGCTGGCAAAAATTTTTTTAAAGATCTGTCAATACCAAATGTGGACGAGAATGTGGGGGAAAGAAATTTCAAACATGCTGGTGGGATTATAAATCCGTCTTTACAGAGCAAGTTGGCAATCTCATAAAGTTGAAGCCACACATAGTTTATAATCCAGCATTTCCACTTCTAGGCATATATCTTGCAAGAAACTTCTGCACATATGCACACAGAAACATATACAAGAATATTTGTAGAGGCATTGTTTGTTATAAGAAAAAAATGGAAAGAACCTAAATGTTCATCAGCTGGAAAGTGGAAAAATAAACTGTGGTTTATTCATACAGAGGAATGTTTTACAGCAGTTAAAATGAGTGAGCTAAATTACACATATAAACATGGATAAATCTCTAAAATATGAAATTGAGTAAAAATATCACGTAGAATGATGCAAACAGAATGATGCCACTTACATAAAGTTTAAAAACATGCAATACAATCCTGCTGTTTATGATACCACATGTGCGGTAATAATATTAAAACATCCTTGGGAATGATAAAAACAAAATTTAGGGTAGTGATTCCTTCTGGAGAATGAAAGGGATAGGGATAGGAAATAGGAGTTTCAAGCATATTTGTGATGTTTTATTACTTTATCAAAAAACAGAAGGCTATGGCAAAATGTTAAAATTTCATACAGCTATGCTGTGGGTAAGTGTTTCTCATCCTTTTCTGTTTACATACTTTTTTTTTTTTTAATTGTGGGTAAAAAAATTCTCACAATACATATAAACATTTGCAAAATGATATATAAATATATATGCATATATGTGTATTTGCTTACAAAAATGTTATTTATATATATGGATACATATATTTTAAGAGGTTCTTAGATTACCCAAAATATTACACGGAACCCACTGGGATTCCCATATTGCCCACCTCCCACACCTCCCACCATATCCCACACAAACATCTCCCACAAGTGTGGCCCACCACCCTCAATGAACTTACACATCCTGGAGCCTTGCCACCAACCATATGGACTAGAGTGGACTTGATGGTATTCTCTTGTTCACATATGGTGATTCTAGCAATGCAAGAAATTATAACAATGAGGTGGAGCCAGTGGCCACTTGACACTTTTGGGGTAGGGAGGGGATGAGCAGTTGAAATACAGGGGCTTCTTTGGGAGTTGGAGGTTGTCCTGAGTGCTGTTGTGGCAACGGATGTAGGCCATTTTAAATCAGCACACACCACTCAGAACTGAGTGGGAGAGAGTGTGGTCTACATACCTTTTTTAAAGCTTAATGGGAATCATAAGTCTGGGTAAGTACATATGATTTGTTGCTTTCTTTGTGTACCTACTAACACATTTGTTACACATCTTATGCAGAGTATATTTTAAAGATGTACATGGAATTCTGTTAACTTTGTTCTCTGAAGTCAAGTCTACACACCATCCACAAAGCTCTTCAGTTATACGTAAATGAACTATCAGTTATCCTTCCTTTCTTTGCAAAGGGATTTCTTTTAAATTTATCATCATAAAAGCTACTCACAACTAGTCAAATCTACAAAAGAAAGATATGATGTCATCAAAGTATCTCCCCAGATTGCCCAAACACTAAAAAGAAAAGGAAACCTCAGTATACTCAAATATTAAGGCCATATTTAAAAATCACACTTCAATTTTCCAGAATAAGAAGGAAAACCCGTCAAAGAATGGTGATCAAGGCTCGAGTTAGGCCTCTACAAAATCTTGGTTATTGAAAAGCTTAGAAGATGTCAGTCCATCTCCATGCTTTCCCATCTTATAAGAGCTTTCACATGTTGTAGAAGTAAGATTGACGTAGGATTGGGCTTGATCATTAAGAAATGAGAGCACGTGTATACCTTTGTTTTTCTTATTTCTTTTTCCAATAGATAGCTATAAGATATAATCTTTGATTGTATTCCCTAAAAGCAGGCCCTAAATCAAGGATTGGGGTGGAAGTCGTTTATTTTTAGGAGGAAATCCCAGGCAGGAAGTGGGGGAATGAGACAGGGAAGGGAAGAAAGTTAATAAAGGGTGTATTAGGTAGAAGGCTGCTATTGTGGGCAACTGGAGTTTAGTTTTACCAGGGACTCTTTGAAAGACTGTGTAGCACAACTCACAAAATTGTCCCTTCAAAGCATAGGGAAACCCAGGTGTTTATCACCAACTCCTCATTTGAGGAAGTTTGCTCTTGGCGGAACTAACTCCTTGTACTTCAGGCCTGACTCTCTTCCACCAGGCAGGTACCACAGAAAGCCCTCAGGCCGAGTAATAAGCCAGCTGCATGCAAGGAAACTGTCCCAAAACTTTCAGGTCACCTTTGGCTAAATATGTGTTAACATGGCCCGGTTTTTATTATATGTATTTTTACAGTTACCGTCAACCTATGGCAAGTGATACTATTTATTCATTACTAGTAACAATGGGAATTTTCTTTTAAAATAAATTTACTCTTTTAAGCCAGTCAATTTAAAGAATATCATCAAGCAAGTAATAGAACCACAAGGAGGGTGTGAAATGGTTGAAGTGTGGGAAACTTTGTGACCTCTAGAGCATCATGGTGCAATGGGCATGGGCAAATCTCCTAACCCCTCTGAGCTTCAATTCCCCTAGTATCGACCTCATGGGGTTGTTGAGAGAATTCAAATGAGATCATGTTTGTCAAGTAACAAACATTCTGTCTAGAAATAATAAAAAATTAGTAAAATTAACTTTCCCTTTGAAATATTTTTAAATGACTGTAGATATTTTTTATGTACCTTAGGAAGACTATTAATCAGTTAATAATCAGATTGAATGCAATTATCTTCAGAAAAACCCCTTTCCCAACATTTTGTCCCATCATAAAAAAGAAAAACAAAACAAAAACTGGGGTTCTGCGGTGCCTGGGTCCTTCTAGCTCTTTGGAACTGGCCAGACCACCTTCTTCAGATGTGGGGAAGATCAAATGAGGAGTGCACGTGGAAGTGCATTAGAAAGTCTGCACAGAAGTGGAGTGGTGGCGAAGCCGTGTTAATTGATTTGTGTATCTTGGTTGTATTTGTTGAAATGAACCACAGTGCTTTAAACATCATTTTTATCTGTGACTTTTTCTCTCAGTGTGTGAAGTGTTCACGAGTTTCTTATCCAGATAGTAGAGCCCTGGGAGCCCTGAGGGACTTCCCCTGGTGCCAGAGATTTTCGATAGAGAAAAATTGCCAAGAGTTGTTTACTCATCTTGGAATTTGTGAGACCTATATGAGAGAAGGTACTTTGATTTGGTGTTTTTAAAACAGTGAAAATGCCACTTCTGATTACAATGTCATATTTCTTTAATGGGGGAAAAGGTACATGGAAATCCCCAAAGTATGAATTATTGCTGGGTTTCTTTCCTGTTCTTATTGCTAGGATATTTTGCTAAGTTGTTTTTTTTTTTTTAGTACTATTACCTCCTTATGGGTTTGGCATTATGTCCAGAAAAGCCTTTACCTATCAACAGGATTTTCAGGAATGCTGCCTCCAATCCCTTCCAAGGGATGCAATTCCTTTCATGAATATGCCACCTATGGGACATAATCGGAAGGGATGTTCTGGGGAAGGGGGCAGGTGCCAGGGTGAGGCAAGGATATAAATGAGTCCTATCTGACCTTAGGTTCTTGAAATTAATCCAGTCCTGCTAAGTTACTGGGCAAAAATGGTGTTGCTAATACCAAATGGGTTTCTTAGCTCTAACCTGAGCCTTCTGTAGCCATCAGATCAACTCAATGAAATAGATCTAAAAAGTCATGTTGGTTGTAAAATCGAATTGGTTAAAGTAATTAGTAATTAGTCAAGTGACCAGTTCGCTTGGTCTAAATTAGAGATAGATGAACTTTTTCTGTAAAGTATGTAAAGGGACATAGGGTAAAAATGGTAGATGCTGCTGGCCAGATGGTCTCTGCCCTTGTAGCAAGAAAGCTGTATACCAAGAATTAAATTTGATCATGTCCCCACCCTAATTAAAACTCTTAGTTGGGTCCCTATTATCCTCCAGATGAAGTTTAAACTCTAACATTGCAAACAAGGACCCTGAAGATCTGAGCCCTGCTTACCTCTCTAGCCCCAACTCTCTCCCCTACATTCTTGCATTCTGAGCTCAAAAATACTGAGATCCTTGCAGTACCCCCAAAGGGCAGTGCCCTTAAATCCCAGCCTTTGCCTGGAATGCTATTCCCTTCACCTTCCTAACTCCTACTGAGCTTTAATATTACCTCCTCCAAAAGCTGATCCCCTGCTCTCCCCGACACATACCCCAAGACTGTAGAGGTGAACCTTCTCCTCTGTGGTTCCATTATACCCTCTGCTTATACCTCTCATAGTATTTGCCACTTTTGAGTTGTAATCCCCAATTTACTTGAGTCTTACACCAGTGTAAGCTCTTGAGAAATGCTAGATGGTAGTTTCTATAAATTAAACTTACCAAAATAGCTTTGTTTAAAAAAAATTTTTTTTAAGTCTTTTATTAGGACTGTCTGGGGAATGCAGAGTAGTGAACTGGGGGAAATATGCCTCCTAGAATTATTTTATGAAAGCAACAGTGTTTCGGCTTCAGTGGATTTCTGTCTAGTTACTAAGGTGCCACAACTGAGTCTTTTAGGAAAACATGATAGTAGCGGATTTCACCGTATTTACAACTAACTCATTTTCAGCAGTTCAGCAAGACAATCTGGACAAAAAGACAGGGGGTTCTCAGCCACTGGTGTTGGCATTTCAAGACAACCACCAAAATTGTCCTTTTGAAGGTGTCTGATGCAGGTGTGTGTTGTCATTGTCAAATAAACTAAGAGGTGCAGAGTTTGCCATCATTCATAGTTTGTTCTATTTTATTAATACAGCAGCCAATGGGGCTCAGGATTGAAGTGGAAGTAGTCAAGGCACACCTGTGACTGATATGGAAGGCTGGAGTCTGAAAATACTTGCTAAAAGATAATGGTGCTATTGTTTACTCTCTCTTATGTTAAGCTATGCCCTTTGGCCCACAATTCCTCTACCCTTTTGGGAGGAATCATATATTTACAGCACTGCATTTGGTAGGTCTCCATTTTCTCGGTCTTCTGTTTACCAGTTCATCACAGCTTTCTGCCACAGGGTCCTGTCCTGAGGCATGATCAGAGCAAAATAATTGAACTACATCCTTGATGCTAATGAATGGGTTCATGATCTTCTTGGCACTACTCTTCTCTTTGTCCTTGTAATCAAGCTCACTATGCCCAAGTCCTGGTTCCTCTTCTGAGCGAGAGATCAGGTTTCTTCATTCACCTTGCAAACCTGCTGTGGCAGGCATCATAGATTACCTACTCCAGTGGTGTGTCTCCTCACCCTTATTGCTTCTGTGCATACTGACCCAACTTCCAACTGCCAGCACCTGCATCTCTTTGCCAGAGGGCTCTATCTGGCTGTCAGACTCTATTTTGCCTGCGTATATGGTGGGCTGGAAGTGCCCAGGAATTAATGCCCTGCAGAAAAAACATCCTTCAAGCAATGAATGATGGGAGTTGACATATATACACCCCAGCTCCCTTGCTCATTGGGTTTGGGAATGAGGGATAATTCTAACGCAAGTGTTCTACACTGGTTCCCCAGCAGGATCAAGCTCCAGTTACAGGAGTAATTTGCTTGATAACAAATCCTTCTTTATCTCTTTTTCTCATTGCCTCCCACACTCAAATCCTGCCAGGGTTTGTTTCTAAAGAAACTCAAACTAACTCCTTTTCTACTACTTTCCCATAAAGAGGCTGGAAAGCTTAAATACTCACTTCCCCAGACTCCCTTATAGCTTGGGATGCCTGAGTGTCCTAGCTCTGTCAGGAGTCACTGGGTGTGAGACTTCTAGGAAAGGTTTCTGAAAGGGACAGATTTTACCATAATGTTCCTTAGGTACTTTGCCTCTTACCCTTTTCAGCCTGCATCCTTTTTCATGCCTGAAACATGGATACAATGGCTGGAGGTGTGGCAGCCAGCTTGTGAACATGAGGATGAAAGTTATTTTCTGTGGATGGCAGAGTGAGAGTCATAAGCCAAAATTGGCTGCAGTCTGAGACAAACCCCTTGTTTAAGCCACTGTTTGGTTTTCTGTTGACATAATCAGCATTTGATAAGTATTTAGTGAATGAAGAAGTTAATACAAGTAGATTGTCATTTGTATCAACAAAGCCCTTTAATCATTAAATGTTTCTCTTTTGGTTATTGCGTGTTTTGTTTTGTTTTGTTGTTGTTGTTGTTGCTTTTGTCCATTTTGGACTTATTCCTCTTTGGTGGCTCTGAATGCTGATTTTTGACTATTTTCTTACACTCCCTGTTGCAAAGCTCTGACTTCTCAGAACACTGAAGCATAAGGTTGTAGAATGACATCTCTGCTCTAGCTCTGGGGCTATTTCTCCTCATCCCTGACTCATTTATTTAATATAGCACAGTCTGATGCCTAAATAGTTTTGCTTCATTTTATTCTCTTCCTTTAAGGCTTTATCATTTCTTCCTTTTATACAAATTAATATCTCTTGATTTCACCCACCTGAGCCTCTTCTTCCAAAGGCACATAAGGGCCTCTTTCCAACACACAACATCTCACTTATTCTACTTATTCATACTTAATCCTCATCCCAGTAAAATAAAACAGGTCTTCATTTTACCAAAGAGGTAACTGGACTTAGAAATCCTTAGTTTCTTTCTTATAATCACAGAATAACAAATGAAAGAATTGGGATCTATACCATATTACTGCCTCAACCAATCTGGAATCATGTATCAAACTAAAAAGAGAACTCATTCCTGCAGTGAGTACTTGCTGGTTGCCTCCCTATTCCAGGGAGGTGGAAAGTTTGAAGCCGTGACATAGGCAGAGCCAATCATAGTCCACCTCCAGGCTATGGTCACTGGTTCAGGACTGAGCATGCATCCTCCTCTGGTCCAATCAGTGAACCCCAGGACTTTGCCTGCGAATCCTGGGATTCAGATGTTCTCTCTTGCTACCTGTTACATGGCAGGTAGATGTGGGAACTGGAACTACCATTTTTCTTCCTTGAGAGAGGATAAAGCCAACACATGGAGGAAGACAGCACTAAGAAAATCACACACACACAAACCAGACCCTGTTTGAGTCACAGCATTCTTTCATGAAGCAAATACTTATTTATATCCACTATTCTCCTGGCTCTGTTACAAGCTCTGTGAATATACCAGTGAACAAAAGAGAAAAAGCCTATACCCTTGTGGAACTCACATTCTAGGAGAGAGGTTTTAACCTTTTCTTGTGCCGTGGACCCGAGGGCAGTTTCATAAAGACTACAGAGTCCTTCTCAAAAAAATGTTTTAAAATGTATAAAATAAAATACATAGAATTGAAAGGAAACCAATTATATCCAAACTCAGTAACTTGCAACGGTGTGTATGACCCGTATCGTGGCACAGTCTGTTAGCAATACGTTACTTTAAATAACACAGTTCAGTAGTTATCTCAACCATCAAATGTATTTGAACTCATCTGGTCTTCATTTGTAGTCTGCATGCCTATCCTTGTTATAAAAGGCCACACAGCCTTATAGAGAATTAAGAATTCCCATTTGAACTGTCCAGTCTTGCACAGTTTTAACAAATGTTAGAAACAACTCAACTGCTTCCATGGATTGATTAACATTGTAACTAGGAAATACTAGAGAGTAATGAGATATCTGTGTCACCAACGTGAGAAACTGTGACTTCACCTTTTGGTGGTCGAATGACAACCAGGCATAGAACTGCTCGGGAGTTGGCCAACTACATCTTTTATGCATCTCCAGACAGGAAGGCTTCGATCACATGCTATTTAGCTGCATGCCTAACCACGACTGTAATTTCAAAGTGATGAGCATAAATGATATTTCAAGGTATTGCCAGCAATCGTAATGTTATGGGAAACACATCTGTGCTTTCTGTTGATAAATCCCAGGCACCACAAAATCATGTGGTTTGCTGTCTATACTCATAATTGAAGGAAATGATAAATTTCAGTTAAAGATTAATGAAAACAAGGATGTGATTATTTTTCTACCCAAAGACCTCTCGAAATTCCAGTTTCCCCTTGTGGGAAGGCAAGCAGTAAATAAATAAATAACATGCCAAGTGGCGATAAGAGCTGTTGAGGAAAATAACACATGATAAGAAGAATATAAAGTTGGGGGGTTAAGGGAGGAGAACTATTATTTATTATAAGTAATGCCACTCTAAGATGATATTTGAACAGTGATCTGAAGGAATTAAGGGAATGAGCTCTATGACTAATCTGCCAAAAGAGCGTTCTAGGCAGAGGAAGCACCAGGTATGGGCTCACGTCTTTGGGTGGGAGCTCGCTTGATGTGTGTAAGGACTAGGAAGGAATAGCAAGTGAAGCTTGGTTCACCTGGTGACTGGAACCAAGTGAACCAAAAGGAACATGGCAGGAGATGATTTCAGAGAAACAAGGTTCTTATAGATTGTATTAGTCAAGATTCAATCAGGGAAGCAACCACTATGAGTATTTTAGAAGAAGGGCTTTAGTATAGGAACTAGACCTTTTACAATTGTCAACTGTGGGTGGAGGTGGAGCGGCAGCGGTCTGGATGGGGGTAGTGGATGCCAGAGAATAGTCACTTACTAGCCTTGATGCAGGTGAATGAATCAGAGCTTGCAAGGGAAGCTGGAGCCAGGCACATCCAGAGAATGAGACTATGAAGGGCAACTAGAAAAGGAGTCTATGGTAATCTGTTCTTGCCCATTAACAGTCACCCCCTTTGTGAATACACAAACAAGCACCTGGTGTCAGATTTAGGGCAATTATTGGTCAGCAGGAACAGCATTCAGGAGGAACTCACATGGGTAGGAGGAGAGTAAGGACAGACTGGAAATCGTGGGACACCTCTGGGTCTGTCCTTCACCATATTTAACCCAAAGACCTTCAGGTAGTAATGGCCACTGCTGCACTACTATCTTCCAAATCTTGCACAATTCCTCTTTGGCCAACTTTGAACCAAAACCATTCAAGGAAAAGGATTCTTGGGAAAAGTCCTTCCAGCTAACCAAGTTGAAAAAAACGACCACATATGTCAATATAAGGACTTTAGCTTTTGAAAGTGAGATGGCAAGTCATTGTATGGTTTTGAGCCGAGAAATGCATGATGTGAATTATAAGAATCTCCTTGTAGGGGGACAAGGGTGTAAACAGGACAGCCAAATAGGAGGTTATCACAATCATTCAGGTGAGTAGGGATACTAACTTGGACCAAAGCTGCAGTGGCAAAGGTGGTGAGAAGTGCTCAAATTCTATATATATTCTGAATGAGCACCAACAAGATTTGTTGTAATAACAGTGAAAGAGAGGAGTCAAGGGTAACTCTAATATTTTATGCCTAAAACAACTAAAAGTGTGGAGTTGTCATTCACCAAGAAATAAAGGCTGAAGTAAACAAAAAATTGGAGGATAGGCTGTGAACCAGAAGTTGGACATATTAGGTTTGGAATGCCTGTGAGACATTCAAGATGACATAGTAGACAATTGAGTACATGAGTCTAGAGTTCAGGACTGAGGGCCTGATGAGTAGATGGAAGTTCTTGACAAATGGATGGCATAAACTAGTAAATGAATGTGGATAAAGAAGGGAACTGAGGCCTGAGGTGATCTAAGAGGTGACGGAGATGAGTGGCATCCATAAAGAAAAATTAAAAAGAGCAGCCCATTAGATAGGAAAAAAAAACAAAAACAAAAACAAGGGAAGCCAATGGAAGAAAGTGTGTCAAGGAGAGAGAGATCATCAATGTTCAAAGCAGCTAACAAGTCAAGTATAATGAAACCTGAGATTTGACCATTATATTTGGCAAGAAGGTCATTGGTGATCATAACAAAAGTTATTTTGGCAATGCTTAGGGGAACTTGATTGGAGTGGAAGAGAATGAAAGGAACAAAAGTAGAGACAGTAGGCAATACAATTTATCAAGTAGTTAATTTATCTCCTTGAGGGTAAAGGAGGCAGAGAAATGGGCCAATCTGAAAAGGCATGTGGTATCGAGGAAAGAGTTTGTTTTTTGAAAATGAGAGATATCACATATCTTTGCTACATGTTTATATGCTGATGGGAATGATGCAAAAGAGAGAGGGGGAAAACTGATGTTGCAAGAGAGACAGGGGGCAATTCTTGAGCAATGTTCTTGAATAATGAGAGCAGGAGGGATCCAGTAGGAAGTGAAGGAATTAGTCTTCGAAAGGAGCACAAATGGTTCATCGACAATAACAGGACAGAAATAACAACACAAAGCACAAAGATAGATGAGTAGATATTTTCTCAGTCAAATTGGAAGTAAAGACTTTGAGTAACAGTGGCCAGGGTGGAGAGGGTGTTGGCAAGAGGAGGTATGAACTTGTTGTCTGGGTGACTCCTCTTGGAGAAGAAATGGTGGTCTGGTCTGATGACTCAAGCTGCAAACCTTGGGGAGAGAGGAATGGTCTAGAAGAGGTAATGAGAGCAAGAAGGACATCTACCCGCTCCAGGCACAGCAGCTATGAAAATGCAGACACCATTGCAGAGGGATAAAGGGGAAGCAGCATTCTCAGGGGAACATCAGATTTTGGAGGAAGAAGGTGAAGGAAACATTCAGAGAAGAAGTTAAATATGTGAGGGATTTTGCTGATGATGGACTGTGAGTTCTAGGGGGCACAGCAGAAGGGTTTGGGTGTTGGAGAGGGGTGACCAGTGTACACAGCTGGATGAGGGCCCTGGTGAAAAGGGATATTCTGGGTCAATGGGCTTCTTATGGTGTCTGATGGAAATTAAGATAAAAGACAGGACGGTATTAGTTCTGATGGTTCTTCAGGCCAGTTGTGGTGGTGAGGCTGTTTGTGTCGTTTGAACAAGTAGGGACTTGCCAGGGACACATGTAGTTCTGGGGTCACCTCTTCATACCTGTCAGTGGCTGAATGAAGCCTGGCCCTCCCCGGGACTTCTGTTACATGAGCCAGTGATTTCTTTCTCCTTTTTCTAACATTATATTATGATTTTTTTTCAACATACAGCAAATTTGAAAGACTTTTATGGCGAATGCTCACTTACTGACCACTTAGATACTACCCTTAAATTTTTACTATTTTTACTTTATCATGTCTCTATCCATCTATCCCTCTATCCATCCATCAATACATCCTGGGATCTTGTACATGGGAAGCAGGTGCTCAACCACCAAGCTACACCCACTCCCAATCCATCGTATTTTTGATGTATTTCAAAGTAAGTTGCAGAGGTCTGTACAGTTTAACCGTAAGGAATTCAGCAATCATGAAGTTAATGAACTACAGATCACTATTTGTTTATAATTTTTTCTTTTAAAGTAAAATGCACAAATATGAGTTGCACATTTGCTGAGTTTTGATAAATAAATACTCTGTGTAATCAAATCCCTGTCAAAATATAGAACATCACCGTCACCCTAGAAAATTCCCTCATGCCCCTTCCTTGTCAATCCCCACCCCAAACACTCAGAGACAACTACTCTTCTAATATTCTTCCACATAGTTTTGCTGTTCTAGAATGTCCTACAAATCAAATCAAACATATAATCTTATAAGTCTTCTCTCACTCAGCATAATATTTTTAGATTCATCTGTATCATTATATGTAGTTCATTCCTTTTTATTGCTGAGCATATTCTTGTATGAGTCATAAGTTATCTGTTCTTTTATTGATGGATGCCTGGGCTGTTTCTAGAGTTTGTCTACTATGCAGAAAACTGCTATGAACAGTATTGTGCACGTATTTTATGAACATGTTTTCATTCCTCTTGGGTAAATACTTAGAGATGAAATTGCTAGATCAATTTATGTTATATCCTTTAATTTCCAAAACCAGTGTGAGTTGAGTTTTCTGTTACTTACAATCAAAAAACACACCAACTATACAACCACTAGAGAAATAACAGTAATGCAAGCTAATTCTAAAAGGAACCACATCTTTAGTGAGTTCCTAATGCCAAGCCCAGCATTAAGGACAACATTTACTATGTGTTCTTCTAACCAGTCATTATTCTCCAGACAAGTGTAGAAGTTCTTGTTTTATTTTGTTTTGTTTTGTTTAACCAAGATAGTCCCAACTTAGACCAAGCAACTGTGTCCTCAGAACATCTCTAGGGTTCTGAATTTTTCTACCACTGGCAAAGCAGAGAGATTGCTTTGAGGTGAAAGACCTAGAGCTTGAGGAAATGGAATATATGACATATATATATTTGTATCTATACACACGCACTGATTGAGCATCTTCTATATGCTCAGGCTCTGTTATCAGTGAACAGTGCAGACAAACAAAAATTGCAGCCCTTATGAAACTTACACTCTAGTAGAAGGGAGACAAACAATAAACCATAACATAAAAATAGTTAGGTTACATAATATTTTTAAGTGCTTTGGAAAAAATAAGTAGAACAGAGTAGGGTAATCAGGAGTGCTGGGGAGAGCTAGGGAGACTGGTTGTAGGATTAAATGGAATAGTCAGAGCAGACCTCATTGAGGAAGTGAGATGTTAGCAAAGACTTGGAGGAGATGAAGAAGTGAACTGTGTGGCTATCTGGGGGCAGAGGGAGCAGCTCATGCAAAGGCTATAAGGCAGGCATGTTTGTGGCGTGGTCTAAAACAGCAAGGCGTTCCGGTCCCAACCCCTGGTCCTGTGGGTGTGAACCCATTTGTAAGTAGGAGCTTACAGAGATGTTATTAGTGAAGGTGTCCAAACTGAATGAGGGTTAGCCTTAATCCAACATGGTTGAAGTCTTTATAAGCCAAGGAAACTGGACACAGAGGGAGAAGCCATAAGAAGCAGCTAGAAACAGGAAGTCAATGGAACCCAGAAGAGAAAGGAAGATGCTGCCATGGGCCATGTGACAGAAAAGCCAAGGACAAAGGATCACTGGCAACCAGCCCCAGAACACCACAGTCTTCAGGGAAAGAATATGGCCTTGCTGACGCCTCGATTTAAAACTTCTCCTAACCTCAAAACCATGAGCCAATAAATTCCCATTGTTTAAGCTAAACAAAAAATAAAACAGCAAGGCATGAGCAAGGGGGGGAAGTCATAGGAGACAAAGTCAGAAGTCACAATGGGCCAGTCGTGTTGAGCCTTGAAGCTCTTGTAAGGCAGGGGTATTGCGCCTTGAAGCCCCTGTAAGGATTTTAGCTTGTAGTCTAAGTGAAATAGGGAGCCATTGCAAAAATTAGAGCAGAAACAAAACAATGCATCTAATTGTTAGCATGTGATAGTAATTTTTACTCTGTGAGTTAACTTTTCACTTTCAAATATTGTATTTTGGAATTAAAATGCAGAGGTAGCTTGAGCTCATCATTGTTTCCAAACCAAAATATGAAGACTTGAATCTCTTCTGAAGGAATAATAGCAGTGGAAAAGAAAAAAGAGGGCCATGAACCATGTTACTGATGTCAATCTTCATGGCTGCACAGTGCTCAGAAAATAAGGACTGGACTCACCTGAGGGCATTCTTCATGATCGTGGAAGAGATTTTAAATGGGCTGAAGTGACGTTGCTCCAGGATCCCTTGGGGTTTGGAATTAGCCCAGCCTTGGTTTTTGTGGTCTGAGAAATACTAACTGGGACTTCCCAAAGTATACATGATGTTGATTAATGCTTAAAAAAAAGAAAAGGCCTCCCTGTTCTGTTCGTTTGAGCACAGGAAAACCCCCAGCTGGTTGCTCTGATTTGCTGGCTGGTAGAGTATCCTTTATCACAGTGGAAGACCTCATGTAAATAAAGATGCCAGCTTGGATTGGGTAGATCCAATCCAAGAGCCAGTGTATGATGCTCACTCCACCAAATCTTTAACGTTTGAGTCCAAATGTTAAATCACAGTGGTTCCTTCTCAAGTTGGTCACAATACCACATTGTTCATGATGGAACCAACCCAAAGGATGTCCTAAAGAAAGAAATAAACCTTCCCCAGAAAGTCATTCTCCAGACCTCAAAAAACATCATTCTCAATTCAGGGTTATTAAAATCCAGTCAAACGTCTTTAATGCAGAGTAAGCCAAACCTGCTGTTGAAAGCAGGTAAAAGATAGAATAAAAGTACAGTTTTGGAAAGGGGTTGTGGAGGGATTGCCGAACACTTGGAATCGACTTTGAGATAGAGTCCCATCATATATGCAGAAAATTGTATGTGGTCCATTCCCAGAGGCACTGTGATGAAATCCCCTGTGGAGTAAACAGAAAGAGAATAAGCATCAAGACCCAACAGGACTGACTCGACTGGAATCAAAAGAGGACTGGCAAGCTCACAGCAAAATCGTAATGCTGGTCACAAAATCCTCCCTAAGGCTGCCAGTTTCCAAAAGTGTAGTCAGAGCAAATCAGCAAATTGAAAGACAAGTATGAGAGACTCAAACAATGAGACATTTCTTTTGAAGGCAAGGCACATTCTACAGCTCACCTTAAAGAGGTGCTGCTGATAGTGAGTAAAATTAAGTCTTCTACAGGGAGAGTTAGAAATCAAAAAAGTTGCAAATCCCAGGGTGATTTAAAATAACATTTAATATCTTTCCATTTTTGAAAGACGCATTGAATTAGGCTCCTGTTAGCTAAGGATTTACAAACGCAGGCTAAATTCCAACAGTCTCCACTCTTCCCAGCCAGCTCCAGGAAGCTGCTGTACAAATTTTTGGGAAAGGAGCCTAAAGAGCTGGAACCACCTGGTTTCGGGGTTACTTGGGGACGTAGAGTTTTCTCAACCTGGTTCATTAAGGGCTATAAAATAAAACTGGCATTTACTAACTTGGGCCTTATTGCTGTATTATAAATATCCTTTTATATTTCCTGCCCTGGGTAAGGAAAGCTCCATTTTCCTCCTTAATCCCTGAAATGAGAATTGTCTCCTTATAGATTTTGTCTCTGGACTGATAGAAACATTGTCTGGAAAAACAAAAGCTTTGTTCTGTTGACAAAATTTTTCCAGGGAACACCCAGACCAGTGAGATGTGAGAGCACAGGCTCTGGAAGCCAGCTGGGGGACAACAAACCCAGGGCCCTGAAAGTTAAAGATTTCACAAAGATTATCCCCTTCACTCAAGGTGGGGGAGGAGTGTCAAGGCTAGAAGAAATCACTCAGAGAAACAGAGGCACAATCATTCTTCTTGGGTTTGGTAATCACTTTGTGGAATGCCCCTAGAATTTAGGATGACGTGGAGAACCAAGAGTTTGTAGAAAAACCTTGCAGATTGTAGTCTATGAGCTGAAGTTGCTGGTTTTTATTTGAGATCCATGCCAAATACACACAACCCTCAAAAACTAACTGGATCAGCACAAACACAAACACCCAAGAGAAAGTAAAGATTCCAGATAGAAGTTGAGTAAGCCTCCCCACTTTATTACAACACCTACCCTCACTTAAAAAATGAGCAGGTCAGACAGGGCTTCGAGTGATTTTCTGGTCATGATAACAGGTTGTATTGTGCCCTCAATGCAATTTTAATAGGACTCAGAGCAAAGGCAACGTTGATCATGAGTATAGTAAAATAAGATAGGGGTACAATCCCCTATTCTATGAACGCCTGGCTTTTCCTCTATGTATTTTGTTGTTGATTTGGACTTTTAGCACTTGATCCAATCATAAAAGTTCATGAAGCCTAGTGACGGCAGTCTGTTTGTTCCAGAGGCAAATGACATCTTGTTCATTTTATTTAAAATTTTGTCTTTGAAATCAGAGGAGAGAGAGACAGAGAGAAAATATCACTCTGAATACTCCTTAATCACAGTGAGCATAATTTATTCTGTCAACATGTGATTCACAGGGTTTCAAAAGTCATCTAATCCACCCTTCTCATTTTACATAGGAGGAAATTGAGGCCCAAAGAGGGGAAATAACTTGCTCAAGGTCATACATGTATAATAGTGTAAACGTAACATTAAATCTTATTCCCAGCTACTAATTAGCTTACTATTATTGAATTTCCTGCTCATTCTTTCCATGAGAGTTGATTGGCACCTCAAAATTTGTGTTTAATAAAATACCTAGCATATTATAGTCAAAAGGACTAGCCATTTCTTATGTGTTGTGATATGAGAGAGCTGTTGCACTAATCCCTGGCAAACATGCCACCCTTGGGTGACCATTCAGCCCTGGAGCTCACAGTTGCAAGGCTCAGGATAATAACCTCACTTCTACTTTACTCTCTTCACTAGGGAAAGAAAACCTTCAAATCATCTGTCCCACTGTCTTACTAAGACATTCTTTTTAATTACCAGGAGTCCTTGCTTTTACAGAATTGGACATTTAAATGAAAAAAGTCAGTTCTCAGAATGTACACTAATGGTGTTCCAATTTCAGGGAAAGAGGAAGTCTTTGGTATTTGACTGTGTGCTTGTCATTTTCCATCTGATTGGAATGTTGTGGGATTTAGAGGCGCTATAACATGAAAACAGTATTAACATGTTGCTGTTATTATAGCAATTTGCCAATATTGGATGTAGCTAAACAAGTCTTCCCTCCTATGGTCTAAATTAGTGTTTTTAATTCTTTTCTTTTGGAGAAATCTCCTCAACTACCTTTTGAGAGTCACCAAACAGTTTTCTCATGACAGAACCTCTGTCATGTGTATTTGGGGCTCCTTATTTTAAAGGAAATTCAAAATCCATTCCTTAATTATATGTATGTTGAAGAAAACAGTTCATCTAACTCAGGGTTTTTCAACCTCAGCACTGATGATATTTAGGATCTGAAAATTGTTTGTTGTGTGGGGCTGTCCTGCGTATTATAGGATATTTAGCAGCATCTCAGGAGTCCACCCACTAGATGCCAGTAGAAACCCTTCTCCCCTGAGACATGATGATCAAAAATGACTCCAGATATTGCCAAATGTGTCCTGGAAGTAAAATCACCTCTAGTTGAGAACCACTGACCTAACTTATTTCAGAAAGAAACCCCAGTAGAATGTAAGCTCCATAACAGCAGGACCTGTGTCGTTCGTCACTGTATTATGCACCCAATAGTCATTTTTAAAGTTTTTGTTGATTTAATGAAAGAGGCAACGCATGTGGTATCAAAGTCTTGGATTTAGAATGTTCAGACATGGATCTGCCACTTTTTACTTATGTCATTTGTCTAAATTATTTTACCTTTTTGAACCTTATATATATATAATGGAAGAATAATCTTTGCTTTGACTCCATTATCTTGTGAATTTCAAATGCAGTCATTTGTGTGAAGATACTTGTACCCTGTGAAATGACCTCCATACTTGAAAGATAATGGAGGACAAATGTATTGAAGTAGATACTGAACTACAGAGTAAGACTCAGACCAACCTACAAAAATGGTTCTTGCTTATTTTAACACCAAGCTGGAGTCTGTTTGGCCTTGAAGTTAGGTAAGGTTAGAGGAATGAAATGGGGCCCAGATACAACAACTCCAGAAATCTGATGGGTACGTCAAGCTGACTGAGCTTGTGCTTTATTTACACAACATAGTTGGCTTTACACCAATGCAGGTAAATAAAGGAAAACCGTTTGTTCCTAAACTAGACAGCTCAGCAGTAAATTGGGATTAGAACCTTAGAAGCCAGTGGCCAGGTTCTATCAGGAAAGAAAGGAGATGGACAGGTCTTGGAGGATGAAACCCAGAACCCCTGTGTATCTGGGGTGTGATGATCTCTGTGGTGTGGGGGGAGGCTTCTGTGTGAGGTCCATTACATAACAGGGGCATTGGAGATCCCAGAGTTATCTGGGTTAAGATACTAGCAAGCAGGAAGATGAGGTGTCTGTGGCGACATGTTATGAGTTCTGCAGGAGCAAGAATCTGCTGCAAGGAGGGTTGTTATCCCAACTCCTACGAGTGTCTTCTCTGGTTGTAGACATGGCACTTGCCTTCTGCTTGCCTCAGGCTTCTCACCTAGGAACAATATTGTGGATCCTGTCTAAATGGAGTGCCCATGTGCGGGGCAAATGCAGTGAGAGACTTAGGATTTCTTCTGTTTTGGTCTTTGCATTTATTTATTGGTTGTGAAAGTAATTGTTTTTATTTGGTTTTTGTTGTTTTTGTGTAGCACTTGTTTTTAAATATATAAACTATATTTTATATTTATCATTAGTGTTTTTTAGCTTAGTTGTAAAAATTCAAATATTGCTGAAACATATCAGTTCCTATCATTATTACCATTATGATTAATAATAGCCACCATTTATTTAATAATAGTTTAAGTATTTAATAATAATTTATTAATAACGAGAGCTACCATTTATTGGGTCCTTACTCCTTTACTGTTAGCCTGAATGACTGCTGTAGAATGTCTCATTCAATTTTCACAACACCTCTATGAGAGCAGGACTATTATTATCCCCATTTCAGAGGTGAGAAAACTGAGTCTTAGAGAAGTAAACTAAATGGTCCAGAGTCACCCAATTAGTAAATAGCAAAACTGGAATTTCATCTTGATGGGTCTGACCTCAGAGCTCAACTCTTTACCCCTCTGACTTTCTGTCTCCCTAACCCTAGTTTTTCTTTATTATTTATCTTTTCTACTTATTATGCTTAGACATGTAATGCATGCTATTGTAAAAAAAAAAAAAAAATTAGGAAATGAAAGTCCCACCTATTCTCACCCTCAAGGATAACCACAGTGAAGACTTTGGTGCATATGCCTGCAGATTTATTTCAATGCTTACATTCCTATAAATACGAAAAGCATGAATCACCATCTAATGGCAGGTTAGCAGTCGTGCTATCCAGGATAAGATTGCCTAAGAGCTGTGCTGAAGGCAAGGTTTTGTGGTGGTGTCTATAAACCAAGCCTAGACAGCAGCACTGTCATGGCTGCGTGTCATAGGAGTCTGCTCGTTAGCGTCTGGCTCGACGCTTCTCCACGTCCTCCTCTACCCTTCTAGCCAAGACCTGTCACATTAATTATTGTTCAGTCTTACCAAACAAAACACAACGCTCCTACCTAAACCCATTGCTTTCCAAGTTGAACTTCTAATATTCCGTATCTTTTTTTTTTATCGTGCCTGCCCCTAGAATTTTTTTTAACAAATCGATTTTATTGATACCTAGTAATAAAGCATAAATCCATCCCAAGTGTACTATCAATGGTATTTGGTATTATCACATAGTTGTGCATTCATCACTTCAATCACTATTAGAGCATTTTCATTATTCCAAATAAGGATAATTAAAAAAAACAGACCAACAAAAACTCCTCACCTCTCAATCTCTCTATGCTTCCCCTTCTGCTATTCTGTTTTCATCTCTCTAGTTTATTTCTCATATATGCAATATTATCCATATTCGTATTCCACTTGAGATTTCACTATGCTATAGAGTCCTATGTTACATTTTTAAGCTTTCCTTCTAGTAATATATATGTCCTTTGACTTTCCCTTTCAACCACTGTCATACCCATGTAATAGCTCAGCTCATTACAGACACTATGATGTGCTTTCACCATTTCTATTCATTTCCAAAGATTTACAACCTCTTTTTACCAGTTCTGCACAGACTAACCCTCGGCTTTCCATTTTCTACTCTCATTCTATTTTCTGGTGACCTATATTCTAATTACTAACACCATGAGTTTACACAATATATTTAATTCATAATAGTGCAATTAGACAGTATTTGTCTGTTTTTGTCTGGCTTGCTTCACTCAGCATAATGTCCTCCAGGTTCATCCATGTTGTCATATGCTTTATGACTTCATTTCTTCTTACAACTATGTAATATTCCATCATGTGTATACACCACAATTTGTTTATCCATTCATCAGTTGGTGGACACCTGGATTGTTTCCATCTTTTGACAATCATGAATAATGCCACTATGAACATTGGTGTGCAGATATCTGTTCGTGACACTGCTCTCAGTTCTTCTAGGTATATATCTAGTAGTGTATTGCTGGGTCACATGGCAAGTCTATATTCAAATTCCCTAGGAACTGCCAAACAGTCCTGCACAGTGGCTGTACCATTCTATATTCTCACCCACAATGAATAAGCATTCCTCTCACTCCACATCCTCTCCAGCACTTGTAGTTTTCCAACTTTTTAATAGTGACCATTCTAATAGGTGTGAAATAATATCTCATTGTAGCTTTGATTTGCACTTCCCTGATCACTAGTAATGTTGAACATTTTTTCATGTGGGTTTTTTTTTTTTTCCTTTTGTATTTCTTCTTTGGACAAATGTCATTTCAAGTCTTTTGCCCTTTTGTTTTTTTTTAAGGAGGTACCAGGGATTGAACCTGGTACCTCATACTTGCGAAGCAGACACTCAACCAGTGAGCTGCTCCCACTCCACTTGCCCATTTTTCTTTTTATTGTTGAGTTGTAGTATCTCTTTATATATCATTGATATTAAACCCTTATCAGATATTTGATTTCCAAATATTTTCTCCCATTGAGTCAGCTGCCTTTTCACCCTTTTGACAAAATCCTTTGAGGTGTAAAAGTTTTTAATTTTGAGGAGGTCCCAGTTATCTATTTTTTCTTCTGTTGCTCCTGCTTTGGGTATAAGATTTAAGAAACCACCACCTATCACAAGATCTTGAAGATGTTTTCCTACATTTTCTTTTAGGAGTGTTATGGTTCTTGCTTTTATACTTAGATCCTTGATCCATTTTGAATTAATTGTTTTTTAGGGTGTGAGATAGAGGTTCTCTTTCTTTCTTTTGGATATGTATATCCAGTATTCCCAGCACCATTTGTTGAATAGACTGTTCTGGTACAGCTGGGAGGGCTCGATACCCTTGTCAAAAATCACTGGACTGTAGATTTGAGGGTCTATTTCTGAGTTCTCGATTCAGTTCCATTGGTCAATCTATCTGTCTTTATGCCAGAACCATACTGTTTCTTTGTTTGTTTTACCACTGTAGCTAAGTAATATGCTTTAAAGGCAAGAAGTGAGATTCTTCCAACTTCATTCTTCTTTTTTAAGACATTTTTGGCTGTTCGGGGCCCCTTACCCTTTCAAATAAATTTGATAATTGACTTTTCCATTTCTGCAAAAAACGCTGTTGGGATTTTTATTGTGATTGTGTTAAATCTGTAAACCAGTTGGGTAGAATTGACATCTTTTTAAAAAAAGTTATCTCCACCCTGAGACTGATCTCTCATCTGTCTGTTCTTTGTTTCCACTCGCTGTCTGCTCCTTGTGTCCTCTTGTCTGCTTCATTGTGTCCATTCGTTGTCTGCTCATCTTCTTGAGAAGGCACTGGGAACTGAACCCGGGACCTCCCATGTGGAAGGCGGGCATCCAACCACTTGAGCCACATCTGCTCCCTGCTCATTGTGTCTGCTTATTGTCTGCTTGTTGTGTCTGCTCATTGTGTCTGCTCATTGTGTCTGCCTGTCTTCTTTAGGAGGCACCAGGAACCAAACCTGGGGCCTCCCATGTGGGAGGCAGGCACCCAAGTTCTTGAGCCACATCTGCTTCTCCTTTTTTAATGTAAGCATTGAGGGCTATAAATTTCCCTCTCAGCACTGCTTTTGTGTGTCCCATAGGTTTTTTTGTCTTTTTTTTTTAAACCAATCAATTTTATTGACACCTATTAATAAAGCATACAATTCACCAAAAGTGTACTATCAATGGTATTTGGTATAATCACATTTGTGCATCCCATAGGTTTTGAAATGTTGTGTTCTAATTTCCATTCATCTCAAGATATTTACTGAATTCTCTTGCAATTTCTTCTTTGACCCACTGATTATTTAAGACTGTGTTATTTAATCTCCAAATATTTATGAATTTTCCCTTTTTCAGTCCATTATTGATTTTCGGTTTCACTCCGTTATGATCAGAGAAAGTGTTTGGTATAATTTCAGTCTTTAAAAAATTATTGAGACCCACCTTGTGACCCAACATATTGTCTATCCTGGAAGAAGATCCATGAGAGCTTGAAAAGAATGCGTATCCTGCTGTTTTGGGGTGTAATGCTCTATAAATGTCTGTTAGGTCTAATTCATTTATCATATTATTCAGGGTCTCTGTTTCTTTCTTTATCCTCTGTCCAGATGTTCAATTCAATATTGAGAGTGATATATTGAAGTCTCCAATTATTATTGTAAAGACATTTATTTCTTCCTTCAGTTTTGCCAGTGTGTGCCTCTTTTATCTTGGGGCACCCAGGTTAGGAGCATAAATATTTATTACAGTTATTTCTTCTTTGTGAATTCTTCATCTCTTATAACAGTTTTGCATTTAAAATCTATTTTTCTGATATTAATGTCATTATGCCATCTCTTTCTTGGTTACTATTTGTGGGGAATATCTTTTTCCAACCTTTCACTTTCAACTTGGTTGTGTCCATATGTCTGAGGCGAGTCTCAGCTGACAGCTGTTGCAGCTCAGCTACTGAAGTGCATAGGTTGGGGCAGCAGCAAGACCAAAGGACGCACTCAGCAAGGTGTCAGACATGAGCTTTATTTATTGGGATTTACAGACAGGAGAGATTTTTTCTGGTGCCAGCAATCCAGAGAATGAAGATAGAGGCATGAAAATGAGAGGCAATATATAGGGTCTCAGAACAAAGACATTTCATAACAGTTACATAAATAGGGTCTGGTGATGTTATTGTAAGAAAGAACTGTGCAGCCTGGGAAAAATTACCGTCTATACCATCTATAAGTTGTTCTCCTATGAGACGGTTTGTTACATTTTAACTTGTATCTGGGGGTATGCAGGCAGCTGCATACTGCAGGCTGAGTTTCCCTTAGGGAGGGGGGGGGTCAGGGCTGGGGACCCACTGGACCCCACAACAGCATATAAATGACTGATATTCTTTATCCATTTTATCAGTCTATATATTTTGATTGGGAAGTTCAAGCCATTAACATTCAATGTTGTTACTGTAAAGGCATTACATACTTTGTCCATTTTGTTCTTTGGCTTTCTGTTGTCATATGTTATTATTGTCTGTCTTTTTACCCTTTGAACTGCTCTTACTAATAATCTTCATTTCTACACTCTTCTCCAAGTCTCTCACCCTTGTTTTTTTCCTTTTAGTCTGCAGCACTCCCTTTAGTATCTCTTATAAATCTGGTCTTTTGACAACATATTCTCTCAGCTTTTGTTTGTCTGTGACGACTTTAAATCATCCTCATTTTAAAGGACCGTTTTGCCAAATAAAGAATTCTTGGCTGGCAATTTTTCTCTTTCAGTTCCTTAAATACATCATACCACTCTCATCTTACCGCCATGGTTATTCCCGACTGGTGTGCTCAGTGTCTACGACTGGTCCTTCTTGCCTAAGGCTTTGTTGTTTCTCCCCTTCACCTCTTCCTTAGGACCCTGGTCCTCGCTTCCTGGATTATCCAGACACTGACTCTACCTGCTCAACTTCAGTCAGCTGCCCACCTGACCATCTTACTAAATAAATGATAAACAAGCTGTGTTTAGGGATTATAAAAGACTTTTTATAGATCATCTCATTCTAACCTCAATAATCCTGAAATGTAAGTGCTATTATTATCCCTATATATTGACAAGGAAATTACCCTTTAAGAGAGAATTAAGGTGGAGCAGATGGAGCTCAGTTGTTGAGCGCCTGCCTCACATATACAAGGTCCCGGGTTCAATCCCTGGTAAAGTCTAAAAAAGAGAAAGAGAGAGAATTCAGTGACTTGCATGCACTCATATAGACAGGAAACGACAGTGCCAGGACTTGAAACAAATCAACCTATCTTTTCCATACATCTTACTGTGGCCATCTCTGGAATCTAAAGCTGCCTGGCCCCAACTGCTAGCTTCCTGCTGCTCAAAAGGTTGTTTATATGTTTATCACTGGTGTTGTGGAAGATTAGTTTAGTTGGTTCGTGGATAGATTTTTTTCTATTAATATATATATATATATATTTATTCTAGTATGCATTAGGAAAATTTATAGCTAGCACATAAAAGCAATACTTTCACAGATATATTGCTTAGGAGGTGGCTAAATTTATATAGATTAAAAAGATGATTTATAGAAAAATCTGAAGTAAATGATAGTCTGAGTCTTCTGCTGATTGGCAAGAATTGTGAAGATGGTACTTGGACAATTGCATTTGGGAAGCACTGATCATTCTATCCGCTCTTCGTAAAACTTCTGTGCAAACATCTAATTGCATATCTGGAGCCTGTTTCTTGCCTATACTCCCAGGTTCTTTTTTTTATTTATTTATTTTTTAATTTTTATTGTGGGTAAAAATCAAATTTTTCACAATACAAACCAATCTTTGTAAAATGATATATAAATATATATGCATATATGTGCATTTGCTTACATAAATGTTATTTTTTAATATATATTTTAAGAGATGCTTAGATTACATAAATGTTACTCAAAAATTACAGGGATTCCCATGTTCCCCACCTCTCACACCTCCCACAACCTCCCACATAAATATCCTTCATTAGTGTGGCACATCACCTGCAATGGATATACACATCCTGGGGCTTTGCCAATAAGCATGGACCATAGTCCACACTGTAGATCACACTCTCTCCCACACAGTTCTGCATGGTATATTCCCTGGTTCTTTTGAATCCAAGCTTGTCTGCCTACTTGCCTGCACTTTGGGAAGCATCTTTCTTTCTCTGTCTGTATGTTTCAGATTCCCATTTATTTCTTTGGGTTATGCCCTTTCTCCTAAAATCCCAAACTCATCATCAATGCTGGTCTATACCACTCCTCCTTGTGGTCTAGCCAGGCCTCCTTTCTCTAACTAAGCCTTTGTCCTGATGGCACAAGGAGTCCAAAAGGGATGCCAAGCGGCTTTATCTGCCTGTGGGAAGGGCTGCAGGAAGAGAAGCCTGTCGAATTTAAGTGCTGGCCAGGTCTTTGCTGAATGGTTTTGCCAGGCATAAGCCTGAGAAAAGCAACTCAAAGTTAAGATAATCAGTGAGCTTACAATTGGAGACCTTTTCATATTAGCCTTCTTGTATAGCTAGAAGTTAACCCCCAACCATTCAAAGTGTCCACCCTTTGTACAAGTCCTTAGAAACACTGAGGCCTACCATAACAAAGGTATGGTCTAAGGAAGAGATTGAAGTGCTTTGGATAATTTTTTGGCTATTGTGGATCACACTCTGTATCCTTTCAACAGATTATCAGTAAGTATTACCTATGGAAAGGCTCTAGAAGTCTCAGAATTCCCATTTCTTAGAAGATAGGTACCATAGCAATAAACCCTTTCCTAGAAATAAAGTATATTTGGTAGTCAGTGAATATGCATTGGTGGTGGGGGGAGCATCTTATATTCATAAGCTTCTTTGACTTTTGCGTAAAATGGGTCTGGGTTACTTGCAGAGAGCAATATGGAGAAGCAGGAAAAGCACTTTAGGAAGATTAGGAGAACTGACTTTGTTCTACCACTGTCTCCTTGTGAGGGGAGCAGATCATATTCTCTCTCCAGGGCCTTAAGCCTATGGCTGAGGTTGGATTAAGTTCTGCTCCAAGTTCTAAGATTCTGTGATTGTAGAAGTGCACACATCTAAATTGACAGAATATGAAGTGTTGTCTCTGCTCCACCAACATTAGTTTGTGAAGGCCTTGCAGAGCATCTATTTTGGCTAACTTTCTTTAATCCTGTGTTTCTTGTGGATGTCTACAGAATCCAGAGATCCCACTAAGAATCCAGTGCTAGACAATGAAAGCGACATTTCCCAAACTGGGGAAAATATGTTATAGGAATACACTTTTTAAATGATTAATAGCTAAGCATTTATTATCTAATTACCTTCCACTTACTGGCTTTATGTTTATACCAATGATATAAAGTTTTGAGACAACTTTAAGTTAAAAACATCAAATTGATTAAATAATAGTTAAATTGTTAAATAATAGTATGAGGGGTATGGAAACATAGCTAGAATAGTGGAGGTGGTAGACAAATAACAGCTCAGGCTTCTTGACTATTTACTGTGTACCAGGCATAGTTCTAAATGCCTTACGTGAATTATTTCATTTAATCCTCCTCAGCACTCTATCAGCTATGTATTAATATCATGCCCATTTTATAGATGGGGATCTGAGGCAGAGATGTGGGTCATAGCAGAGAAAACACTTAGACCTGGGCAATCTGGCTCCCTCATCCTTTGACCTGCTGCACAATAAGGCCTCCAAGGTGCAGAAGCCAGAAGCAAGGCTGCAAATGCTGAAGCTGCAGTTCAGTGGTCTAACAGAGAGACTGGGCCGCAGAAGGAAACTCATCTCCAGAGGGATGGGCAGCCTAGGTCAGGGCACAGAGAGAGATTCTGAGCTCCGAGCACATCAGGCATGAGCTGGACCCTGAACCACCCTCTGCCACACTCAATGCTCAGGCCAGAATTGGGAGTGAGTCCTCAGGGAGCAGGTGGGGATGGCTGTGGGTGGGGGAGAGAAGCCCAGAATCAAGGAGTTCCAGGTACAGGGAAGGCTGTAAAGGAGAGGACTTCAAACTCAAATGCCTGCCTGGACCAGGCAAGTTCTGTAAATGACCATACCCACCTAAATTTGCAGTTGTTCCTCACTTCCTCAGCCTATTTTTGCCCTGCAGGAAGGCAAGCCTAGTGTTATCACATAATCCAAATTTTTAAGAGCAGCCAAAAAGTTGGACTTTAATGTGAAACCTTCATATTTTTTAAAGATGGCAAATAATTCAAAAATTTTTTAAGTATATCATGCAGTGCAAACACAGCACATCCACACCCCTGCCCGCTAGGCTTTTATAACCCACCCGGCATGATGGTTAAGAGCACAGGTGTTAGAAACAAGTGGACCTGGTGTTTCAGTTATCTATTGCCGTGTAATAAACTACCCAAGAACTTATGGCTTAAGAGAGCAGCCATTTTATTTCCTTATCATTCTGTGGGTCATGGGCAGGAACATGGATAGGGCTTGACAGGATGATGCTACTCCATCACATGGTATCAGATGGGGTCATTCATTCATTCAGCCTCACTCAGCTAAAGACTGGTTTGGGCTGGAAGGTCCAAGAAGGTCTCATTCACATTTCTGGTGTGTCATTGCTCTTCCACATGGCGAGCTTGAGCTCCCCCACAGTATGGAGGCCTCAGGATGATCATAGTTATTACATGACATCTGACTGCCAAGAGGGTGAGGGAACATTCCAAGATGAGCAAAGGTGGAGGCTAGAACCCTTAACACCTGCCTCATTCTGTTGGGCAAAATCAGTCAGAGTCAGCCAAGATTCAAGGACAGAGGAAATGAACTCTACATCTCAAAGAGGGGAAAGGCAAAGAATCTGTGGCCATCTTTAATCTACCATACTTGGGTTCAAAACCCAGCTCCACCACTTACTATTGCACAAATTGTTTCGCCTCAGTTCCCTCATTAGAAAAATGCAAGTAATAATACTTACCTCATTAGATCATGGTGAGGATTAAATAAGAAAACGGATATAAAGTGATTAGCACAATGCCCAGAAGATATTAAGTGTTCAACAAATGGTTGCTATTTTCCTTCTCTATCTACCAAGAGCTGATTTTCCTCAAATGTTATGATGCTTAGTAACCTCAATCTTGAGAACATGATCCTGGGATAGGAATGTTCAAGCATAATAGAAACATTATCTACCAAGATGTATGCAAAAGGGAAATGCCCTCGGATATCAGTCTTCCAGCAATCCCAGATGAAACCTGTGTCCAAGCCAAAACAGAAGCTATCAATTGAAAGCTTTATCTTCAAAAGCTAACCTTTAAACATTCCAAAAGTCTATGTTAGAAAACAGAACACTGGATCCAGGCAATCGCTGTTTTGAGACTGACCTTCAAATGATAATTTCATTTAAGGGCATGTTTATTTTAGTTCCTAAATCTGCTTTGTGTCTTAAACAGAGTATGCATCAAAAATATTCCCACTGCTTGCATTCAAAGCCCAATAATTTAATTAAACTGGGTCATTTATTAATGGAAGAGAACTGGACATTTTTCCTTGGTAAAGAAATATGTGTGGAAAGCAGCTGTGGCTCAATTGGTTGGACTCCCGTTTACCATACCTGGGGCCTCCTGGTGAAGGACTTCCGCTTGGCACGGTGAGCTCAGGACCCTGCGCGGCACAGAGAGCTGGTGCAACAAAGGAAGACAAGCAGCAAGGGGGGGGATAAATAAATAATAAATTAATATATATATATATATGTGCACACTAGGAAAGCAGTTCTCCCCACTTGGAAATGTCTGGTGACATTTTTGGTTGTCACACCTTGGGAAAGGATGTGGTACTACTGGCATCCAGTGGGGCAGTGCTAAGCATCCTACAGGACCACCCCCCCCCAACAAAGGATTAACTGGCCCCCAACCTCACTAGGGCCAAGGCTGAGAAGCCCTGCGCTAAGAAGGACACCCCTGCAATGCAATTTGCTTTAAGAATTGCTTTAAACTCTGGATAGAACAGGCTGACTGGGAATCCCCTCCAGCAATTTTGTGCCCAAAGGACCACATGGACTTTACTATTTTGCCTATTAGGTATAAGCCACTGTATGGACTCAGAAGCATATGGCCGGGGGTGGGAGGTACATTGTAGGAAACAATTTCTCTGAAAGTGCGGCTTTTTCGGCAATTTTAAGATATGTGTGTGTGTGTGTGTGTGACTGTGTTTAAGATTATGATGAAGAGATGTAGGAGGAAACCGTTTGAAAACAAGTCCAGAAACAGGCTGCGAAAGTTACCCGCGGTGGCATCCTTTTAATATACCTGCTATCCCCAAGCCCAGCCTAGCCCTTCTAATCCCAGGCACACCCTCCCTGATGTAAGAATCTGAGTATATTTCTGTAGGCTACAATAGAAAAGTGCCAGAATGTAGCTTTCTTATTTATCGCTGCATCCCCCGGCACCTACAAGAGCCTGGCAGGGAACTGGGTGCTTGCTGTTAGTGAATGAATGAGAAACAAAGGAACACTTGACCTAGTCACTCAGCCAAACAGGTAAACAAGCAATGTATTCATTTCTTTTTTCATTAAAAAAAAAAAAAAAAAAATATTGAAGTATAGCATTCATACATGAACATACATAAAGAGTAAGTGTACAGTAAAAGTTGTAAACTTAAACCAAACATGCATAACATCATAATGAACTAGCATTTGATTTTTTTCAGGTGCTTAAACCAAAGACATTGAGTTGAGATTTGAAATTTTGAAAAAGAAAAAAAAAAAACTATTTTTAAAATATCTTCAAAGTGAAAATTTGAAGAAAAGAAAAAAGAGAAGAGAAGAAAAAAGAAAAGAAAGGAAAAGGAAAAAGAAAAGAAAAAGAAAAAAGCTCTGTCAAAAGTGACTAGATTGATGTTTAAGTCCATTGAGGGTGGTGGGCCACACTTGTGGGAGATGTTTGTGTGGGATGTGGTGGGAGGTGTGGGAGGTGGGCAACGTGGGAATCCCAGTGGGTTCCGTGTAATATTTTGGGTATCTAAGCACCTCTTAAAATATATTTATATATATACATGAATAACATTTTTGTAAGCAAATGCACATATATGCATAGATATTTATATATCATTTTGCAAATGTTGGTATGTATTGTGAAAATTTTGATTTTTACCCACATAAAAAAAAAAAAAAAGTGACTAGATTGGGCTGGAGGGTCCAGGAAGTCTCTGTTAGCATTTCTAGCACCTCAGTGCTCCTCTGTGTGGCCTCTGCCCCCCACCCCTGCCCCCAGCCCCTGCAGCCAGCTTGGGCTTCCTGTCATGTAGACTGGGGAGATACCACTCACCAACGAGAAGGAATGCACGACTGATCCATGTAACAAGGGCAAGGATTTCAGATCGCACGGTGAGCGAAGCCAGACTCACAAGAAAACATTACGTGGTTCCATTTATATAAAACAGGGTTTCTTCACCCCAGTGCTATTGACATTTTGGGCTGGATATTTTTTTGTTGTGTGGGGCTGGGCATTGTAGGATGGTTAGCAGCCGCCCCGGCCTTTACCCACTGAATGCCAATAGCACTCCCTCCCCTCCCCACCCTGTGACATCCAAACCCAAATATACCCTGGAGGACATTATCACTGCCCCATTAAGAACCATAGCTACCAAGTCATCTCAGTATTAGAAGGGTAGGTGATACCTGGGAAGGGATCCAGGAACAATGTCTGGGGTGGTGGTAATATGTTTCTTTCTCATGGTGCTGGACACGTTTTGTTTGTCTATTTTCTTAAAATGTATCAAGCCAATACTTATGTTTTGTACACATTTCTGTATGTGTAAAGTTTACTTGGGGAAAAAAAAATGAACAGGACTATGAAAACAGAGGAAAGAAGTTCCAGCAGCTGGTAGGTCAAAGGGTTTCAGCTGGTGGAAGAATTTGTATAATATTCCAACAGTATAGATTTTTTTCCTCAACATGTTTTGCTATTTCTGAAGTTTTGGTAAGGTTTTCAAAAATGTAATTTAGACCGAAAATTTCTCCACTCACCTTTAGAGGCAGAAAGCTCATGGAAAAATAAAAGTGGGTGACCTGTGGTGCTCTGGGGCCAGCACTTCCTCTGGCCAGTCCCGACATTGGCGCACAGCCTCTAAGGTGGAGTTTCACACGCATTTCCAGATTACATTGTTGCGATTATCATGGAAAGGGTTCCGTTTGTCAAATTCCCCTTCCTTGCTATGGTAACCGTCAGGTTGTTGGGCTGTCATTGTTCCATTTTGTTCTCACAGAGAGTCATTGCTGTAACTGAAATAAAATTCTTCTTTGAAATGTCCCTCTAGATACCCTGGGACCCTTTAAACTTGTCAGGGCCCCAAAATCCTATTGAAATAACCTCTCCGGGCCTTATGGAACCCTTTTGTTGGTGAGGAATTCTGCCTTATCTAATACTGCTTTAAATAAATAGACCAATGGCTAGAGCTTGGAAACATTTTTTGCTCTTTAGGGATTATCTTTGTAATGTGGCGATTTTAACTTAACCTATGTGGCATTTAAGTCATTCTATTTTAAAATCTCTTCTAAGGTGAAAGCAAACACCAGAGACAAGGTGCTTGAATGGTTTGGAACATGTTCAGGACTTTGTTTTTTCTGGAGATCCCTAAAAGGAAATTTTCTCAACTTTCCCACCCTCTAGCTTATCCATTTGCAGACAGGCTTCTGTAACTCAGTGTCCAACCCAGGATTTCCCTGAGTTCAAGGACATATACAAGCACAAGTATACAAACCATATGTCCTTTGAAGGTTAAGATTTCTAATGAGATTATGAAAAGCCACAGTATGAGCTTTCTTGCAGGAACAGAAACTAGATCTTGAGTCCTTTTGCCAATTATTTATAGTTTCCCCAGGTTCTTCGCTGTGCTTCTGGGAAAGGACTGTCAACGTGGCCACAGTGTCCCTGCTTTGGGGTCCCGGGAGATGGCACAAAATCCACCACTGAGCTTTTGTTCTCTTGAGGCATGAAGTTGCCTCCCTTCTTTATAGACATATGAGATCCAAATTTGTGGAACTAGTGAGAAGGGGGAAAGAACCAAGGCCAAGAGTTTCCTACCTCAGAGAGAAAACATGAAATTTCATGACCCCAAAATTGTGACCTATCAGCATTGGAAAGGTGACAGTGCCCTAGCACTTTCCTCTTTTGAGTCAACCTCAAAAGTGTTGAACTAGTAAAATAGTAGTTTTTATTTTCTCTGCTAGCATGGGCTGGCAAACTACTGCCCGAGGGCCAAATATGGCCATACTTAACATATTACCTATGAGTAGTTGTGACAGAGGTTGTAGAACCACAAGCCAAAAATATTTACTATCTTTACAGAAAAAAAGTTTTGCCATTCCCTGTGCTAGCACTAAAAAATTTCATTTTACCCTACAAATTGCATTAATTTTTAACTCTCAGAATTGTATTATCCTGACTTTTAGTTTTTGTTTTTCTCCAGGAATAATAGTCTTAAAGGATAAAACCTCCTGGGATATTCCTGCTTCTAAAGCACCCCATGTAATATATTTGTGGTAGCATGGAATTTTTGTCGCCCCCCGCCCCACCTGTGGTCTTCTTCATTATCATTCTCACCCTCCTCCTCCTCCTTCCTTTCTCCCTCTCCCTCTGTCTTTCCTGTCCTCCCCTCTCTCTTTCTTTGCCCCTCTCCTGTCCCTTCCTACCCACCTCTCTGCATCCCTGGTGAAAAGGAAGGATTTTTTGATAAGTCAGAAACACTAAGAGAAGAAATGATAACAAGAATACATCAGGATGCTTCTGTAAGAGATGATCCTCATTGGCCATAGATTTGTTGATCCTGGAAGGTGTTCTAATCTAGACTCTAAAGGCACAGAAGTGTTCTGTAGGAGTGGAGGTGGCTCAAGCGATTAAGGGCCTCCCTCCCACATGGGAGGTCCCAGGTTCGGTTCCCGGTATCTCCTAAAAAGAAGACCAGCACACAACAAACAGACACAGCAAATGCAAAACACAAAGGGGGTTGGGAGAAATAAATAAATAAAATAAATCTTTAAAAAAAAAAAAAGCGTTCCAAATGGGAGTGTCTGGGGTAGGCACTGGAATCTGCAATTTTAACAAATTCCTTGTACTTTGAGACTGTCCCAGCAGTTAGAGTTGGTCTCCCTCTTTCTTCCCACAGGAGGCTAGCATGGTTTGTCTCTGGGGTTCAAGACAACTCATTCTTCCTAGCAACTGAATTGGATTTCCTCAACCCCAAGCACCAGCTTCCCAAAGCATATAGATCTCTGCAGGACCTGGAGCCCCTTCACAGGGTTAGAGCAAATGGTTGTTCAGAATGCATGGAAATAAAATATCAAGCTTAGGTGTACAAAGAATGGGAGGCTCAGGCACATGGTTATCACGCTGAAAATTTTTCTGGGTTGGAACCCTATGTGTAAGAGTTTAATACCTGGATGCAATTAAGACTCTGATGGTGCTAGACAAATGCCGTTAAAATCCTGTGACCCACCCACCTCCTTTCATAAGGAAAAGCTTAATGCAAACAAGCTATTTCCCACAGACCTATCATAAACTGCAATTTTTAAAGAAATGGCCTCTACTCTGATACCACATTCCTTTTCTAGAGTAGATACTTGGTACTAGTCTTCTCCAGTGTCTTCCAAGTGAGCAAAGGACCCTCATCTTACCAATTCACCAGGAAAGTTACAGAATTACTTTTCTTGTGCTGCTGGAAATAAATCTTTGAACATATCTTTCTTTGGGGACTTAACAAAAACTCTGTTATAATTGCATGTTTATAATCCCTGTCACTAGCAAGATTGGAAATTCCTTGAGGACAAGCACTTTTTCACCTTTCGTGTGTTCCCGCACCTTACACCATGCCTGATACACACCCTGGTTGATGTTGAGTGGATCCATTTCATTAACCAGAGAAAGAAGAAAAGCTTCCCCTTTTTTCCTAGACCGGGGATAAAAGCTATGATGAAGTGGGTAATAATAGCCTGCTAACTTGGAGAATTTTCTTGCAGCAGAGCTGTGGGGATGAAGGCCATTCTCCAGACTGTGGGGAGAGAAGGGAGCATCGCACACAGCTGCTAGGAATTTTGCTTGTGTGGCAGTGGCTTTGGGCCAAACTATTAGACTTTTTGCAGGCTCAGTTTCATAAACGGACGTTTTCTGGACCAAAGCTCACTGCTCAGATCCTTCCCGCCACTCTGACTACATTTGTCCCCATCACATCACTTTGTGGGTTGAAGAAAATGCGAGACTTGGGAAAGATGAAAGGACATCTTTGGGCAAGATGGCTCACATCTCAGCCTTGCAACCCGCCATGCAGGGTACATAGAGATCATTTTCAAAGCTTGTGAGACTCTTTCTTTCCTGCTGTGAGCACCAAAACTCACATCAAGTTATGTTGGGACAGTGGTGGTGATCTTTAAAGAAAATTTTATTTTCAAATGAACACGTGGGAGAAAATGTTCTCTTCCTTTTGGAGCCTGGCCCCATTCCCCCCGTCAACTGGCAGCGTGACTGAGCCACACTCATTCCCATCTGTTGTGCAGCTGCTGAGTCAAAGATGGATGCTGGGATACTTTCTAGCATCAGGGCTGTGCTGGGGCTGAGTGCTTATACGTAGCTTTTGGCACTCATTTCTGTAAGCACTCAGACTATTTTCAAGTAAGCCCCTGAGATTTCTTTTTTCAAAGGGAAACATTCTCTTCATTCCCATCTGCACGGAGATGGGAGCATTTCCTTTGTCTCTAGCAGAGTGTTTTGTTCCATTTAACAAATATCTATTGAGCACCTACCATATGTCCAGATCCTGTGCAATGGGCAGGAAGTTTGATGCTGAATAGAGTATATTCTCTGCTCTACTTCATGGAAACCTGTGGCCTATCAAATGGGATAAACCAGTGAACAACTCACTTTAATATAATGTAATAAATATATATAACATATAAGTTCCAAGGTGCTATAGAAGATGGAATAATTCGTTCTATTTGGGAGTGGCAGGAAAGCCTTCTCTTTGAAGGTCAATTCAAGTTAGAGTTTTAGAGTATGAGAAGTAGTTGCCCAGTAAAGACAATAATAATAACATCAACATGTTTCTGTACTTTATTATATGAATTCTTAGAATTTATATTGACATATAAGATCATTTACTGAGCATGTATTATGTGGCAAACATTCTACTGAAGGCTTTGCATATACTGTTTCATTCATTTCTCACTGTGATCATTATAATGGGAACATATTTCTAATGCTTACTATGTATAAGGTATGATCTGAGCACTTTATATATAGGCATAGAAGAAATGAGATGGAATCTTGGATCTTTTTTTCACGATTCTGTAGATTACATGCTAAGAATCCTCAAGATAAATATATTAAACATTTTTCCAGTGGTTTTGAAATTTCACTATGTCTAAACCAGGGGTTGTTAACCTTTTTTTTCCACGGACCCCTTTGCCAGTCAGGTGAAAACCATGGACCCCTTACTAAGTCCATACTGTACTGTGTATTATTTAATAAATATATCACACCTGCACCAACACGTCCCCACAAGAATGATGTTTTTTTTTTTATTTCAATTCAAGCTCACGGGCCCCTTGTTAAGAACCCCTGGTAAACCATCTTAGTATATGAAAGAGACAAGAAAAATGGTGTCCTCCTCCCTGCCCTCGTCAAGATCTGTAACAAGCTTTCTCATCATTTTTATACAAACTGCACAGAATCCCACTGGGAAGAGTCAGCTAGTATCAAGCCATATTTATTTGACTAAAACCAGCTCCCCTTAGTTCCCATCTTGGATAGAGCTTTGGAGCCAACATTGCTCTACAACTGATATCCAAGACAGTCCATAACTCAGCTTCGGACTTAGTTGTCTTTGGTTTATAGGTGACTTTCACCATTAAACCTAAAAAGACTATGTCTGGGTTTGTATTGATACAATTTAGGAGGATTGATTAAAGTGATGAAGCAATGAGAAATATTCTTCACTTGGCGATAGTTACTTATTTACTCTATAGAAATACTCTATAGAAACCATTTCCTGTTTTGCCCTCTTCTCCATTCAACTTTAGAGAAAAGAAAAAAAAATGAAAAGACATGGGACTGCCTTCATGCTACAGAAACAGGACAAGTCCATGGGAGACAATGGCAATTCAACTGGTAGTTTGATCTCATATGTCTGCCACTTGATTTGGCCCAACTTGGGAACCACCAGGTTAAAATATGCCAATGTCCACTAACCAACATGAAGCAAAGCAAGGCCCAGGACAAAATCTGGCCAACAGGGTACCCTTTGGAGAAGTCTCATAGCACCCTCAGAAAAGTCCTTTAAAATTCAGTCAACTCCTACCACATGAGACCCCCAAACAAATGCTTCTTCAAACCAAGAGTGCTTTGATCCTAGTGCCTGTCCATCAGTGTCCTTGGAGAAACTGCCACCTGAAGGATGGAAAGCTCCTGACTCATTTTCAAAAGTCCTGCATCATGAAATGATGTCAAAAATTTCCATAGTGGCACTAGCTGCAAAAATAAGGCTTTGTATGGAGACTTCTGGGTCCAGATAACCTAAACAAAGACCAAGTCAATATGCAGAGTAAATCAAAGTGTTTTGCTGAATCAGCTAAGTAAGATATGCTAGTGTGCAAATATGCCATTCTCTTTTCATCCAAGAATGTCCCCATGTCTCTAGATTGGGGGGGTGGGGGGGGAGAAGGGGAGGGGCAGGAATAGATTTTCAAAAGGGAAAGCAATCATCATTTTTAAAAGTATTTGTTTTGTTTGCTTTTATTTATCTTCTATGAAACATCACTATTTCCTGGCTTTGGTTTCTTCTCATTTTGGTTTTCAATATGGTTCTTCATTCATTATCATTTCCTCTCTATTCCATAGGATTATTATGTACTTCATCTAAAATCTCAGATTGATTTAACAGTCTCAAGAATTTCAAGGATCTTTTGTGTTTGCAAGGTGCAGCTTAGGTGTATCTTTCGCCTCACTATGGCTTAAAAGATTCTGTGGTTCCCTGGAAGTAAAGTGCATCATTGAGCGAGAAGGGCAGTTGCTCTGGGAGCTAATCTTCTGAATATTAATTGAGATTCTTAAATGTGAGCTCTCTTTGCAGGCTCCAGACTACCCCCCAGAATGAAATTACATTGAACATTTAGCATTTTTCAGAGTTCACCTTCCACTTTAAAGAAGAGGAAGAAAATTGTTTTGGCAATGCAGATGTCTATTCGCATACACATCAAGAATAATAAAAGCACATTAAAAAAAAAAAGAGCCTTTAAAAAAAGGGGGATGCAGAAAACAGCTCTCTAGTAATTTTTCAATTTCCTTGATTTGTTTAGTGGGAAATTGCTCTCCAATTTATTTTAATTTGAAAAGACAATGAATTCTTCATTTGGAATTAATATAGAAATGACTGAAATGCATCTTGCTTGCCTCAGAATTTACAACCTGTTTGGATAATGCATTTTGAGTCATGCTTCACTGTTAAAACCCAAGGCTTAGCAAAGGCTGATAATGTTTTCCATATGGACTTCCCTAAATGATAATTACAGCTCATTCTGAACTACAAATTATATACACTAAAAATGTTAATTTAATTTAGGGATACTGGCTAGATTTTTTTTCCTAAAGGCAGGTGTAATAGGAATTACATTGTCTGAATATTGTCAGTAATGCTAGACATGATGAATTGGTATAACCAGATTATTCCTGAATTTGACTTTATTTTGCAGATTCTGCTTGCAAATGTTCAGCCTGGTATGCATTCTCTAAGATTTATCCTGAATAGATAAAACATTAATGAGGAAAATCAAAACAAATGCCTCTCCTGGACTCTCCAATAAGGCTGTTTGAAATAGAATATCTAGGAGAGAAGAGGATAGTATTAAACTGTAAACCAGTCTCCATGTAAATGACTTCTTAAAATTTCATGATCAATCAGCATTAAATCAGAAACATTAATAATTATTGAAGGTGAAATTAACTGCAGCATCTGAGTGAAAAGTACTTATAAATTTTCAGTTGTTACTATAATGAAATATGGCAATGAATTAGCCATGATGGCTTAGAGGAAAGTACTTAATAAAAAAAATTTTTTTTTTAATTTTTAAATGCTCATGTATAGAGACCATGTTCTTCTCATGCTTATTTCTGTGAATTCTATCCTTTGCCCCCAACCTCCCAAATTGCCTTTTCCCAAAGCCAGCTTGAGATAGAGACAGATAGTTTGGAAAAATTTAAATTAGGCTTAAAATTTGCAAGGTAGAGGGAGCCTTAGAAATTCATTAGAGTCCCAAGACTCTCAAAAATCAGTATTCAGTGATGACGGAAAACAACATTGTGAGTATAATTAATGCCACCGAATTGTACATTTTAAAATGCTTAAAATGGCAACTTTTATTTTATATATATACCAAAATAATATTTTTTGAAATGGAGAAAAACAGCTTAAAAATACATATGTAGATACTTTTTAAAAATCAGTATTCAGAAGGGAGACAGAATATACAGTGGTTAGGGGCTCGGGTTCTACTGCCAGATTGACTGCCTTGGAACCTGGCTTCCCCAACTTACTAGGCATGAGACCTTGAGAATGTCATTTAATTGCTGTGAGCCTTAGTTTCTTCACCTGTCAATTGTGTCTACTGGGCACTGTCCTAGCCATTGTAGGAGCTACATATAAGGATCACTGAGGATTTTTGAGCAAGTGAGCACAGAATGATAATGATTTCCTTGAAAGATTCCTCTTTTAGTAGCCGTACAGAATAAATTAGAACGCAAGGTGCACAGTTTGGATATTACTGCAGCAAACCAGACTAGAGTGTGAGCACCTGAACTAAAGCAGCTTAGAAAGTTAAGTTGCTTAGAGATAAAATTCACAGAATAGTAGTTATGTATTGATTGATGGAATTTAAAACCTCCTCTTGGGAAGCGGCTGTGGCTCAATTGGTTGGGCTCCCGTTTACCATATGGGAGGCCCTGGGTTCGATTCCTGGGGCCTCCTGGTGAAGGCAAGCTGGCCCACATGGCGCAGTGAGCTGGCACAGCAAGATGATGCAACAGAAGGAGACAAGAAGACAGAAAAAAAAAAAAAAACGCAAAGCAAATGGACACAGCGAGCACAAGTAGCAAGGAGGGGGATAAATAAATAAATAAATAGATCTTAAAAAAAAAAAAAAGAAACCTCCTCTCTACTGACATATAAGAAACCTTCATTGTATATTGGTAGGATGGGGCCAGGCTCTGGAATCAGCCAGAAGTAGGTTTGATTCCAATTCTATCACTTAGTAGCTACATAGCCTTGGGCAAAATACTGTGCCTTCTAAATCTCAATGGCCTTATATGTAAAATGGAGGTAATAATAACCCCAGCCTCAGCAGATTGTTGTGAGTATTGAATATGATCATGTAGGTAAAGTACTAAGCACTGTGTTTAAAATATTATAAAGTGCCCAGTGAACGGGAGTCTTTTTTCATTATTGTCCTGCTCATATTTGAATGATCCCCCAATTGGAAGCTTTTGTTATGTGTTTGTGGTCCTCTTTCCTTTGTTTCCACGTGTGTTTGAATGATTAGTCAAACATTGCAGGATCTTTGAGAAAACTATACAATATCATGGGTGTCTCCATCTTGCGTTTAATTTACCCTTTAGCTTGACTGTTATTTTCAGATGTCTTATTGAGTATCTGGCACTACCCTAGGGTCTGTATGACACACATTTTGAATTAAGGAAATCAATTATTTGAGAAACGTGGGTCATCTCAGGTTCTGGAAATGTGCCTCAAGGGCTTAGCTTGTTTAACGGGAAAGGTAGCAAGGAGCATGTTCCCTCCAACTGCAAACTCCTCTGAAATATCAAAGTTTCGCCTAGTGTTTGAACTGAGTCATATGTCAAGAAAAACACATTGCATTCCTTTGACATAAGACAAACGCCATATGTTAAGTTTATTTTTAAATGGTGGATAAGAACAGGGAGACCATGTTCCCGTCTGAGAAAATATTGATGCCATGGTGCTGGTGAGGTAGGTTATGGTTTAATTCCTACCTGCAGGTTAAAGAATGAAAAATGAACCCACGTTCATGGCCTGACATCTGTGTAAATGGTGCATAGGGACAGAGGCCTGTCTGTTTTCCTTAATGTTCTCAGAATAAAGTAAATACTGAAGCGCTTGATGTCTTTCCTAAGCTTAACAAAGCTGGCACAGCTTGTGCCCATATGCACTGCCGGTCGGGTGGAAAGTCCTAGGGGCTGGCTGGGAGGCAGGACATGAGCAAGAAGATGCCTTGACGTTTAGGGGAAAGGGGAGAAATAGTGGGGAATTCCTGCTTTTACCCAAAACTCTCTTTATGCACAATTGGGAAATAGGTGGATTTGGAGTTTGATGTGTCCCTTCACCCATCCCCATTCTGGCCATCCAGCTGGCCCACTCCCCATTCCATGTCTCATCTCCCTCCTTCTCAATGTCCATGGTCTCTCTCAGTAAGGTCATCAAGCACAGTTTAGAAGTATCTCGTAAACCTAAAATGCACATACCTTGTACCTCCCAGATTCCCCTTCTCATACCCATCCTACCAATGCCTGCACAAGGAGGTGTGGTAACATGTTTGTCTTAGCAGGCAATTGGAAACAACCTAAATGTTCAGCAGTAGATGAAATAAGACACGGTATTCTTAGATTCATTCTGTAATTTCTCATTTGTAAAATGGGACCAATATTTGTTACTTATCCCACTGGATTCCATAAGAATTAAGCAAGAACAGTTCTTGGCAAATAGACAGCAATCCATAAATCATAGCTGATTATTATTATTATCATCATTATTATTACATGGAACACTACGCAGCTGTTAAAAAGATTGAGCTAAGTTCTTCATGTAATAGCTGATAGATCCTGGAGAAACATTAAGGGCAAAAAGGGCAAGTGCAAAATAATAACCACACTATACTATTTACATTTTATATTTATGTTCATAACTGCACCAATTGCCAACGAAGAACACACTTGCTCACCTTCCACCTCTCATTTTGACGAGCCACTCAGACTTTCGTGAAACTGGACAATTTAAGTGTGCTCAAACAGCATTTATATTTTAAAAACTCACAAAATAATATTACATATACAGTATCTTTCTATGCACATCTGCATATTGAAACCTAGAAAGATGTCAATAAAAGTACAGCTCAGACTCCTAAAGCAGTAAAGTGGCTAACGTTCGGTCTTCAATCTCTTGAAAAGCTGTGATGGTATGGATTGGGGTTGGAGGAAGGAACAACTTTAGCCTGTAAAGGGGTAAGTGTTCATGTGCTACTTGTGCCATTGAAAAACAATTTAAAGGAGAAAGAGTCACCCACTCTCAGGCTTTTGCTTTTAACCAAGTCAGGTGTGTTTGTTCTTGAGGAGGTATGACTGGTATCTTACAACCTCACTATAGGAGGGTCCTCAGAGACCTCCTAGAACAGGTGCATCTTCTACACTGAAGCAGCCCAGGCTCTATGATGGGAGGTGACTACCTCAACATCACATACCAGAGGCAGCAGAATGGGAGGAAATGGCCAGGGTTGAGGTGAGAAGGAGTAGTTGGGGAAAAGACTAGCCCGAGCTGCAAATCAGCTAAGATTAAGGGGGTGTGGAGGTTGGATGAAGGAGTTAGAAGCATGTTAGGTTTTGGAGCATAGATCCACAAAAAATAAAAATTCGCATGCAAGTTTCTCAGCCTCTCCCCTCCCGCTGCTTCCTAGGAGATTTCTGGGTTTGCCCGCTCTCTAGGGCTTTCGTTTGTGTTAATGCTAGTGATTGCAAAGAGAGAAGTGAAAGATGGCCAGAAAATCTAGAAAGTTTTATGTTACAAGAGACTCCCAACACAAGAAAATAATAGATCCAGAAAGTGAGGGGCAGGAGTCTGAAGCAGAGAGAGAGAAGCCAGCCTAGAGGGAGTTTGAAAGGGTGGGGGGCCTGCAAAATTCGGCAAGTGTAGGCTGGGACAGGGGACGAAAGGACTTTATAGAGTTCCTGTGGGCTAGGAATGCAATCCTGTTGTGCAGTGTTTCAGGAGATTTCAGTAAAACTTGAACTTGTGTCTCAATGTTTTCTGGATGTCAGACTTGACGTTCCATTAAATGGTTTGCACTAGAAATCGCCATGCTGGTGGCAATGGAAGGAGATATTCTCTGAATGCTGTCAATGCCAGGAGCAGGACTGGGATCCTCTCTCCAAATTGTCCCCCCCCCCCAACCATCTTTACTTCTTGCTTTCACCCCTTCGTTTCTCAGGCAAAGGTACAAATGAGGTGGTGGTCATATAAACCCCACACTTGAAACCGTTTCCTCTCCCAGGAATTTCATAACAGCGCCAATTGCCCAGCAAGAATGCAATTGTCCAGCTTTCAACTCCCAACTTGCCGAGCCTTTCAGACTTTCAGTGGATCTGAAAAATAAAATGTGCAGAAACAGCATATAGGTAAATCATTATGACTTCAAGAATAAAACACACACACACACACACACACAAGGAAGAAAAAAAAAACATTTGTCCCATGTTTATGTTGTCAAAGGGCCATATGGCAGATTTAGGGACTTACCACATTTGGTGCTCAGTTGAAAAAAGTTGATGGCTTTTCTACTTTGTTCTGAGCATCCACTCTAGTCTTGGTTTACCTACCCTTGCTTACCTCAGCCCAGTTCATGAGTTATGCCTGCTGCATTTTCGAGATGGATCAGAATATGCATTGACATTCATTTGCCAAAGATTACCTGGGTGGCACTTTCATATAAGAATGGAAATGATTCCCCCTGAATCCCGCACACGTTGAATCAAGAATAAACAACCTTGTTGAAATAAGTCTGCATGACCTGGAATGCTAAAAGCCTTTGGTTTGCTTGTCGTAGAGCAAAAATATGAGAAATATTTAATCTTTAAAAATACACAATGGTACCATAACTTTGCCGCAGGTTCAAAGAGAGCACAATATAACTTAGTGTATTTAAAATGTAATGTTATTGTATATTTTCAAAATGCAAACAGCAGCGAGTTTGATGAATAGCTAAAGAGCACCAGACCATAGCTTATCCTTATAAAAGTGTCTCCCGTGAATGTTAACTGTGTCTCCCAGAACATTCTAAATATGCTCCTTAGCTGAGTGCACAGACAACCACTCCATAGAAATGTATACACCTACCTGGTGTGCGAGCTATGTCAAGTCAAGATGAAGTTTACATAAACTTTGGGTGCCCGCTTTTGCTCTTGAACAAGGAAACAAATCTAAACATTTATCATTTTCCAGGTATACCTAGGGTTTAAAAAAATCTATTTTTTGATATAATATTCCTGTTTTTAAATTAATCATTTTAGATGTAACTTACGTCTTTATCCATTTTAATCCATGTTTGAAGTTGAATTCTGTATTTAAACTATTGGTTTAAATCATAAAATTGATATGTATTCATTGTAAAAAAAAATCATATAGTGTGCATTTGATTGAGCTGTAAGTAACAGGGACATAAATATACGTGTATTATTCTCTCTTTTAAAGCCTGGAAGCAAGCATTGGGCAGCACTTGAAATGTGACTAGCATGGCTGAGGAACCGCATTTTCCATTTTCTGTAATCTGAGTTTAAATTAAATAGCCACCCATGGCTAGTGGCTACTGCGTTGGACAGCAGAGCAGTAGAGGGGTAGCCTGGAGGGGACTCACACTCCTTAATCTTAGTGTCTTCCTGCTCCTGGTTTTAACTTCTGGATCCTTCATGGTCCAACAGGGTCCAACATGGCTGCTGGAGTCACACGGTGAATCCACCTTTCAGTCAGCAGAAAGGACCATGGGCAAAGGGGTTGGTCCCTTCTCTTTCAAGGAGCCTTCCCAGAGGTTCTGCACAACAATTACAGCTTGCCCAGTGCAAGTCATGTGGCTATGATGAGACACAAGGAGTTTTTGTCTGGGAGTTTTTGTTTGGTTGTTTTTAATAAAGAAGGGATTTGAGGACAGGCAGCTAGCAGTCCCTGCCATAAAAATGTATAAAGCCCACCATTCCCCTTCTCCTATCCCTACCCCATCCCATTCCCAGTCCCCAGAAGTAATTGCCATTAATAACATTGTCTATATCCATCTGGCAATTTCATAATTATAAAGTACATATACTTTTTCCCACAATTTTCTCTTTATACATTCTCTTCTGCAAATTACTTTTTGCAGTGTTACAATATATATTGGATGGCTTTTGCAAATAGCATATATCTCTGCATCATTCTACTTCTTCCAATATACAACAACTTCTTTGAGGGCAGGAACTGCCTGCTGTGTTCATCTTTGTGCCCTACATACGGTAGGCACTGAAAAAACTCAGTGGCACCGTGTCTCATTTTATGGATATACCACAATTTATTTAATCCATTCTTTCCTCTTACACCTCAAAATAACAAATCCTCTCCCCCTAAGTAAAAACAGCTTTTCTTTGTTCTCTGAGAACTCTGGATAGTTAAACTAAATTAGCTATGGTCCTGACAATCCAATTTCTTAATTGCCTTCCCAATCAACTGCAAAAATTGATTGTCTCCACTGTATTGTGATTTCACTGAGTTGTTATAACAACTCAAACATTTGTTTCCATGTGTCTGTACTAAAAAGGAATACCAGTGAAGAGAAAAGTCAAACTAGTTAAAAAATTATCTTGAGAAAGAAATCACTGCTCTGTGTTGTCTGGACATTCTGCTAGTACTGATATAATCTACAGCTAGAGAATAATAGTTATGGTTGAGGCTTAGCACAGAAGCACAGTGGACAGAGATTGTGGAAGTATCATAACCATCCCCAGCTGTGCTAGTAATCCTCATGGAATTCTGTGCACTAACTGTGCTACCTTGGGCAAATTACTTAACTTCTCTGAGCCTCAGCATCTTCATGTGTCAAATCGGGATTATAAAAGTACCTGTCTCATAAGATTTCTGAAATGATTAAATAACCCAAGTAAAGGGCTTAGCACAGTAGTTGATTCATCACAGTTATTCAGCAAACTGGCTGTCATAATCATCATATTTCTCCCCCCAAATACCGGAAACTCCACCCCAACCCCATTTCAGTTCCAATCTCTGTGCTGACCCAGAGGTCAAACTCACATACCCCAACACCCTGCCCCCACCCATCTTCACTACTGCTTCTCTTACTCTTAAAGTGCTACCCTGCTTTTTGCCTGAAGCCAATGCCTGCTTGTGTATTTCTTCTAAAGAACTCAATCTTGTTTGCCCAGAAAGACAAATACACCCACACAAAGGTAGGTGTCGGGTTTGTTTTGTTTAACACTTAGTAGCAGGGCCAAGGTTTGCAGTCTCACTGCGTTTCATTGTAAGCCTTGTGGACAATCACAACAGGTGAGGGGAAAAGGCAGCCCTGGGAGAAAACGTGCTTGGATGTGCTTGCCAAGGAAGGTGCAACCATGACAACCTACATACACAAATGGGTATAATTGAGATTTTTCTGTTTGGGGTTTGGTTTTCTTAACGACTCATTGTATCTAAGCTGTCTAGTGTATTTGAAATAACTAACTCCTGTTCTGTGCCCTGTGGTCCTCCTGGGCACTTTGTAAACTGTTGTGAAAAGCTCGTCATTTATTTCAAGATGGGCCCAGGACGCTGGAGTTATGTCTTGAAGAGCTTAAGTAATTAACCACTTTATTCTGCACTCAGTTAACTCCTTCAACACTTACCTCTGCAAGGGTCCCAATTCATCTCGTCTGACAATTCAATGCAGATTTTTTTTTTGTTCTTTATTCTGGAACAGACTAAGTTGGGTAAGTAATGGATTATAAGGAGGGGAGAGAAGACAACTCCAATGACATTTCCTGCCCATGTTGATCTAGGGAATTTGAACTTTATATTCTTGTACTTTTCAAACTTCTAAAGATTTATTGATTCATTTGAAAACTATTTACTGAGTGCCCCCTGGGTATGTGAATAGGATATACCAGCAATGTGTTGGTCCCAAAGCAGCTCTAGGATTTCTCTGTGGCAAAGGTCCAGGGGCAGCATCTGGCCAGGACAGGGAGGGATGGAAACTGCCATGAAACCATATGTGCACAGCAAGGGTGCTGTTTTGTCTTTGATTACTTATTTATTTAGCGTGATTCAGGGTGAAAGTCCTATTCTGAGGATTTGAAAGACTGAAGCCTTCCAGAGCCATCCCTTGGCCCTGCTACTAAGTGTTAAACAAAACAAACCTGACACCTACCTTCATGGGAGTTACAATCTAGTGCAGGGGTTCTTAATCTTTTTTGTTCCTCGGACCCCTTTGCCAGTCACGTGAATGCCATGGACCTCTTACTAAGCCCACGCTCTACTGTGTATTATTTAATAAATATATCACACCCGTACCAACGTGTCCCCACAAGAATAATGTGTTTTTTTGAATTTCAGTTCAAGTTCATGGACCCCTCATTAAGAATCCCTGATCTAGTGGGAGAGACAGACACTGAATGAGGAAGTAAGCAAAATTGGATAAAGATGGTAAGAAGTGTTACTAAGGAATAAGGTACAATGATAGAGAATAATGGGGGAGTCTGAGGGGGTGACATTTAAGGTGAAACTTGATAGTGAGGCGTCAGCCATCCAAAGAACTGAGGAAAAGGTGTTTCTGGAGGTGCAACCGCGCCTGGGCTCAGAGGTGGGTACAGAAGTGCAGTGAGGCTGTGGTGTGGCCAGTCAGGGTGAGCAATGCAAGGTGAGTGTGGAGAGGACGCAGCCACAGCCCACAGGGTCTTGCAGGCCATGCTGTGGAGTTTGTTTTTTTATACCAAGTGCATACCAAGTACTCAAAGATTTTCAGGGGCAGACTGCCCCCCAGCACACACTTTTTAAAAATTACATGATATCTTATTTGGAGGAGCAACATTTAAAGTGATAAAAGCAGAGCTTCTCTGATTGAAGTGAGCATGGAGAGCCCAGAGTCTGCCAGAGACGTCTTTTCCTTGGAACTACTCCCAAGGCACTGCCCCAGGACCTTAGCACTGCCGGGAATAGTTACCACTCTAGGCAAAGGTGAGCCGCTGAGGGTGATTGAAGGGAGTGAGAGGACTAGCATCGAGACCTAGAAGCCAGCTGCCATTGAAGAAACTGGATTTGAAACGATGCCAGCAAGGCCAAGTGTGTGATTTCTTTTAGCACCGTTCAGCATCCCAGGCCGGGCTTGGAGAAAGTGGATGATTGGAGCTAGGCTAGGTGGGTCTGACCAAAACTCTAAGATGCTGGCTCTGGGTCCAGATTGGTTAAGGAAGAAAAAAATAACTCAGAAGAAGATGAGGGGAAATTAAGTGGGTCAAGGAAGTAGAATCCGCAAGTAAATCAAGAGAAGATTAGTTGGACAAGGGCATGGAAAAAGCAAGAGAGAAGGGAGTATCTGAAGGGAATTGGATGTTCTGGGTGACAAGATCCAAAATGCAGCATGTGAATTCACAGGGCAAGTGAAGTTCAGGAGTACAGGAAGACCAGGAACTGTGGGGTCATCAGTGGCTCATCACACAGGTAATGGGAAGAAGGCTGGAGAGGAAAACTGTAGTCTGGGTGTGAATGAGGGTTTGTCAGTAAATAATTATGGTAGCTGTGTTATGTTTTCTTGAAGGGAAAAGTTCTGTTGTTTTAATTGAATTTAATAAATATTTTAGATGCCCAAAAGAATATAAAGAAAATACACTAAAAACCTTTGTATCTACTACTCAGCTTAAGAAATAAAGCTTTATACCAACACAGTTGCACCCTCCTGGGTAAATCCTTATAGATTCATCCCTTTTCCTAATTCCTCCAAAACAATCATGTCCTAAATATGATGTTTGTCATTGCCAAGCATTACTTTATATTATTACTAGCTATACATTAATCCTTAAATCATTGTTTCTCATGTTTTAAAACTTTATATAAATGATATAGTATGTATGTTTCTGCAACTCACTTTGATCGTTCAATATCAAATTGTGAGACTCACCCAAACTGATTTTATACACACAAACACACCCTCAAGTTCATTCATGATCACTGCTACATAGTTTTTCATTATATGATATATACTTTATGTATCCTTCCTTCTCTTGGTGAACATTTAAGTTGTTTCCAATTTTTGCCATTTCAAATACAGCCCCCCTGTATGTTTCTCTACATGCCTTCTTATGCATGTAGCTTAGAGTTTCTCTGGACTCACCCAGCAGTGAAATCGATTGTTGGGTCATAGAGAAAGTATTTCTTCAATTTGACTAAATACTGTCAAATTGATCATAACATTTTTACTCCCTCCAGGGGTTTATAAAAATTTCCATTACTCTATATTATCATCCCTACCTGATATTGTCCAACTTCTTCCTTGGATGTGAAATGGTATTTACTATAGTTTTGGCATGCATTTCCCTAATTACTAATGAGGTTGAGCATTTTTTTCATATTTGATGGGATATTCATGTTTCCTGGTCTATGGATTGCCTCATTGTTTCTTTACTCATTTTTTTTACACTGAGTTATTTGTTTTTTATCTAGGTTATCTATTTATGATTTCATTATGTACTCTAGATACTAACTATGAGTGGTATATGCATTGCAAACCCTGTTTTTTCTTTTCATTTCTTTTTTTTTTTTCTTTTTTTCTGTCTTGTTGAAACAAGTTTTTAATATAGGCAAATTCATCAAGTTTCTCTGTGCTATATTTTAGAAATCCTCAAAGGAAAAATTCTTGGATAAAGGGGATCTGGAAGCATCAGAGATAAGTGAGGGGAAATCTGATTCCTCCTTTTTGCCCTGACTTAGATAAAATATGGAAGAGTGAGTGGCCTCTGCTTGAAAGAGTGGAAGTAAGGAAAGTCAGACTTGTATTAGAGTGTGGGAGGTTTCTAGCAAAAAGACGACCCTAGATAGCAATGTTTCATGTCAAACAAACAGTAGTGTAAGGCAGTAAGTAGAAGGGAGTTGACAGGGGGCAGGCAGGAAAGGGAGAAGTGAAGAGAAGAGATGAGCCAGGCAGAGAAGAAAAACAGGGTTGGACAGGGCTGCCCTCTTGGCCAGGGAGCCCAGATCCCAGCAACAAGGGAGGCCATTTGAAGAGCACCCATGTGGTGTGACCCAGGCCTTAATGTGTACACAAACCAGCCGGGTATCTAGTAAGATCCGTGTTCTAATTCCGTGGGTCTGGGGTCCAAGAGACTGCATTGCTAACAAGCTCCCCAGTGACGCTGGCACTGCTGACCCGTGGAGTAGCAAGATAGACTGTGCTTAACAGCATTGCTCAAGATAAACTAAACGGCCTTGGAAGGAGTGTTCACAAACCAATATATCTACACTGTCCTGCTCAGCTCAGTACATTGCTATTGCTCCCTCCAGAGACTGATCTTTTTTTCTTTTTTTTTCCCCCAGTTTCCCAGATTGTCAGACTAAAGCATCCAAGTATTTAAGTAGCAAAGTAGGAAACTATTGCTCTGATACATTGACCTTCCAGCCCAAGTAGGAGTATGGGCCAGTGATAAGAACGAGGCTGATCTAGCGCTTTGGTTCCTGAGGAAGCTGAGCCAAGTTGGGCTGATGGTATACAAGTCTCTTTAAAGAAAATATGGGGGGGACATGCCTGAAAGATAAGGCTAGGATCCAGCGTGGGAGGTGGAAGAGCTGAGTGACTTGCTAAGGAAGCTGGACAGGCCACAAAGTTTATTACATGCCGGGTTATCCTAGAAGACAAATATGAAATTCCATATGTGAGGCTGAACGTGACTTCAGCTAGTTCAAACACCTGGACGGGTTGACTTAATGTTACCATCCTAAGAAGAGTTTATTGTGAATGGCATTCAAAACAAAACAAAACACATCAAAAATCATGGGAGCAATGCTAATCATTTAGAATTTATTTTTTCCCAGAAATGTAATTATTATGAGCCATTCGTTTGTTTCCAAATAATCACAAGTTAGGAAATAGGTTGCATCCACAGGATATATAGTTTATACATTTAACTTTAGAAATGAGCAGTGACCTTTTAGTCTAAGGCTTTGAAGATATGAAAGAAATTCAAGTCCTAGCTCAGGATTTGTCATTTACTAGTTCTATAACAGGGACAAAGCCATGTCACTTCTCTGGATCTGTTTCCTCATCAATAAAATGAGGGAAATGCTGCTAATGCTGCCTGAGATTCAACCCATGATTTTCCTTTCATTTGGTTATTTTTAGCTTTTTTCAATGGAAATTTCTGTAGATGAACAATGAGCTTGCAAATGCTTGGGTCCTTTAGTATGACAATCCGGGAGACCAGAGTAAAAATCAACTATTTCTGGAAAGAGCAATAGAAATGTTCTGATTTTAACAAGATTGTTGTAGATCTGTTTGCTCAGGAAGATTTTTCCAGTGCCATTTTCGTTTATTGTGAGAAATCCTATAACCTGCCCAAGGACTCCTAGAACCTTACTGGAGTCAGCTGACATAGTTTTAAGGTAATTTTGTCTTCCTCCATGAAATTCATTAATTACTTCTCTGTATGGACTCAATCAACTGACAATTTCTTGCTATACTGACTGAAGCTGCACCTTTCCATTTATAGGAAACTTATTGCTTTAGGCATGAATTATTTTTTCCTGGATACATTCTCTGTTGGCATTCTTCCCCCCACCCTAATTTTTCTTAATCTTTTGTAGCTTTTATAGCCCTGGTAGGAAATATAGATCAAAAGGTCTGCAAATTGTCTTGAAATTCAGTTACTAGGGTTTTTAATACCAAAATTCCCAGCCCCATGAACTGGGAGTCAGGGGTGTCTGACTTTCTTCCTCTTTGTTGTTGCCTCTTTTGCCAGAAGGAAATGAAGCAAACCCTTGGAAGATACTGAACCTCAGAGCATGAAAAAGTTTATTGTCTTTCAGGATCCTTCAGGGGTCTCAAAAGTTTGAGATGAGGACAGAAATTTGAATAGCCTGAAAAATACCCCACTTTCAGAAGGACACTTGGATTCAAGTAGGTGGCAAGGGCAAAGCTTTGGACAGTGAGGGCAATCCCCCTCTCTTGCTACCAAGGTTTCAGAACTGGTCCTTGAGATGGCGGGGAAAGGGAGCGGAAATTCCCTCAGCAGTGACCACCGGCATTAAAATGCAGAACTGCAATTACAATTCAAGATGTCCAGCTGGAAATATTTGAAAGGATTTTGATACCCCATGGAAAACTCCGGAAGGGGTTTTGGGGTTAGAGGTTACTTGTGTAGCCTTAAAGGCTATGTATGGCAGAGTTGTTTTTCTATCAGCACTTGACAGGTAAGTCGTGGACATCACATCTGACTCCTCATGGGAGCTGACAAAACGTCAGGGCTCTACACCCAGCTTAGTTTATCCATCACTCATTTCAGTGCCTTGTACAAACAGTCGAGTCTCCAGGCCCTTCCTTTCCATTCAGGTTTTTTTTTTTTGTTTTTTTTTAAGTTAAACAAAGTCACTGACCATCACAAAGAAAATATTCAAAGCATTGTTTGGCAAAAAAAGGTGGGGGAAGGGTGCAAAATGGGACTGTTTACCTTGCTGTGTTTGGATTATAAACAAATATTCACACCTGTGCTGGGCCTCTGGCTGACCAAGAGCCCAGCCAACTATTTGAAACAAACATATTTTCATACTTTTCATAACTCCCAAGCATTCTAGCACATGTCGCCAAGACTGAAAATTAAAACACAAAGACAAAGAGCAAAGAAAGTATTCTGTGGGTGATTAACCACGGGAGGAAAATTGTTAAATTGGTTGACTTTCACAGCCAATCTGTGATACATTTCATCTCCACATTCAACAGTTTTGCTGGAGGTGGACTCTCTTTAAAGCAGCATTTAAAGAATTAACAGGGCTGATAGTGTACAACACGTGAAGTGAAAATACAGAGCATGCATTTTACCACAATATTCATGTCAAGTGTTAAAATTGGAGCAAGAATCAAAGTCAGCGACACTAGCATGACCAATTTTGTAATAAAAAAAAAAAAAAAAAAAAATTGTGGCCAGGTCATTCTCACTAAGAGCTGTTACTTGTTTTTAAATATGGTCAGCCCAGTAGTGTAGTAACTCTATAATACCCAAATATTGATTGAGTTTCCCCCACTCTGAAGTCTGCTAACTACATAGAGACAGCTCCTATCAACAAACAAATAAGCCCTTTGCTACTTCACCCTGTGCAGTTAAGTGCCTCTTCTTAAAAGATCTTCATAGATAAATTACCTGGCTATTTTTAGAGCCATTGAAGGCAATGTGTCCTTGCTCATTACTCTCACAGATCTGTATACAGTTATTTATTGGATTTTGATTTTCTGGAATTCAGGGTTGGCTTAGGCACTGAGTTAGAAGCTCAAAGTTGCCAACTGGTAGCCACACACTGCTGCAGACCCGACCAATAGGATTCCTCCTGTGATAGGTGACCTCTTCTTGGGTGGCCGTGGGCTTCCCACAGCAGGCTTGCCCACAGAGACTGTAGGTAGGTCCAGAAGCAACTGTAATATTTGATGAATGTTGAAAAAAAAAAATACAGAGAGCTGTTTCCTTAGTTGAAGCCTGGGGGGTTTGTATTAAACTTTTAGACTGAAATCTTAGGCTCCTGGGTTTTACTTCTCCCTGGAGACACTGCCTGTGGTTACCAGTCACAAAGCCCTTTTGTGGTTGGTCCCAAAGAGTGTTTGAATTTTGTTTGATATGGCATAAACATTTATGGAGCGAGGGCTACCTGCTGAATGGGTGATGAGGACGGACTCAGAAATGAATCAAGCAGAGATCCTGGCCTGAGGAAAGTTTTATCAGGGAGATGAATCATGTGCACAAAGATGATTTTTAACACTACAGAAAGAGCTATGGAATCTCTAAGGAGGATGATGTGTTTTCTTTAGGGCTATCAGAGAAGGAAGTTAATTCAAAAGAAATGTTTGTCTAAGGCAGGGTTTGTGATCCTCAGCACTACTGGCATTTTGGGCCAGAGAATTCTTTGTTTTGAGGGGTTGTCCTGTGCATTGTAGGATGTTGAGCAACATCCCTGGCATCTACCCACTAGCACACTATCACCCAGTTGTAACAAAATGTCCCTAAACACCGTCAAATGTCCCTTGGGGGTGGGAAGAGAGAGGATCACCCCAGTTGAGAGCCTCTGGTCTAAGGCATTATTTCTCAAAGTTGGATCAAGGACAATTTGCATCGGAATCTCTTGCATTCATGTTAAAAATAGTTTCCTAGGCCTGACCCCTGACCCTCCTGAATCAGTATCTGGAAGTAGGGCTCAGGAATCTGCCTTTTGGCAAGCTCTCCAAGTGATTCTTGGACTCACATAGCTGTAAAGACAGCTACAGGTATATGACCTGTTTGGTAAAGTTGCATTTCTGATCAGAGGTCAGGGTAAGACTAAAGTTTTAGGAATACCTTTGGGAACTTGAAGTACTACTCCCATAGTGACAATTCAGGGCTGACTTCCCTATGTTAAATTTTGTCCTATGTCAAGTTATGGCAGAGAGAGGCTCCGGACCAGTGGTTTTCCATCTTGACTGCACATTAGAATTACAAGGGGCATTTTTTAAATTACTGATGCCTGGGTCCCACTGTCCAGAGTCTGATTTGATTGGACTGGGATGTGCCCAGGTATCAAGATTTTCAAAATTTTGCTGGATAACTCTAATATATTGCCAACAATGAGAACCACTCTCCTAGACCAGAGAGTCTCAAACTTGAATATATTTTAGAACATATGTTTATTTTGATCTTTGGGACAGTTAGGTAATGAGATAAAGAAAGGAGGGCATGAAACTCCCAAGAGGCAGCCCATCTTCTCAAGGACTGTTCTTCCTTAAAGAAATTGATAGTGAGTGTGATGGTCAGGAGCCCAAAGCAGTTACCTCTGGTGCTGCAAATGGAAGTGCCAAACCCACAGAGAACCAGTTCCAAACACTGGCCACTCAGGTATCCATCGACCCTGCCTGGTAGATCTGGCCACCCCCTAATCTTTGGCTGGACAAGCTCTCTGGGTGCTAACCAGAAAGTCAGCCCACTTCGTATTTTTAAATTTATTTCATGCAGCCTTGCCACACCTGAAATCTAAGATTACATCTCCCAAATCACCTGTCTTCTCTCTTTCCCCCACCTTATGGAGAACTTGGCAGTCCACACTCATGTCAATCTCATGAGAGACATTTGTGAACAGACCACGCTGTCATTATTCCCCAAAGATGGTGGGGCTTAGAGGACCTTGGAGTGGCATTTGAAGTCCAGCCTCTCTGATCTTCATTTCCTACCTCTGTGAAATGGGGTTGATAGAGTTGTCATTAAAATGGCTGCCACTGAGCATGTGATCTGCATGTCTGTGTCTTACAGCCGTTTCACTGCAAGTCTAAAGGAGATGGGTGAGTGAACTGCATTCTTGGGGGCCATTTATTTCTAAAACTAGTAAGTATTTACAGCCTGAGTCAGAAACTAGAAGTGTGGTTCTTTTTGCATCTTCTGTGGTCCAGGTCACCTTGTGCCATGCTCAGATCTTTTTCAGAAAGAGACCTGGACCAAAACAAAAGAAACAGCAACATGATAGTGGCTATTATTTACTGAGTACTTACTTCATGCAAGGCCCTGAGCTATGGGCATGTGTGATCTCATAGTCAAACCTTCTTGCCCTTTTTCTCGAATGGAAGTGTTAGACTTGGAATTATTCAAGGTTCTCTGCCTAGAAATATATATTGTGTAAAGAAGAACCACCTCCCCACAGTAGGTATTAAGTATATGTACCCCATAACCACCCATACCAGATGTGGTATGAACTGGAAAGATTCGGAGTCAATGAAGATTTTAACAGGCACAAGATATAGGCTCAGAAATGTTCACTGCAATATTATTTGTATTGAGCAAAGAGTTCTAAATGGCTATCACATTAGCAGTTTAGGTATTTTACGGCACATTCATATCTGCATTTACAGCCTCATGCACCTATTAATAATTATGTAGATCAAATATTAATTGACATGGAAAGATGTTGTGTTAAATACATACAATCATATATGCATATATATATTTCTATATCCATCCCTGTTTATGGAAATGTGTACATGTGCAGGTATGATCAGAGAAATGTCTTGAGGAATGTTCACTAAATCATTAACACTATGTATCTCACATTAGGAATGAGGGATGCTTGAGGGTTGCTTGAGTGATTCTTGCCTTCCTGTTTGTGCGTTTGTGCTTTCCTACTGTTTTGACCATTTTTTACAATGAGCCTATTTATATGTATGACTTTTTAAAAAATAGTTGAAGTATCTTAAAAGGATTTTAAGCACAGATTAATAAAATATTCTGAGTTATTAATGGAAACCAAGATGTGTATGGTATCTCATCTCATCTCCAGCTATCCCAGTCTCTTTGAGATCCCTAAATAAGGATGAAACCTTACAAGGAAGTGTGTGGTTTTTAACTCACTATAGCAATCTTTTATTTTTATGTCTTCTCCCTGTCTTTGGGTTGCTTGGGGAGCTGAAATAAGCCAGTATTCCCCACCTCTCCCTTAACCTATATACCCTTGGACCCAAAGAAGTTGAACTTCTACCAACAGATGAATGGATAACCAAAGTATGATATATCCATACAATGGAATATTATTTAGCCACAAAAAGGAATGACATGCTGATAAATGCTACAATGCGAATGAATCTCAAAAACATTAAGTGAAAGAAACAGGACACAAAATTTCACATACTGTATGATTCTATGCATATGAAATATTCAGAGTAGGTAAATCTATAGAGACTGAGAGCAGATTAGTGGTTGCCAGGAGCTGGGGAAGGGAGGAATGGGAATGGTAATAAATAGGTACAGGGTGTCCTTTGGGAGTGATGAAAATGTTTTAGAACTAGATAGAGGTGATGGTTGCACAACACACTGAATGTACTAAATGCCACTGAATTATACACTGTAAAATGGTTAATTTTATCTTATGTGGATTTCACTTCAATAACTTTTTTTTTTTTTTTTTAAATAAGATGAACTTGGAGTTGTGGGTTTGGACACTAAGGAGCCAAAAAAGAGTAGTGATGAGGCAGAAAAAAATAACTAATGGGCAGTTCCTAGGATGAAACTCCCATTGTAGGGGCGAACTACTTGTATGTACTATGCTGTTTGGACCATAGAGATATCTTTGGTTCTATTTCAATGGAATCCCCTGCGTTCTCCATCCCACCTGTGGGGAAATGTGTAAGTTGGTTTCAAGATGAAACTCTGAACTTAAGATTCTGGGGAGCAAGAAACCTGTCATATTTTCCCTTATATCCCCAGGATCTCATATAAGGCTTGGTCATAAATCAGCACTCGATAAATATGTGAATAAATAAGAAGGAAGGGATGGAGGGAGGGAGGGAGAGAGAACGGCAAGGCAAGGGGCCAACAGGACAGGAGAGATTTTATGTTACACAGCAAATACTATTGACCTTTTGGTAAGATCTATTGCTTTTTAATAAACTTCCTATAGTTTTTAAAGTAGTTTGTCTTAAAGCTGACTTTACCCACACCTCACCCCATCATCAAGAGTTGGCTTCTCTCTTACAATGGTTCTCCAAGGAAAATTCCAATTAATTCACTCTTTCTTTCACAGCCTACCATCACCTTCCAAACCCCCCCCACCCCACCCCCAATTTCATTTCAAATGACAGCAAAAGTGATTGGTTACTACACACTCTTTATGGTTATATAAACCAATTTCCATTAATAATAGGACCTGATGCATTTCTGACTATAGGATATCAACTATTTCTCTAAGTATCAATCACTGAAAACTCTGGAGTTCTCATTTCCATGCTTTTGTTGGGAAGACTAGCAGAATAGAAAGAATATGGGTGTGAAAAATGGGGTCCTCTTTGACATTTGGGTGAAGGTTTGGTGGAAAGATAATTAAAACAGCATTTTCCAGATACACATTTCATTTAATCCTCTGTATCTCAATGGCTTTGTGTTCTTGGGTAAGTTACTAAAACTTTCTGAGCCTCAGTTTACTCATCTCCAAAAGAGTTCTGAGGGTTACCTTTCTACCAAGCCTTCATCACCAAAACAGGGAGAAAGTAACCCCCCCCCACACACACACACCTTTTTTTTTTTTTTTTTCCGAGAGAGAGGCTGGCCAAAAGCTTTAGCCCCTCTTTGAAAATATTTATTTTATATTGTTTAAAACCGGGACCAGGGAAGCAGCTGTGGCTCAATCAATCAGTAGGGCTCCCGTTTACCATATGGGAGGCCCCGGGTTCGGTTCCCAGGGCCTCCTGGTGAAGGCAAGCCCGCCCGCACGGCGTGGTTAGCTGACCCAGCGAGCATAAGCAGCAAGGGGGGATAAATGAATAAATAAAAAAAAATAAAACCGGGGCCAGTTTTCAGGAAGGCCTAGGGGGCCTGAATGCTTGGGACTGATGAACTCAGTGAGAGACACCTGGCTCCCAATTTTTACACAGGAGGTAACTGTGAAAACAAAATGGCATACCACCTGCTGATTTCCTTACTGAGAAACCAAGAGTTATATAACTCAGAATCTCAATCTGCATGTGAAATGAGAAAGCATAGAAGGGATGAGTTTAATCAAGTTTATGGGCATTCCGAGACCTGTAGCCACACAGTAAGCACAGGTGAAGAAATCCTCAGTTAAAGGCTGCTGTGTGCCAAGTCAAGCTCCAGGATAAACATGAGTTGATATGATTGTTTTGTACAGCACTGGCATGGTAGACTAAAAGGGCAGTGCAGTAAAAAGATTAAAGTGAAAATACTTTGACCACCCAGCAATTGAGTTTATGGAAATTATCTTGGCTCATTAACTTCTTGACCATATTGTAGAAAGAGTTACAGAGACCTGTAACTTTGGGGTTGCTGCTGTAATGATATGAACCTGGCTGCTTTTCACTGCTAGGGAAAGCAGGTATATCAACAGCAATGGATCAAGCTAAATGTGAGGCTTGTTTTCATTTAAAGATCTCATTTGGCATCAGAGCATCTTTCTTTAAGACCAGGAGTGAGCAAACGTTTGTTGTAAATGGCCAGATAGCAAATAATTTTGGTTTTGCAGGCCATATTGTCTCTTTTGCGATTATTTACCTCTGCCATTGTAGTGTGAAAGCAGCCTAAGATGCTTTGTAAACAAATGAACACAACTGCCTTTCAACAAAACATTATTTACAAAAACAGGCTGCAGATCTATAGGCTATAGTTTGCTGACCCTTGTTTTAGACTAATAGACTCTATTTTGGTCATCCCAGGCTCCAAACTACCTATATTGCCAGCTGACGTCATACTTTTCCTGCGCAAGAATTTAGTTGGGCCCTTCAATAGAGTGGGCCTGTCAACAGAGTGGATTTGTGTTGTAGATTTTCAATCTGTCACTTCGTCTAGGAAATATTCCTACCACAAAATTATCATAGTGAGATTATGTCTTCCCTTCTAACCTTACATTTTTCCCTTGGGTGATTTTCAGGCTATTGCTGTAAACGGACCTATTTCAGCTTGTATCTCTAATTTTAATCCCATCCTTCAACAAATTCTCAAAGCATCAACAAACTCTCATACAGTAGCGGGGCCCAGTTTCATTCAAACATACTGGATGAGCAAAGACAAATGTGTTTAAGACTGTGTTATATTGATATACATTGCACAATTCCTTACAACTGGCAAGTGTCCAGTAAATATCAGGTGAGTGGAAAAGTGAGCAAGTGAATGAATGAATGAATGAATGAAAATGGTTATCAAGCATCCAGTAAATCTATGTGATTGCTAGATCTGTATGTCTGATTTTTTAGGAAGTAGGTCTGAAGTCAAGAGCTTTCTGAGTATATGTTTTGTTTGACAGATTTGTCAATAATATTCAATATTCATCATTCATTTATTCAACAAAAATTTAAGGAGTGTCTATATGCTATTCTTTGGGGATACAGTGATGAACAATATAGACAAAATCCTTGCCCTAGTGGAGCTTATATTCTATTGTCAGGGGCAAACCATAAACAAACAAGTCGATATTTAATAAGATACTAAGTGACTGGCTTCTACAGGGACCACCACTTGCCATGCTGCCTTGTACTCGGCAATTATTTGTTGAAGGAATGATCAAGGTCTGTGAGCCAGTGCCTCACTGCTTCTGCCTCAGAATGGCGCTGCAAAATGGTCTCAGGGTAAACTTAGGACCATAGGAGCAATGAGAACTGGGACATATTTCAGGTTCTGAGCAAGAATTAGCTCTCTTGCTCCAGCACTGGGCTGGGGGAGGAGTTGCTGCTTTCAACCAGTTTGAGGTTTCCCATGCTAGTAGTATCTGGCAGGGAGCTGTAAAATGTTGGTGGCAGTTTCAGAAACTAGAGCCAGTGGGCTGTCCTTGATAACTTGGAGCTCGTGCCGTCTTAGGGCCCTATCGATAACAGTACCACAAACATGTCTGATGCCCGCGGCAATGACAGTCCCGGGGAATATCTGCTTTTTCTCTCTGAAAGCCTCATGCTACACTTCCAGAGCCTAGGCTCCTAAGGGGATAAACAGACAAGGGGATTAGCAGCCAACACTGAGAGAAACAACTGAGGATGTTTGCTGCTGCTGCAGCCAGACTGACTGCTGCTTGTTCAGACAAAGCCCATCTCCGCTGCAAAGCTTCCAAGGGAAGCTAAGCCAGTGTCAAGAGGCAGGTGGGAGGAGACCAGAGGACAGACTGCATGCTGACCCCACCACGGGGGCAGGGCTAGCGTGCTTGTCACCCCAGAGGAGCCAAGCTGATTCCAGGAGCGGAGAAGTCTTTCCAGAATGGATCTGAAGCATTAGACCTGTGAGAGCTGCCTAATATATAACCACAGAAGGAGGTTAGGGAAGGGGAAGAGGCTAACACAGTCAATATCCTCTCCAGAGAAGGCGAGTTCAGAGGAGAAATCACAAGCTATGTCATTTCCTGCTAAAAAGCATATCTGGTCCCTGTACAGAGTTTTGTGCTTTCCAGTACACTCTCAGTAAAGAAACAGTTATCATTTGTTGAGGGCTTACTATGAGCCAAGTGATGTGCTAAGCAGTTTATATCCATTAAAATATTTAATCCATTTGATCGCCCATTTCTCATGTGAAAAAAACTGAGGCTCGGAGAGGTTAATAGAGATAACAGGTGATGAACCTGGGATTTAAATCCAGTCATCTGTTTCATCACATGATACTGTCCTTTATATCCATCATCTAATTTATTCCTCACCACAGCTCTATAAATTGAACAGATTGGAATGATTTTCCCAATTGTATAACCTAGAACAGAATCTCATGGTTTTAAGGCTAAGAGAATGTACAAATCAAGGCATCATCAAGGCCATGTTTTCCCCTGAAGGCAGTGTATGGTGTTCTGGGGCTGGCTGCTGGCAATCCTTTGTCCTTACTTGTCACATGGTAGTATCTGCTGGTCTCTCCCTTCTCTTCCAGTTCCACTGATATTCAGCTTCTTGGTTCCTATAGATTTCCTCTTTCTTTCTGAATTTCATTCATAAAGAATCCCCAGTAAGAGGGTTAAGACCCATCCTGATTGAGGTGGTTCATACCTTAACTGAAGGAACCACTCAAAAGGCCCTACTTACAATGGGTTCACATCCAGAGGAGTGGATTAAGTTTAAGAACATTAAGTTTCTTTGGAGTACATACAGCTTCAAACCATTGCAACAAGTGTCACAAAAGAAGTGCAAAAGTCCTGTGAGGGGCTCAGAGGAAAGCAAAGCCACATTTAGTTACTTAAATACAAAAGGTTTCATGAAATAGGTAAAGTTCTAAGTGGTCTCTGATGGAGAGCCAAAATGTTGCCCAAAGGAGGGTTTAGTTAGTTGATGTGGTTGTAATAAGGTACAGGAAAAATACTGAGAAAGAGCAGTGGATAGGGCTGAGCTGATAGATTAAGGCAATAATGGGGAGATTCAAATACATGCTTAAGGAGCTTGGACATTATTTATAAGTTAGTTATAGATGGTACTTTAGAAGATTAATTTTAATCAGTGTAAAGCAAAGAGAAACTAAGGGCAAGGAGGTTAATTAAGGAGGATTTTTTAATTTTACAGCTAAGATTGGTTTAGTGGAAATAGGAAAGACAGAAATGGGAACCATTTGCAAATAGTATCAACAGATCTTGATGTTGGTTATATAATAGGCATTGGCAGGTCTGCAGTTTTGAGCCTAGGTCACTAGGAGAACAAGTAGTGTCATTAATAAGGTGGAGGAATTGGGAGGAAGAGCCCATGTGAGGAGGAAGACTGTGGGTTCAGATTGGACTCTGTGGCCTGATTCAGTTATTGATTCTACTATCCACTTAGTTACCCAAGCCTGGGTGTCATCACAGGTGTATTCCACTTTCCACCATCCCTTAAGCTATGGTAGTTATTCTATTGCTGCATAACAAAATACCCCCTAAAATTTAGCAGTCTAAGACATTATCTCACACAATTTCTGAGGGTTGGGAATCCAGGAGTGACTTAGCTGAGAAGTTCTAGTTCAGGTCTCTCATGAGACTTCAGTCAAACTGTCACCTGGGGCTGCGGTCATCTCAATGCTCAACTGCAACTGGCAAATCGATTCCCAAGCTCATGTTTTCAGCAGACTTCTGGTCCTCACTGGCTGTTGGCTGGAGGCCTCAGTTCCCTGCCGCATGAGCCTCTTTATAGGACAGCTTACAACATGGTAACTGGCCTCCTCCAGAGCAAGTGATCCAAGAGAAAGTGCTCAAGATAGAAGCCACAATATTTCATAATTTAATCTCAGAATTGACCTATCATCACTTTTTTCTGTATGCTTTTAGTCAAACTGACCGTTCTGTATGGACAGAAAGTACACCAGAGTGTGAATATCAGGAGGCAGAGGTCATTGGGCACCATCTTGAAGGCTGCCACAACTATTAAGTCCTGCCATCTAGCCTCCATATTTCTCAAATCTTGTCCCTGTTCTCCATTTCAATTCCATTGTCCTATTGCCATGTATTTATCTCATATTTGGTCTGCTGCTATTTCAGTTTAACAGATCATACTATGTTTAGCATTTTTGCCCACAAACTCATCCTTCTTATCACTGTAAGAGTGATCTCTCAAAACTGGAGATCTGTCCATCCCTTCCCACACAGTTCCTGCACATTCTGCTTGAAACCATTGGCCAGATGATGTAAGTCAATCTCCGTAGCATGGGAAAAAGCCCCTCTGTGTCCCAGTCCCTCCTGATGCCCCAGCCTGATCCCATGGCACCCTTTGCCTTAGACTTTACCCTCTAATAAATCAGTACTCTGTGTTCTCTGAAATAGCTGTGCTATTTTACACGTTCATGCCTTTGCTTCACTCTTCCCTCTGCCCACCCTACCCTTCCCCATCTGGCCCATCTTTACCTGGCAGGTTAGCATTGTGATTCAGGGCATGGATGCAGGGACCACACCCTGTGGGTCAAACCCAACTCCATCATTTACTCACTCTATGACTTTGGCAACTTATTTAAACTCTACATGCCAGTCATTGTTCAAATGATTTATATACATATTATATATCCTCATAACAACCTAAAGCCATGTAATTTTTATTGTCACCATTTTACAAATGAGAAAACTAAGTCACATAGAATAAAAACTTTAAAGGTGTTTGTGACTATAATTATTCCTTGTTCAGGACAAAATTCATCCAATATCTTCTCCACTTGACTCCATCCTTCTAAACTTCTAAGGTGGATCAGGTGCCCTTCACTATCCTTCCCATAGCAACCTGGGTGTAACTCTAACTTGGTAGTTAGACCAAATAGTTTTTTTTTGTGTTTTTTTTTTTTTGTTTTTTTTTTTTAAAGATTTTATTTATTTATTCATTTATCCCCCCCTTGCTGCTTGTGCTCTCTGGGTCAGTTAACCACGCCGTGCGGGCGGGCTTGCCTTCACCAGGAGGCCCCAGGAACCGAACCTGGGGCCTCCCATATGGTAAACGGGAGCCCTACTGATTGAGCCACAGCCGCTTCCCAACCATATAGTTTTGAAATAACCTATTTGTGTGTCTTCCTTTTAGACAATAGGCTCCTTGAGGACAGGGACCTTGTCTTTGTCATCCATGCTAGATCAACACCCAGAAGAGTCACCAGTCAATACATGTTGGCTGAGTCAAATTGAGTTTGCAGTTACTATTCAGAGAGAAGCTGAAGATAGGACTTAAGTGGAAAGAGAAAGAAGAGGTAGTGAAAATAATTGCTTAATTTTTAAGGTGAAATTTAACATTTTCCTTAATAAAACTTAAACAATGACCCTAAACTATTAATCAGAAAAATGTATCTGAAATAGCAATGAATAGTCATATCTAGTAAATGGAATTAAATTGTGGCTCTGTAGAAGTACAATCCTTTCCACGCTATTTTCTCCAGGGAAGAACAATTTTATGTATCTGCAGCCTTGGTTACAGAGACCAGAACAATCACATCCCCAGCACTCATTCCCTGATGGCCCTTATATCTGTCCTCTCAGGAGCCATGAATCTGTCTCACTGTTGAAGACAAGGAGGTTGATCTGGGGAATCTGGAAAACGGTCACATTTAAATGCAAAATGAACTGATGGAGGAATTTTATGAAAGTAATGAATTTTTCTTATAATTTTTGTAGTGTTGTCTTTCTGAGGAAAATATTGAGATTGTGAGCCTTATGGAAATTTCTTTGTGTTCTTTACAAATGGTGGTTTGTGACCCAAAAGGCCCATTCAAACCATGATAAAAAATAATATGTGAATTACAATAATTTACCTTTAGTGGCCTAATCTCTGACCAGGCTTGCATCTCAGACTTGTGTGTTAAGTCTGTGCAAAAAATCAATCCCCCAAATTAGTCCTGCTAAGTGTTTCTGAAAAATAGTTTCCAAATGAAAACAGCTCTTGTCACTATCACACGAAAGAATGAAACATTATTTTTAAAAGTTTATATAGCTTGACTTTGTCTAGGTACTCTTCAGATTTTCTTCTCCAGTTATATCATTTTAAACACTTGCTTTCTCTGAATGGCTTACATGATCTATATAACCTTATTTGTGATGCATCTTGGCATGTAGCTGTGGAAATATTAATTCATTCCACATGTGTATATGTTTGCCTCTCTGGATATATTTTGGAATTTACTTGAGAACTATGATTGTGTCTCTTCCTCCTCCTCCTCTTTTTCTCTTTTTTCCTCTGTTTTCTCTAGGAGACCTCAATACATTGTTTGCCAAGAGAGTACTCAATCATTCTTGACTGAACGATTACTAATTTTAAAAAATTAGTAAGATTTATTGATTGCTGTGTGCCAGGCAAGGGGCAGAGTGGTTTACACATGTGCTCTCATTTAGTCCTCACAACTGTCTTAGCTTTCCAGGCTGCTATGAGAAATACAAAGAGAGTTTATTGGCTCATGATTTCGGAGGCTAGAAAGCTTACATTTCCTGAGTCAGTAGCATTCTTGCTAGATGGTAATCTTTGGGGTTCCTTGGCTTTCCCATCACATGGTGATGTCCTCTCCTTGCTCTGCCAGGTTCCTGCTGACTTCTGACTTCTGACTCCTCCCCACGGCGCTCGTGCTCGCTCGCTCGCTCTCTCTCTCTCTTTCTGAATTTATTCTGCATATAAAGTGCTCCAGTAATCCAGAGTAAATCCCAACCTCATCCAGCTGGGCCACACCTTAATTAAAATAATGTCTTCAAGAGATCCTAACAATGGTTCACACCCACAGGAATGTGGATCGAGACCAAGAATGAACATGTCTAAATTAGGGTGCCTATTCAATCCACCACAGTGGCCCTATGAATTTTATCCCTACTTTCCAGTTTAGCAAGAAACTGAGGCTTAGCAAGAAAAGGTAACTTTTGCAAAGTCACGCAGCTAGGGAGTAGGAGGCATTGCTAGGAGTCAGACCTGGCTGACAGCCTGACTCCACAGCCTATGCACACGGCCCCTAATAGCACTTGTTTTCCATCCTTTTAACTAACCAGCAATTTCTCTGGAGTAATTGCTTTGTAGATGTAGGAAGGAAAGCATGTTCTTATTTGGGCTAGTGAATCTGACATCTCTGACAAGAGACACTGGGTGGGAAGCCTGTTATAAAATCTATGAATTCCTTCCCTGGTCTGCATTTTTCACAGGTTCCATCCCGTTTAAACAGTACTTTTGTCTCATCATTGCATCCAGGCTGGCTGGTCTGTTCAGCAATTCATTAACTATTCCACCATCCTTTACCTTCTTGTGCTCAAAGGGTGGTCCTTTGCCCAGCAGCGTCAGTATCACCTGGGCTATTAGAAATGTAGAACTCAGAATCTGCCTCAGACCTACTGAATTAGAATCTCTATTTTGGCAAACTCCCATGCATATTCACTTTAAAGTTTGAGAAGCACTGGCTAGTCAGCTGTAATGGAAAGTGGGCCTTCTCTCTTCTGCAACCACTGGCAAAGAGGTCGAGATGGAACAGCAGACCCAATTTAAGTGAATTAGAGCAGTGTTGCCACATCAGTCCACAGGGTGTGCTGATTTTGTCCCATGAACACATCATCATTGCTACCAGGGGTTCCATTCTCCACCTCAACATCAATATTTCAAGTTAGTTGAAAAATCTCTGGACATGGCATCATGAGTTAGAATTAAAATATAAAACCCTGTCTAAGGATAATTTTTAAGTTCATTGTGCTCTCTAGAGCTTGTTCCCAATGCCCATCTTTATGATAGCCAAAGCTCAGCTGCTAAATTCGTATGACAATTTAATCTAGCTTAATTTCAAAACATAATAACTTTATTAAATGAGAGGTGAGTTTAGGACTACAGCCCCTTTTAAGAGCTGTGTTAAGAAATGTTTATACCACCAGCCTCAAGCATGAGCCAAATTGTGTTGCTGCTGTGGGCATGAGGGTAGAATAGACTCATTATTTCTCTCTCTAACCTGTTGAGAGCTAAAAAGCCGAAGGTCTTTGTAGTTGGACTGGTGTGATGCAGTGTTGTTTTGCAAAGTAGGACAAGTGATTCTTTCGCAAGGACTCGGCATGTTTGCGTCACAATTTAGACCCCTGCTTCTTTTCAAAGAATAAGTTGTATTTATTGTATTTCTCCATGAATTGTACTCAAGGGAAAAACAAATTCTATCAACAAGTGTGTATTGAGTAACTTGGCAAATACAAGACAAGTAAGACATGATTAATTGCTCTCAGGGAGAGTATTTCTGGAAAGGGGCAAGATACTGGCTGAAGGGCAAGATTACACACAGGGAGAATCAGGAAAGAATATAAATTTATCTTTACAACTGACCCAAATGGTGGTGTGTTCAGGGAAATGAAAGAATATGGAAGTGGTTTGGGAAGACCTCTTAGCAGAGGAGTGACTTGAAGACTGGATAGGGAAAGAGTAAGGAAGAGGTTATTACAGAAGGAAATTAACCTGGGCAAAGGGATAAGAATTAATGAACATAGAACGTTCCTTACCACACAGCTGCCTAGAGTTGAAATATATTGACTGATAAGTCTATGCCTAATACATGTTTCTTCAACTAACACACTAGATTAACAGATGCATTTAGTCAAAACATTTCTATAGACCTTAAAATAATAATGATAATTAGCATTTTTTAGGCCTCCCTGTCACAGCTGAGTGCTTTATATTTAAAATTCACAGTAACCATATAGGAGTATTTTTATCTGCATTAAAGAAACTGAAACTTAATTTAGGAAATTCAGGAAATTGAGCAATGTCACCTAGTAAGTGGCAATGCTTGAACTTTAACCCAAAATTTGAATGCAAAACCCACATACTTAACACTATGCCATACTGTCTGTTGGTGACTGAATTATGTACTCCCCAAAAACATTGTCTACATCTCAATCCATTCCTATGGGTGTGGACACATTGTAAATAGAATCTCTTGAAACTTACTTCAGTTAAGATGTGGTGCTTTAATCCAGATTACTCGAGTCCATTATAAGCACAAAGAAATTCAGGCATACAGAGAGAAAGCCATGCAGAGCAGCCAGAGCTGGAAGTCATTGGAACCCAGAAGAGAAAGGTGAAGATGGTGTCATGTACATTGTCATATGACGGAAAAGCTAAGGAATCCCAAGATTGCTGGTTACTCAGAAGATACCGAGCCCGGGAGGAAGCAAGCCTTCTAGCCTCTAAAACTGTGAACCAATAAATTCCTGCTAAACCAGCCCATTGTATAGCATTTTTTTTTTTTTTAGCAACTAGGAAACTAATGTACTGTCCATATGCTCTACATGCTATATAATGTTGAATAATATTATATTCAGGCACAATACAACATAAGGATATTAGGGAAGGGGAAATAAACAACCCTTGAAGCAAGTTCCAGTCATATGAGCAGGTATGAGAAGGTATGATGTACAGAGCTGAGATTACTGGAGTAAGAACATGTGGCAATAATTTTTCTCAAATCCTGAGAGTACATTTAAAAAGGCATGGGGGTAAGACTTCTTAGAATTGATAATTTGGGGAAGACAAGTGGATCTTTTATTTTAGGCCAAAGTAATGTACCAATCAGGCTACTTATATGGTTGTGTTATTCAAACATCACTTCTCAAGATGGCCCAAAATTCAAGATTTCAATTGAGAAAGACTTGGGTCATTTGGGAAATAGTGCACTTTGAGGGTCCCCCCCCCCCACACACACACATGACTTTTTTTGAACCTTTTATTTTGAAATACTTTCAAACTTACAGGGCAGTCACAAAAATAATACCAACCCCATACAGAGCATTCCAATATACCCCTAACCCCTCCCATACACCCAGATCCATTGATTTTAACATTTTGTCGCATTTGCCATATCATTCTATCTATCCATCTGTCTATTTATCAATCATTTTCTGAACACTTGAGTATAGGTTATGTACTTTATCATGCTCCTTAAACACTTAATACTGCCATGTACATTTCGTAAGAACAAGGATAGTCACTTATGTAATCACCTTAAGTTCAGTTATCAAGTTCAAGAAATTTAACATTGATATAAATCTTAACATCTGTATTTCAATTTTTTCGTATATCCCAATAAAGCCCCTTTGAGCCTTTTCTCCTCCTTTGCTAGATCCCATCCAGGATCATGTACTGCATTTAATTGTCATTGTCTCTTTAATTGTTCTTTCTTCATTTTTTTAAGTGTGGAAACATATTTAGAACATAAACTTTCCCCTCTCAAACTCTCCCAAGCATACTCTTCAATAGGATTAATCATATTCACAGTATTGTGGGACCCTCACCAACTTCCATTACTAAAACTTTCCCATATCCCCATACAAAAACCCTATACTCATTATGTATTAACTTCTGCCTCCTGGCTCCTGCCTCTGGCAACCTGTACTCTAATTTCTGTCTCTATGAGCTTGTATCTTCTCCAGTATTTTCTTTGTAGTTAACATCGGGTTTAAATTTAACATTCTAAATCTATAAAGATCTTGTTTTCTTTGACACCAACTTAACTTCAATAGAATGCACAAGCTATGTTCCTGTACCACTTTGCCCTCTCCCCAACCCTCATGTAGTTCTTGTCACAAATTTCATGTTTATACATTGTGAGTCCACAATCACTGATTTCTCATTACATTTTGTACATTTGCCTTTTAGGTCTCATAGGAAGTGAAAAGTGGAGTTACAACCCAAAAATAAAACAGTACTGACATTTATATTTACCCATGTCATTACCCTCACCAGAGATCTAATACGTTCATGCAGCTTTAATCTATTATCTATTGTCCTTTTCTTTCAACCTGTAGTACTCTCTTTAACATATCTCACAGTGGTGACAAACTCTTTCAGCTCTTGTTTATCTGAGAATGTCTTAATCTTGCCCTCATTTTTTGAAAGATAGTTTTGCTGGATATAGAGTTCTTGTTTGGCATTTTTTGCTTTCAGCACTTTAAATATGTCATCTGATTGCTTTCTTGTCTTCATCTGATAAGAAACTGGCACTTATCCTTATTGGGGCTCCTTGTATGTGACATGTAGCTCCTCTCTTGCAGCTTTCAGAATCCTCTTTTTATCTTTGGCATTCAACAATTTGATTATAGTATGCCATGGTTAAGTCTATTTGGGTTTATCCTGTTGCAGAGGTCTTTGAGCATCTTGAATGTATATATTCATGTCTTTTGTTAAATTTTGGAAGTGGGAAGTTTTCAGTTATTATTTCCTTGAATATTCTCTCTGCCCCTTTCTCTATTTCCTCTCCTTCTGGGACTCCCACAGTGTGAATATTGGTATGCTTGATGGTATCCCACAGGTTCTTTAGGCTCTGTTCATGTATCTTTACTCCTTCTCTCTGCTCCTCAGACTGAATTGTTTCAATTGCCTTATCTTCAAGTTTTCTGATTCTTTCTTCTGCCAGTTCCAATCTGCTATCAAAACCTTCTAGGGAATTTTAAATTTCTGTTATTGTGGTCTTCAGGTCTGTTTGGTTCCTTTTCATAATTTCCATCTCTACTGATATTCTTTTTGTGTTTCTATTATTCTCTTGATTTCCTTTAGTTCTTTTCCATGTTTCCCTTTAGCTCTTTGAGCATATTTAGGACCATTTTTTTAAATGATCCCAGGTCTAGTCCTTCTCATGGATGGTTTCTAAGGCTTTAATATTTTTCATTTGCCTGGGCCATTGCTTCCTACTTCTTTGTATGTTTTATAATCTTTTGTTGAAACCTTGATATTTTGATATTTTAAAGTTTTATCTCTGGAATGTAGACTTTGAGATGGCTGTTCCTTAAACTTGCATCCAACTAGTGTTGTGACAGAACTTTCTTTGAATGCCATGAGCTAACCAAAAAAAAAAAAAAAAAAAAAAAAAAAAAAAAAACACCTTTACCAGTCTTTGCAGGTTAAGCAATTACTTTCCTTCAGGGCTTATCCATACAATGAGTTTGGAGAATATCTCCAAGCCAAAGGGGCCTCCATGATCCTTTCTGCACATGTGTTTTGTCTTGAGCATACACATGTGGCCCTGGAAATTCCTCCATTTATAAGATTCCGAATGTCTCCTCTTCCCTAAGGAACAGTTTCCTCACAGTCCCAAACACTACATTGTATGGCCCAAAGCCAGCAATCCTTTGCCCCAGGCAGCAGAACCTAACTGCTCTCCTACAGTGTTCTGTAGGAGAGTTTCTTGAGCTGTACTCCACATGAAGGGGAAATTCTGGAATGGCAAGTCCCTCAGGCCACCACCAGACAGATTGGGTCAGACATATATGCTCCCAGTATGTGCACAAGGGTTACTCTGCTCCCTCTGCAACTGGGTGGAAGGATCCATACTGGGAACGCAGGACCTCTCCATGCTGAACCAGTGCAGATATGGGGGAGGGCAGCCAGAGTACCACAAGATCCTACCACTTTCAAGTAGCCTTTTTCCTAATTCAGCACATGCCTTGTTACTGTAATCCTCTAACTGCTTTCTGGGACTTTTAGAAAGATGTTTCTGGCAGTTCTTGCTGGTAGTTCAAAGTTTTTGTTGGGGAATCCATTGAGTTTGTGACATGATTTCCTGACTGCATGTTTAAATACCTTGTAGTCACTTCTTTTTGGAGCACCTGGGAGGCAGTTGATCAAAAATGATTTAAGAATGGGTAAAAAGTCACACACTCAAACCTGGGTTTGAGAACTGGCCTTGCCACAAATGGTCATAAGCCTTGGCTGTTCATTTGTATTCTAGAGCAGATTACTCAAAGTGTTGCTCTGGCCAGTAGCATCAGCAACACCTGAGAACTTGTTAGAAAGGCAGGATCTCAGACCCGACCCCAGAATGGCTGAATCAGAATCTCTAGGGTCAGGGACCAGGAATCTGTATTTTAACAAACTCTCCAGGTTTGAGAAACACCATACTAGGTCTCACCTCCCTCATCTATTAAAATGAAGATAATACCATAATAGTACCTTCTTCATAGTATTGTTGTGAAGATTAAATGGGATAATAGACATAAAGTGCTTAGTTCAGGGTCTAAAATAAAAATGCTCAATAAATGTTATCTTCTAAGACACTATTTCGTTGTTGTTGTTGTTGTTGTTGTTTTTCAATTAAGGAAAGGTAAGACACCAGAACCCTAAGCAGCTAACTCTGTCTGCCTTAAGTTTCAGCAAAAATAAATTCTTACAACTAAATGATTAACAATCGTCTCAAGTCCTCCTTGTGTTACTAAGAAAACTGAATTGTATAAATAGGTTTCTGTTGTGGTCTTCCTTGGGCTCCTGTTAGAAAACCAAGGAGGTCTGTGGTTGAGTGTTTTATGGTCCAACCAGGGGCTCCATGGAGCAACTTTAATGGATGTGTGTGTCAGATTGCACAAACACCCACGACGGGAGCAAAGTCCTATTTAGAAAACCGTCTCCAGGTTTCACATTTGGAAATATAAATACTTGTGAAGTGAATTGCTCCTTCCCTAAGAGGCATGGCACTGGCTCAGTTCTCTGTGAGGTGGCCATATATATCAGAGACTGATCAGAGTCTTTGTAAAGTCCAGCCTGACCTACTATGGCCAGTTCCAAGCCATCTGAACCCATTCTAACTGCTCTGCAGTTTGCTTAATATTTATTTTTATGAGCTTGAGCATCTATCTTGTTTATAGACTTCTTGCTTTTCACTTGCTCTTTCCCCCTTGAGCAGAGGTCAGCAAACTTTTCTGTATCAGGCCAAATAGTAAATATTTTGGGCTTTATGGGCCTTACATCTCTGTTGCAGCTACCCATCTCTGCATTTGTAGCTCAAAAACAACCATAGACAACATGTAAATGATTAGGGTGGCTGTGTGCCAATAAAACTTTATTTACAAAAACAAGTGGCAGACTGGATTTGGCCCACAAGCTGTAGTCAGCCAAGCCCTGATTTAGGATCTCAAAACATCTCATAAAAAGGACCCAGCCAGGGCAGTGGATATGGCTCAAGCCATTAAGCGCCTGCTTCCCACATGGGAGGTCCTGGGTTTGGTCCCAGGTGCATCCTAAAAACTAAAACAAGCAACCAGAAAACAAATGAAAAAAAAACAACTTGGGGAGCCGATGTGGCTCAGTGGTTGAGCACCAGCTTCCCTCATACAAGGTCCTGGGTTCAATCCCCAGCCTTAGTACCTGAAAAAAAAAAAGGACCCAGCCAGGCCTAGGCAACAGAACAATTCAGTGTTCACAGGTAAAGTTCTAGCTTAGAAGCAGTTTCTGTGGCCTGAAATGATTCATACATTGGGCAATTGAAGGTAAACAATACTAATGGGTCCCTCCAGACCAGCTGGACCAAGATCACTATTGTTTTGCTCCCACCTGGTAGGAAAACACCCTTGAATTAAAAATGTTTAATGCAGACACTGCCTCATAGATTCAACCAAACAAAGAGTTTGGTGGACAACTGACCATTCTCTAACTCAAGAACCAAAGGGAATTTAAGACAAAATGGTGATACCCTTTAACCTTCTAAAGTTCTACATTACACAATATTTCTGATGATATAGCCCCAGAAGAGATCACAGGAGGCCTGGGAGTCCAAGGGAAAACCTACCATGAGAGATGGGATCAGCTAGCCTGTTGAGACACCTCAAAGCCAGGATTATGTTTTTCATGGGGAAAGATTGGTCCCAAACATGATATGTGACTGAAGTAGAAATCTCTCCTTATTCAAATACTTTCTTGGAGTAAAAATAGGTGAGTATCCATGTATTAAAAGAGCAGTGTACTAAAGAATTGTTATATCATTGAAAGTCCACGTCTGTAACACCATAAAGTAATCCATTACTTGTTCATTCATCCAACAAAGTGTGTTGAGGGCCTACTGTGTGCCAGGCACCATTTTAGGTGCTGTGGCTACAGCTATGAAAAAGAACACTGCCCCTAACCTCTTGGGGCTTAGTTTCCAGAGAAAGAGAGGGAATAAATAAATAAACAAACAAACAAATAAATAAATAAATAAATAAATGTTTCAAGGAGCCATTCTATGTGTCAACAAGAACAAGAAGAACATTACAAAAGGAACTTCTTGGCTAGACTAATGATATTATCTAGCGTTTTCTCTGCAGGGGGATAGTAATCAAGAATAACCCCTCACGTGAAAGAGTCTTGGTAATGGATGGTGGTAGCACATGGTGAATATAATTAATTTCACCCCAGTGTACATTTAGAAGTGGTTTAAATGAGCAATTGTGTGTGTGTGTGTATCTACAATAAAATTAATGGCCTCTTACACCTGGTGAACATCCCTAGGAGTCTCAGACTTACTACAGGAGTTAGAACACCTATGCTGGGAAGAGAAAATAGAAATACTCTGATGAGAGATGGAGGATCAGAATTGTATAATTTGACTGGTGAAAGGAATGGGGCATCACAGGCTAAGGAAGGCATATCAATTCCACCTTCATTCAACAATTATTTATTAAACACCTTCAATGCATCAGATACTGTGTTAAGAGCAGAAGATAAACAAGTGAGCAAATGTGACGCACCCCTGAAGTGACAGAGATTTTAGTCTAAAGGAAAACTGTGAGAGTTTGACAGAAAAGCAAAGCTATTCGTGCACAGTTTTTGTGTTCCTACATGTGCAGAGCACTTTGCCCAATTTTGTAAAGTGGAGAGTAGGTGTGAAGCCTCTTGTACATCTTTACGTGTCTTTTCAAGAACACAGGAACACATTTTTCTCCCCTGCTGCACTCTTCCCCAAAGGGGCATTGCCTTTCTGTTCGTATTAATGATTCTGCAGGTGCTTCCCTCTTCTTACAGGAATGTCTGATTTTCAGCCTCATTCCGCTTCACGACCAGGCCCACAGGGTAGTATCCTTACCTTATCCTCAGATGCAGCTCCAACATGTGTCTGTTGCTCCTGACCCAGCCAGGTCAACCTGTGGCTGCCAAAGACCACCTCTGTGTGTTATCTTTCCAAAGTTAAGCTGCTCACTACACCAGCATCATCAGGGCCATATCTGAACACAACAACTCTTCCAGAAGAAACAGCCTGTCAATCTGGTTTGTCAGGAAGCCAAAAAAATAAGACGTCTGTCTGATTGAATTCGTGTAAGCGTCGGTCTGTTTTATTTTTAGCTGAACTCGGTTTTGTTAGTTCATGTATCTAGGCACAGTTCTCGTCTCCTAGGGTTACAGGAGCCCACATAGTCAACAGCCACCACAACAGAAACGTACCCGCTGTTCCCCTAGATCTTCATCTTATCTCCATAACTACCCTGGAAAGCACTGGAGGGCAAGAGCTATGTCATCTTCTCCACTGCACAGAGTAGGTGTTTAATATGTGTCAGTCAAAGCCTTGCCAGGAAAGAGATGGCCTCCTCAAAAGGAGTAATTGGAGGAGAGTTTCATAAAGGGACCGTTTACAATGGTGCAGGCAGAGGATAGAGAAAGTGCAGGGGATAGAGCAGTGCCTCAGTTAGTAGCAGGGGAAGCTGTGCCATCCCTAGACCTGAAAGGATGTGAGGTGGAAGTGGAACCTAGAAAGAAAGTTATGTGAAAAGACCTACCTGACAGGGCTCTGTTCCCAACCTTTGGCCTTACACATCCAGTTTTTGTCAAGTCATAGCTGGAGAGCTAGAAGAATAAAATCCCGGCCTCTCCTCCTTTCCCGTCATCATATCCCTGGGTTCCCTCCTGGCTGAACTCAACCAGAAGCCAGAGGACACCGTAGCCTGTGGATATCCATGGGAATCCTGTGGACCACAGACCTTGAGCTTGGGGAAACTCGGAAAGAACCAACCTCAGTCTTTCCAGATGCCTAAAACTTCCCTCTAGTATCCTCAGCAAGTTGCCAGCCAGTCTCCTCTTGAATGCCTCCATTGATTGGGAAATCACTATATTTTGAGGCATTTGGGGACAATTCTAATTAGAAGCCTCTACCTCTCAGTTCCCTTTACATTCCTTGTTTTTTCCCCCAAGGTCACCAGAACAAGTACAAATCCCACACTCCCTTTCACAAGCAAGCCTGAGCCTTAAACCTCCACATTTTACACATAGATAATCAACTCCTTAAAAGGTAGAGGGAGCTGCCAAACAAGTAAGAGCCATTTCCCAGGCAAAGGGCAGAAGAGAATTTAGGCCATGGAGAGCGAGGTGAAACCACTCCTCTCCTCCCACCCACTACAAAAGCACCTAAAACTCGGATCATCTGAAAAATGTAAACGTGACTATGAAATCCCTGAGAACCAGAACTGGGATGCTTCAAAGAGATTAAATTATATTTCAAAGCCACATGCTTTGGATTCATGAGCCAAGCCCAGCTCTCTCTACAAGACAGAAGTAACCAAGAGCAAGGGCGAAAGGCAGGCTGTGTAATTAATGAAAACCTAGCAGCTAAAAATACCCTTTTCCACTCAGAGGACCACATTGCTACCAGTCAGTTATATTTCAGCTTTTTAAAATTCCAGCCTGTAGAAAGCATTCTGCGTGGAAAGGACCCGGTCGTTTGCATGAATCAGTGTAAAACTTAGACAGTAGTTTATTTGTTAGGCTGCTAACACATGAGAAATGCAGGAGAGATTTGTTTTCTGTAGCAGTAGGCAGATCAAGCCAGCTGGCAGCGTGCCTGAAACAAATAATCAAGAAACAACTAGATCTGTGTGAAACTTGGTGAGAAAGTTTAGAGGTGGTAGAGTGGGGAAAGAGAGTGACAGTGGAAGATAAAACGGGCTGGCAGGGAGGACAAAGAGACAGTTGGCGCATTTTTTTACTGATAAACTCACTGTATAGAGACATATACTGATGAGTTCCCCAGTTCCCATCTCCTGCCTGTTCTCAACTATCACCATACCAGCGTCCCAATTAGAGCCCAGGATTCCTTCCTACTTCCTTTCCACCAGTTTGAAGAGTTGAAATTAAATTTGGTTGATTCCATTTCCTACACTTCTAGTCAACAGCTGCAGACCTCGAAATATCAGACCGGGGATAGAAAGAAGTGGTAAACTTAAATGCCATAGCAACCCTGTGAGAAAAACAGTCTTATTAGTGCAGTTTTTGGGGGGTTTTTTTGTTTTTTTTTTTTTACTATCTAGATATTTTTAATTTACATACAGATAATTATTTTTTGTTGTTTTTTTCTGTACAGTTCTATGAGTTTTCATAAACGCATCAAGTGTGTAACTACCACAATGAAGATTGAAAGCAGTTTGGCCTATTACCCCAAAATATCTCCACATGCTGAACCTTTGTAGTCAAACCCTCCCCTTAACCCAAAACCCCTGGCAACCACAGATCTATAGTTTTGCCTTTTCCTTGATATCATTTAAATTAAATCATATAGTGCATAACCTTTGGAGTCAGTGTTAGCCACATTTTATGAATAAGTTAAAGCAAGCTCAAAGAAGTTCAGTAACTTGCCCACAGGGTCACACACCTAGTAAAGCAGAGCAAAAATTTAATTGCAAACCACTGATTCCAAATCTTGTTCTCTCTCCCCAGTACTGAGCTGGAACACTGCCTGGCCTCAGTTTCCTCATCTTTCTCATCAGGATGAGTGGGAGGAGAGGGGATGAGATCATGGGTACAAAAAGAAAGAGCTTTGGGAAACGTAAAGTTCTTTGCACATGGCACACATGACTTTTGCTTCTACCAGTCTTTTTCCCTTGCCAAGCATTTTGCAGGGCATTTGGCCCTCCAAATTGCCCTACTGAACTTGGTGGCACACATTTGGACCTGGCTATATCAATCTGCTGAAACACATACACATCTTCTATTGATGCAAGAAGAATCTCAAAAGGTTAAAGGTCCTGTCTTGACTGGAGAGATGAAGTAAAGTTTCCCACAAAATAGGCAAAGCCACAGATTTATTTAATAGGATTGAGGGTTGTGCAGGGGTGTTTTTGGTCATCTGAAGGGATTTTTCTGTTCTCAGTACATAAAAGTAACTGCTATGAAATGAAATTTGACTTGACTCTCATGTCACAAGACATAAACATCATCTGCTGACCCAATGGCTTGGGAGCCTCTCTCCAAACTGCTTCAGCCAGAGATGTTGAAATGTTTGCTTTCAGGCTGGATTCACCGTCAGGGTATTAGAGAAGCTCATGCCATAGCCCGTGAAGCAGAGCCCTTTCTTGGTGAAGTTAAACCTATAAAGCTGTGGCTTTCTGGAAGCCACATAAATATGGGTTTGGTCTCGTCCATCCACCCTTGCTCCCCAAAATGTTATAGAAAACAAATGTTCACTTTTCTTTGTTACCACTGTGAATGGTACAGTTTTAGAAATAGACCCAACAAAAACTCACGATGTGCCTCAAGGTACTTGCCCAGTGCTGTCTAATAAAAACATAATGTGAGCCATGTATGTAATTTTTAATTTTCTAGTCACCTTATTTTTTTTTTTTCACAGATGAATAAATATATACATTTCTCAATTAAATGTAATGGATACATATAATTTTTTTTTTAATCAAACAATAAATTACACATATATTTGGTTCATAGTAATGCATTCATACAGTATTTGTCCTTTTGTGTCTGGCTTGCTTCACTCAACATAATGTCTTCCAGGTTCATCCATGTTGCCATATGCTTTATGACTTCATTTCTTCTTACAGCTGCATAATATTCCATCGTGTGAATAGACCACAGTTTGTTTATCCATTCATCTGTTGATGGACACCTGGATTGTTTCCAACTTTTGGCAATAGTGAATAATGTCACTATGAACACCGATGTGTAGATGTCTGTTCATGTCACTGCTCTCAGTTCTTCTGGGTATATACCCAGTAGTGGTATTACAGAGTCACATAGCAAGTCTATATTCAACTTCTTTAGGAATTGCCAAACAGTCCTCCATAGTGTCTGTACTATTCTGCATTCCCACCAACAGTGAAGAAGTGTTCCTATCTCTCCACATCCTCTTCAACACTTGTAGTTCTCTGTCTTTTTAATAGTGGCGATTCTGATAGGTGTGAAATGATATCTCATTGTAGTTTTGATTTGCATTTCCCTAATCATGAGTGATGTTGAGCATTTCTTCATGTGTTTTTTTGCCATTTGTATTTCTTCTTTGGAGAAATGTCTATTCAAGTCTTTGGCCCATTTTTTAATTGGGTCATTTGTCTTCTTATTGTTGAGTTGTAACATCTCTTTATATATCCTGGATATTAAACCCTTATCAGATATGTGATTTCCAAATATTTTTTCCCATTGAGTCGGCTGCCTTTTCACCCTTCTGACAAAGTCCTGTGAGGTGCAAAAGTGTTTAATTTTGAGGAGGTCCCATTTATCTACTTTTTCTTTTGTTGCACGTGCTTTAAGTATAAGGTCCAAGAAACCACCACCTACTACAAGGTCTTGAAGATGTTTCCCTACATTTTCTTCTAGTAGTTTTATGGTCCTGGCTTTTATATTTAGATCTTTGATCCATTTTGAGTTGATTCTTGTATAGGGAGTGAGATAGGGGTCCTCTTTCATTCTTTTGGTTATAGATATCCAATTCTCCAAACACCATTTGTTGAACAGACTGTTTTTTCCCATCAGCGTGGGCTTGGTAGGTTTGTCAAAAACCAGTTGACTGTATAGGTGAGGGTATATTTCTGGGTTCTCAATTCTATTCCACTGATCGATATGTCTATCTTTATGCCAGTACCATGCTGTTTTGACCACTGTAGCTTTGTAATATGTTTCAAGGTCAGGCAGTGAAATTCCTCCCACATTGCTCTTCTTTTTTAGAATACTTTTGGCTATTCGGGTGCACTTACCCTTCCAGATGAATTTGGTAATTGCCTTCTCTAATTCTGTAAAGTAAGCTGTTGGAATTTTGATTGGTATTGCATTGAATCTATAAATCAGTTTAGGCAAGATTGACATCTTCACGATATTTATTCTTCCAATCCATGAACACGGAATTTCTTTCCATTTGTTTAGGTCTTTTAAAATTTCTTTTAGCATTGTTTTGTAGTTTTCTGCATATAGGTCCTGTACTTCTTTGGTTAAATTAACTCCTAGGTATTTGAGTCTTTTTGTTGCTATTGAAAATGGAATTTTCCTCCTGATTTCCTCCTCAGGTTGTTCAGTACTAGTGTACAAAAACATTACTGATTTTTGTGTGTTGATCTTGTATCCTGCCACTTTGCTGAACTCATTTATTAGTTCAAGTAGCTTTGTTGTGGATACTTCAGGATTTTCTAAATACAGGATCATATCATCTGCAAACAGTGAGAGTTTTACTTCCTCTTTTCCTATTTGGATGCCTTTAATTTTTTTTGTCTTGTCTAATTGCCCTAGCTAGAACTTCTAGTACAATGCTGAATAACAATGGTGACAGTGGGCATCCTTGTCTTGTTCCTGATCTTAGGGGGAAAGCTTTCAACCTTTCCTCATTGAGTATGATGTTGGCTGTGGGTTTTTCATATATGCCTTTTATCATATTGAGGAATTTTCCTTTTATTCCCATCTTTTGAAGTATTTTTATCAAAAAAGGATGTTGGATTTTGTCGAATGCCTTTTCTGCATCTATTGAGATGATCATGTGGTTTTTTTTGCTTTAATTTGTTAATGTGGTGTATTACATTGATTGATTTTCTTATATTGAACCAGCCTTGCATACCAGGAATAAATCCCACTTGGTCATGATATATAAGTCTTTTGATATGCTGTTGGATTCGATTTGCAAGTATTTTGTTGAGAATTTTTGCATCTATGTTCATTAGAAAGATTGGTCTGTAATTTTCTTTTCTTGTGGAATCTTTATCTGGCTTTGGTATTAGGGTGATGTTGGCTTCATAAAATGTGTTGGGTAATTTTCCCTCCTCTTCAATTTTTTGGAAGAGTTTAAACAGGATTGGTGTTAATTCTTTTAGAAATGCTTGGTAAACTCACCTGTGAAGCCATCTGGTCCTGGATTTTTCTTTGCTGGGAGATTTTTGATGACGGATTCAATCTCCTTAATTGTGATTGGTTTGTTAAGTTCTTGTATTTCTTGTTGTGTCAGTGTAGGTTGGTTATGAGTTTCTAGAAATTTGTCCATTTCATCCAGGTTGTCTAGTTTGTTGGCATAAAGTTTCTCATAATATCCTCTTATGATTCTTTTTATTTCTGTGAGGTCATTTGTAATTTCCCCTCTTTCATTTCTGATTGTATTTATTTGCATCTTCTCTCTTTTTTCCTTTGTTAGTCTAGCGAGGGGTTTGTCAATTTTATTGATCTTCTCAAAGAACCAGCTTTTGGTTTTGTTGATTTTCTCTATTGCTTTTCTGTTCTCATTTTCATTTATTTCCGCTCTAATCTTTTTTATTTCTTTCCTTCTTTTTGCTTTGGGATTAGTTTGCTGTTCTTTTTCTAGTTTCTCAAGTTGTTCAGTTAAATCTTTGAGTTTAGCTCTTTCTTGTTTCTTAATATAGGCATCTAGGGCAATAAATTTCCCTCTCAAGACTGCCTTTGCTGTATCCCATAAGTTTTGATATGTTGTGTTCTCATTTTCATTTGTCTCGATATATTTACTGATTTCACTTGCAATTTCTTCTTTGACCCACTGAATATTTAGGAGTGTGTTGTTCAGTCTCCACACATTTGCAAATTTCCTTTTTTCAAGTCTGTTATTGATTTCTAGTTTCATTCCATTATGATCTGAGAAGGTGCTTTGTATAATTTCAATCTTTTTATATTTATTGATAGCTGTATTGTGACCTAACATGTGGTCTATCCTGGAGAAAGATCCATGGGCACTTGAGAAGAATGTATAACCCACTGAGTTTGGATGCAGTGTTCTGTATATGTCTGTTAGGTCTAACTTGTTTATCATATTGTTCAAGTTCTCTGTTTCCTTGTTGATCATCTGTCTAGTTGTTCTATCTAATGATGTGAGAGGGGTGTTGAAGTCTCCAATAATTATTGTAGAAATGTCTATTTCTCCCTTCAGTTTTGCCAGAGTTTGTCTCATATATTTTGGGGCACCCTGGTTAGGTGTGTAGATATTTATGACTGTTATATCTTCCTGGAGAATCGTCCCTTTTATTAATATATAATGGCCTTCTGCATCTCTTATCACTTTTTTGCATTTGAAGTCTGTTTTGTCTGATATTAGTATAGCTACCCCTGCTCTTTTCTGTTTACTATTCGCGTGGAGTATCTTTTTCCAACCTTTTACTTTCAGCCAGTTTGTATCCTTGGGTCTGAGGTGAGTATCTTGTGAGCAGCATATGGATGGCTTATGTTTTTTAATCCATTCTGTCAGCCTGTATCTTTTGATTGGGGAATTTAATCCATTCACATTCAATGATATTACTGAAAATGCACTATTTATTTCCTCCATTTTATTCTTTGGTTTTCATATGTCATCTTATTTTTGTCTCTCTTTTTACTCTTTTGGTTATCCTTTCTGCTTTTCTTTCTTCTATACTCTCCTCCAAGCCTCTCTCTCCTGTCTTTTTCTTTCAGGTTCTAAGGCTTCCTTTAATATTTCCTGCAAAGGTGGATTCTTTTGTGCAAACTCTCTAAGTTTCTGTTTGTTTTTGAATACTTTATATTCTCCTTCATATTTGAAGGACAGTTTTGCTGGATAAAGAATTCTTGGCTGGCAGTTTTTCTCCTTCAGTTTCCTAATTGTATCATACCACTGTCTTCTCGCCTCCATGGTTTCTGAAGAGAAATCTGCACTAAGTCTTACTGGACGTCCTTTGTACGTGATCGTTTGCTTCTCTCTCGCTGCTCTGAGAATTTTCTCTTTATCTTTTACATTTGACATTCTGAATAATATGTGTCTTGGCGTCGGTCTATTTGGATTTATTCTCATTGAGGTACGGTGTGCTTCTTGGACATGTAAGTTCATTTCTTTCATGAGAGTTGGGAAATTTTCAGCTATTATTTCCTCAAATACTCTTTCTGCCCCTTTTCCTTTCTCTTCCCCTTCTGGAACTCCCATGACACGTATGTTGTTGCGTTTTGTGTTGTCATTCAACTCTCTGAGGCCCTGCTCAATTTTTTCCATTCTTTTCTCTCTCTGTTCTTTTCTCTCTTCAATTTTAGCTGCTCTGTCTTTGGTATCACTTATTCTTTCTTCTATCATTTCGAGTCTGCTGTTGTATGCCTTAAATGTATTTTTGACTTCACCTATTGTATCTTTCATTCCCATGAACTCCGTTACTTTTCTGTTCAGGATTTCAAATTCTTCTTTGCCTTTGCTCAATGACTTCTTGATGTCATTTATCTCTTTAACTATATTCTCTTTCATCTCATTAATTTGATTTTGGAAATGTGTGCTCATCTCACTGATTAGTTCTCTCAAATTCTGCATCTCTTCTGGGACTTTGCTGTATTCCTTTTCTTGGGCCATGTCTTCTATTTTCTTAGTATGGCTCGTAATTTTTTGCTGGTGCTTAGGCATCTGGTTAGTTTGTATTTTACTTAGATGCTCTATCTCTTTCTCTTTTACGGGGTTTTAGTGGCAGGAGGCTGTGAGTTACCACAGCTCTTTGATTTTTGGCTCAACCTTGATTGTTAGGATTGTTCTGCTGGTTGCGCAAAACTGGGCACTGGACACAGTAATTGGTTATAGAGTCGTTTCCTAGGGCCTTGGGCAGGGGCTGTAAAGGCCAGGAAAAGCCTCTCTTACTTATTAATTTTCTTATGTGCACTTCCTTGGTCTGCCAGGAGATGGCGCTTGTTGGCAGCTCTCAATTCAGTGCCTGGTCGAGCGTATTTGTTGAGACACAGACCAGATCAATGTGATAGAGCTTCCTGTCTGGGGGCTAAAAGCCCTGTGATTCAAACTTTCTGACACAGTTCTCCAGACTTCTCTTGCAGCCCCCCCTTTTCCCAGCTAGGAAATATTTCCACTCCCTTCTGAGTCCTCAACAATCAGTCCCTGTTAGTAGAGGAGATTGGGAGGTTTGTATATCTTTAGCCCCTCACAGGCTCCAAGGCAAACAATGGCGCAGCCCCACCCAGCCTGGAAGGGCTCTCCGGACAGGGCAGGCCAAACCTGGGAGTCAAAAGCAGGGTCAGCCCCAGGCTCTCTCTCCCATCTCCCGTGTAGTCCTCAACAATTAGTCCAGGCTAGAAGAGAGGGAGGTTGCGAGGGTCTGATTTCTCCAGTCCTTCCTAGGCTCCCAGGGCAAACCACTGTGTGGAAGGGTCCGTGGGGCTCCGCAGCCCAAATTTACAGGTCAGAACCTGAGTCAGCCTTAGGCTGTGTCCCTCTCTCTCCTCTTTCCGGGAGTGGTAGATCCCTGGAACCCCCTTTGTCGCAGGCCCAGAGGCCCAAGAATTCTGAAGGGTATGGGGGAGGGTGCCGGCAGCAGCAAAAAGCTGCTACTTTTTTCAACTCACGGTTCTGTGGTCGCGATTTCCCTCTTCTGTCCCTCTTTCCTCTGGGTGGTGTGCAGCCTTCACCTGCTGTCCTAAACCCTAGAAGATCTTTTTCGGGGCTGTTTCAGCTTGTCCTCTAGCTATTTTTCTGGAGAAGAGATTCCCGTGTCTTACTAGTCCTCCATCTTCCCGGAAGTCTCCCCATCACCTTATTTTTTAAAGTAAAAACGAAACATGTGAAATTAATTTAATGCTATATGTTATTTAATCCATTATGTCCAAAATATTATCATTGCAACATGGTCAATATAAAATTATTAATGAGATTTTTCATATTAAATCTTCAAAGTCTGGTGTGTACTTTACACTTATAGCACATCTCAGCTCAGACTAGCCACATTTCAAGTGTTATGTGACGTGGGACCAGAGGCTACTGTATTGGAGGGTACAGCTCTAGAGGCAAAGGTAAATCCAAATTCCATCTGGGCCTCTTAAGAGCAGTGTCTGGAAGCGGATGTGGCTCAGGCCACTGGGCTCCCACCTACCACATAGGAGGTCACTGGTTCGAATCCCAGTGCCTCCTAAAGAAGACAGTGCGCTGGTGCGATGGGCAGGTGCCGTGAGCTGACACAACAAGAGACACAAGAAGAAAAAACATGATGAGAGGCAAAAAAAAGCAGGGAGTGGAGGTGGCTCAAGTGATTAGGCACTTCTCTCCCAGATCAGAGGTCCCAGGTTTGGCACCCAGTTCTCCTAAAAGAAACAAGCAAGATAAACAGACACAGCAAATGCAAACAATAAGGGGGTGGGGAGAAATAAATAAATAAAATAAATCTTAAAAAAAAAAAAAAAAAAGAGCAGTGTGATCTTGGGCAACTCACTGAAGCTCTCTGAACCTTGGATTTCTCATCTGAAAATGATCATAGTGATGCTTACTCACAGGGTAACTGTGAAGGGTTAAATGAGGTCACCCAAGTAACGTGGCTGGTATGTGTTAAGTGAATTATCAATGTACATTGTTATTAGAAGCATAAGTATTATTGGTTTTGTTGTGTTCATTGTAACTGTTACTGTAACTATTGAGAGAGCCAAATCTCAGTGGGTCTGTCCTTAGATTTCTCATGGAATCAAAACTGGCATCAGATTCACCACCTCCAAGGTGGAGGGGAATTAGTAAAAAGACAACCAAAGAAATAAATCATATTTTTGCAGCCCTTAAGAGCGAAAAAATTCTTTCCTCCATGATATTTCTCTTGATAATCACAATTAACCTGCAATATAGGAATTGTTCTTACCCTCCCTTTATGGATGAAGAAAGCGAAGCTCAGAAAAGTTAGGGAAGATGCTCAAAGTCACCCAGCTGGAGCAGTAGAGCCAGGACTTACATACAAAGCTTTCACCTCCAAAGTCATTTCTCTAACATTCCCTAAACCACTAGAGCCCAGCCTAGGCCGGAGTCCCAAAAGCCTGCCTTGGAATGCTGGTTCTGCCCCTGTACTAGTCAGCTAAAGGGGTGCTGATGCAAAGTACCAGAAATCTGTTGGCTTTTTTAAAGGGTATTTATTTGGGGTAGAAGCTTCCAGTTACAAGGCCCTAAAGAGTCCAACTCAAGGTTACTTCCTCACCAAAGTCTGTTGCCACATGTTGAAGCAAGATGGCAGGCGATGTCTGCCTGGTCTCTCCCTTCCTCTTAAGGCTCCATGGGCCCAACTTCTTCCGATCTCAGCTGTAGGCTAGCCTAGGGCTTGTTTCTCTTCCCAGGGTTTTAGGTGTTTGAGCCTTCTCCTTTCTGTCACGTGACAGGACTGAAATTACCAAGTTTTCTCTTTTTCCATATCTTCTTCCCATGTCTTCTTAAGTGAGTATCCATTTACATATCCCACCAAGGGGGCAGGGCCTTAAACTGAGTTATTCTCTACTGATGTGGTCGAATCAAAGCCCTAATCTTAACATAATTTAATCAAAGACATCTCAGCTGAATCTAATACAATCAAAGGGTATCACACCCAGAGGAGCAGACCATTTTACAAATATAATTTCTCTTTTAGGAATTCATAAATAATCTCAAACTACCACAGCCATTCATTTCATGTAAGTTGAGCAAGTTGCCTGAGCCTTACTTTACTCACGTGTGAAGTGGTCATATCTGCTGCCTGAGTAGTTGGGAAGGTTAAATGTGGTGGGCTTCCAAAATGAGCAACAGGGTGCTCTGCAAATGGTGGCATGCGTTACGTGCTGGGTACCTAAACCTTAACACCTGACTGTTCTCTCAAGTTGGATGTTGAATTGATCAGATTGTTGGTGTGAGCTTTGGATAGAAACTAACAATGGCCAGTAGTTTTATTTTTGTTTTTTTAAGATTTATTTTTATTTATTTATTTATCCCCCCTTGCTGTTTGTGCTCGCTGTGTCCATTTGCTTTGCGTTTTTCTGTGTCTGCTTGTCTCCCTCTGTTGGGTTATCTTGCTGAGCCAGCTCACCGTGCCGCACAGGCCGTCATTCAACACACCGCGCAGGCTGACTTGCCTTCACCAGGAGGCCCCGGGAATTGAACCTGTTGCCTCCCATGTGGTAAACAGGAGCCCAACCAATTGAGCCACAGCCACTTCCCGGCCAGTAATTTTAAAACTACACTTATTTAGATCAGAAAATCACAGAAGTTTGGATGTGAATAGTGGCAACCTGCCTTTTTGCATAGGTTGATTTAAATGTGCAAATCTGGCTTCAGATATTTTTCTATTTCTGTGAAGCTTTCCTCATCACCCAGGATCATGTGAAGGGGACTCATCTTGAAGTCATCACTGCCATTCAGGTAGTAGACAGGGTTCTCAGCTCTCTCAGGAAGATATAATGGGGGGCAATGGGGGAAATTACTCAACATCAAGAGAAATGTGGCCCAACATCCTGGCAAGACATGCTTGGGTCTCTCCAATGCAAGAGGTGAGGAGAGTTGTTTAAATGTGTGGATAGGGTTAAAGGAAACCAGAAATGGATAGCGTTTAGCAACAGAGGGACTGTACCCCCCCATACTTGAAGGGGCAAGGAAACTAGAAGACTGAGCTGCCACTCGAATTGGAAAGGGTAGCTCTAGCTGTATGTGAGGGCTGCCTGACAGAAGGCGTGGCCTTCGGTAGAGAAGACACAACCAAACCACAAAGATAGAAACAAGGGAAGAACAAGGAAGGAACAAGGGAAATAAGCACCATGATCTTGTGTTCAGATCTCTTAATGATGCCTCTGACTGGCTACATTCAATGGGAAGTCAGTGCAAGGGAGCCCATTGAGAGAGCCCCACTCCTGGGAGCACAGAGTTTAGTGAAGATGTGTGGAGAATGAACCTGAAGGAAGAAATAGGAAATATTCAGCACAAAAACATCATTTGGTTTGGATCTCAGAACCTTTCCTAAATGAATTCTTCATTTAAACTGCCTGTCCAGCTCCTAAACTTGAGAGCATGACCAACCCTATTGCCTTTCAAGTTCTAACTTTATGTACTCTGCTACCCAACTTGCAACATCTTCTTCCTTTCCAAAATTCTTTCTGCAATGACATTTTTTCCACTTGCATGTTATAGCAGCTCTGCAATAGTGTTATATATGAATTAAGAAATGTCTACAGGGAGCAGTTATAGCTCAGTGGTTGAGTGCCTGCTTCCCACATATAAAGCCCCGGGTCCAATTCCCAGCACCTCCCAAAAATAAATAAATAAAAAGCATCCAAGAGTATTAAAGAACAGGAGAAGAAGCAATTTAAAAAAGAAGAAATATGTATAAGAAACTAACATTTAATAAACCCCTACTAAAAACCACACACTGTGCTAGGCAGTTAACATAGATTAAGCTTCAATCTATGCCCTTAAGGGCTTCTATAATCTAATGGGAAAGCTTCATGTAAAAATGTCAAATAATCATTACAATGATACATTTTGAAGGAAAATTGTGTTGGGCTTTGTATTAGAAGATTGGGAAATGGTTAAGACTCATCTGAAAAAAAAATTTACACCCCCCCCCCAAAAAAAAGCATTTGCTATAATGGGAATCTGATGGAGATGGGTGCAGTATTTTATGTCTTACTCCCTGGAGTTGATTTTTTTGAGGCTGTGCTTTATTTCAAGCCTTTAAGGTAAGTAAGGAGTTAAATGAAAATAACCACCACACAGAAGCAGTCCCGAGGACCTACATAGCTTCATCCTTGTTCCTAAACATTATAAGACTCTGAAACAAAAGAGCCCATAAATTCAGAAGTTTCAGTGGGTAAGATAAGAAAAGGGAGAAGGGAGAGAATTGGTCACATGTCATCTTGAAACCCCAACATAGGAAGATGCCATTTTTTACTTTTCAACTGACTGTTGACACAGACCACATATTTGGCTGCAGTGACAAGGAGGACACTATAGTAGAAGTTGGAATTAAGAGAAATCTCCACATTTAAAAATGGAAATATTTCTTTTTCAAAAGAAATTCATCCAATGTTTTTCTTACTGCTTTCCATAAAATGCTTTTGCTGATTGGATACCTAATACCCATTGTGGAAAAGTTTAACACAAAAAATATATATAAATAAAGAAAGTAAGTGGATGTGGCTCAAGCGCTTGAACACCTGCCTCCCACATGGGAGGTCTCGGGTTTGATTCCTGGTGCCTCCTAAAAAAAAACAAAAACAATGAGCAAAACAAACAAATAAAACTACTCAGGGGAGCCAATGTGGCTCAGTGGTTGAGCGCCGGCTTTCCACATACAAGGTCCAAGTTCAATCTCCAGCCCCGGTATGTGAAAAAAAAAAAAAAAAAAAGTCAGTCATCTCTTATCCCAACTTAGAAAGATTTATGACAACTTTTCAGTAAACCCCTGTGTATATTTGGTATGTGTCATATTTTCTTTTCCTTTGACACATTTAAAGGTTATACAGTAATTTTCTATTCATTCTCCTCTTTGTCTTCAGGATCACCTTAATCTAATACTTTAGTTATTAATCAATCAGAGCCATGCATTAGAATCAATTGTAGAATTTCTTTTCAAAAAGTGACTTAAACATAAAATAAAAACAAGCCTTCCCCTAGAAATGATGATCAGTAAATATGAGGTACACCTTGGGCACCTCTAGGATTTTTTTAAGCTCCTTTTATATCCTCAGGTAGGAATAAGTACATTCTACTGAAAGGAAAAAATAATAATGGATTCCATATAATATGTATACAAGCACCCTCGTTTTTTTTTAAATGTATTTTTTATTGAAGTATATTATTCATACATGACATGCATAAACAATAAGTGTATAGTAAAGATTGTGAACTTACAAATAAACATACATAATATCCTACAGGGGTCTCATACATCACCCCTCCACCAACACTTTGCATTGTTGTGAAACATTTGTTACAAACTATGAAAGAGCATTGTCAAAATATTACTACTAACTATAGTCCCTATCTTACATTTGGTGTATTTTCCCCCAACCCACCCTATTTTTTTAAAAATATATTTTTATTACAGAGGTTGTGAACTTACAAAACAATCATGTACATGTGTAGAATTCCCATACAACACCCCTTCACCAACATACCACACCATGATGGAACATTTGTTACAGATTATGAGATAATATCATCAGACTATTATCACCAGCTATGGTCCATAGCATACATTTGGCACACTTTGTCCATACACCCCTGTTATCAACACAGTACATCTTTGGCATTGATGCAAGAATATTATAGTATTGCTGTTAACCACAGTCTATAGGTCACACCAATTCTATTTTTCCCATGCTTCTCCACATTCCCACCACCCTGCAATAGTGATGTACATCTGTTCTAGCTCACAGAAGGGCACTCTTGCACTTGTACCCTCAACCACAATTCTCATCCATCTCTGGGTTCACTGTGTTATTCGGTCCCTAAAATGTGTCCCTGGACCATTTTACACTCCCACCAACGTGAAGGAGTGTTCCTATTTCTCCACATCCTCTCCAGCACTTATCGTTGTCTGTTTTTTTTTTTTAATAATGGCCATTCTATGTGGTGTTAGATGATATCTTGTTGTTTTAATTTGCATTTCCCTAATAGCTAGTGATATGGAACATCTTTTCATGTGCTTTTTGGCCATTTGTATTTCCTCTTTGGAGAAATGTCTATTGAAATCTTTTGCCCATTTTTAAATTGGATTGCTTGCTCTTTTATTGTTTTTGTTTTTTGTTTGTTTGTTTGTTTGTTTTTTTGTTTTTTTATTTTATTATTATTATTTTTAAAGATTTTCTTTTTATTTATTCATTTATCCTCCCCTTGCTGCTTGTGCTCGCCGGGTCAGCCAACCACGCCGTGCGGGCGGGCCTGCCCCCACCAGGAGGCCCCGGGAACTGAACCCGGGGCCTCCCACATGGTAAACGGGAGCCCCACTGACCGAGCCACAACCGCCTCCCGCTCTTTTATTGTTGAGTTGTATGATCTCTTTATATAGAATGGAAATCAAACCCTTATCGGATATGTGGTCCAAATATTTTCTCCCATTGAGTGGGCTGCCTTTTCACCTTCTTAATGAAGTCCTTTGAATCACAGAAGTGTTTAAGTTTGAGGAGGTCCCATTTATCCATGTTTTCTTTCGTTGTTCGTGCTTTCGGTGTAAGGTTTAAGAATCCACCACCTACCACCAGGGCTTGAAGATGTTTCCCTACATTTTCTTCTAGGAGCTTTATAGTACTTGCTTTTATATTTAGGTCTTTGATCCATTTTGAGTTAATTGTAGCACCCTCATTTTTAACATAGCATTTTTTTAACCATAAATATTTTTCTACCTCAGAAAAAAATATTTTAAAATATCATTTCATATTGACTACATGCTATTTCTTTTATGGATATGCTATTATTTACTAAACCATTATTATAACTTTGGACAATTAAGTTGTTTCCAGGTTTTGTAATCTAAGACTGCAGAAAACATCTTTGTGTGTGTGTGTGTGTACACGTGTGTTTCTATTTGATTTTCTTTTTATATCTTCTATTTCTTTGCTGAGACATTCTATTTTTTCATTTGTTTTGAGTATTTTGCTATTGCTTATTAAAGTGTATGTATAATAGCTACTATTAAGTCTTTGTCAGATAATTCTATGCTAATACTCATATATAACTCATAAATAATATATAATTATATAAATGTTATATATTATTTATTATATCATTCATATCTGTGATGAAGTTGCTCCAAGTAGAATTACTAGTTGAAATGCTCAGTAATTTAAAGATTTAAAGCTCTTGACAAAATTGCTTGGTCAAATATTTATCTTTTTTTTTTTTTTTTTTTTTTTTTTTTTACTGAGCCCGAGGATTGAACCTGGAACCTCATATGTGGGAAGCTGGCACTCAACCACTGAGCCACATCAGCTCCCCTGAGTTGGGTTTTTTGTTTTGTTTTATTTTTTTCATTTGTTTACTTGTTTGTTTTTTGTTTTCAGTAGGCCCTGGGAACCAAACCCAGGACCTCCCATGTGGGAAGCAGGTGCTCAACTGCTTGAGCCACATCTGCTCCCCAAATATTTATCTTTATTTTTTTAAGAAGACCTGTGTCATCACATCTTCCCTAAAACTATTTATCATAGTTGGTAGATAAATGATACTAGCGAATAGTTCCAATTTCCCTTTAGTGGATTATTCATAAAGAATATATTTCTTTGGCATGTTTATTTGCCGTTTCTTATTTTGTAAGTTATCAAGACATCTGCCTGTTTATCTGCCTGAGTCTCACTGTTCATTTTATTTGTTTATATAAGTTTATCATATACACAAAATACTTACCCTTTGCCAGTGATATTTGTTGCAAATATTATTCCTAGTTTGTTGTTAGCCTAATTAATTGTTTTTTTTTATTTTCAAAAAACAAAATTTTAAAGGTCTATGTGGCAAAATGTTTTACCTTTTGGGACTGTTGTCTTTTGTTTTTATCTTAAAAGTACTTCCCCAAATAGGGAGTCAATAATCACTTTTTTTTTTTTTTTTTTTAAGATTTTTATTTATTTATTCATTTATCCCCCCACCCCCCCTTGCTGCTTGTGCTCGCTGTGTCCATTTGCTGTGCGTTTTTCTGTGTCTGCTTGTCTCCCCTTGCTGGGTCGTCCTGCTGCGTCAGCTCACCGCACCGCGTGGGCTGGCTTGCCTTCACCAGGAGGCCCCGGGAACCGAACCCGGGGCCTCCCATATGGTAAACGGGAGCCCTACTGATTGAGCCACATCCGCTTCCCTAATCACTTACTTTTAAGTTACTTATGGTTTAGTTTTTTCCCACTTAACTCTTAGATATACCTAGAATTAAATCTGAGGTTTTGTATGAAATACAGATTTATTTTTCACAAATAGCTAATCCATTGTCAGCCAGCTATTTGTTAAAAAACCTTCCCTTTCTCCACTGGTTTATGACTGCATCTTTAACACATATATCAGAATTTAATGTGCTACGTCTGTTTCAAAACTAACTATTCACTTACAATTATTGACTTTTTATTCCTATAACACTGCCACCCTATTTTAATTATTTCCTTTTTTAAGTTTTAATTTTTTATATAGAGATTTTCCAGTATATACAAAATAGATAAGATTATAGTATAAATTCCATGTACTCATCACCCAATTTGAACATAATTATTTCATTCAATTTTTATATCTTTTAAAAGGAGCATGGTTAAAAACCACAAAAGAAATGGCAAAGAAAAGGGAGAAAGGAGAACTACTAATCGTACCATTGCATCTTATCCATTTATGACTCAGTCTCTAGAAATAAAATGTGTAAAATAGTCAGACCCATGTAACATGGTAGAGGAAAAACAGTTGATCCAGAAAACCTAGCTAAAGAGAGCAAGTATAACTGAGCAAAGACTATAAGGGGTTCTGAGATTTCTGAAAGCCAGTACAAAAGGAAAACCAAGACTTGATGTGAGTTCATAAAGAGTGATGAACATTTTCTTTACGTGAAATTCAAAGTCGAATGTTTTATTTAAACAATGTTGAACAAAATGGACAATGTCTTCCAAAGTAGTGTTGCAAAAGATAACAAAGCAAACTCTAGATTACTTTTTCTTTTCTCAACTCTGGATAAAAACCAAAGTCTGTTTTTAATCATTGTCTTGTATACATTTCAACCAAGAGTTAAGTAATATCATCCAGATATATAGATTTTTAAGGTGCTTGGAAAATCTTGGACATTAAAGTCACAAGTTTTTGATTAATGGTAACTGTGTCATGACTGAAAGACTGATAAACATATAATTGGTTTGGTTTTTTTTTTCCTTAGAAAAAAAAAAACCGGAAGTTAAGACACCCTGCTTTTTATCAGTGATTCTCAAAGTGGGGTCTAAGGTTTTTTATGATAGGTGTTAATGGATTCAAAAATGCATATGTTGAGGTACTGTTCCAGGTAAGATGGAATAAGCATACTCTGCTCTGTCTCTCCAATTGAACACAACTGTAAAACCCAGACAGAATGCATGGAGCATCTATTTGAGGACTCTGAAAAGTAAGTAATAGCAAACGAATTGGAGAAGATTAAAATTTGAAATACCATGGAAATGGTGGCGAATTTACCATTTTTTCCCCTCCTATATTCCCTGGCCTGAGCCCAACACAGCCTGAAACCCAAAACGGAGCATGGTGACACAGAAAATGCTCCAAAAGAGACCTAGTTAAGAGAAGAAAAGAGAGTTCCTAACCGTCAGAGATAGTGTGGAAATCCCATTTTGCTTTTATTTTCCTTCTGTCTCACACCCCATCCCCCAAACAGTCCTTGGGGCTAGTGATGAGGCTGCAACTGGAGTTAGCAAAACTCCCAGAGAAGAGCACCTGGGAGATATGCCCCAAGAGAGTGGGGCAAACCCCTTTGCATTTTATTCTTCCTGTTCTGCCGCTTGGGCCTGCACAGGGGCTCAGGTGCAGATGTACACAGCAGAGAGGGTAACTTTTAAAGCCCCAGCTATCAGGCCAGAGGGCCAAAAAGAAGAGCCTTGGGAAACAGAAAAGTACCAGGGAGATTTTATAAAAGGAAGAGCTCAGGAAAGTCACCCCATGAAGTTCTTTGTGAATACCCCTGACCTGGGCGTGCATGAATCTGATCTTTATCAGCAAACTAAAGACTACAAATTGAAATAACAGATAGACCATGGCCAGCTTCCCAAACTGACCACCAAGTGACACACATGTGGGACAGATCCAAACCACTGCACAGGCTTTGAAACCTGAGATGATATTGGAATCGTGTCCACAGGTTGCTGGTTGGAATTTGTGGCCTGATCGTGACAAGTTTGATTGCCTGCTTAAACAAAATATCAACATCTTCCATAGGATTTAAAAAAAACACAGAGGTTTGTAAATAATATTCAAAATGTCCGATACAATCCGCCAGAAAAATCTCAAATTGCATGGAGAAAACAATATTTTTCAAGAACATAAATGCAAAAATCATCACCAAAATTTTAACAATCAGTCCAACAATGTAAAAATGATAACATGACCAAATGGGGTTTATCCCAGGAATGCAACACTGGTTCAATATTTGAAAATCAATACATGTAATCTACCATATTAAGATTCTAAAGGAAAAAAACACATAATAATGTTAACTGATAAAAAAAAATTCAACGTAATAAAAACAATCAGCAAACTAGGAATGGAAAGGAACTGCCTCATCCTAATAAAGGTGTCTACAAAAAAAATCTATAGTTAACATCATACTTTATGGTGAAAGACTGAATGTTCCCCCTAAGAGATAGAACAAGGCAAGGATGTCCATTCTCATCACTTCTATTCAGCATCATACCGGAAGTCCTAGCCAGAGCAATAGGTAATAAAAGGGAAAAGGCATGCACAATGGAAAGAAAGAAATAAAGCTGTCCCCATTTGCAGATTACATAAGGTCTACATAGAAAATCCCAAGAAATCTACCAAAAGACTTCTTGAACTAGTCAAGGCTGCAGGAAACAAGTTAAACATACAAAAATCAATTGTGTTTATACATGCTAGAAATATTCACATGGCCACCAAAGTTAAAAATACAATTTACAGTGACTCAAAAAATACTTAGATGTAAATCTAACAAAACATATGTAGGACTTGTTTGCTGAAAACTACAAAATGCCAATTAAAGAAATCAAAGCTCTGTATAAATGGAGATACATACTTTGTTTAGAATGAAAGACTCAATATAGTAAAAATACCAATTCTCCCCAAATTTGTATACAGATTTAACAATGCCTATCAAAATCTCAGCAAGATTTTTTGTAGCTATAGATAAGATTATTATAAAATTTACATGGAAAGGCAAAGAACTAGAACAACTAAAACAAATTTGAAAAAGATGTTGGAAGGAAACAGCCTATCCAATTTCAAGACTTACATAGCTACAATAATCAATTCTGTGCAAGATTGACAGAGGGATAGTTCCATAGACCAATAGAACAGAATAGAGAACCCATTAACAGATGCACACAAATATGCCCAACTGATTTTTGACAAAAGTGTAAAAGCAATTCAATAGAGGAAAGATGAGCTTTTCAAAAAATGGTGCTAGAGCAAGTGGACATCCATAAGCAAAAATGAATCTCAGCCTGGCTTACACCTTATATAAAAACTAACTTGAAATGGATCAGGGACTTAAAGATAAAGTGGAAACTATAAAACATTTAGGGGAAAAAAAATAAGAGAAATGACTAGACAAAGAATTCTTAGACTTGACACCAAAAGCATAATCCATGAAATGGAAAATATTTGATAAATTAGACCTCATCAAAATTTTAAACTCTTGTTCTCTGAAAGACCTTGTTCAGAGGATGAAAAGGCAAGTACAGACTGAGAGAAAACATTTCCAAACCACATATCTGACAAAAGATCCCTATCTAGAATATGAAAGAATTCTCAAAGTTCAATAGTAGAAAAACAAACAAGCCCATTAGAAAATGAGCAAAGGACATAAAAAGACATTCCACTGAAAAGAATCTACAGATAGCAGGTAAGCACATGAAAAGATGTTCAACATCATTAGCCATTAGGGAAATGCAAATTAAAACCACAATGAAATATCACTACACAACTATCAGAATTGCTAAAATAAAAAAGCAATGAAAACACCAAAAGCTGGCAAAAATGCAGAGAAACTGGATAACTCATACATTGCTACTGGAAATATAAAATGGTATAGTCACTCTGAAAAACAGTTTGGCAGTTTCTTTAAAAATAAAAAATAAAATAAAAAAAAAAAAAACACTGAACATGCTACTATCATATAGCCAAACAACTGTACTCTTGGGCATTTATTCCAGGGAAATGAAAAATGATGTTCACACAAAACCCCATACATGAATGTTTATGGCAGCTTTATTTGTAATAGCCAATAATTTCCATGGGTGAATGGTGAAACAAACAGTGGTGCATCCATACCATGGAATCCTACTACTCAGCAATAAAAAGGAGCAAATTATTGCTACATACAACAACCTGGATGAATCTCTAGAGAATTATGCTTAGCGAAAAAAGTCAATCCCAAAAGGCACTGTATGGTTCCATTTATTATATAACATTCGTGAAATGAGAAAATTAAAGAAATGGGGAACAGATTAGTGTTTGCCTGAGGTCAAGGAAGGGATGGGCCCTGGAGGGAAGTGGGTGTGGCCATAAAAGAACATAATGAGGGACCCTTGTGTTGATGGAATTGTTCTGTATCTTGATTCTATCAGTGTCCCTATTCTGATTGCAATATTTTACTATAGTTTCACAAGACCATTGGGGGAAACTGGGTAGAGGGTATACTGAATCTCTCAGTTTTATTTCTTACAACTGCATGTGACACTGAAATTAACTCAAAATAAAAAGTTAAATTTTTTAAAATGCATATTGTTTCTTTTGGATCTTCTGGATACATGACTTGCAATTCCATGGACTTTTCATTTTACATAGGATTAAGAGCTACTTAATAGTAACCTAATAAGTGAGTTATTCAGAGTTCTTAAAACTTGATATTCATTAATTAAATCTAAAAGATTTCTCTGGCTTTTAATTCTGAATTCCACAAAGAAAGCTGACTGCCAGGTCATGTTTCATGGAGCTGTGAAGTTCTTATGGTGTATGTAGACATCATCTGATGATTGGAATCCCTGAGCTTTTGGTAGAATACGATGTACTGTGCTACCTTACTTGACAGACGTTTTCAATTGCTCCTAGTATTACCTTTTTAATCTTAAACTACTCTTAATTTAGCTTCACAATTATTCATTGAGTTTGTTGTCAGTTATTTATTTAATGTGACAATGTGTAGAAATACATATTTATATGAGCAGTACATCTAGGCTATAATTTTCCAACAACTAGACTTGCATATGTCTTAAGTGTTGTGGTTCAAAAACAAGTCATCTTTACCTGTGTTGCTAAAGCAGATGTGTACATAATCTCAAAAGAATCTGCTTGGATACTGACTCTTCATTGTTATCACTGAATTATTTTTCCACTGGAAATGCGGGGGAGGCAGGGTAAATGGGCTGGGAGGTATTTTGCACCACTAACTGTCCACTGCCAAAGAAATATCCAGACCTTAGACGCTCTGGTTTGCTACTAACTTTTATAACTGAGCTCAGTAGCAAAAAGACCAGATCGGAAGTGTGGGTATTGTGTTAGCGACTAAAAGGACATCCAGGTGCCTTGAACACCAACTTCACAAAAGGCAATGTTGATGGTTGCTATGAATATTAATAGTTCTGACTTGAATTAATGTCCAGGTGAAGGGCCTTCCTATTTCAGCCCAAGGATGCACCTTTAAAAATGCATTTTCATTTCCCACAGAACAAAGTGGGCTCTGTACACTTGCTGGTGCCGTTTGTGGCAGCAAAGGACATTCTCAGATTGCTTTAGAATGATGAAGAGTGTGTCTCTCATCCAAGAACTGAAATGATACCTTCAGGTGAGTCCAGAGTCCAAATCCTCAAAGGAGGGATTTAGGAGAGGATCAGGTTTAAGCCAAACAATCCCTTAAGAAGAAATGCCATTCAAGTTCTTTCTTTAAAACAGGAAATTAAACAGAGTTGTTATAAGGCAAACTCAAGAGACTGGTAGCTCCACCCCTCCCTACTATTAGTGGCATGAGTTTCATTTTGGATCATCTGTGGATTGAGAATTCTATTTAAATTTGATCCTGGTAACCATGGCTCCTTTAAAGTGCAACAATCAGAGTTCTAGAAAAAAATATGTCATTTTAGAAACATATAATATACCCCAAAGTACAACTCTTTGCATAATTATCAAGATTTAAGTCTCATGAAGTATTATTTTAAGAATTTCATTAAATTCATGGGCCTATTCCCAAAACTCTTGTAGCAGTGGATAGGGCCAGGTTATAGAACATGAAATCTTTCAAGACCCTGGTTAACATACTTTATTAAAATTACATAAGGCAAGCCAGAAGTCTGAATTGGTGAAGCAGGCATCAGTTGGCACTCTCTCCAGATGTTTTTATTTTTAAGTTTTCATTAAGTGAATACCAAGCAGAATAGCCAGTGCTATATAAACGGAACAAGACTGAAACCCCACCCTGTAAATAACTCTTTCAATTGCTTTCAACAAAGCCTTCTCTCCACAACTGAATTGCACATTGTTCTTTATGAACACAAGAAGAAAGACTTCATACACATCCTCTAAAATTCTTACCAGGGCAGAATGTTGGTACAAACTCCTCTTGAAATATTTAATGGTGAATGCTTGGTTTGATTTTATTGGAATGGTTTTTCTGTGTGCAAAAATGAGGGATTTGGGGGGAAATTGTGAAATTCAGTCAAGGTCTTAACTTGTTTTATTCAGTGAGATGTTCCCTAACAGCTCAGTGTATCAGTGGACTCTCTTGATGACAAGTTTCAAAAAACTAAAAGTGATTTGGGCAAATAGTGGACTTTATTGGGCACAACCTTGAGCAGTCTAACTTCAGGTGATGTTTGATGGGGAGCTCAAAGAAGTCAGCAATGACTTCTCTATGTCCTACATGGCTCATCTCCTGGGACTGCATACTTCTTCTTACGGGTTGAATTGCGTCTCCCAAAAAGACATGCTCAAGTCCTAACCACCGAGTCCATGAATGTGAACTTATTTGGAAATAGAGTCTTTGAAAATGAGATTAGTAAAAATAAGACTGGTGTCCTTATAAGAAGAGGAGACCCCCGTATGACAGCGGAGGCAGAGATGCAAGCCAAGGGAATGCCAAGGCTTGCCAGCCAATGCCAGCAGCTGGACGAGGCAAGGAAGGGTTCTACCCACAGGTTTCAGAGGAAGCATGCCCTGCTGATACCACAATTTTGGACCTTTAATATCCAGAACTGGAAGACAATAAATTTCTGGGTTTTTTAGCTACCTGGTTTGTAGGCGCTTATTATGGCAGCCCTAGGAAACGATTATGGCAGCCTCTTTCATGTTCAACAGGAATGTGGACACAACTCTCTCCAACATTCCAGGGAAAAAAAACCTGAGATTGGCTCTGCCAGCACCAGCTGCCATATACTCATCCCAGATCCAATTGCTATGACTAGAGGGATAAAACAGGCTGGTTGGCTTTGTCTAAATCATGTAATCCATCCCTTTATTTAGTCATTTATTCCTTCATTCAACGAAAACTTATCAAGGGCTTACCATAAGCTAGGTGCGAATCCAGGTGCTAAGGATATAGCAGGGAACCAGACAAAAGTCCCTATGGCTGGTAGAGCTTCCATTCTCCTAGGAAGACAGACAACAAACAACTGAGTTGCATATGTAGTATGTCAGGTGCTGTGAGAGTGTGGCGATATTGAAAGAGGTAAGAGAATGTGACATATGGATCTGGGGGGAGAGGGAGAGAGGGCCTGGAGGGTGGAGCTTGCCTGACCTGTTTGAGGACCCACAAGGGGGTCAGTGTAAAGCAGTAGGGTGAGAATGGGGATGAGCTGTAGAATAGGAGGTTGTGGTAAATACGGTCAGGCCGCATCGAGCCTTTCAGGGCACTGGAAAGACCTTAGTTCTTTATTCTGAATAAGAAGGGAAGCCATCAGAAGCTTTTGAGCTGAGACGTGACAAGATCTGGCGCTGGTGTGGAGTCACGGTCCCTGGAACCTCAGATCCCCAAATGGAAATCAGGGGCTGTTGGGAAGTAGGGAGAACAGATGGTGGGGAGGGAGCCAACAATGTGCACCACACAATACAGTTTCCCACAGTGAATGATAGAAGGAAAATAAAACAGAGTATGTTCTCAAAACCAGGAATACGCACATGTGTGTAGCACACACACATACACAGAAATTTTACATCCCAAATACCTTTGTAGCCATGACAAAGTGAACAAAGTGCAGAGGCCAAAGAATTGAAAAATCACAGAAGTGCTTTGATCAAGACTAATTTTTTTTTAAATTAAGGTCACTTTGAGGAGTTCAAATTCTTGTTCATCTTCTTGATTCCATCTGTCCAGCATTTTAAGAAACAGTCCGATGTGGTAGTTAACTGTGGCTACAGTTCTTATATAAAATATATTAAACATCTGCCCCCGATCAACTTAAATATTACTGTCTTTATTGTCTAATGCTGGCCCATCTTAAAACTTATTTTACAGGAGAGGATTTTTTTTTTTTTTAGCTAAACATAAAAATTACATCCTCACAGCCTAATAGTTTTCTCAGGACTAAAAGAGAAAATTTCTAAATATGACAATAATTCCGTTTCTTCATGGACAGATATCATTAATTTGGAGATCACATGGAATGAATTTGACACAAACCCTATTTAAATATATGTCCATCTTTGTTTGCAGCTTGTCACTCACAGATATTTCTTTTTATCATGATCTTCCATCAGTATTAACATGCTCACCAATGTGGAATTTCCACCCAGCTGTGATTCTGACACTCCCAAGGCAGTACCTAGAAAGGATCTCTCTACATACAATTCCATGAAGAGTGTCCTTGTTGAGAATCTACTGAGGACAAGGTACTGAGCTGAGCTCCTCACATGTAATAGTTCAGCTCTACCACTTAGAACTGTGTGACCTTAGGTAATGTGCCTTATATCTCTGAGCCTCAATTTTCTCATACGGTTGCTATGAGGAATAAATGAGTTAATGTGTATAAAAGATTTAGAACAGTGCCTGGTTTGCAGATGACATGATCCTGTACTTAGAAAATCCTGAAGTATCCACAACAAAGCTACTTGAACTAATAAATGAGTTCAGCAAAGTGACAGGATACAAGATCAACACGCAAAAATCAGTAATGTTTTTGTACACTAGTACTGAACAATCTGAGGAGGAAATCAGGGGGAAAATTCCATTTTCAATAGCAACAAAAAGACTCAAATACTTAGGAGTTTATTTAACCAAAGAAGTACAGGACCTATATGCAGAAAACTACAAAACAATGCTAAAAAAAATTTTAAAAGACCTAAACAAATGTAAAGACATTCCGTGTTCATGGATTGGAAGAATAAGTATCATGAGATGTCAGTCTTACCCCAACTGATTTATAGATTCAATGCAATACCAATCAAAATCCCAACAGCTTACTTTATGGAATTAGAGAAGGCAATAACCAAATTCATCTGGAAGGGTAAGTGCACCCAAATAGCCAAAAGCATTCTAAAAAAGAAGAGGAATGTGGGAGGAATTTCACTGCCTGACCTTGAAACATATTACAAAGCTACAGTGGTCAAAACAGCATGGTACTGGCATAAAGATAGACATATCGATCAGTGCAATAGAATTGAGAACCCAGAAATATACCCTCACCTATACAGTCAACTGTTTTTTGACAAACCTACCAAGCCCACGCTGATGGGAAAAAACAGTCTGTTCAACAAATGGTGTTGGGAGAACTGGATATCTATAACCAAAAGGGTGAAAGAGAATCTCTATCTCACCCTCTATACAAGAATCAACTCAAAATGGATCAAAGACCTAAATATAAAAGCCAGGACCATAAAACTACTAGAAGAAATTATAGGGAAACATCTTCAAGACCTTGTAGTAGGTGATGGTTTATTGGACTGTACACCCAAGCACATGCAACAAAAGGAAAAATAGATAAAGGGACCTCCTCAAAATTAAACACTTTTGCACCTCATAGGACTTTGTCACAAGGGTGAAAAGGCAGCCGGGAAGCGGCTGTGGCTCAATCGGTGGGGCTCCCGTTTGCCATATGGGAGGCCCCGGGTTCGGTTCCCGGGGCCTCCTGGTGAAGGAGCACAAGCAGCAAGGGGGGGATAAATGAATAAATAAATAAAATCTTTAAAAAAAAAAAAAAAAGGCAGCTAACTCAATGGGAAAAAAACATTTGGAAATCACATATCTGATAAGGGTTTAATATCCATGATATATAAAGAGATGTTACAACTCAACAACAAAAAGACAAACGACCCAATTAAAAAATGGGCAAAAGACTTGAATAGACATTTGCCCAAAAAAGAAATACAAGTGGCAAAAAAACACATGAAGAAATGCTCAACATCCTTAAAGATTAAGGAAATGCAAATCAAAACTACAATGAGATATCATTTCACACCTATCAGAATAGCCACTATTAAAAAGACGGAGAACTACAAGTGTTGGAGAGGATGTGGAGAGATAGGAACACTTATTCCCTGTTGGTGGGAAAGCAGAATTGTACAGCCACTGTGGATGACTGCTTGGCAGTTCCTAAAGAAGTTGAGAATAGACTTGCTACGTGACCCTGCAATACCACTACTGGGTATATACCCAGAAGAACTGAGAGCAGTGACACAAACAGACGTCTGCACACCAATGTTCATAGCAACATTATTCACCTTTGCCAAAAGTTGGAAACAACCCAGGTGTCCGTCAACAGAAGAATGGATAAACAAACTGTGGTCTATTCACATGATGGAATATTATGCAGCTGTAAGAAGAAATGAAGTCGTAAAGCATATGACAACATGGATGAACCTGGAGGACATTGTGTTGAGTGAAGCAAGCCAGACACGAAAGGACAAATCCTGTATGAATGTGTTACTATGAACTAAATATATTGTGTAACATATTGTTTGATTCAAAAAAAAATTTTTATGTATCTAGTACATTTAATTGAGAAATGTATGCCTTTATTCATTTGTGTTTACTTTTTAGTTTTTAATAGTTTATATTTTCAATTATTAAATATACAAAATTAAGTTAAAAAAAATAATAAAACAAAGCAAAAAAAGAACAGTGCCTGGCACAAAGTAAGCATTAAGCATGTAACCTATTAATTGTTTAATGTAATAATCCTTATAAGAAAATTATGAGTTAATATCATCATGCTGGGGGCGCAGATGTGGCTCAAATGTTTGGGCGTCCGTCTGCCATATGGAGGGACTTGGGTTCGATCCCCAGGACCTCCTGGTAAAATAAGGAAAAATATAGAATGCGTGCAGGCGTGCCTCCAGGCCCCACCAAGCCACGCAGCAAGATGATGAGGTAACAGGAGAAAGACACAGGGGAGAACCAAGACGAGACGCACTGAAAAACCAGGAACTAAGGTGGCGCAGGTGGCAGAATGCCTCTCTCCCACATCAGAGGTCCTCAGGACCGAATCCCGGTGAAGACAGGAGGAGAAGGATGAGAAGAGA
>JAKSZT010053825.1:10969976-11024871 GCA_026826555.1 Tolypeutes matacus
TCCATTGAGCTGTAGGGTAGGAGTTGCAGCTCCACCTAGATTTCATGCACACCTGGCACATAGGTAGGTGGGAGACTCCAGTCTCTGGAAGTATACCTAAGAAACTCCAGCATCACATGTAGGTTTGAATAGAAGGGACTGGTGAACCATGTGCAGGGAGGACTTATTTGAGTCTAATTCTGTCACTCTCAGGAGCACAGATTCCAAAATAGAACCCACTGATAAGGCATCAGTCTCTGGGGCTATCCCCCCTTATATAGGACCAGGGTGTCTCCGGAGCTCTCAGGAACCCCACTGAGTGGGGTGATAGGCACTTAGATGTTCTATGAGCTCCTACCGAGGTGTGCATAAGAGTTACCTCTGGGATGACCTCCCGACTCTCTTTGAAGTAAATAGGTCTTTTAAAAAAAAAAATCATCGTGCTCCCCATCTTATTGATGGAAGATAAAAGATGATAAATGACAATAGTAATGATCATGATAATACTAATCACTGGGCTTAGCAAATATGGTGGTTAATTTTATGTGTCAACTTAGCTAGATTATATGTCCAGTTGCTTAGTCAAATACTGGCCTAGCTGTCACATGGAAGTATTTCATAGATGGGATTAGCATCTGTAATCAGTTGACTTTTAGGAAAGGGGATTGTGGGTGAACCTCATCCAATCATCTGGAGGTCTTAAGAGCCAGAGCCAAGGGAGCCAGGAATCAGAAGGAATTCTGCCTCAATACTATGCCCTGCACTCTTTCCCAAGTTTCCAGCTTAAAGAATTCTAACTCAAGACTTCAGCATCTTGGGAAAAAAAAAAAAAAAGACTTCAGCATCACTCTTCCTGCAATTTTCAGTCTCCAGCATACCCTACAGAATGCAGACTTGCCAGCCCCACAATCACATGAGGCAACTCCTTATAATAAATCTCTAAATGTTTATTGGTTCTGTTTCTCTGGAGAATCCTGACTGATACAGCAAGCTATATACATTATCACTAATGTTTACCCAACCCTTATTCCCATTGGGAAACCAAGCCTCAGGCAGGTTAAAGTCTGGATTGATGGAGCCAAGATTGAAACCAAGAACAGACAGAAATATCTGTATTCTCTCCATTACACCAGGCCACCTCCATCCTTCAGGAATTTTGTCTGCGTGGTAGAAATCAATTCTAAATATTCACTGAACTGGTCAGTGGGTTTTTTAATACCCTTGTTTTCTTCATGTGACCAAATTGGTAAGTTTGGCAAATTGATTTTTTTTTTTTTTTACTTCAACAGCGTTCTTATTCTCAAATACTATGGCATTTTCTATTTCTTTGTTTGCTTACAATGCTAAAGTGATTTCACAAAGGACTTTTAAAGTGTTTCTTGATATTAAAGCTTATCTCAGGAGAACACCCAGTCATGGAAGAATGGTGGAGGCACTAGCACACAATGAATGCAGGCAATCCCTGCACGCCAGAGCCAAGTTCTTCTTAATTAAGCAAAAACTACAAAGAGAGAATATCAATACGAGAGTGAAAATGTTGTTCAGGGATGATCCTGCATCAGAATCGCCAGGGCCAGTGCTTAGAAAATGTGCGGATTGCTGGGCCCCAGCCAGATCCATTGACTCCAGAGATTTGGAGGCAATAGCCAGCAATCTACATTTTAATAAGACTACCTTGCAATCCTTATGCACGGTGTAGGTTGAAACGGTTGCTTTAAATATATGATGATCCCTCAATTTCATCGTCAAGAGTGTCCGTAACTATTTAATTTCTTTCACACATAATCTATTGGACTTCCATAAAGTACACTCATAACAATAAAAATAATCCTCATCAAAGCAGAATTTACAAATGAGCATCTTACTGGGTTTTCCCATTTGGGTACCACAGCCCTGCTCCAACCATAGTCCCAGCCAAGGAATCTACTTTAAATGAGGACTCATGTCTTGTATAAATTCTGGTATAGTCTGAGCTATTATCTCTTCAATTTACCTGCCTTTGATGGTGACATTCAATTGTGTTTTACAACTAGATTGCAATTCACATGTTCCACCAAGAAACCTCTCCCTACCCCTGGAGTGAAAAATGCTACCCTAAGTAATATTTACAACTGCATCCTTTCTGACCAGCCTATGTCCATGTTTCTCCATTGAAAAAGCAAAGGGAAAAGGTAGCTTGTGGTTTGCACATCACATTCCAAATGTCTATTGCTTTCTTAATACAAACAAAATATTGGCTGGTAAGAATACCCAGAAGATAGAGAAAGCATTGTAAGATGTTTAAAATAGGCTGAGTGTGAACTGTGGTCTATGGTTGGTAGCAAGGCTCCAGGATGTGTAAGTTCATTGAGGGTGGTTGGGCCACACTTGTGGGAGATGTTTGTGTGGGATGTGGTGGGAGGTGTGGGAGGTGGGCAACATGGGAATCCCAGTGGGTTCCATGTAATATTTTGGGTAATCTAAGCACCTCTTAAAATATATGTATATATATACATAAATAACATTTTTGTAAGCAAATACATATATATGCATATATATTTATATATCATTTTGCAAATGTTTGTATGTATTGTGAGAATTTTGATTTTTACCCATAATAAAAAAAAAAAAAAAATAGGCTGAGAAACAAGAGCACTAGTGATAATTAAAGCATATCATCGAACAAAACACATAATTAGCCATAATAATGGAAATATAAACAGGACCTAATTAGCAGGACTGTTCATTGCTATCTCTTGGTATGAACAGTAAACGTTTGGTATTTAGCTATCACACCCATGTGCATAATCTCTGAGTTGATTCTGGTCCAGCTCACTGGATAGTAGTCAGAATGTTCAAAACAGATGAAGGCAGTCACAATGCTGAAGTTTTTGTACTTGTGCCATTTCCAATGAGCCAAAGACAACACAAGAATGAATTGGAAGTGTTCTATGTTCTTCTAAGTTCTTAGAAGTACCTTGGTTTGATAACAAGGGAGGGGGTGTTCCATTACTAAGGTAGAAGGGGAGAATTTACCTGTGGGAAAAACTATTAGTCTTTGCCACAGCACCTGAAAATCCTTCATTAGAGAAGTAAACTTTTAGTTCTGAAAGATTTTCAATGACAAACCTACATTTCTGTATTAGGTTCCACCATGAGTCCTCAACTGGCATTGGTTGGTCAGCTCCCTTCCAATGTAACATCCAGATCCAAGAGGTGTCAGGGCAGGAGGGAAGGTTACCACCCAGAGGGGCTTTAAAACCAGAAGGAATAAGTCATCACAGCACATCATCCACTTAATAATTCGGGGGGGGGGACAATAAAACAGAAAAGTTAGAGCCAATTCTGATTGCTTTGTGGGCTTGGACTCAGTTTCCCTCCTCTGTAAAAAAAAAAAAAAAAAGGAACAATTAGTCTATTGTGCAGATGAAATAGCATTTTTTTTTTTTTTTTTTTTTACCGGGAGGTACCGGGGATCGAACCATCGAACCCCGGTCTCTCCATATGGTAGACGGACGCCGAACCTCTTGAGCCACATCCGTTTCCCTGAAATAGCATATTTTTAAAGCCCTAGGTATCCTACCTCATTGGATAGTAAACATTAATCAATGGTTCTATGGCTAACTACAAATATTAGACTGAACAAATGCCACCCGGAAGAAATAGTTTCAAAACATAGACCTGATGTCGTCTGCTAGCCCAGGTGATGACACTGCTTGTTATAAGCTTCATAAAGCCAGGAACAGGCCCTGTTTTGTTTACATTGGGTCCCTGGAGCCTAAGTCATGGAGTATGGTAGGTACTCAGGAAACAATTGTTGAATTAAATATTTAGGAGTGAATAATCCAGAGGCATCTGATAAATTGTGCAGAAAATGGTTAACATCATAATAGAGATTGCATGTGAGTTTAAAGCAAATTAACAGGAAAATGGAATGAGTAGGAGACTTTTGGGGGGTAGAAATGGGAGTAAGATCTCATCAGCACATTTGGTTCTGGCAAAGATTTTGCAAAATGATAAGGATGCTTTACATGATTTGGGGAGTTTGGCTTTTTATTGTTTTATTTTTTGGTTTTGAGTTTTTTAAGCTCTTATTTATACTTTATAAATTAAAATAAGGTAAAAAGGTAAACTAAATTGATTGAGTTAATCAATCAAACAAATGCAAGCAGGAAAAGCCTATTACATGGATTCATATTAAATGACACTTACAAAAAATTAAAAGTCTCATGAAGGAAGCGACTGTGGCTCAAGTGGTTGGGCTCCCGTTTACCATATGGGAGGCCCCGGGTTTGATTCCTGGGGCCTCCTGGTGAAGGCAAGCTGGCCTCACAGTGAGCTGAGCTGACGGCCTGTGTGACGTGGTGAGCTGGCGCAGCAAGATGACGCAACAAAGGGAGACAAGCAGACACACAAAAACACAGCAAATGGACACAGTAAGCACAAGCAGCAAAGGGGGGGTGGGGATAAATTAAAAAATAATAAATCTTTAAAAAAAAAAAAAGTTCCATGAGCTATTGCTAACTTCCTCTAATCCCAATTGTTTATCCCTTGAATTAAACAGATCTAAATGTTTGTAAAATTCTCTGTAAAATATAGTGAACACATGAATAAAGTCAGTAGTAGCTTTCTCTTTATAGGTTGTAGTAATCTTCTAACAAGATGATATTTATGGTCTTAATACCATCATTCTAAATTCATCACAGTCCATTAAATATCCACCTGAACATTTCATCATGTGACAATGGAATGTGTAACTATTTCTCACCAGCAATGCCAAACAGCCCATACTGGACTAATATCATATAATCCTTAGTTTTACTTTATAAGGTAGCTGGATATACTTTTTCTCACAAACAGATCGCCTCAACTTTACATTAGCATTGCTGTGCCTTAGTAATCATTATAGTGAAGGCAGAGTAGATCCTAGTCCATGATTTGGGTGTGCAAGAAGTATAATTTTATTTTTCTACAACTTGCCTTCATTATTATTTCAAGCCCCCTGTGGCAGGTTAAAGCATTTGTGGACCCCAGAAAATCATGTCCTTGGGGTTATCCATTCCTTTGCACCTACTGTAGGTGGGATCTTTTGACTAAATTACTTCAGGTAAGGGCCTTTGATTAGATTGCATGACCCAGGGTGGGTCTTAATCCTCTTACTGGAGTCCTTTATAAAAAGAAGAATAAAAAGCCATCAACACAGAAAAAAAGCTGCAGAGACAGAGGAGGAAGCCAGGAACTGAGAGAGAAGATCCCAGGAGACAAAAGCTGAAATCAACAAAACACAGAGGGGAAGCCACTTTAGCCAGAGGCTGAAAGAAACAAGGCCCAGAGGAGAGGAGAGAGACGCATTGATACCGCCATGTGCCTGATCTCCCACAGCTGCAGCTCGAGGGAAAGGATCTCCTGATAATACCTTGATTTTGACACTCTCACAGCCTCAGAACTGTGAGTTTTTAACCTAATAAAATGAAATGTAGTGTATATTTTGTAATTTTAGCACATGGGTTAGCTACATTTCAGGCACTCAATAGTCATATGTGGCTGTGGCTACCATATTGAGTAACTCATCTAGTCCATGAATCCTGTCTATCTCTTCATTATCTGATATTTTGAAATTCAAAATCCAGAAGAACCTCCTTTGTATTTGGTTATCTGCCAGTCTATCTATTCCCTGAGGCAATGAACCCAGAATGGACAACTTCCCAAATAAGAGAAAGAGTCATAGGATAAAAAGAAATACTGGGAGAGGTATGAGGGAAAAAAGATTAGTAATTCAAAGTTTTATCTTGCTATTGTTTATTAATAAATTATCACTTGTCTATTATGCATTTATCCTTTAATTACATTTTTATTATACTGTGTTATATATTAACTAATAAACATTATTATAAGTGCTATTATTTATTGAATGCCTACTACGTATACTTTATAAATTTTATTTCTAGGACTTAAAACAACCCTACACAGAAGGTATATTCAAATTTATCAAATGAAGACACAAGCTCAGAGAGGATAAGTAACTTGCAGGGCAGTGATGACAGAGCCAAGATTCAAACCCAAGATTTTCTGGTGGTTCCAAAGTCCTTTGCCCCTTCCACTGAGCCATACCATTTTTTCTCTCTCCTTGCTTGAACTAGTTTTTTTGTTCTGGTTTGTTTTGCTTTGTTTTCTACATGATGATTTTAGTAGAGCATATAGGAAAGATTGCCCGTTGCCCCTTCATGACCTTGGTTGAATTAGCGTGCTGATTCAGCCATCACGGGAACCCAGCAAGACCTTGAAGCAGCTGTTGGAATGACTGGTTCAACTAGTGATTGCCCTGGCCTTTGGTGCGGTCTCAGAGTGGGGCCATCACTGCTTCCTGGGTCAAGAGAACCTTCCATTCTGATAAATGATGGCAGCTGGGATTGGAAAATTCATGCCCGGCCTTTGGCAGTGAGCTACAGGGCTGCTCCCTCAAACTGCCTGCCCGTGGTTCATAAGCACAATTGGATCTGAGTACTGGGTTCTCAGCCATCACTCAGGGCCCAACAGAGACCTTACTTGGAGTTTTAATCCTAACTTAATCTTTTCTATAATAATTTTCATTCTTTATCTGAAGATAGCTATTTCTTTCTAGTCTGCTCTGTGCTACACAGATCTAATTTTCTTGTTTCCTTTCTGAGACAGGGAAGTCCACAAAATTGAAAGGGCTGTGTTTTAGTTTGCCAAAGGGCTGCTGAAGAAAAGTACCATAAAGGTGTTGGCTTTTATAAAGGGTATTTATTTGGGGTAAAAGCTTACAGTTCCAAGGCTGTGAAAAGTCCAAACTGAGGCAGCATCAGAGATGCTTTCTCACCAAAGTCAGCTACCATTAATCCCGGTATGTTGCCACGTGGTGAAGCAAGATGGCCACCCGTCTCTGCCAAGGTTTCAGCCTTCCCCTCTGGACTCACCATCTCCTCTTGAGCTGCTCCGTGGGCCCAGCCTCTTGGGGCTTCATTCTTAAGTGATCCTGTAGTCCTCTCTCTTACATGGCAGGTTCAAACATGGTGGCTTTCTTTTCCTGAGTCTGTCTGAGGGAGTCTCATTATATCAGACCCAACAAAGGGGAGGAGATTCAACATAGTCCAATTGAAAGCCCTAAATCAGGAGTGGATGTGGCTCAAGCAGTTGGACACCCACCTCCCACCTGGGAGGTCCTGCGTTTGGTTCCCAGTGCTTCCTAAAGAATATGAGCAGATACAACGAACAGACAAACAAGGGAACCCTCTCAGGAGAGGGGTAAAAATAAAAAGTAAAAATAAAAAAGCCCTAAATCAACCTTATCAAGTAATCTAATCAAAGGCCCCTCAACTGAATTTAATGCAATCAAAGGGTATCACACCCAGAGGAATAGATTAATTTGAAACATAGTATTTCTTTTTTGGGGGATTCATAAAATAATATCAAACTGCCACAGACTGTTTGAATTTCCTGCCTCAGTTCTATTTTACTCTTAGGTTGGTTTTCAGCATTTGGACTTGATTTTCGACTTCTTACAATCAATACAAAGGTAGATCACGTTTTTATTTACTAGTATTATGTAAATAATTACTTACACATCTGTCATACTTACTTTCGGCACCTTGAGGGAAAGGTCCTGTTTTATCTTTTCTTCGTGCTCATTTCACTCATTCAGCATATGTTATTTATCAGTCACCTATAGTATCCCACATCGAGGCCAGCCACAAAAGATACAAAGTACACAATTTGGTCGTGCCCCAAAGAGCTTAGAAGAGTATTTCTTACAATATGAGGTTAATCAATATTATACAAAAAAAAAAAAAAAAAAGGAGATGCCATGGGCAAATAAATTTGAGAAATGCTGTTAGGTGACCCCCACCTCACCATTGCAGGACTTATCAGAGTCTTTAATATGCTATTGTGCATAATGAATCTCCAAAGGGGGTGATGAAATATGTAGTGCTTCTTGAAATTTTTTGGCCATAGAAAGATTTTTATATGGTAAAACTCCATGGGACAAGTGTTTTGTGAAATACACTTTAGGGAATAGTGACTTAGAGGCTGGTAAAGAGAAGAGACTTGAAAAAGTAATTGAAATAATGTCAGCTAACAGTTATGGAGTCCTTACTCTGTGTAGATGCTGAGAACAGGACATCTTCTTGAGAAAGTAGAGAAGACATCATCAAAAAGGGGGCTCAAGATGACAATTGAAAGACTGGGCAGAACTTCACATATAGGTTTTCAAGAATATTTGCTGACAAAATGAGTGTGTGTGTATATATATACACTCAATTTAAAAATACTATTTTTATAAATTTTAATAATTATGTTTTATTGAGACATTAAATGTTTAAAGAACTCAAAGTGAAATTGTGGTAGGCTGAATAATGACTTCCTAAAATGCCCACATCCTAATCCCTGGAATCTGCAAATGTCACCTCACATGGTAAAAGGGACTTTGCTGATGCATTTAAGTTACAGATCTTTAGGGAAGCAGGAGATCAGAGAGGCAGAAAGTGATGTGACAGCAGAAACAAAGAGCAATTTGAAGATGCTACGCTCCTGGTTTAGAAGATAGAGGAAGGGTGCCCTGAGCCAAAGGATGTAGGCAGCCTATAGAAGCTAGAAAGGGCAAGGAAACAGACTTTTCTCTGGAACCTCCAGCAGGCACACAGCTCTGGGGATCCATTTGAGACTCTGAACACTAAGATAATGAGTTTGTTTTATGTCACCAAGTGTGTGGTAATATGTTACAGCAGCAGTAGGAAACTAATAAAGGAATATATTCTTTATTTTTTAAAAACACACTAAGCTAAAACTGAGGCAGAGTTGGGAAGTTGGATGTTGCTTGTCTTCTTCCTACTCTTCTGCTTTTGTGTTTCACAAAATCCTTATGTCAAACGTGAAGGCTGAGACCCTTATGCTTGTATCTCCTGGAGCTGGCTTGAGGTATAAGAGATAAAAGAAATGAAAATGCTTCAAACAAAGAAAAAGAAGAGGATGTTACACATAGGGAAGTGGTTCTCAAACATTTTGTTCTCTAAACCCCTTTACACTCTTAAAAATTATTGACAACTCCAAATAACTTTTATTTATGTGAGTTAGTGCTATTGGTATTTTCCATATTAGAAACTAAAACAGGGGTCGGATGTGGCTCAACAGGTTGGGCGTCCATCTCCCATATGGAGGGACCCGGGTTCGATCCCCGGGACCTCCCGGTAAAAAAAAAAAAAAAAAAAAGAAACTAAAACAGAACATGTTAAATATTTATTAATGTATTTAAAATAGTGATAATAAATGCTTTTCAATTTACCATAACATTTTATGAAAAAGAATTATATTTCCAAAGCAGAAAAAAAATTTAGTTAAAAGAATGTCATTATTTTACATTCTTTAATGAATGGCTTAACAAAAGATAGCTGGATTCTCATAACTGCTTCTGCATTCAATGTGTTGGACTATCACGTCATGTAGCCTCTAGAAAACTCCACCGTACACATATGAGAGAATGAGTGGAAAGGGCAAATAATATCTTAGTATTATCATGACAATGGTTTTGACCCCACAGACTCCGTGCAACACCTCCAAGGGTCTCTAGATCACACTTTGAGAACCGCTGATATAGAGAACTTACTGTGTTTCAGGCGCTAGGTAGGCTGTCTGATTTAACTCTCACAACAACCCTACATGATAGATACTATCATTATTCCTGTTGTACAGATGAAGACACTGAGTTTTAGAAAAGTTCAGTTACTTCTCTAGGCTACATAGTGGTAGAGCTGAGATTCAAATTCAAACCCAGGCAGCCTGATCCTACAGCCTGTGCTCCAACCTCACTGTCACCAGTCATCCTGATCTGTCATCAGTGAACATCCTTATCTGCCCCCAATCACCCCCACCCCCAATTCCCCTCCTCTCTCCCTCCCTTCTCCCCCCCCCCCACACACACATAGGACTTTCTGCTTTCTGCCCTTTCCCCAATCTTTTTCTCTTCCAGATTAGACCACAGGCCTAGCCTTGCCCCACCTAACACAGTTTATCTGCTCTAATCTAATCCCTTCAGTGTCTGGGGAAACTGAGGCCCAGAGGAGGAAAGTCACTTACACAAGATCGCATACATGGCTAGTTACTAGCAGAGGCAGAATCAGAACTTAACTCCTCTGGCTATTAAACTGTGATTTTCCCATGATACCATGTTATGCTGCCTCCCATAATTCAAACTAAGATGTTTAAATTTAATAGCAAAGTGGATAACCATCTTCACATAGCATTGCCATTTTAACAGCTGCCCATCTGTTCAAATCCTGAAGGGGTGAGGAATAGTTGACATTGTGAAGGTTTTGAGGTCAGCTAGTCAAGGAGACATTTGTGGTCCCTTACAGTGATCATGTCCATCTCCATTACCACAGTAAGCTCAGGCCCAGTACGAAGTGGGCACTTAATAAGAATTTATTAAATGAATCAGCTCAGTCCCTCATTACACCTCTGTGTGGTTTTTTAAAGTCCTGTCTGCAGGAACATGGATTACTTTGCACCTCCGCTGGCTGAAGCCAGCTTGGAGTTTCTCACAAGCAAAAAGAACAAGATTCCGTGAGGTAAAGCAGCTTCATGTTTTGCCTTTTGTTTCCCTTTCAAATTCCTGCTCATGAACATGGCCTCCACTTCCCTGCCAGAAAAGAGGGAGGGGAGTTAAAAAAAAAAAAAAAAAAAAGATAAAGTACCTTTGTAGCAGCACAGACTTTATCAACAGTTTCCTCTTCAAGCAACCCAGCCCTTCCCCTTAGATTGTAACAACTGTGCCCGTTTTGAGTTTTTCTTATCTAGGGGAAAATATGAAAAAGAATTGCCTGATGAATGCTTTCAGAAGTCATGAGATTTCATCTCTGGAAGGGGGGAATATGCTCGGACATTCGGGAAGTGAGGCCCAAGGCAAGGCCTTCTAGTCAGGACACACCTGGCTTCTGTGGCTGTGGTGCAGCTGTTTGCTTTAGGAAAATAGTTTACACTGTAAGTACTCCAAGGTATTGTGCCTGGTGCACAAAAATCTTGATTCCAGAGCAAATACATAAATCTGACCCTGACCAGGCTAGCTAGCGGGCCCCTGTTAGGAAACGTTTGGTGTTTTCTTTGAGAAAGCAGATTCCTTGCCCTGTGGACTTAAAGGATCCAATTTTCTTTCTTTCTTTCTTTCTTTTTTTTTTTTTTTCATTTCAAATCCTTAGGCTCTCAGAAGAATTGAAAGCAAGCAGGTTACACCAGCTGCTTTCAAAACAATGAAAAATCCCTGCCGGACCTAAACACATTAGTCATTTGGGGAATTTTTTTTCTTCTTTCTCAAACCAGGCCTGGTAGAATGAGACTCTAGGAGCAGTTATTACAATTTAGCTGGACCAGGTGGTTTCTCCAGCAATGTCTATAAGGAACCACATTCAGTGAGTTTGTCAAATAGCGGGTTTGTTTCATAAAAAGGAGATAGCTAAGCAGATACCAGAGTTCTTAAAGAAAATCAGTCAAGTTGTTGCATTATAATAATGCCTCTGTTACACAGCTTTTTTCCCCTTAGAATCACAATCTTCATTGGAGATGTGAATTAAAATAGGCCCTCTTTGTCCCAAGAAATAGTCCAAGCCAAAATTAGTGCTAAAATCAGTCAACCCTAAACCAAGGGCCCAACAAATTACTCAAACATTTGCTATTCTGACAGTTCTGTGCTTTATAGTCACCTCCCTTTGTTACTTTAATTTCTTCCCCCTCAAAAAAGAATGGTTAAAATTTATGGCTAGAAGAAATAACTGATTGCTGCTGGCAAGTTAACTGAAGGAGCCAATTGTTCCATACGGCAAGAATCAGAAGGCTGGGGAGTCATTCACCAGAAAAGACTGATGTGCGAAAGGGCAAAGCAATGTTCCCGCCATTGTATGATAAAGAGTTTTCAAGTTTGGTTCAAATTCCTAAAGGCAGCCTGGTGTGCAACAGGCCCATGAAAGGGAAGAATGTGAAAGCTCAAAGTATATGCTTCGCACACAGGATCGGGGTCAACTTGCAAGAGACAAAGCTTTCCTGTTCTCTTTTGTTAGCATGGTTCAGACCTTTTGCACAACTGTCAAGACAGGGGCGACAGAATAGCTCTTTTGCTGTTTTCACATGTAGCCTAAAAGGCGCTGGGCCCCACTAGACTCCAGCTATGAATGAGGTCATAGAGACCGCCCTGGGCGCGTACACCCCCCCACACACACACCAAAGGGTGTGGAGGGACCCCGGGAGTCTCTCATGTTCCTTACTCCATCTGGCTCTAGCTGGGTGATGCTGCTACAGGCAACACTAGGTAATGCCAAAACCTCTGGTTCTCAGCCATGTCCTACATGCTGGTAGAGTCTTGGCCGCCATTGTCCACAGCTCCACCAGACACTACCATCAATGTCTAAGGAGTCCCTTGATGCCAGGGCAGGGCTGGGTTCTGCCCAGAAGTGGGAGAAGGCTCTGCCTCACACTGTGCCACGAGTTCCTAAGCAACACTGTGTGTGCCCCCGCCAGACAAAGCCTGCCTTGCAAACAACTCCTTCAACTGTTCACATAGCTCTCCACAGGCTTTAGAATGCATCCACAGACTGGGGAGACAGACCTGCCTTCACTGGTTTTCCCCTTCCTATGCCCAGGTACCTACTCTCAAAGCTTCCTTCTCATTGAATCATTTTTACATCAATTCTGTCACCTCACGCAAATAATATACTAAGAAGACCCTGACCCAGAAGTCAACGTAAGCCAACCACAACCACTTAACCGTGACTCTGAAGTCAAGGTACAGCAAGGGGACAGATAGACTGTTACACACAGTAGGTACAAGTAAGACTTCAACTCAAAGGGATCCAACCTGTGCATGAGTCTCCCTGACCTACTCCTTTATTGCTCCACCAGTCCTCTGGCATGTCTATTGTGAGTGTTTCTGCCAATAAGAAAGTCATTGAAGAAGAAAATGTTATAAACGGGAGGGACCTATAAGACGATGGAGACACCTTAAACCTCTTGTCCTCTGCATGGGTCATAATAGCAATAGCCTCTCTAATAACTAGCAGGCATCTATTGCTTTAGAATTTATGAGCATTTTACATAACATTATTTCACTTAAATCAGGAATTGAACCCAACCCTTTGGACCTTCAGTTGTTAAATAGCAATGAAATGGAACTTTCTGTTTCTAAGTAGGGAAGCGTAAAAAAAAAAGTGTTAAAAATAGCTCCAAAGGCAATTTGAACATCAAAGAACATTTTATGAAACAGCATTTTGATGAGTTAAGTGTAAATGAAGCAGAAGCATATGGATTAAATTTTATTTAAAATAAACAAGAGTTTAAAAATTAAGAGACAAAGTAGTTTGAAAACATATTTTACAGAATTCAGAGTGTCTGAGGGTTTTGTAAATTGGGGGGTAAAAAATGATGATCTTGGCACCTGGAATTGTTGTCCCAGGTTCTAGTCAGAGTAAAACTCTGTAAGCCTTAACTCCTAATAGAGTCAAGACCTAGAAGATAATTTGAACTCTCCCTTCAAGTTAAAAAATCATTTTTTTATTACCAGATGGCTAAAATTATGAATTAAGCTTTCCACAGATTAATAATGCCATTGCGCTTCTGTTTTTCTAACATCATTTAACTCTTCTGCAGAATGGTTTTTAAGAGCAATGTGCTCAGTTTTCAAAAATATTTTCAAGCTCTCTCTCTCTCTCTCTCTCTCTCTCTCTATATATATATATATATATATATATATATTTTTTTTTTTTTTTCCTCAGCGCCCTCCCCTTTCTGCAGCAGCAAATTCCATTGCCAACCTTGGGTTTCGCAGGGGAAATTTCTTTTCCCCCTCTCCTGGTGGTGAAATCCTCAAAGCAGTTGCTGCTCTTAGTCCAGCTGCTGAGGCTACTAAGTAAGTACTGCTCAGTACAACCACAATAATTAATAGATTTCGCGGAAAGGTTTTAGTCAATGTCTGGGTGTCTGCAGTTAAATTGGATTCAGGCAGAGAATTTTGAAGTGCCAATGATCATGTCCTTCCAGAGTTAAATGGGCTCCAGAAACCAGAGCAGCCAGAGGCAAAATGGTCAAATCGTCAAAAATTTTCAGCACTCTTGCAGCTTTTCTATATTCGATCCTACAACTTCTATGCCCACACGCTCAATGCTCTCATGAGTAGAATGGGAAACACCCTGAACTTGAAGTCACACAGACCTGGGTTCAAGATCCACATCCACCACTTTCTGGTGGACTCAAGAAGAATTTGCCCTGTAACATTCAGATGTGAGAGAAGTCACATTGATTTATTTTCCAAGTCACTCTTCCATTTTTTTGCGTTTGAGTTGTCTGGCTGAAAGGATGCTGTCAAATAACTAGCTTTGATGTTGCCTATTTTGGGTGCTTTAAGATTGAGTGTCACATTTGTTCCATTCAGTAGGCCCAATATTCCTGTCTTATGCTTTGGCATTCATCTGTACAAACATGCTGAGCTCTTTGTCTCTCCGCATAGATCTCTGCCTACATTGCTTCCTCTGCCTGGAATTTCCTCCCCCTCACTGGCCCCAGTTCCTCCTATGAAATACCTATCCATCTTCCAGGCCCACCTTTTACAGATCCTCTTCCATGCAGATTTCCCTGATATGCTTGTCTTCCTCCCCTGAATTCCTATACCCCAGCTGTGACCCATCCCACGTTATGTCATATATGGTCAGTATTTTGCCTGCAACTCTTTCATCTCCTCTCCTGAACCTGCTGTGTCCAATACACTAGCCATGTGCAGCATTTCAATTTTAATTAATTAAAATTAAATACAAGGAGTGAATGTGACTCAAGCCATTAAGCGCCTGCCTCCCACATGGGAGGTCTCAGGTTCAGTTCCCGGTTTCTCCTGAACAAACAAACAAAAAAACAAACAACAAGCAAAATAAACGATAAAACCAACTCAGGGAAGCCGATGTGGCCCAGTGGTTGAGCACTGGCTTCCCACATATGAGGTCCTGGATTCAATCCCAGGCCTCCAGTACCTCAAAAAAAAAAAAAAAAAAAAAAATACAATTTAAAATTTGGTTCCTTGGTCACAGTAGCCACATTTCAAGTGTTCCGTAGTCACATGTGGCTAGTGGCTACCACACTGGGCAGTGCAGACACAGAAAGTTCTATTGGACAGTGCTGTTCTAGGCACTGTAAGAACAAATGCTGCCCCTTCATGCCTGATCTCTTCTACAAACTCTCCCCACACCCATTCACTGTACATACTCTCGTGCCTGGCATACAGTGTTCCAACAGCATCTGCCAGTGCTCTGTCTTTCAGTACCTTCTACAGACCAGTGACTGTAAAATTATCATTGTTTAGGTACTTTGTGCTTTGTATTGTACTAAGAACTTGACAACTCTATGAGGTAGGTACTAGTAGCTCCATTTTACAAATTAAGAAATTCAGTCTTAGAGGTGAAGAGACTGGCCAGGCAGCCAGTAGGTGACGAAGTCAGGATTTGAACCCTGACCCTTCTGACTCCAGTGTCCTTGTCATTGATCTCTGAATTTCTCAACCTGGACACCATTGACAGTTGAGGCAGGATAATTCTTTGTTGTGGGGGGCTGTCCTGTGTATTTTAAGATGTTTAGCAGCATCCCTGGCCTGTATGCAGTAGATGCCAGTGGCACCCACACACATCCATGCACCAGTCATGACAACCAAGCACGGCTCCAGACATTGTCAAAGGCCCCCTGGGGGACAACATTGACCATGGTTGAGAACCACTGCTCTAGATTTCAGTTAAAGTTTGCCATATGAATGAATCGATGCCCCTCAAAAGACTGACTTCCCGTTTATAAAAAATGAGAAGCAAGTTTTTACCTACCCTTAAGGAAAACCAAAAAATAATTCTTCTAATCTCCTGTGCAATCCACCAGGCCAACTCATCTGGGAAACGTTCCGTGACTGCTTCCTTTCATGTTCGGCAGAGATAGAGGCTTGGAAAGCTGACAAACCAGATGCTCTGCAGCAACTCAAGACTCACGTTAATGTGCCTCGTGCCCCGTCCCACAAGGCTGGCCAGCTTTACCCTGAGACCACCTGGTTTAGACAAACAGTCTCAGCAAACAGCACCTCTGAAGGAGGCAGGTGGATAGGGTTGAAGATATGTGGGGAGGAGAAAGAGCTAATATCGGGGCCATTCAGCACAGCCCCAGGGGCAGACGCTGAGAAGGGAAGCTGTGCGGAGCTGTTTGAGAGGACCGAGGGCCTAGCAAATGGTTGGAGAACCAGGACAAACAGGAACAAGTCACCTGGGAATAATAGTCCAGTCTTTATAAACAATGAGAAGATGAATAAGGCAAATAAGATGATCTTTTAAAAAGCCATAAGTCCTTCCTAGGACAGCTGTGACTCTACCATAGATTCAGTCCAAGTGTCATATCCTGACATCCTGCTTTTCCTTTGGTTGGTTGTCTTGTAAGCATGGTGATAAGAAACACCTCCTAATAAAGTACTTCTTTTTTAAAATCTATATCTAAGGCAGCATTTTCCCACTAGCCCTATAAGAAATTCTACAGGTGAAAGTGGGTCACATACGTTGGAGAAATGCTGATTACTCTGTCTCTTCTCTGGGCTTCCCTAGGTATTAGCATAAACAGGCTCTGAGAAGTCCTGCAACCAAAAAAATGTAGATTGCAAGCCAATATAAATCTGCTCTGGCTAACTCAAGCAAACCCCATAGGCTCTTTGGGAAGAAGTAAGATGACAGAGATAATGGATATGAAAATATTTTTATAAATTAAGACTATAAATAGAAATATCTGGTAGAATCCAGGAAAGGTTGCTTTTGGTAAGGAAGCAGAAAACCCTAAATTATTGAATGATTAGGTTAAGAACAAACTTTAAAGGCCCAAATTTTTAAATAAAATAGAAAAAGATTTTCCCCAATGAGTATTTAAAGGTTTATTCTTACAAAAATCATGTTTAAAGAGTTTTATTTTAGGTTTGGAATTTTAGATATTCTCCATCTCTCTCTCTCAGGCATCCACTCCTGACTCTAATTAAGGACATTACATTTATTGCATTAACAAGCAATAAAATCCAGAGACTAAGCAATTACAGTTTATGAATAATGATCATCGTTAGGCTGAAGCAGTAACTGGCAGAGCTTACCCTGAAGCGGCTCCCTCCTCTCCCTTTCTTCCTTCTCTTCCGCAGTTCTCCTATCAGGGTGGCTAGTGGGTGCCAAAGCCATCTGCTCTGGTATAATAGAAAACTTTCTCTGTTATCCATGCTGCCTCTCAAAATACTAATAACCATGGCAACAACAACAACAGACAGTTGCTTTGTGCCAGGTATTGTTAGAAGTGCTTTACCTAGGATAGGGGTTTTTATCTGTGACCCACAGACATCCACTGGGCCGGTACTTCGAATCCAGGGAGTCTTTCAACCTGGATCGGGAAATATCCATCTTTATTTTCAGTAGCCTCTTTAACTGAAATATATCATTTGCTTCAATTACGAAGGCAGACAACAAACTATGCAGTAGAATTAGCAGTACCTATGATTTTGTCAGCTGTACATATTGTTGACATTTTTGTATCACATTACAGTTGTTAGATGTCTTAAAATATTTTCACTCATCACAACTTCAAAATTTTGGTTATTATATCTGCTATTAGATCTTGTTACTTAATAAGTAAAGTAGCATATTCATAACTATAGCTGCTTAAGTATTATAATAACTATTTCAGTATATTTTGTTTTCTTAGGAATCCTATGTAATTTATTTTATTCAGTAATTAAAAAAAAAATTTTTTTTCCCTGAGAAAGGGTCCGTCGGCTTCACCAGATTGCCAAGGGGGTTAAAATGTTTAAAAGTTTAAGGATATTTAGGTAATCTAAGTACATTTATTATTTTTTTTTAATTTATTTTTTATTTTATTTTATTTTTTTTTTACCGGGAGGTCCCGGGGATCGAACCCGGGTCCCTCCATATGGGAGACAGACGCCCAACCAGTTGAGCCACATCCGACCCCTAAGTACCTTTAAAAAAAAATATATATATATATATATAACATTTTTGTAAGCAAATGCACATATATGCATATACATTTATATATCATTTTACAAATATTGGTATGTATTGTGAAAAATTTGAATTTTATCCACAATAAAAAAATTTAAAAAGGACACCTACTGGGTACTATTATCCACTTTTACAGACAGGGACACTGAGGCACTGAAAGCCTAAATTTGCCCAAGCTCACGGAGCCTGTAGGAGACCTCAGATAAGAACCCAATGTGTCTGGCTCCAGACTTCGAGCCCTTAACCAAGAGCATGCAGCTGCCTCACTCAGAGTCTGTGAACGGTCTTGTACTAGATTCCAGAGGTGCTGTGGTCTCCCCACGTGCACTCTTAGTCCCTCCTTCACTCTTCACATAGCAGCTGAAGTGTCCTAAATTAATCCCCTCATTAGATTTGCATTGTACGATCCTGCTTCTTTTGACCTTTGCCTACCTCTCCAAGCCCATCTCCTGCCTATTTCTTGTTCTCTGTTTTTCAGCCACACTGGTCTCCTTTTTTTCCCTCACAACCTTTGAATGTATTCTTTTCTCTAGCTGGAATGCACGGTAACTAGGTATCCTAACATCAATTATTGATAGCCCACCTTTCACCTACTGGTCCTACAGGAGTGTTCTCTCTTTGGTTTCTGTGGTCTATTAGCCAATCCCTGGCCAGCAATAGATTGTCCTATTTAACACAGTCTTACTCTATGGTATGGCAAGTCCCCTTTGCTAACTTTTTTCTTTTCTTTTTTCTTTTTCTGTCATTTTAATTTTAATAAAATAGATAATTTCATATTATATAGAGAACAAATCCATCCACTCACCATTGGTAAAATTTTAGAAATATTTTCTATAAAAAGTTTAGTTTTTGATTAGGAAAGAATCCTTTATGACATTATTTCTAGAGATACAGCTTTCCCATCTCTACCCTTATTATTATTGAGAAATTTATCGTGGTGTATAATTCTTTTGATATACTAGCAAACAGAATCCAACAGCATATCAAAAGAATTATACACCACGATCAAATGGATTTATCCAGGTATGCAGGGTGGTTCAACATAAGAAAAATCAATAAATGTAATACACAACATTAAAAAAAAACAGAGAAAAAAGAAACGCATGCCCATCTCAATGGATGCAGAAAGGGCATTTGACAAAATCCAGCACCCCATCTTAATAAAAACACTTAGCAAACTAGGAATAAAAGGAAGCTTTCTCAACCTGATAAAGGGCATATATGAAAAATCCACAGCTCACTTCATACTCAATGGTGAAAGGCTGAAAGCTTTCCCTGTAAGATCTATAACAAGACAAGGATGCCCACTGTCACCATTGATAGTCAACACTGTATTAGAAATTCTAGATAGAGCAATTAGGCAAGGGAAAGAAATAAAAGGTATCCAAAAATTGGAAAAGTAGAAGTAAAACCTTCCTTTTTGGCAGATGACATGATCCTATATACAGAAAATCCTGAGACAGCCACAATGAAACTCCTGGAACTAATAAACAAATTCAACAAAGAGGCAGGGTATAGGAGCAATATGCAAAAATCAGTTGTGTTTCTATGCACTAGAAATAAACAATCTGAAGAAGAAATCAAGGGGAAAAAATTCCATTTACAAAAGCAACTAAAAGAATCAATTATTTAGTAATACAACTAACCTAGGAGGTAAAGGATTTATACACAGAAAACTACAAAACATTGCTAAAAGATATCAAAGAAGACCTAAATAAATGGAAGAACATTCTGTGTTCATGGATTGGAAGACCAAATATTGTTAAGATGTCAATTCTACCCAAAGCAATTTACAGATTCAATGCAATCCCAATCAAAATTCCAACATCCTTATTTGCTGCCATGGAAAAGCCAATCATCAACTTTATATGGAAGGATAAGGGACCCAAAATAGCCAAAACCATCTTGAAAAAGAATTTGGAAGACTCACATTTTCTGATCTTAAAAAACTTATTGCAAAACGAAAAAAAAAAAAAAAAAAAAAAAACTTATTGCAAAGCTATAGTAATCAAAATAGCATGGTACTGGAACAAAAACATATAGACCAATGGAAGTGAATTAAGAATTTAGAAATCAACCCTCCTGTTTATGGCCAACTGTTTGTTGTTGTTGTTGTTGTTTTTCTCAAGGACTGGCAACAGTCCTAGACCTAAACTAGCAAGGGGAGGGAACAGCATTCCTGGAACCTGTATGGCCAACGGACTTTTTTTTTTCTTTTTTTTTTTTTTTTTAAAAACAAGTCAATTTTATTGATACATATTAATAAAGCATACAATCTATCCAAAGCATGAACTCAATGGTATTTGGTATAATCACATACCAACTGACTTTTGACAAGGGTGCCAAATCCACTCAATTGGGAAAGAATAGTCTCTTGAACAAATGGTACTGAGAGAACTGGATATCTATATGAAAAAGAATGAGCAGACCCCTACCTCATAACCTGTACAGAGATTAACTCAAAATCCAGAATGGGTCAACCACCTAAATCACCTAAACCTAAATATATGAGCCAGGACTCCTAGAAAATAACTGAGGGAAACATCTTCAGGACCTTGTATTAGGTAATGGCTCTTAGACGTGTACTAGCTACTCAATAAATTTGTATTAAATTAATATATGAATGAATGAATAAAAGTTCAATACACTGAGGATCTAGGACATAGTGACAGAGAACAGGCAGGGCTCTGGAGAAGAGGATTACTCTGCGGGAGTAGGACTGGAGGAACTGTACACAGTTGATGTATTTAGCAAACCATAATCCAGGCAGCCTGTAGAGATGCCACAAGGACAAAGCTCCTGGTCCTCACTCACAGTGTCAGGCCACTTCAGGTTTCACAAAGGAATGAGGAAAAGCGATTTATAAGTAGAAGTTGTCTAAAAACATTCGCAGTATCTATGCAATCTACATATTACAAGTTTGATATCATGATGTAATGCCTTTTCAGCCATTTTACTTCTTACTATACATTTTTTAAAAAGGCTTGGTGCACAGTTTGGCTTAGTGAAGGACTAGATGACCCAAGGAAATCATGTGCAATGTGACAATGAAGTACTAGCAATACTGTTTACCCTTTGACCACCCTGTTCCCCGTTTCTGCTCCAACAGGTTTTATTTATCTTAAGATTAAAGCAAATCACCAGTTATATAGTTATGGCTTTATGGTGAAAAGCAAACATGTAAGCCAAAGGCACCGTGGATTCTGTCCCCTTTGAAAAATGATTCATTTTTATGAGCTTTGTTTCTCACTCATGGGAAACATGATAACATTTCAGAGCCTGAAATCCTTCCCTAAGCTGAAATAACTTGTTGAAGGTGAGTATACATCAAATCTAGGCTAGAAGAGCAAAGATTTATAATAACAAAATTAAAATAAATTTTAAAAGTTCTCAAATCTAGAAACAAGGCCGATCATACTATTGCAAGAAGGAATATGTCATTATTGGATTTAAGCAAGTCACAAGTTGTATTATATTGGAGAAATCCAAGAGTGGTAAATATACCGATAAATACATCTCCTCTACATTGAGTTCCATCATTAATCAATGTAGTAGTGCTCCTCCATTGGGCCTCAGAATCACTCTCAAAACAGAGAAATGGGAAATGAAGCCTAAATGCCATTTCTGGTTCTCAGTGAATAAAGACATTACCACCATTTGTCATTTTGCCAGGCAAGCAAATGCTAACTGTATCCCGTTATTGCAGTTTCTGATTTTTTATGTTGGTTAAATTACACTTGACAATCCAGGGGTTGATCTCAGAGTTTGACAACCTGTGCTCTCTATGTATTGTTTTCAGATCATCTTTTATTCACTTTTTCTGTTCTACACAACCATACCTTATTTCCTTCTGTTTTATTATAGTAGTTAAAAAAATTTTAAAAATTTAAGAAACAGCATTTACAAGATTAAGGAAATTTCTAACAGCAGAGAAAAGTGCAATCAGATAAAATGTGATCACCTTATTTTCCACAAAATGAACTTCAGTGGCCATGGTCTCTTCTGTATGTGCCGGAAGGAGATAAGCACTATACAGAAACAGTGACGACTGTGATAATAATCAGCAAGTGAATTTTCCACAGTGAAGAGATTTTCCATCAGATTGTATTTGCCCTTGAACACTGTTAGCAATGAATAATTAATGGTACTTATTACGGTAATGTCCCATTTAACTGGCATTATCAGGGAATTAGGTGTCCTAAATGAGTGAATTGGCCAGATACTAGGACTTGCTCCCTATAAGCACTAAAATATCTTTATTATAATCATCTCTGATGCTGATTTTTCTAAAATGTGTGGCATTTTTCTGTGACTTATTAGCATTCACTGATACATAAACATTTATTCATCCAACAAATATTTATTGAAAGCCTAATATGTGCCAAACACTATGCCAGGTGTGGGCAATAGAACAATGGATGGAAGAAACGAGAGTCCCTGTCTTTATTAAACCTCTGCTTTTGGGGAGAAGAGAGAGGATTAAACAAGGAATCACTGTGTTTCCTTGCTATAGCGTTGCTGTATGTGTTAGGATAAGAATTTAGACTGTTCTGAACTCCACTGTACTGAATGGCAAAGCAGTTAAACTCAGAGCTGGCTGAGTTCTCCAAAACTGTTTGCCTCTCGGCTAAATGTCCTCTGATTGCTGTGTCTTGAGTTTTTGTGTTTGATCTTGGTAATTTATGGATCTCCTCCCTTAAATCCAGCTATAGTTTCTTGCTACTTGCTAAGCACATGGTACTGCCCCTACTATTTTCTGTCACACAGTAACATGCATAAAATGATTCAACAAAGGATGACAAATACATGGTATATTAATTATCTATTGCTGCATAACAAATCACCCCAAAGCCTAGTAGCTGAAAATAACATACACTTATTAACTCACAGGTTCGTTAAGGTCAGGAATCCAGACCGAGCAGCTGGATCCTCTATTTCAGGGTCTCTCATGGGGCTGCAAACAGTCAAGGCGTCAGCCAGGGTCTCAGCCGAAGGCAGGATTCAGTTCCTCAAGTACTGTCTCCGTGTCCAAATTTCTCTCTTCCTGTAAGAACACAAGTCATATTAGATTTAGGGCCCACCCTGTCCAATATGACCTCATCTTAACTTCACTAAGTATATCTGCAAAGACCCTAGATCCAAACAAGATCACATTCTGAAGTTCTGAGTGGACATGAATTTTGGGGGGAAACTATTCAACCCACTAGAGTAGGGAATCTGACCAGAAACGGGGCTCTTGTTGGAAACAGAGCTAGTACCCGGCACAACTATGGCCACCATTTGCCAAGGCAATGGAAGGGAAGCAAAGCCTGCAGCAAAAATTCAACTGATAGAGACTCAAAGACAAGTAGTTCACATTAAGGGACCATGACTATATCCCAGTACGCAAGAGCCCATATGAGGCCTAGTATGGTTGGGCACATACCAGAAGAAACCAGTCCTGACCAGGACAGAGATTATTCCCTTGGCTACATTGGACAAGAGTTACTATTTTGATCAATGAAAAATGCCAGAGATGGACATCAGACCCCATGGCCTATGTTCATGTTTCTATCTTAGAATAGTCACCAATTTGAACGTCTCTTGCTGTGTCGCCTGCAGTGTTTCTCAACCTTTCTTCACCCACTCTCTCTTTGCCTAAACAAAAATCTCATTATCTATCTCCAAAGGAACTTCTCTGCAGTCCCTCTGAGAATCACTCATATAGCCCTGAATATTTTATGCCTATTACACAATGAGGACCTTCTCATTCATAGTGAATCCTTTGGTGTTTGTCCACACTTGCTATGGTCTCCTAAAGGCTTTATCTCTGTCCACAAGACTTCTAAAAAATATAGTGATCTTCAATCTGAGGTATCTCGGCACCCCAGGAGAGTACACTAACTTTTTTAATGTTTATTTTTAAGTCATTTCAAACTTACAGAAAGCTCAGATAGTACAGTGGGCTCCTTTACCCAGATTCCTCACATTTTCCTAATCATTCTCGCAGCATGTGTATTTATATATTTTTTCTGACCTATTGAAAAGTTGCAGACATGATAATCTCATTACCATTTAATACTTCAGTGTGTATTTCTTAAAACAAACGGTGTTCTCTCTTACATAGCTACAGTATTACTATGAAAATCAGGAAATTAACCTTGATTCAATAATGCCTTTTAAATCCACAGACCCCTATTGCATTTTGTTGATTGTCCCAATAATGCCTGTTATCTGTCCAGGACCCCCACTCCCAATCACCTGTGGCATTTAGCTGTCAAATCTCTTTAGCCCCCTCTGATCTGGAACAGTTCCTGAGTACTCCCTTACTTTTCATGACCTTGACATTTTTTGAAGAACACAGGCCAACTACTTTATAGAACAACCCTCAGTATGGTTTGAATCTAATTTTCCCAAGATTAGATTCAAGTTATGCTTTTTAGGCAGGAATGTCAGGTAAATGATGGCATGTTTTTCTCAGGGCATCATATCCATAGACACCCAAGGTTTGTCCAAATATTGGTAATGTTAACTTTGCCAGGATTCTCTGCTGTAAAGTTAATTCATGAGTATTTTGAACTTATTAATTCACAAGTAAATTAATTGATCTTTCATAGGGAGATACTTTCTGTTGCTATCCTGTTCCTCATCAGACTTTCACCATCAGTTTTAGCCTCGTCGATGATACTTGCCTGAATCTGTTCCTTTACAGTTGCCACACAAATATTTTAAGGGCCACTTTGGCATGAAAATGGTTTAAAAGAATCGATTTCAGATTGTCAGTTCCTTTCATTACTCCTAAAAGTGCTCTTTCTGTGGATGTGTTCACAGCACTATACCTCTTCCGAGACCCCAGAGCTGTACAACTCCAGGGACACATCCAGGACAAACAATGGAACGATGCCCCCTGGAGTTGTGTGAGAGGCCCTGGCTGATTCTTTCCCACTTCCTATTTTACAGCTGCTTTTTTGTCCTATGACAAAAGAAAGGCTCACCCCTCACCCATCCTGCATTGCCTGAGGGTAAAAAAAATCCAGGACACCAAACAAAGGCATGATTCAAAATCTTGTGGTGGTGTTGAGAAAGTGAATGATTCTAATGATTGGGTTACAAATCCTTTTGTAAGTCAACTGGTTTTCAATTCTTTGCTTTCAACAAAATTGAAGGAGAATGTGAGGAGTTGTCAGCCGGTAGATCATTAAAAATAATTTTTGATGATAGATCACTGTGATTTTTGGCGAATAACTTAGAAGAGTTTAAAAAATTGAGTGATGCTGCTATAATAAAACTCTTTCCATCCTGATCTACATGAGCGGACAAAGTTTTTCCATCCTTACAACTATGATTTTTTTTAAAAAGATGGAATGGAATTGATACTGAATCCTGTCTCATTTTGACAACAAGAAATATTCAGGAGTTAATTAAGGGGGAAAGCCTCATCCATCTCATTAATATACGTGCTTCCCAAATAGGGAGTTATTGTTTAATGGGTACAGAGTTTATATTTGGGGTGATGAAAGAGTTTTGGTAATTGATAGTGATGATAATGGTACAATATTGTGAACGTAAATGATATCAGTGAACTGTACACAAATAAGTGATTAACACAGGAAACTTTGTGTTGTAGGTTTAATACCACAGTAAAAAAAAATTATTTTAAATACACTTCCAATATAATTTTGTAACCAAAGGTTAAGAATTAACACATAATTGTGATTACCAAATCACCATATAGATGCTTTCTCACTTCCAGTATATTATAAATAGCCAAAGATTAAATCTGAAATTACTGAAACTGGCTAGACCAACCTCACCCTTTATATATGGTCATTTCCAACCAAAAACCAGCCATTGCAATAATTATTCCAGACTAATTTTACCTTTGTATATGGTCATTTCTCTAACTAAGACCCACTGTTATAGTGATTATTCCAGATTGATCTTACCCTTGTGTGTATATATATATATATATATATTTTTTTTTTTTTACCCTTGTATATGAACATTTCTATTTAAATGATAATGACTCCACTTTCCCCTGTTTGAAATCCATAAGAAAAACCTCTTAACTGACTTCCATTCTGTACCACCAACCCCAGATGCCTTGTTCTCTCGTAATGATTGCCTTATGATTATCACCTTGTCACTCACCCCCATTTTGTACCTACCCCCCCATACTGTTCAGCCCCTTAATATTTATTAATGAAGGAACTTGATCCAGCCCCACTCCAGTCACTCATTAGCATAAACTGCTAAGCCTGGATATTATAAAACTATCAGGATTACCTACATTTCCAGGAGGCAGATTTTGGGGCTCTTGGGCCACTGACCTCTTTGCTATGTGCAAATAAATAAACTCTTTCTCTCTTTGAAAGCCCTGTGTCTCAGGAATTGGTTAATAAAGTACATTAGGCAGAAGAACCACATTTCGCTTGCTATCAAATGTATTTCTTATGTTTAAGAATTATTTATCAAAATTTACAGTATATTGATTTTGAACAATTAGAAACAAATAATAATAATTTTAAAGATAACTCAATCCAGAAGAAATTTTTTTAACATTTAGAGCATCAAATTCACAAAAAATATTAAAAATTTTAAATTTTAATTGTGCACAGATTGTTGACACAGAAAAGTATGACAGGGTGAATAATAAAAAGCCTTTCAACATAGATAGATTGAGAGGTGAAGAATTTTCTTGTTTGTCTGCTTTTTGTTTATTATTATCATTGAAATCATGAAAATGCTCTAATAATGATTGAAGTGATGAATACACAACTATGTGATTATACCAAATAACTGATTATAAACTTTGGATCAATTGTATGCTTTATTAATATATATCAATAAAATTGATTTGTTTTAAAAAATAAAATAAAATGCATATTTCTGGCCTTACTAACAAGATAGTCTGATTTGGTGGATATAGGATGAATGTCAAGAAGTATTTTTAACAAACATCCCAAGCACACACCCTGTCAGGTAATTCTGTCTAGTTTTGTCTGTGTACCATGCCTTGAGGAACACTGCTTTGCAGTGTGGCCTTTGGCCATGATTTGGGCTTCTCAAATCCATCCTTTTGTTTTCATTCAGGTACTCAATATTCCAAAGAGTTCAAATAAGTCAGTAAATCACATCAAGGTAAGCGAGCTATTAATATATAATATTTTAATTTTTCTAGTTTATTACAGTCTGATTATTTACATCAAGCAGCTGTAATATATATATATATGTATATGGTATAATTAAGCACATAGAAGATATCAATAATAATTTAATTGAATTTTTAAATATTTAAGCTCCAAAGGAAGATTTAAGGTTAAAGGAAAATAAATTTATAGAAAAAGAGACATTAATGATAAACAAACATGGTTTTTTTTTGTGTTTTTTTTTTTTGTTTTGTTTTGTTTTTTTTAAAGATTTTATTTATTTATTCATTTATCCCCCCCTTGCTGCTTGTGCTCGCTGGGTCAGCCAACCACGCCGTGCGGCAGGCTTGCCCTCACCAGGAGGCCCCGGGAACCAAACCCACGGCCTCCCATATGGTAAACGGGAGCCCTACTGATTGAGCCACAGCCGCTTCCCCAAACATGTTTTAATTCATTCTTTCTAACTAAAATAATAAAAGTTTTATGTAATACTGATGCAATAATTTTGGTGACAGTCATGCTGAGGACATGGTGAAGTACACATGAAGTTGGGACCAAAAATCTATAGCATTCCCACAATATTAGCATGGCCTTACCTGTAAACTATATTTTTTAATTCTATACTCCCTTAGCTAATAATGCCACTTTTATAAATCTAGTTAAAGGAAATGCAAAATTACCAAATTTGTTCATTGTACAATTGTATATTAAATTGTAGAATGATAGTAGCAATAAACAGCGAACCACTGATATAAAGGATCGGTTAAAATCCCTGGAATATTATACAATTGTTAAAAATATTTTTGTCAAAAAACATTTAATGTTATGAAATAATGTTCAGGGTATAATGCTAAATGGGTCCTGATGTGAAGGAAGAAAGGAAGGAAGGAAGGGAGGGAGGGAGGAAGGAAGGAAGGGGAGAGGGAAGGAGGGAGGGAGGGGGGCAGGGAGAGAGGGCAGGGAGGTGAGAAAGAGAGGAAGGGAAAGAAGGGAAAGAAAGAGAGAAAGAAAAACTAATATATATGTGTGTGTACAAAAAAAATAGACAATATGATGGTTGAGGGTGCTTTTTATTTATATTTTCTTTAGGTTGTGTGTGTGTGTGTGTGTGTGTTACCAGTGCCGGCGATTGGACCTGGGACCTCGTACATGGGAAACTGGCACTCACCCACTGAGCCACACCAGCTCCCCAATATTTTCTTTCCTTTTTTTCTTTTTTTTAAGATTTTATTTTATTTATTTATTCTTTGCCCCACCTCGTTGTTTGTGCTTGCTATCTGCTCTCTGTGTCCATTTGCTGTGTGCTCTCTGTATCTGCTTGTCTTCTCTTTAGAAGTCATGGGGAACCGAACCTAGGACCTCCCATGTGGGAGAGAAGCACTCAATCGCTTGAGCCACCTCTGTTCCCTGCTTTGTTGTCTCTCTCATTGTGTTTCCTCTGTGTCTCCTTATTACATCATCTTGTTGCATCAGCTCACCGTGCCAGCCCGTCACGCCAGCTTGCTGTCTTGCTCGTCTTCTCCAGGAGGCACCGGGAATTGAACCCGGGACCTCCCATGTGGTAGGCAGATGCTCAATCTCTCAAGCCACATCTGCTTCCCTGAAATTTTCTTTAGTTTTTAAATTCTTTACAATGTATGCATAAATTTTATAATCAGAAAAAGTATGGCTTTAAAAAATATTTTGCTAAGTATTCCAACTTCTGAACTACTGGTTCTGAGGAAAAAACATACTTCCTGTTCCTCTGATTGCATATTTGCCAGAGCCCACAAAACTAGTCCATTCTCTCATCCCCCCAGTCTGTGAGCAGCCACTAGAACTAGTTAGACCTACAAGCTTATGTGTATCTCTCTCTCTCTGGTAATCAAAAAGGACAATACTAGCATGTCCCTTGAGAGCCTACTTCCTTTCCTTTATCTTGAATAATTGAAATGAAGCTATTCTTTTCCACAAGCTGGATATTAAAGGATCGAGAGAACAGTGCAATGAGCTACTTTCATTTATCATGATTAAGTGCCCTCTCTTACATTATTCATTCATTCAACAAATAGGTTTGAGTGCCTATTAGACACTCAGCTCGTCACTTTAATGGAGACAAAGATTTATTCATTCATTCATCAGTTTAGTCAGTCATTAAGTAGTGTTTCTTACCATATTTACTCCCTGAGTGGCAGATGCTATTCAAGACACTGCAAATATAGTGAGGACTAGATAAATATGGTCCCTGCCCTCAAGGAACTCACAGTTTAGTAGGAGAGAGAGAGAGACTTAAGCAAATAGATAAAAATAATTTCAGCATCCAGTGTGTGCCATACTGAAGTGCATAGGGTATTGGAACAGAGATCAATCAGCAAGGGTAGGTAAAACAATCAAGTAGTCAGAGAATGCCTCTTTAAGTAGAGGATTCAGATTGTGAAAAGGAGAACAAGAACAAACAAGCCAGGGAAGAGCTCAGACCTGAGTCAAGAAAGCAAGTAAGGGGCTATGGGAACAGGGAGATGCTCCTGGGCAGCCCCTTTGCCAGGGTAATAAGTTTGGCTGGATCAAACAAAGAGTTTGTGTCCAAGAATCTTACAGCCTAATGAGAAGAATAGTAAATAGATATAATTACGATATAAATCAGGGGACAGCAAACTTTTTCTGTATAGAACCACAGTAAATACGTTTGGCTTTACAGCCCTTACAGTCTCTGTTGTAATGACTCTACTCTGTCTTTGTAGCCCAGAAGCAGCCTTAGACAACACATAGAAGAATGGGTGTGGCTCTGTTCCAGTTCCCTTTATTTACAGCAACAGCCCAGAATTGGCCCATGGGCCGTAGTATGCCAACCTCTGACATAAAGGGAAAAAAAAGAAAGAAAAGTCCTCATGAGTGCTGTGGTAGATCAGAGAAGGGAGAGATGACTTCCTGAGGAGAGGTCTGAGCTGAGTCTACAAAGATAAAGAGACTTCAAAATGAGATAAGTCAAGACCCAGAGGCAAGAAAGCCCAGCACCCATAGGAGAAGCAGTTACTTGTGCAACCTGGCTGAGGAGTGGTAGGAAATAAGTTTGGAAATGTAGCTTTTTCGCTCCTCACTTATTTTGAGGGCCCATGAAGTAGCAGGTAGTGCACTAGACACTGGGGGGCAGGATGAGGGGTGAAAGGAATGATCCTTGTTTCAGTTTTCTGGCTGCTCAAGCAAATACCGTGCAATGGGTTGGCTTAAACAATGGGGATTTATTGGCTCAAAATTTTGAGGGTAGGTGAAGTCCAAAATCAAGGTGTCACCAAGGCAATACTTCCTCCCAGAAGACTGTGGCATTCTGGGGCTGGCTGCCAGTGATCCTTGGCCCTTGGCTTTTCTGTCACATGGCAATGCACATGGCAGCCTCTGCTGGCTTCTGCTTTCTCTTCTGGGTTCCGATGACGTTCAGCTTCTGGCTGCTCCTGCTTTCTCTGTCTCTCTAGCCTTCCCTATAAGGCCTTCAGTAATAGGATTCGAACACTTCCTGTTCAGGTGGGCTACACTTTAACTGAAGAAACCTCATCAAAAGATCCTATTTCTAAGAGTTCACACCCACAGGAATGGATGAAGTTTCAGAATATGTTTTGTGGGGTTCATAGCTCTAAACCACCACTCTTCCTGATCTCTAGGACCTCAGAAACTAGAAGGGTTGATGCATAAATTGTAAATCATCACACAATAGACTCTGTGAGAAAGTCAAGGAAGGCTTTCCAGCAGGGATGGGTTGAGAAATTAACCTTTTGTTCCTTCATGTATTTATTTTTATTTAATGTTCAAATAGGTAATATATTTGTATGTTACAAAATTACAAAGGTACAAACACATTTACAGTGAAAATTCTCTCTCCCAACCTCTAGCCATCCAATCCTCTCCCCAGAGACAATCAGTATCACTGGTTTCTTATGGATCTTTGCAGAGATGGTCTATGCAGATTCAAGCAAAAGAGCATTTTGGGGAGGTTCTTTTTTTCCCCTCTTTTTATACAGATGATCGGCACTGAATCTTTAAGTGCAAATTTGCCAGAGAAAGGGGTTTGGAGAATGAAAGGAAGGGAAAGGCAATGGAAGCAAAAAAGAAAGCACATGCCTTAAAGGAGAGGGCAAGGGGCATGGTGGCAGAAGAGCTGGCTCAATGTGTGGGATGGGGCACATACAACAAGCTGCTCTGTGTTGCCAAAACATTAATATTAGACAGAAAGGTCGGTGGGCCAGATCAGGAAGAGCCTTCATTGCCATGTTGTGGTCTACAGACAATCTGGATAGCAGAGGGAATCTGAAAAAGGCTTTCAAGCATAGGAATGATATGAGCTGATCGATATTTTAGGAAGATTGTTCTAGCAGCTGGTGGAGGACAGGTATCAAAGTGAGTCTTGAATGGCAAGTGGAAAAGTTGACCTTCTTTCTCCTTCAATCAGTAGAAGTCAATGAAGATTTTCTGAGTAGTTTGCTCTAAGCAGGTTAATCTAGCAGTAGCGAGCTATCCTTAAATACAGCACAGTGTGAGATGAATGGTACCTGAGAAAAAGCCAAATAAGTGACAATCGAATTACTTACCAATCCTCAACAGAAATGCAGCCCTTCCATCTACATTTTAATTTTAAGGAAGAAATCTGTGATGGTTATTTATTGCTGTCTAACAGATCGCATCCCCAAAACTTAGTGACTTAAAACAACTCATATTTATTATCTCACAGTTCCTATGGGTCAAGGATCTGGGCACAGCTTAGCTGGGTCCCCTGCGTTAGGGTCTCTGACATCAAGGTTTCAGTCAGGACTGAGGTTTCATCTGAAGGGTCAACTGGGGAGATGCAGGATTCAGTTCACGGAGGGTTCCTGGGCTGAGAGCCTCAGTTCCCTGCTGGCTGTTGATCAGAAGCCACCTCAGTTCCTTGATATGAGGGCCTCTCGCTCATGGAAGCTGGCTTTATCCAAGCATGCCAGCCGAGAAGGCAACAGAGAGAGCCTGCTAGCAAGATTAACTCTTTTGAAACCTAATCACGTTTGCCATGTTCTATCTGTTAGAAGTAAGTTGCTAGGTCCGACCCACCCTCACAGGGAGGGGATTACAAAAGGGTATGAATACCAGGAGATGGGGATTATTGGGGACCATTTTAGCAGTTGCCTGCCCCAGGAGCTTAGCGAGGATTGTTCCTGAGAATATTTTGAACTAGGACAGGGCCTAGAGGAATAAAGCTAATTATGCCTCACCTGTGGCAGAGCGGGGAAATCACCTCGCTCCCCTGGCCTGCTGATTACCACCCTCATTACGATCAGTGCCATACCACTGTCACTGGGTCATGTGCAGACCCCACTTCTCCTGGAGACAAAACGCTGGCCCTCTTGAAGTCAGAGCATCTGGGAATGTTTACACACAAGCCACGTTGGGCCAAGTCTCCAAGCTGGAGCTGGATTGTGTAATGCTGCCCCGCTGCTGCTGCTATTTATGACATCACTGACTAAAGGAAACATCTTTAAAAGTGAAGATAAATTCTGAATTGATCCCTTACTTTGTCAAGCTGAACAGACGGGTTGATTTGGTAAAGGATTTGCCTCTGCTTCTTGCAGGGCTTTCCTAACTATAGTGCTAGAAAAAGGCCTTAGAGCAAAGAACGCAGAGAGTGCCTAGAGGAACTCGGAGCTCAGAATCCAGGCTGTGTAAACAGCCATTCCAAACTCCTCAGGCAAATAGAAATGACAGCTGCTTCCATTTTGTGTATATACTGTGTGCCAGGGACTGGGGTAAGAACATGACCTTCATTATCTTGTTTTAGTTCTGGCTGGGTTAATGCCACCATCCCCATTTGACAAAGGAACCTGAGACCCAGAGAGGTTAAGTAGCTTGCGACATCCATAGTCAGGAAGTAAGCAGTACCACAATTCAGACATGGTCAGACTCCAAAGCTTATGCTCTGAAATTGGGGACCAGCGGTAATTTACCTTCCTGGACAGTCATGTTTTGCCCTGAATTACAGGCACACATCATTAGCTGAGGATAATTCAGGATGGGTAGAGGGTTGCCTGAATTAAACTCTCTTAAAATGGAAATCGAAATCCCATGGTATAGTGGAGGGAAAATTGTTTTTTAAAGATTTATTTATTTATTTCTCCTCCCTCCCCCTGCCATTGTTTTTGTACTCACTGCCTGCTCTCTGTGTGCTCTTCTCTGCTTGTCTTCTGTTTAGGCAGCACCAGGAACCGATCCTGGGACCTTCCAGAGTGGAAGAGAGGTGCTCAATCTCTTGTGCCACCTCAGCTCCCTGGTCTGCTGCATCTCTTATTGTCTCTCCTCTGTGTCTCTTTTTGTTGTGTCATCTAGTTGCACCAGTTTTCCATGCAGGCCAGCACTCCTGCACAGGCCAGCACTCCACATGGGCCAGCTCTCCACTCGGGCCAGCTCGCCACAGGCCAGCTTGCCTTCACCAGGAGGCCCTGGGAATCGAACCCTGGGCCTCCTATATGGTAGACAGGAGCCCAATTGCTTGAGCCATATCAATTTCCCAAAAATTTTAATTAGAACTTTATCTTAAAAAATAAAGGAGGAAAACTTATTTTTAAAATATTAGGTCAGGAGTCAGCAAGCTTTTTCCTATAAAGGGCCAGATAGTAAGTACTTTGGGTTGCAAACACTCAGGTCTGCTATTGCAGGGTCTAGGCAGCCCTGACAATAAGCTAAAGAACAGGCATAGCTAGGTCTCAGTAAAGATTTATTTGCAAAACCAGGTGGCAGGCCAGATTTGGCCTCATTCTGTAGCTTGCCAACCCCTGACTGAGGTCATAATTGAAAGATATACTAAATATTAGAGAAAGCCAGAATAAATTGTGATTTTTCAAACATGATATTTCTGACAAAAACGTGTGATAAGAAATACAATATCATCCACTTGTGTTTGTCTTCATCAGTTTTATCAAACAAGAAAATCAATTGTGTAAAAATATTTGAGAGTTTCATTGCTTTTCTCAAAACCTCTCTCAATCCTTTGGTATCCAAATAATTGTTTCTTGAAATGTACAACATCATCCCTCTGGGTTTTTTCTCTTCTTCAGTTGTAAACAACTCTATTAGCTCTCCAGTTGTAGGTGTCTTGAATAGTTCTCTAACATCTTTTCATCCGCTTTATGAAATCCTGTCACATTTGTAAGATTTGCTATTTCACTTTCAATTAGATTTTCATTGGATTGGCTTGTTGGCTAGGGGCATCCAATTGGCAGCAGGAGAGTAGCCAGTGAAGACCATGACTTAATGAGCCAAATAGATGCTAAACAAGGGATTTGAGTGGTGATTGATTTTGTGACAGTCATGGCTTTAGTGAACATTTTCCATGTGGTGAGGATCTTGGCTTCCTTTTGTAACTTGCCGTCTGCAGGTTCTCAAATAACGAATACTCAGATGGTGACGCCCTTTCCCCTATGATATATCCCTCTTTCTTATGCATGCATTATTCCCTTACAATATTTCTATTCTATCATTTATTTAACATCTACTCTGTAAAAGGTCTCTTTACTTGTACAAATATCCCTGTCTGCCCAAACTATTATCTAAAATCAGTAACCAAATAAATTCACATAGATTTTTCCCAAAAAAAAAGCCTTGCTCTCTAAAACTCAGGAGCTGAACAGCTTCAGAAATCACTGTATAAACTTAGTACTGTTAGTCTCATAACACAATTAAGCATTGGCTAGGAAGGGATATTTGCTTTTTTTCCTGTTTCTTCTAGTAACCATGGAAAGAGTCTTTTATTATCTCCATCTTACAGATGAAGATTCTGATACTTTAAGAGAGCAAGTAACTTGCCCAAGGTCACCAAGTAAGTCAGTGGTGAAAAGGAATTCAAAGCCGGGTCTCACTGGCTCTACAGCGCATGATCTTCCTCCCATATGCCTTTCAAATATGCATTTCACATTGATGAAATGACCTACACAGTCATCCACCACAAGATGGAAGAAACTTCTTTAAATCACACTTTAATTGATAAAATTTGTTCTAGCTTCAAAAAAAATTTTTGGAATGCAAATCTAAGTGTTAAAGGAATCGCTTTCAGTTCCTCTGAAACGGGCATTGACTCCCCACTCTGAGCGCAATTCCTGTTTATTATAGCTGTGGTTCTCACGCTGCCATCCCCTGGCGGCCACATCAGCATCGCCTGGAAACTTCAGCCTCCCCTCAGACGAACTGCATCAGAAACTCTGAGATCTGTAATTTAACAAGCAATCTTGTTTAGCAAGTCCTCCAGCTGATTCTGACGCACATTCGATCAAGGCAGAGAATTACAAAGTATAGGATGAACGACATTGGTCTGGAGTGAGTCTTGCAATAAGAGCCAGAACATACGGGTACCAAAAGTCCAGATGACTTTCTGAGTGTCAAAAAGTTCTGGTTAATGCTCTTGTTTCCCTTCTAGCCATTCATTCATTCAGTCAGCCATCCATTCCGCTAACGAACATGTCCTGAGCCCTTACTCTGGGTCAGGCAGTAAGCCAGGCACTGGGGACAAGGCAGGGAGGAAGACAAGCATGGTCCTGGCCTTCCTCAGGCTTACTGTCTAATGTGGGGGGCAGAGCAGAAGACAGTCAATTCCAGGACAGTGCGGTCAGTGCCGTGAGAGGTAGACACAGGGTGCTGGGGGGTGAGGGGCCCTAAGCCAATACTACGAGTCAGGGGAGATTTACAGATCGAATGACTCAAGAGGGTAGGCGTCAAGAACTTTCTGAGAATGCCTAGAATCATGGGAGATTGTTGTATTTTGCCTTCAGATCCACAGCCTGCTTGAAGCAGTTTCAGACAGTTTAAGTGGGGGTGGGGGGCGGGGCGACTCAACCTGTTGCTTCCAACTTGTTGGAACACTTATCTCCGACACGCATTAAAAACATATGGAAGGTCAAAGATCCATGTGTTTGCTTGGTAGGGGAGCAGAAAATTGGAAAAGCAAATATGCATACCTCCCTGATCCCAACTGCTGGACTCTTATTGCCAATTTACGTAATTTCCTGTGCTTATTTCAAAATAGTCAAGAGGGCAACAGACATTGTGAACGCCATAATCAGGCCCTTTAGGCACGCAGCTGCTGGCACATGTTCCCCTTCCTTGGTTTAAAAAAAAAATTCAGTGGTATTTGAGGGGAAAGCATCTTTTGGGAAAAGAATGAATAGCCTCTTCTTCAAAGAAATGAGTTGAGATTCAACAAGCTATCCACAAGACAGACTCCCATTCATTCATTCATTCATTCAGCAAAAGTGCACTGAGTGCCTGCTATGTGCGGACACTGGACTAGGTGCTGGCAGTACATGGCAAGTACAAGGAGGCCCTTGACTTCAAGGAGATTAGAGGGCAGACACTGAACAAACAGGCCATTGAAAATGTCCTATACAGGGCTGATATTTAATAAGTACACACCAGTACAGATAAAGATTGTTAAAACGTTGAAATATGTTTATATTGGTTGGCGAATGGTATCCATTTTTTCCCAAATGTCACCCAGCGGTGGCCACAGAGGTGAGAGCAGGGCCTGGAGGCACACCGCAGTACCCACCTGCTGTTCCAGAGTAGCCCGTGTATCTGGGCATGGAGGAGCAGTTGGCAAAGCAATGGGCATGGGCGGTGACCCTAATGTCAGGCCCTGAGGCAGGGGTTCTCCAGGCCACGTGGGAAGCTCTGGCATCCATGTATGTGCCTGATCTGAATGTGCAGGTAGCATACCTGGCAGCAACAAAACCTGCAGGTACCTCATGACTGTCAATTTAGTGGGGAAGTTGTTGAAAAACATCAATACAGTTTCCTAGGACATGTTTAGCTGGTGACAGCCACATCAGAGAAGTTATCATGTCAACTATTTTTAAAATTGGTGTTTTATACTGTATGATTCCACTGATACTACATTCTTGAAATGACAAAATTATAGATGTGGGAAGAAGATTAATGGTTTTAAGAGTTAGGAGCAGGGGGCAGGAGCCAAGGGCTGGTTTGGGTCTTACTATACTCTAAAGGGCTGGCCCAGGCATCTTTGCAATGGTGGAATAGTTATGTATCTTGATTGTGGTAGTGGTTACACAAAGCTACACGTAATATAATTGTATAGAAACACACACACACACACACACACACAAATGAGTACATGTACTGTACTAATACCAATTTCCAGGTTTTAATACTGTGCTATAGTTATATAAAATGTTACCATTGGAGGGAACTGGGTGAAGGGTACACAGGACCTCTCCAGACTAATTTTGCAACTTCCCCATAATCTATAATTATTTCAAAATAAATAGTTAAAAAGAAAGTAATTTGGAAATTATTAGAATGATTTGATGAATAATTTACAGTCCAACATGTCACTGAGTAAGTAATTTTATTCAACATATTTTTAAATGGAGGGAGGTTATTTATTTGTTCGTTGTTACCAAGCCATTGATTATATATTTTGATTATCGCCCTTGGTCTTGGGACCATGAAACGAGGGACCCAGTGTGATCATGGCAGCCACAAAGGGCTTCCCTGGGACTTGAGCTCTGTGGGAAAGACCCAGATGAGATGGATAAGGAAGTGATCTGGGCAGGGGGACCAGAATGTGTGCAGGGCCTGAGGTGGAACACAGAGGAACCCAGCAAGGATGGAGTAGAGAGAGCAGAGGGAAGAGGGAGATGAGCAGGGGCTGAGAAGGTAGGCACGAGCTCCATCACGCAGGCCCTTTTGGGCCAGTGGCTACACATTTTTATTTTCCTGGGGCAGCCTTGGTGTATAACCGTTGCCCTGGAGCACCCCCTTTGTCCCTCTTTGGATGATCATTTCAACAGTCCCCCTCTCCTAGGGGGCCACAGAGAGGACTGCCCAGTATCCTGAGGACAATGGGCAGCCACGGCAGGAGTTTTAGCCAGAGTGTTTTTTTTTTATTTTTTTTTATTTTTTATTTTACCGGGAGGTCCCGGGGATCGAACCCGGGTCCCTCCATATGGTAGATGGACGTTCAACCAGTTAAGCCACCTCCACCCCCAGCCAGAGTGTTTTGTTCCCATTTGTACGTAGGAAACACCTCTCTGTTTGGGGGGATTAGAGCTATTATGGAGAGGGAAAATAAGCTGACCAAAAGGTATCTGCACATTCTCCACAGAGGGAGAAAAATATGGGAACGGGTAAAGGACTGCCAGGGCTTCAAAATCTAACAGAATCTGCATGCTAACCTCCAAACCTGTCCCCCTAAAGATGGCGGCGCTCTGCCAGAGCCATGATTTCTTCACCTCCCTTTACCCCTAGCTCCACTAACCCACCACTCCCACACACCCCACACCACCACACTAACAAAGGACAACCCGGGAGGGGGTGAGGGTGGTGTAGAAATAGAGTTTGCAGGCAGGGCCAGGCTAATTGATCGCCTTCTGATGACTTGTTCTCTATTCAGACCTGGAACTAACGAGCCTGGCAGTCTTCAAGGCTGAGCCCCTTTCCGCAGAGGCACAACAGCTCTGCCCCATCTCTGCGCCTGGCTTCTCTTCATCGAGTCTGCAAGAATCCAGTGTTATCTTTGGGCTACATGTACAAATGCTTGAAATTGTAATTATGAGCAGAGATTTTCTGCAGGGTTAAAAAAAAACAGACTTTCTCCCAATGTCTTGTGTGCATTCTAACAAAGTAAATGGCCCAAATCCTCTACCTCAAAGTGCTTAACTCCTTTTGTTTCAGAACTTTCTGTGGATCAGCGGAATTTCTCTAAGAGGTATCTTTCCTTTATCCTCTTACCCCCATTCCCACCCCATCCACCACCCAAGGTGTTATCTTTTGGTGATTTTTTAACATCCGCCCAAACTTCTCTCTCTACTTTGGCTGCAGATCCTGTCTCATGAGTTTTTTACAGGGTAATATTGTTATACTGAGCACTATTAAGAAGAAAACATTACTAATTTTCCACTTTTAACTTAATTTTAAAATTAAGTCATTTTTTATTGTAAGACCCCAATTGTCCTGTGTCCCTTTAAGTCAGAACATCCTAAATGTGGATCTGAGTTGGTATTGGCATGTTTTTGAAAAGAGAAGTATTTCCCGACCTTTCTGGGGAAAGTTTCCTAGCTATTCAGTAGAGAAGACAATTTGGATTTAAACTGACATTTCTCAGATGCCCATCTTGGGGTTATTAGATGTGAAACCCGAATTTCTGGCATCTGAAACTCCAGCCTAACTGCCAGGCCCTGGGTAGAGATAAAAGAATGTTGATGAGCAGGCAGATGGCATTACAACAAGAAGCCTTTTCTCGGGGCTCGATAAGTTGAGTGTGGGGATGGGGTCAGGAAGAATGAGGGGCTGGGGTTGTGATGGGGGTCGGGGAGCAGGAGCAGCGCCTCGCAGTGAGGGAATCAACAAAAAGGCACTTTTTTGGCTTTTCACTGAGAGGGTCCATTTCCCCTGTTTTCCAGCCCATTTTGAGCACCATTCATTGGGAAATGCCTTTCTTCTCAAGTCTTTGATCCCCAGGGCTCTGAAAGAATTCACATGTCCTTCTTCCAAAGAGGATTCTTCCACACTCAGCACAAACCCCAGCAAACTCAGCAGACTGCCCCCCACATCAATTTCGAAGCTTCCTAGGTTCCATTGTGGCTTTTGAAGGCAGTATGTGCTGTTTGGTTATTTCCTTCTTCCATTCCTAAAACTAGTCAATTAAAAGTTTGAAAAAATAATCTCAAATGGTAGGAAAAAATTATAGGTATTTTTCTTTTTCTTTCTTCTTTTTCTTTTTTGTGGGGGAGGTAGGAGGGACACAAGAAAGAGAAAACCTGTTTTAATTCATTTGATTTGCTTTTTCGTATATCTTCCAAATAATTTAAGAATTGTACTTATCTGTTAGTACTAAAATTCAAAAGGAACGCACTTTCCTTCCTTTGTCAGCATTTCTGATACCTGAGATATGACCTTATTTAAATTTGGGCATGACAAGCCCAGGCTGAGTCAAGGGCAATACAGAGTCGTTGGTAAAAACTGTTGCTGCAGCCAGCCGCCTAGAAACAAATCCCAGATATTCTGCCTCTTCTATATTTTCTTCTGAGCAAAGACTGACTACCCTTCATTTTTCCAATAAACTGAAAGCTGGGTACCCTTGCATCAAGGTACACCTCTTCTTTCAGAGTAGCCTCCACCTGAGCCCCTCTGGCAGCCTCCACCTGAGCCCCTCTGGCATGCCCCAGACAGCATGGCTCACAGGACAGAATTCCAGGGCAATGCGTTTAGGGAATTGGTTGCATAAATAAATATGAGTCTCTGGATTGTTTTTATTTTTTCATCAAAGAAATTTCCAGAGTGAAAAATAGGACATCTTGGCTAGAGTATAGGTCCCAAAGTCCCTGTACGCACTTCTTTCATTGCCCTGAAAAAAACACGGGTAGGGTGGGAGATCTTCCGCTCTCTTGCCCCTGGAGCCCCCTTCCTCTTCCACCGGGGTCCCAAAGTCATTCAAGGTCAGACAGGCCCCCAAGAAGCTAATGGTCCTCCGCAACCAAATGCAAGCACAGGTCCTGAGGGAATGGGTTTTCCAAAGCCCTGTCCATGGGTTTTCCAATGTCCCAATTTTACGCGTGTTCTTATGACTTATAAAAGCTTGCTGGGTTTGTTTTGAAGACAAGAGAAAAAATAACATTATGCTATTTTAAACGGCTGCAAATATTTCAAATATGACCCAAGGCAGTAAAAATTCTGTGTTTCCCAAACCACAAACCCCACTCCTTGTTAAAATCCAATTGCCATCTGAATGTGGGATGAAGAGGCAGGGATGCCAAGCCCTGAGCATCTCACTCTTTATCTTTCTTTTGGAGACTGTGAAATACTGATTTTTCCACCACTTTTATTTCTGTGTTTCACAGCCTAAGCTCATAAAACTGCTGAAAAAACTATACTCCTCATGTGATTTAGGCTTGACGCTCTTGATTTTTGAGATGCCACTACAGCTTGATTTGGGGGAAGGGGCTTGGTGGAAAATGAAAGGGAAAACAGACCATTTCTGAGTTCTCTTTTCTGAGTTGTAAGAGATGGAAAAGCACAGGTCATGGTAAAAATAGCTCCCATCCTTGTCTCACTGCTTCTCTAAGGTGCTCAGAGCACAAGGACTGTTTCTGGTTTGTTTTGGGGTATGAACCCAAGCCCAGTGTCTGAGACTGAGCATTCAACAGACGTTTATTGAATGAATAATCTATTTAAAGAGTGAGGCCTAATAGGAAAGCAAAATTGGCATAACTAGCTTTATTTTTACTATATTTAAGTAAGTGGACTGTTTTATGTTAACTGTATAGTTTAAAATTTAAACACAATATTTGTGCCTACATAAATAGTTGGAAAAGGTAAAATGTCATAACATTTGGGTGTTTGTTATTAAAGTTGGAGTTTGCTTTAGGATTATGACAAGTTGATTTAAGACAAGGAATGGATTGTTCCTTACTCCACTTACCCTATATTTCAGTGTTTTGCAATGTCAGATCTTTCTTTGGGATATAAACAGATAGTGACAAAGGGTGGGTGCCTTGCGAAATTATTGCTTTGGAGCATTGGCCTTTCTGGGTGGTTGGAGGTAGGGCAGAGGAAAGCTGATCCCAGATTGTAGTCATAGAGCAACTGTGATGACAAACCAATTCAAACTACAGTGTCACAGAGAAAAAACAGCTACTCTTCTCAAAGTTCCAGTGGAAGGCTTGTGTTTGACTAGGGCAGTTATAGTGGAGGAAGAGAAGTGATTTTTTTCCCCTTAACATTTTAATTAAAACTTCAAGGATATGTGTGCAGTTGTTTTGTTTTGTTTTTTTACCTTAATCTCAAAATAAAAGGACGGTTGTCTCTCCTGGCCTCAGCACCCCATCAACACAAGCATACACACACACACACACATACATACACGACCTACCTAGTGTCTGGGCTCTTTGATTATCATATAGCAACAAAATTCCTTGGCTCCAAGGGGATTGGAAATCTAAGAAAGACCCCACTGTTTGTGTAGTCTTATGCGGCCTTGTCTAGGGCCTCTTGTTCACAAGCTGAATTCATTGCCTATTTGCTGACGTGTCTGGGATGTGCTATATATTTCAAAGAACATTTTATTGAGGAAAAACAAACAAAAAATGTTTAAGGGTGAGAGTCTGTAGGCAGAGTCAGACAGGGTTCAGATCCCTACACACCACTGCTGCCTGTGTGGACTCAGGCAAGTTCCTTGTTCTTTTGAGCCTCCCCCGATTGCCACATATATAAAAATAGAAATAACCAAGAGTACCTTCCCCATGGAGATGTTTTGAAGCCTGAATGAGATAATGCATGTAAAGCATGTACCAAATCACATGGCGCTCAGGAAGTGCTCAAAGGAAGTTAAAATCAAATAAATAAATGACACATGTGAAACTGAGGTTCAGGGTCTACCCCAGGATCACCACAGTGGAATTTTCTGCAAAGAAGCCGTGCAGAGAGAGGCATTCAGCCTGTTTCCCCCAGGAGGGGGTTGGTGCTGTTCTGTCAGCCACCAAACCACAGGAAAAAACACCCAACCAACCTGTCTGGGCTTCCTGTCCCAGCTCACTGAGTTCCCAATTATCACCTTGTTAGGTTGCACACCAGGGGTTTGACTTGCTCCTCTGATTATGATAACTACTCCTGCAAGACTTTAACCCTGTCCTGGGCTCCTCTATCAGGTGGGCAAAGCTGAGCAAGAGTTCCCTCATTGTTTGAGGGGAAGAAGCTAAGAAAATGGCCAGATTCATGAATTATAGAGCACTTAGCGTAGGCGTCTTCACCTTTTCCTTGACGTGGATTGGTTGACAGTCTAGGGAAATCTGAGGACTCCTTCTCAGAAAAATGTTTTTAAATGCATAAAATCAAGTACATAGGGTTATAAAACTAAAAATTACATTCAAATAAGTGTTTAAATAATACATTAAATAATATATAATTATATATATATACACACACACACACACGTTTCTTTAGTAACATATCAGCATGATCTCGAAGCTGGTCTAATAACCAACATAATTTTGAAGAAGTCATGAGTAAAAATGCTATTTCAAGACATCTGCCACAACTTTAATGTAATCTGAAAATATCTGTACTTTCTACCAGTGACAGAGTAGCAGGTACTGCCAATGTGGGTGTGGTTTGCTGCTTAGAGTCATAGTGGAAGAAGCTGTTGAATTTTGGCTAGAGGTTGTTGAAAAGTAAGAAAATTTTCCCATCCAAGTTTATCCAGGTTAGGGATCCCTGACCTAGAGGCTCCCTGGCCTTTCTCTCTTCCCATCTTCTCTTTTAAGACCTGGAACCAGGACTACTGGGCTCAGAAGTCACTGTGCCTAGGGCCCTTGATGTTTTTAAAGGCCCATGAAAGCATTTTAATTTTCACTTCTTTTAAAATCAGAAGAAAAATTAATATAATAATAATGAGTATAAAATAATGAATCCATCTGGGTTATCTTCATCTTTATACAAATGCAGTCATAAATGTAATTTTTAATTTTTTTCTAATTGGAAGAAGGGGCCCACGAAGGCAAAAGTGGCCGGGACTTACAGAAATCATAGGACAGCCCTACCCAGACCCACAATGTTTCCCTGCAAAGCCTCGTCTTTGAACCTCTGAGAATAAAACAAGCAATGCCAGGGAGATAAGGCATGCCTTGGTTTGACAATTTCCTTACCCACCTGGATAACAGCCTGCTTGGAATCTATTCTTTCTCTGCAGGAGCTATGTGGGTCAGTGGCTCATCTTTTTCCCACTTCCAAGCTGGCTCAATCAACTTGTCCAGGTTTGCCTGGAACTTTCCCAGTTTTAACACTTTAAGTCCCAGGAAACATCTCAAACTCAGGCAAACCAGGATATTTTGTCACCCTACTTCCCAAGGCCAGAAATCCAGGAAACTGCTACAGTGTAAATGGGATTGTCTTCCATAGTTTCCCCTTCGAGGGCCCATCTTCAAAGAGAGGAAATGCAAACCCACCCGGAGACCTGGGAAGACTGAGCTTTACTCATTGTGGTCATATGCACAAATGAGCTCCTCCATCTTAAAATAATTTGTTTTAATACAGCAAATAATAATATAAAATGGACCATAACACCAATATCCAGATAATCTCTGCTAATATATTTTACCTTAACTTAACTAAATTTACACATATATGCGTAAATCTTTTTTTTTTTTCAGAAAAAGACAAATACAGAAAAAAACAAAACAAACAAACAAAAAAACACTCCAAACGTCAACCCCCAGGCCTTCTTTGCAAAAGTAGTCAATATTAAGACTTTCATATAGACCCTTCCCTTCCAAAAATGCCGAGTCAGCTCTCACACTAAGTTTGCTTAATTCCAGAGTCTAATTTTCTAACCACTGCACATCCAAGCTCCACAGTGCATGGGTTGGGTGACTTTATCCTATTCTTAAACTCTCGATACCTCAGTTTCTGCATCTGTAAAACAGGGACAATGCCTACACCTATCTAATGAGAGCTGGTCCACCTGAAATGTTTAGTTCAGTACCTGGCATGTCCTAAGTGCACCATAAATGTTTTTAAAATGGTAGCAGTGATAGTGTTATAGTGATTATCATTATTGTTTTTGTTACATCCAGATTAACTCTCTTCTTTAGGTCCCCTCACAACAGTTTCCTGCTGGCCCAGGGAAGTGGAATGAGTTGAGCATGTCTGGCAGGTAGATGTGGGTGGGGAGTAACAGGGATTTATGCTTCACCCTTCTCCACGAGAACAGTGAGCCATCAGTCTCTCAATTGAGAGCATGGCTACCTGGAGGCACATGGTTTCTTCCAAACCTGTACTGTCCAGTATAGTAGCCACTAGCCACATGAGGCTATTTAAATGTAATAAAATTTAATTCAATTTAATTTAAAATTCAGTTTCTCTGTGACATCAGCCACAATTCAAGTGCTCAATAGCCACATGTGGCTTGTTGTTACCGTATTAGATGGCACAGATACAGAACATTTCTAGCATGGTAGAAAGTTCAGTTGGACAGTGCTGTCCTAGCATTTAAGGGCAGACTGTGACCTGCGTGGCCAATGGAAGCCTTGTCCCATTCAGCTGTGCTGTTTCAACCTATATCTGAGAGGTTCTACCCCAAGTCCATGGATAGACTTCACATGTCTTGTGAATGGAAGAGTAAATAACATGTTGTTAGCCATACTTCAGTCCTTCTTGAAGCACAAGCACAACATATATTCCTAATTTGCTTCTTGCTTCTTCCAGGCTATAGCAATCACTTCTACTTAGCATGGAGTCTACCTGCAACCTTCAGCCCCAAGAATTTCAAGCATATGCCCATGCCTCGGTATACCCACTTTGATGTTTTGCATTTAGATCCCTCTACACATCCCCTGGCAGTTTGTGTGGATTATCTCCTCTGCCCCCTCTTCCACCTGAGAGCCTGGTCTGAACTGTGACAGCTCCAGCCTCAGGAGTCTGAGGAAGGTTCTTATTCTTTCTGTCTCCGGTCTTGACACAGGCAGTTCCACTGCTAAGCTCCTACTTTCCTTCCTACCTGCCTTCCCTTATTTCCCCCTGAACACAACCTTTGTTGTGTGCCATGCTAGGCACCATGGATTCAAAGATAAAAAGGCTCGGTCCCTGCACTAATCTAGGGCATACAATCTAGGAGGAGGAAGCAAACAAAATAGTGATGATGATAATAACAATGACAGTTTATGTCTATTGAGAGCTTTGTGCCGGACTGTGCTAAACACTTTATTTACCTGCATATATTAGCTTATTTACTCTCCAGAATAACCTCACCAGATAGGTATTATTATTAACTCCATTCTAAAGGGAAGGAAACTAAGGCACAGAGAAGCTAAATAATGTGCCTAAGGTCACTCAGCTAATAAGTGGTAGAACCAGAATTTGAACAAGGATAGCCTGGCTCAAAAACCTGTGCTTTAATACCACTACTGGGTATATACCCAGAAGAACTGAGAGCAGTGACACAAACAGACATCTGCACACCAATGTTCATAGCCACATTATTCATCATTGCCAAAAGTTGGAAACAACCCAGGTGTCCATTAACAGATGAATGGATAAACAAACTGTGGTCTAGTCACACGATGGAATATTATGCAGTCGTAAGCATATGGCAACATAGATGAATCTGGAGGACATTATGTTGAGTGAAGCAAGCCAGACACAAAAGGACAAATACTGTATGAATGCATTACTGAGAACCAAATATATTGTGTAATATATTGTTTGATTCACACACAAAAAAAAACAAAAAAACAAACAAAAAACAAAACAACAAAAAAATTTACATGTATCCATTACATTTAATTGAGAAATGTATATATTTATTAAAAAAAAAAAAAAAAAAAAAAACCCTGTGCTTTAACCATTATACTCTCCTGCCCTCTAACATAGACCAGTGATTTCCACCCGTGAGGAATTTTGCCACCACCCCCCTGCCCCAAGGAATAGTAGGGTCTGGAGATATTTGCCACAGCTGGTGGGGTTTGGGGAGCCAGGTCTCTACTGCATCAAGTGGGTAAAAGCCAGGGGTGCTGCTAAACATCCGACACTGCACGGCACCTCCATATACACAAAGAATTATCTGGCCCAAGATGGCAATAGTGCAGAGGCTAAGAATTCCTGACATGGTCAGACGATTGAAATAAAGGATTAGACAAATAATTCAGCAATTGATAATACCATTGATGTTATTATTTTCATTGGTTTAATTTTTATTAAGCAAGACTGATAAAACTTTCAAGAATTCGCATCAGATAAAATGTAACCTGATCATCCAATTCCAAGAACCGAAACGCTATTATTTAAAAGCAAGACTTTGAAGGGTGACAGAGAACAGATTAACTGCTGGTCACCCCTCTCCTCTTTCACCAACGTACCCCAACCAGAGAGGCTCTTGTCCTGAGCTGCAAACTGCAAGCTCCAGGGTCCATACACATCCTCCTGACCCTCAACCGATGGCTCTCCTGAGTGCCCTTCTGTACACCACCACAGAAAATAATTGTCCCCCCTGGAGCCATGCCAATTAAATTCTCCCATGGCTGCTCGTTAGCAGGAGAGGGTGGGGAGGCAGGCTTGTTGGCATCCATTTCCTGTTCATTTCATCTGGGCTCATGCGTCATCAGCAAGTGGAGATTTTTCTCAGGATACCCACAGCTGCATTCCCAGCCCAGCTAGCCAAATATTCCAGGCCCCACCAGCAGGCTGGCCACCCCCATTTGTAAGGAAAAGGGAAAGAGACTGTTTTCAGGGAGGTCTTATCGAAAGATTCGGTTCCCCAGGGTCCAGCAGGTTCTATTTGGCTGTTGACTCCATGCCAGGGAATGGCAGCTGAGACTGCTGGATCTGCCCACAGACTCGCAGGATACAAGGGCAGAGAAGAATTCTTCACATTATAGCGGCCAACATTTCTTAAAGCATATTCCAAGGAACATTCATTCTGGGGAAACTTAAAAGATGTTAGGGATAAAAAAATGTTGTGTACAAATAGGTTTGGGAAACACCGAGTTAGGAAAGCTGGATAGGTTACTTTGCAGCAGGACTTCTCGGAGCCTTGAATGTGTTGATGAGCGTTGCAAAGGTCTGAGAGAGGAACACAGCATGCAGTGTTCCACCAAATGTGTAGAGTTGATTTGGAAGTTGATTCCAGAGATCAAAAAATGAGGGAGTGGGAAGAATGAGCTAGAGAAAGCAAACGGCGATAAAAGAGCATGCATGAACTGGTGATCACTGTGAGCAATTGGAGCTCAATATTGCTGGAAACTGCTGTGGAAAACAGTTTGGCAGTTTCTCAAAACGTTAATCATAGAATTATCATATGGCCTAGCAATCTCAACCCTAGTTATATATACGAAAGAATTGGAAACAGGGATTCCAACAGATACTTGTACACCAAGGCTCATAGCAGCATCGTTCACAATAGCCAAAGGGAGGAAAAAAACCCAAGTGTTTATGGACAGATGAATGGATAAACAAAACATGGGATATGCATGTAATGGAGTACTATCAGCCATAAAAAGGAATGAAGTTCTGATACATGTAACAGCAGGGGTGAACCTTAAGACAACATGTTGAGTTAAATAAGCCAGACACTAAAGGACAAATATTGTATGATTGCACTTACGTGAAATATCTAGAATAGGCAAATTCATAGGGACAGAAAGGAAAGTAAGTTAGAGATTATCAAGGGTCTGAGAGAGAGAGAAATGGGGAGTTATTGCTTAATGGGTACAAAATTTCTGCTTGGGGTGATGAAAACGTTTGATAATGGATGGTGATGATGGTAGCACAACATTGTAAATGTAATTAATGCCACTGCATTGTGCACTTTTCAATGGTTAAAATTGCAAATTTTATGTTATATATGTTTTATCACAATAAAAAAAAAAAAAACATATATATTGCTTGAGAAGCCATATAAAATGTGCCTGAAAATTGTTCCATTAAAGGGCGAAGCCAATAGAGCTCCCACTCTCCAGTGGCTGAAGATTGTCCCTAGAGGGAAGTACCCTGTACTCCCCGGGTTGCACTTGTATGCTGGTGGGACAAACTTCCACAGCTTTAAAGAAAGCTGAGGGATACTTGGCGTGGCACTCTGGCAATGTGCACGGAACTTTCCACCAACTACACTTAAACAAAGTTGGCCAAAGGGATATGGCAGAGCACACCACAAGTCTCTCAGCCCAGAAGTCATTTCTTTCCCCCAGAACATCTCAGATTTATAGCTTTTCTTAGAATATATAGAAGGAAATGTTTGCTCTGACCCCCTGATTTTACAGATAAGAGACAGAGGTTCAGAGGGAGCATGACTTGCGCAAGTTGTGTCACCATATGCTAAGAGAGGTGAGTTAGTGCATTGCATGCTTAGAATGGTGCCTTGCTCATAATATGGCTTCATAAAATTTATTTGTTATTATTAACCAAAAATGAGAGTGATTTCACACATATAAAGTGCTACCACATTGCCAAGTTCACACCATATTTGGGGAAAGATGTAGCCCTTCAGTTCAAGAAGCCTACATTCTTAAAATGAATAAGACCACGATTCATTCATTCAACAAATGTTACTGAATGCCTGTACTGTGCTGGGTGATGAGGGTATGATGGTGAATAGAGTATAAATGATCTCTTCCTTCTCGGAGCTTACAGCCTGGTAAAGCAGAGAGAAATGAAACAGATAATTCACTAGCTAATTGATTATTTCAAATATTCAGTGATTGCTCTGAAATAAAAATATCTATGGTGTGAATTGAACTTCTGGACTCCCAACAGCAAGACTCTCTCTTTTGCTCCACATACACACATTAATATCAGCACCCCTGCATACACAGGGGCTGCTTCGGTGGCACATGCAGAGCTAAGCCACAAAGAGCCTGAGGCTGTGTCTCCATAATGCCCAGATCAATTGAAAATAAAAAGATTTAAGCTAGTTATCTGACATTATTGCCAATCTCTATTCCCCATCAAATACCCAGGTGTATTAATCAGGGTTCTCTCAGGAAACAGAATCAACAGGAGATATCTGTCAATAATAGGAGATTTTAAAAGAGTCTCTCATGCGACCATGGGCACGCACAAGTCCAGATTCCGCAGGCAGGCAGCAAACCAGGGGCTCCGGTGAAAGACCCATGAAAGGTCCTTGATGAGTTTCTGGGAGAAGTTGGCTGTCCAAAGATGAGCCAGAAAATTCTCTCTGAATGTTGAAATCACTTCTCCTTTTAAGGCATTCAACTGATTGGATAAAAGCATCACCCACTGCTGATGCAATCTACCTGATTGATACAGATGTAATCAGCCATCCATGCAGTAAACTCACTGGTGATCAAAGTCCATAAATGCTCTTGTATTACAATTAGCCCAGTGCTTGCTGGACCTAACACATGGACACAATTACCTGGCCGAGTTGACACATTAGCCTAACCATCACAGTCCACCACTTGTCAACTTGGCAACCATACACATTACCCTAAACCATACTTAGTCTCTAAGTCAAAACAATAACAGGCAAGCATACATATATATTTCTGCCTAACAATGTTCAACTTCCCTGTGTACAACAGGAAACACATTAATTCCCCACAGAATAGGGTGCAAGTCCTTGGGTAATATTCACTCTTAAACTTGACATCCTTAAATATTATGACGTGGAATTAATACAACTTTTCATATGATAGTCAATTCAGGTCTCATGGCAACTTGATGGCCCATGGTTAAGCGTTCAGTCTCTACTAAGGCCCAGTAGCAAGCCAAAAGCTGCTTCTCAAAAGGGGAGTATTTATTACAGAGGATGGCAAGGTTTTGTTCCAAAATCCTAAGGGTCTGCATTATGATTCCCCTATAGGGACCTGTCAAAAGCTCCAGACAGCATCTCTATTTGCCACTGAAACTTCCAGCACCATTGGATCTGCTGGATCATATGGTCCAAGTAGTAGTGCAGCTTGCACGGCAGCCTGGACCTGTCACAGAGCCTCCTCTTGTTCCGGTCCCCAATCAAAACTAGCAGCTTTTCTGGTCACTCAGTAAATGGGCTGGAGTAACACACCCAAATGAGGAATGTGTTGTCTCCAAAATCCAAAGAGGCCAACTAAGCGTTGTACCTCTTTTTTGGTCGTAGGAGGGGCCAGGTGCAACAGCTAATCCTTTACTTTAGAAGGGATATCTCGATATGCCCCCATACCACTGGACACCTGGAAATTTCACAGAAATGGAAGGACCCTGTATTTTTGTTGGATTTATCTCCCATCCTCTCTCACGCAAATGCCTTACCAATAAATCTAGAGTCTTTGCTACTTCTTGCTCAGTAGGTCCTATCAACATGATATCATCAATATAATGGACCAGTGTGATGTCTCATGGGAGGGAGAGGCTATCAATGTCCCTGTGGACAATATTGTTTTTTTGGGTTTTTTTTTTGTTTTGTTTTTTACCGGGAGGTCCCGGGGATCGAACCTGGGTCCCTCCATATGGGAGACGGACGCCCAACCACTTGAGCCACATCCGACCCCCGCTGTGGACAATATTATGACATAGGACTGGAGAGTTGATATACCCTTGAGGCAGGACAGTGAAGGTATACTGCTGGCCTTGCCAGCTGAAAGCAAACTGTTTCTGGTGGTCCATGCTTCAGTCAGCCACCCAAACAAACTGTTAGAGCCCTTTCTAACCCCTTGAGCTACAGCATTGAATCCAGAATTTCTGCTTAATGGGCCCATATCAATAAATTCAGCCTGATCCAACTTTATATTCCTTCCGCCATTATCCTTTAGTATCCATTCCCACACATATTCCCCTGATTTCTGTCTAAGTTGGAAAACTCACACTGTTCTTTCAGAGTATAGCATACTTCCTCATGGGTCACACTTTGTATTTCACCTTTGGGGGCTTGTTGTGATTTTTGTCTAGTAATGGGTCTCGAAGACAAGAGGGGTGGGAGGTGTGGGTAAGGAGAAGGATTAGAGATGTCTTGTAGGCTACTGATCTCAGGGCATTCTTTTGCATTTTCTTCTGGTGAGACAGAATTAATCTCTTCAGGCAGGGGTTGGAAGACAGATTCCTCAGGGCAGACTGGAAGTTGGGCAGTGCATGCTAGAGTTTGGCTGGTACCTGCCTTGTGTCTGGGAGGAGGTCCAGACTCTCTGGGGCAGGCTGGAGGCTGGGCAGTGCATGCTGGAGTTAGGCTGATACCTGCCTCAGGGCTGGGAGGAGGTCCAGACTCCCTGGGGCAGGCCAGAGGCTGGGCAGTGCAGGCTTCCAGTTGGCTTGCACCCACCTCAGGGCTGGAAGGAGGTCCGGACTCCCTGGGGCAGGCTGGAGGCTAGATGATACAAGGTTGACAAGGTGTGGTCTCCACCGGGCAGGCCATCGCAGATTTATCTGGTAAAGTCTCAGCAGAATTTAGGGTTCCAATGTCCCCAACAATATTATCATCATCCCATATGTCTCCATCCCAATCCTCGGGGTTCCACTCCTTTCCAATCAATGCCTTCACTTTAATTGCAGAAACCCTGCGAGGTTGAGATTTTAGTTTCCTCTGTAATTCTGCTACTCGTACAATGAGAGTCTGGGTTTGATTCTCAGATATCTCAAGTCTGTGGCTACAGGAGACAAAACTTCCTTTCAAGGCACACATAGAAATTTTCATATCATTCATGTGGCATTTAGGTTTCACATTTGAAGACTTTAGCTCATCTCTTTCTTTTTTAACTGTATCCAGAGTATCTAGGAGGAGCCAGCCAACATCATTATACTTTTTGACTCCACAAAATTCTGTTAAGATGTTGAAAACACTCTCACCCAGATCCTTGCTTCTTATAAGCGTGGAAGTAGGGGAATCCAGTGATGCTATTTTGTGTATCTCTCTTGCCGGCTCACGCCATGGACTGTTAGCAACATCTTCATTATTGGAAAGGGAGTCATTAGTACCCTCGAGGCCAATTAGAGTAGAGAGCCAATTATAAAACTCCCAGAACCACATCAGACATCCCATGTTTAAGACTCTGTTCCTCAAGAACCACCCCACTCCTGGTACCAAGCTGTATTAGTCAGGGTTCTCTCAGGAAACAGAATCAACAGGAGATATCTGTCAATAATAGGAGATTTTAAAAGAGTCTCTCACGCGACCATGGGGATGCACAAGTCCAGGTTCCGCAGGCAGGCAGCAAACCAGGGGCTCCAATGAAAGTCTGATGAAAGGTCCTTGATGAGTTTCTGGGAGAAGCTGGCTGTCCAAAGATGAGCCAGAAAATTCTCTCTGTTGAAATCACGTCTCCTTTTAAGGCATTCAATTGATTGAATAAAAGCATCACCCATTGCTGATGCAATCTGCCTGATTGATACAGATGTAATCAGCCATCCACGCAGTAAACTCACTGGTGATCGAAGTCCATAAATGCTCTTGTATTACAATTAGCCCTGTGCTTGCTGGACCTGACACCTGGACACAATTACCTGGCCAAGGTGACACACTAGCTTAACCATCACACCAAAGAAGGGTCATTTGTCTCTTTCCCCTTTTTTGAACAATGTCAGTGAAAAATTAACAGAAGATCTTGAGAAAAAAATGTTGCCTCTGGCTAGGTACATTATCTAAATTATCTCCTTTACTCTTCATGATGAAATTGAGATCTAGAGCATTTCATTGAATTGGCCAAAAGTTGCACAGGTAAAAAGTATCAGGCCTAGAATCCAATCCCGTGTACAGCTGATTCCACAGCCTCTGCTCTTAGCCAGTGTGAGAGCAGAATTTTTCATGTAAAGGAGAGATGAGGGGGGCGGATGTGGCTCAAATGGTTGGGCGTCCGTCTGCCATATGGAGGGACCTGGGTTCGATCCCTGGGACCTCCCGGTAAAATTAAAAAAAAAAAAAAAAAAGGAGAGATGAGAAAATGCCCCTCAAGCGGGGAATGGATAAATAAACTGCAATATATCCATATAGTGGAATACTACTCAGCAAAGAAAAAAATTAAATTAATGATACACACATACACACAATATGAGTAAATCTCAAATGCATTATGCCAAGTGAAAGAAGTCAGATTTAAAAGGTTTCAGTGACAGAAGTCAGATCATTGATTGCCAGGGACAGAAAGTATGGGACAGGGTTCACTAGTTGACCCAGGAATTTGGGGGATGATGGAAATATTCTATATCTTGATTGTGGGTGTGACTGTCTGCATTTTTTAAAACCTGCAGAACTGCACTCTAAGAAGGGTAAATTTTACTGTTTATAATTTATACCATAATTTTTAAAAAGAAAGAAGACGTGAGGGCAGGAGCTCAGGGGGCACTGAGGCTGTAGCAAGCACCGACTTCCTTTCTATTAAGTGCATCAGGAGGGAAACCTGTTGATTTATTCAGCAAATATTTACTAAACACCTACTATGTGCCAGACACTGTTTAGGCATAGAGAGCACTAAAAGGGAACAGGACAGAGGAGATGAGAAGCCCCCTGCAGCTTATATTCTGGCTTAAGTTAAAAAATAAAAGTATAGGGGGACAGATGTGGTTCAAATGGTTGGGCGTCCGTCTCCTATATGGAGGGACCTGGGTTCGATCCCTGGGACCTCCCGGTAAAAAAATAATAATAATAAAAATAAAAAAATAAAATAAAAGTATAATAATTTCATAGTGGTAATAAGATAAGAAAATGAAACAGGGTGCCAAGAGATAGTGAATGTACTTTAGGTGATCAAAGCCTGCAGAGTACAGGCATTGGGACAGCAGAACCAAAAGTGTGCAGGCAAGGGTTTTTTTAACTCAAAAAATCCTAGACAATAGCACATCCAGTCAGCCCTCACTGATCCATGGATAAGTCTTTTGCAAGAGCATTTTGACCCCAGGGAGATTTCTTTGTGCTGCCCAACATACAGGTCACCTTTCTCCATCCACACAGGGAATGTTCATTACTTTTAATAACCTATGGGAAACATAATAAGAAATAGAAATATGCTGGGCAATCAGGGAATGGAGAGGGCCTGCATCTGCAGGCAGGATCATCCCACCCACCATATCCATGGGATATAAGCCCTCTCTCACTTGGAGTTGGAGTGGACATCACCATCCCAGTCGCCTCTGGATTGGGGGAAGAACTATGGACTAAAGTGGACTTGATGGTATTCTCTTGCTCACATATGGTGATTCTTGCAATGCAAGAAATTATAACAATGAGGTGGAGCCAGTGGCCACTTGACAGTTTTTGGGTAGGGAGGGGATGAGCAGTTGAAATACAGGGGCTTCTTTGGGAGTTGGAGGTTGTCCTGAGTACTGTTGTGGCAATGGATG